>CAVNZL010000141.1:6415000-7055000 GCA_963693355.1 Pontia daplidice
CAATAGTAATGATTTCAATGTATTTTGACTAAAGTAAATATTGTTATTGATGATTATTATTTTCAAATAATATTCATTAAAATAAGGAAAAATATCAAAATTCTGAAATCAATTGCCACATTATTTTTATATACTTGTTATGTTGACGTGACTTAAGTTCATTTTTCAAAATCGTAACTTGCAACATTGACTGGCGGCCATTTGAATTTCTGTCAATCGTTTAATTCAGCGCCATTCGGGAGAGTTCGTCGTTTCTGTTCGACGGACTATGTGCGACGTGTACGGGTGTGTGCGAAAGTATGAAGTGAAATCGTACCAAAAGTGTGTGAAATATTAAGTGTTAGTTGTTAATGTGCTTTGAATTCAAAATGAGTGCGAACGGATAATCTTTTTTTCCATTGTTTGACCCAAAATACTTTGTACGTTCGCGGTACACGTAACATTTGATATGAACTGTTTCAAAATGGCTGTGTTTTGAAGGACCCTTTGTTTGCTTTCGTGTGTTTCTACAGCATGATATTGGTATCATACAGACAGAGATTTATCTTTACAAGGTGAGGAAACTATTTGACTGCAATTAAAACTGAGAAAATTGTGTGGAAAATTACTGGTTCTCATCGGCGTCGCATATTGCTTTCTACTGAGCGACATCAACCGCTCACTGGCTACGTGTGAGTTTCTAAAAGCACTTATATACTTTCTGTTATTGTAATCTATTATTATTATTTAGTGTGACTTCAGAGTGTATGTATTTATAATGTTTTAATCTCACCCCTGATTGAAAAGTTTATGACTATGCAGTCCATACTTTTTGAAAATAAAACCAGGAAAACACATTCATTCTTATTAGAACTTAAACATGATTCTTTTGAGATTAGGTAATAAATGGCATGAATTCTTTACATTTTTATGTATTAATATAAGCAGTTACTAAATAATGTGAGTTACATGGTAGTAGAGACAAAACAGCTGTTTTTTATTTAGACAATAGGACATAGCTTTATATATTATATATAGCTATATAGAACATATTATTCATATACACATTATTATTTTTATTAATTCCTGTGCTTAAACAATCATAGGTTAATGTAATGATTAGTATTGTTAGCATGTCCAGCCTTGTAAGTAAATTATATCCCTGCATATTTTTAAACTATTCTATAATCTATCTAATGTGAAAACAAATCCAGAATGAGGTTTTATAGAAACGATGATTTTACAACAACCTATACTCCATTTACAAAAAAGGGAAGAAAATTATATAATTGGTAGTATTTTTTAACATACAGACTCTATATATGTGACATTGACAAATAGCTTCATGACTTTTACTTGATCGGTAAAATTAATGTGCCACATATTTATTTAAAAACTACATAACATGTATACCATTATGAGTTGGTTTTTACCATTGCAATGTATCTAAGAGGTGTTTTCCAATATGTATATTTTCATTTATGACATCAATTATCTATATATTATACATGTGTCTCTTGTTTATTACAAAGGTTCAGTCTGTACAGGACATTAATATCAATGGATTTTATTATGCTGGCAATTGATACAATTTTTTATTATTATTTGTATTACAATGTTTCCAGACGTGAAGTTTACAATAATAACTGGAAAATGATAATCTAATTTTCCCTATTCATAATATGTTCAAAGCAATACATACAGCTTGCACCATTGTGCGTGCACGCAGATACAATTTTGGCCCGTTATGCGATTCGAATAACGGTGTTCGCGGCATTTGCGAGTCTTGCGTGACCTCAACAGTCAACTCTGATTCTAGACTTTTCATACTTAATATCTAATGCAGGTTGCCTAAGTAGCTTTCTATGTAAAGTAGGTAACAATTTATTGTTATGTTTAGTTGAGTCTTCCAATACTTGCAATACAATGTTGTTAGGTATACCAATAAATATTTACAATTGGTTTTTACACTGAATATGTTAATTATAAAGAGATGATATAGCTCTCTTCTTATTCAAGAGGTCTTTTTGTGTATACCAAGCGTTCAAACATCAGTCTACGAACTTTCTCTTGGTCGTGATGTTAATTGACCAATGTGGTATAGATAAGGTATCTCGATCTAACCTGCGCATTTACCCAGTCGTGTCACCCACGCAGTTTCGTTTAGAAAGTCGATAGCCGCTCTGATAATGCTAGGCTTCCGTCCCTGAACCCGACATGTACTGAACTCGTTTTGAATAGTCCTAAGCATTTCAGTTTTATTGCATTACGGACTTTCACTTCAGTTCAAGTACCTGTAAATTGCACATTTCCTTATAATTGATAGTATACCTCCATTTTTCGTATTGTCCATATCGGATTACGAATTGAAAGTTTGTTCAACTTAATTAGTTTACTAAATCTTCAATTAACAACAAAAACAGTGTTGAAGATTGTTGATGTATGAAAATAATTTTACTTTAATTCCGCAGTTTCAACGTTTGTTCAATTTATACCCAAACAGGAGCATGTAGCAATTACTTAATGTATATTAAAGTCTGAAGTAATGATTCACTTTGTTGGCAGACAAGTATAGTGGACGTCTACAAACATATGGTTTGCAAGCCACGTAACAATCTCGTTTATTTGCGTGCGTCAGTGAGGGCGTTTGTGGAAACATAACGTTCTAAGAATTCACTTTTTATTGCTCTATATTCTGCAATTTTGTAAAATATAAAGACTTTTATCAAACAGTTTCGGAGTGAACCATGTATGGAAGATATTGTTAATATATTATTCATATCATTTTCTAGGCTGCGGTAGGCTTAATGGGTTTTAAGGGTTGTGACGGTTTAGCTATGATAGTTCTATGGAAAAAGACGCACAATTATAATATATTTCAGAAATTTGTAATTGTAAAGTCGTATAAATTTGAACTTCTACTTCACATTGACCGATAAAGTTTCGTGATATAAAATTTGTATAGATTTATCACTAAAGAACAACACAAGAACAAATGTCATCTGTCATGTTGTTATATTTGTATGAATTAACTTGTCTGGTTAATCATTTTTTCAAAACTCGCTCAACGCATGGTATATTATTATATATATATATGCGAATAAACATTTTATGATGTTCTTTCAAATTAAGTGCGAAAGCTTCTGAAATATTCAAATTTCCCCCTAGCCACGACTTATTGTGTGTCGTTAATTCAAGGCGAGGTTATTTCTTGATGATAGGAAGAACTTATAGCGTCCATCAAGGCTGACCTAAAATACAATTATAATAACCAAAACAATCGTAGTTTTTTTAACAGCCGGATCAATGTTTTGAATGTCATAAAAGAGTTCTATTGCTATGTGAAAAAAAGGTATATTTTGATATAAATAGCTCGAAGAAAATTATACTGCGATTATATAGTGATCTAGTACACAATGTTACACGCAGATCATGCATTCTATTTTTACATTGAGCTCTTCGTGTTTTGCTTATTGATCATGGTGAAACAGATAGGATAGATATTTGCCATAGATAAAAAATACATATGTGACAAGTGACTTGAATCAATTATTAGGTTCACTAATAATTTTGAACACAAAAAGAAGCCAACAATAGTTTGAAGATGTATTTGTTCAACAGGGAATGCATGTCATGTTCCCGGAGCAGTCTCAGTATTGCACCAATCAGCGCACAAGCACCCAGCCAGACATCAAGCCGGCTGGATCGCCAGCCCAGCAGCCAGCAAAGAAACGCCGTGTGCTAAGCCCGGCAACACTCCACGCGACCCAACAGCAGAAACCGGACGACTCACTTTTTAAGGTATTGTCAGGATTTTTACAGGAAAATCAAAATTTTAATTTTAATGTGCCTTTCAAATTACATGAATGTTTGGTCCTTGTGTCTACTAAACAAATAGCCTGGCATTATTTAACTGAATCAAATTTACTGTTTCTAAGATATAGCGTCTATATACTATATTAAGTGTTTCAATTATTTCATTGCATAGTTAAATTGTATATCAAATTTTTATCCATCTATACCTATATAAAGAAAGTGAAACTAAAAACTAGTCAGGCAGATGGAAGAGCATATAACTTATCCGAGAAGTTTTTTTGTTTCTCTATCTTTTTCTTTATCTTATCGTGTACGGGCCAATTTAAGATATCCTGTGATGTAATTGACAACTTTTACACCTACGTATATAACAACTTATGCACAAAATATTAGTAGAATTTGGCATACTTAAAATATATACGTTTTAAATTACGTCTAATATTTTATTTATAAATCCAAGTATAGCAACTTTCATACGAAATGAATCGACAGGTGGCAGTCACGATCTAATTTTATATATTTTCAATGCCTAAAATATATTTTCCCTAAAATCCCCAACGTACATTGATTTATTTGAAAAATAAAGTATGTATTGCGTTTTAAATAAGTCGCAAAATCCCACTGAGAATGCTCTCAAAAACCATATTAATCTGCAATACGGTGGAGCATTGCGAATGGGTGATAATGGTTACAAACCCGCCTGACCTCTCGGTTCGTTTGGATAATCGGTGCCGTTCAGCTCAACTCAATTGACGACTACAGTAAATGGTGTTCCAGGTGACCTCAGCCTCATCTAATTGTACATAATCGATGTCCATCCCAAAGAAACGAGTTAATTTTCTTGAATGTTTATATGAGCTCCTAGGTCTGTTACAATGTATTACCTACATTAAACGCATTTGTCACCTATACATCTTAGAACCATACCGCATGATTATGAAATTATGTTTAAATATACGGATTCCACCTTGTGATAAATTACTAAAAATAAACTTAAAAGTATGCGGTTTACGGTTAAAGCCTATGCGTGTTATCCTTTATGTCCTATTCCACCAATTTTGAAGACAAATTCGTTTTCACCAATCTCAAAATATGTCTTAAAACCCTAAGAGACTAAGGCGATTATTGATTTCATATCTGTTAGAAGTTAGGTGACAAATGTGCTAATATTGATTCTTTATGACTCTTTTTAATACCTTATAATCGCGTTGTTTTAACTTCTGTTCTCATTTCTTTATTTAGGAGCATAAATAATAAGATAATTAATCGATTATTGAATCTAAATTAATAACTTGTACAAGTTCTAACATATCTAATTATTTCTGAACGGTTAATAGTTTGTGTCATATGACGGTCGGGACTTTTTATTCCCTGAAAGAGTTATTAGCTAAAAAATGTTATAGAATGATTATAGAAATATTGTGATAGTAAGGATGTAATTTTTAAGGGAATTATTTGTAACAATAACATTAACTAAAATTATACACGATTTAATAGATTAATTAGTGTATCACTAGGTACTTGTATATCGTTCAGTTTGGTTATATGCTTCAGGCATTTATTAAACATATTTTGCCTCTGAGCGTGAACGTAGTGCAACTCTTTTTACTGTTTTGTCTTTGATCAATTACAGTCTCGCGTAAACTAACCATAAAATTTGTTTAATAAACCCTGAATAGTTTTTGATGCATGCTCATAATATGGCATAACAATACCTCTATACAATTTTTGAAGTCAAAAGTCCCGAAGAACGATATTTTCAGCAATTTAACCAGCGCATCTGTCTCGTAGTACCGTTAAGGCATCTGGGCCAGTTTTGAAAGTACGCGGTGTTTGTTACGCGAACCGAAATGGACTGCAATCCTTTTCCACTTAATTGTGCCATTGTTAATTCGTTATCTACATTAGTTATTACAAGAATTACAATGTAGCTGTATATTTAAAATAAAAAAAGTCGTGTAAACAACCTGCTTTGTTGCAGTGTCTTAAAAATTGTACTAACAGCAGTTTAGTTTTAATTGTATCCATATTTGTTTGGAAATTCATAATCCGCAAAGCAGCTATTTTGTCATTTTCCTGATACATATTAGTTCAATGACCATATATTGAACCTAATTAGTACGGTTAATGTGTTTTCGTCGCTTCAAACCACTAAAACTGACTGTATATAATTTATATGGAATATAATCGCTTTGGATTAACGTCAAGCGAATTTGATAGATCGCTCTGTATCATTATAACAACGTTAAAATCGATGTAAGCGATAGTGATGATAGATAGAGTCCTCCTAATTTATCATAGGCGGAATATTAATTACTCTATGTGTAAGACTGATGACAACCTATAAGTTTTGTATTACTGTTGTCAATAACAATATTATTATAATTAATTTCTGAATGTTATTAGTTGAGTTATAGTTTGATACACGCGTGAATTATATGAAACCTAAAAAATACGGGGATAGCTATAGCTCCGTGGGATGGCGAAATTAACCAATTTTTATCTCTCCAAAACAAATAGTTCATAGCACAACAATATATTTTTAGTATATTTACAGGGCGCTATTAGATTCTAATGAATATATACAGCATAGTGTAGATCTTTTTTATATTTTATTCACGCAACGACTGTAAACGGGTCCATTGCAAAATGGTTGCGAAAAGCGTCAGTGTCAAAGAAACTGACCGACTGCCAATAGAGGTATTGGCAGTCCGTCAGTTAATAAATATGCAACCGACTTGAAAAGTTTCAATATATCAAGGGTTCTTCTCTACATTTGATGTTTATTAGAAAGCCTTAATTGTCGGGTTCGGAAAAGAAAATAAAGATTACTTATGAGAAAACGCGCACGTGGCACTGTTTTAAAATTCATTCAAATACAATCGACACAAACAGCTTTTTACGGTATAAATGTCGACATTATACACTGAATAATCAATGCTCCAAATGTCACGTGGTCTTAGAGTTTGAGCCTCGTGAGAGTGCGCCGTTGATAACTTAAACAGTCCACACCTAGTTGTTTACCAAGGAAACACGGCCGCATAATTTCTAGTTCCCGACGCCATTAATATACTTCTATACCGATATAACTCCCGGTACAATCAAAGATATATTTGAAAACTCACGTGATTTTATATATTTAAAAAATTGATCTCGCGGAAGTTAACATTTAATGTATTGTGTTAAAGTTTATTGAGAATTTTACTTTGTCGTTAACGTTTTTAGGTGTAATTTAGGTTGATGAAGTGGGTGACGCAATGTTTACGGCCAGACGTATCACGGCCACTGATACGGACTCTTGTTTCTAATTTGTATCCACTTAGATGACTAGCAGGATGTGCTGGTCAAAAGCATCTCTAGTTGACGTTAAACAGAGAAATAGAACGGTGGTGTTGTGCAATTCTCGGTATTTTATTTAGTTTGGCTTCGGCTCATGGCGACTACATAACGTGATAAATTGCGCAACATTTGTTTTTGTTACGATTATAAATATCACTGACTCTATGTATTTTGATAGATTTTCGGAACGTCATTTCTCCCTGCCACTTAACGAACGACTATTAAGTTTTCTGAGTACTGAATTGAATATATATAGAATATATTACATCAGATGTTTATAATTTCAGAATCTAGGTACTTTATTAGATGACGTAATACGGTCCATTGTTAAACTGAGCTGCAGTTTTAATCCTTATCACTTAGGCGTCACTAATACTGTTCCGAAGTTTGAGAGATCTTTGTGAAAGAGGAATATTGAAATTGCTCTTTCTCAGTCATTCGTTCAGTGGAACGAAGGTCTCAATTCAATAGTCGTGAGTCGTGACTGACTGTGACAATGGGATTTTTCAATACTTATCTTATACGTGCTTGAAAATATTAAAAATACCAAGGTAATCCTCAAGATCAAGCGCATTATCTTAATTGCTTGAGTGCAGTCAATTTATCTCGTAAATGAAAAATGACTGGACGATAAATGAATGTCAAAACTGATTCTGTTTAACATTAAAATACATTATATTATTTCATCGGTTTTTGTTACAACGAAGTAAAACGGAACTTAGCCTTTATTCGTCATTATGTGTTCTTACGTACGTTCTTAGTAAGGGATTTTAATGGAAATCAGATTTAATAACGTCTTTCGACCGCGGCGCATATTCGGCTGATGGAAATTGTGAATCTGGGCTTCATAAAATAGAGTACATAATTATCTTGTGCCATAATTTCGTAAATGCAGCGAAGATTTCGTGATGCGCAAATTGGCAACGTCGGCCATGCAGGTCACTCACCCTTTTCCCTGCCGCCCGCGCATGTTACGTAACTCTTGCCACACCGACTATGCCAAACTCTTCACTTGTTATTTTCGCCTGGTACCTCTTGGTCTTAAAGCTTAAAATGAAACGATTTTCAAAGTCAATTTGAAATATTGTAAGAAGAAATTGTCGAAAAAACCTGTCTTAGTATGAGATTGAACCTACAATATATACCATATATATTTATATAAGTAGACAGACCCCATTCACGTTTAAACATCAATTGTATCTCAAAGCAAGGACGATAAAAAATTCTGTTGTGATATGGAATTTGATTCTTAGTTACATAAATGCAGTTAAAAATATTCGTTTTCAAGCCGATTCTTACGTCAATGGTAACGGGACCGGTGTCTACTTAATGCCTAAAACGTTATCATTTTCCTGTAACTCACTCCTGTAGGTATTTTAAAACTATATGTGTCCAGAGCAAACACTTTCTGTTTTACATATAAATGATTAGTTGTCTATGTTCATCCATAAACAATGTACATTCCAATATCAGCGAAACTCAACAGAACTTTTTGCTTTTTTGTTTATTTATTTAAACATTTCAGGGTAGAAGTTTTTAAATAATAAATCTAAATTTGTTATCCCTTTATCATAAGCTGAACGTTTTGGCAACTTATTTGTGAAAACTTTCCAACCGGACCGAAAGCTCTCGGAGTCTCGTACATTTGTCACAGTGATTAATCGCTGTAAACTTTCACTGTTATTCTCAAAAGGATAATTCGTAAAAGCTTTTGATTAAAAGATTTTGTTTTGCATATTTTAAGGAGAGTTACTAATCACGACTATCAAACTTGAAGAACTTCGCAACGAATGCGCTTCAGTGTACCCTATTTTTACCACCGTAAGTCTTTCCATTATGGATTGAACAATTTCATAAATATAGAGGAATAAGTACTATAGGTGAAAATAGTAGTTAGTATGAATATTAAATTTTAGATCTATAGTTTTATATAAACATTGGCTCTGGATAAAGCGGACATTAATTCATTAGAGTGCAGTATAAACACTTTTCAGTAGCCGGAGTTCTTTGGAAGAGTTATAAACGAAGCGAATGGTATCCTTCTACGTGAGACAGGTATTGTTAACCAGTGTTTGAATGAACCCTTTCAACTGAGGTAGGGTATAGGATGTCGCGACGTCTCGTCACTAACATGTTTGAACAATGTCGTTTAGGCGTATAATAGTTAATCTTAGAGCTTCAGATGACCGGTTATTTTACAGTGTAGATACATGTAGCGATTAAATGTATTTTACAATTATGATAGCAATTATACCGCACCGTTTTAAGTAGGTACAATACTTTTATGTCAGTAGCAAATACACAATTTGACAGAGAGAGATAACACTGTATTTCAATTGGAACAGTGGGGAAGATTTAGTTTAGAATGAATTAAAATTATTCAAAATTATCTATTCTTTGAGTTAGTTAAGTTGATCTAGCTTCTATACTGTTACTATAGTTTTTATACCTTATGATGTATATAGCGATGAATGTATATTCTATCAATGGCTATTGAATAAAATAATTTTTTACCATAGAAATACCAGATGTACCAGATGTACCTAATATATAAGATATTTTCCACCGACGTTATGTAATTAAGTTGTATATCTTTATGAATCAATACTTCACACACATTATGGTATGGCAAAATTACAATTTCTTAGTAGAAGCCTATATATCAATTTTAATAAGTCACATACATGAATACCGAACGGTGTATGTAGGTTAATCGTATGATGTACTTCTATATTAACAAGATCGAACTATAAACACGTATTCGGAAAGTTACTCGATGAGCCGATACATTAACCTGAATTGTTTACATATGCGTCTGATAAATGTATTAGTGTTGCCTGGGTAAAATATACGTACATTGATCGGAGTTCTCTAAACGTTGTTAAAAGTGAAATCTGGTACGTATACCGTTTTCGAGAACATTATAATATAATAATATATGGGGACATTTTTACATACGGTGGCAGTTACGAAGGTCAGCTGTTTATAGTTTGTAGGGATTACCACAACATAGATCTTCTCACCTCTGGGCGGGGCTCCCCAGTACCAAATCCTTCCTCTTGATCGCATCCAAAGATCATCATGCATCCATATCACCTTGATGTCCGCCGTTGCTAAGTCGAGCGCAAGGTACTTTCTACCGCGCACCACTGCTATGTAGAACCAACTGCCAACAGAGGTATATCCGCATAATTACGACTTAGGGTCCTAAGAAAAGAGTGTATCGTTATTTTAATGGTCAGAAATTAGTGAGGCCTCTGGTATTGTTAGTGTCCATGGTCGGTGGTATCACTTTCTACCTGGTAAATATACACACTCAACAGCCAACAATTATGTTCATCACACAAGTGTTGACAGTACCAATAATCGTAACGAAGACTTTTGTTCGGTATCTCGACGATTATTTCCAATTAAAAACTTTCTCTTACAAATAGCGTAAAATATGTACCTACTATACAAATATTTTGCAAATTAGTAACCGTATTAGGATTTTCTAGCCGCATATACAAGGCTCATGAAGTATACAAGGTCTTCTACGAATTTGAGCACGTTTAGGCAAACATGCAGTACGAATTGAGGTTGAGTAACGAAACAAAATAAATTTAAAGTTTATACATTATCCTTCGATTTACGGGAGTACGAGTATAAGAGTGCTTGGACCAATAAAATAGTACATTTTAATTGAACCGGATGTAGTTTGTACGATCTGTGTGGGTGGCAAACGTAGCTGTAGGTTCTGTACCGGATAATTATCGTCACCCATAGTCAAATAGAAAATACTAAGGATGTTGCTATATAATACCTTCTAGGATTTAAGCATTTTTCTAATGACATTTCAGAGCATTAACATCCTTTTAATATTAGTGCATTATTTAAAATTTAATTTGTATTTTGTAAAAATATCAAAGGAAATTATTTTGGATTTATATGGATTAAAATAATTGGTTATTATATGCTTAATTAATAATATTTCAGAAAGTGTTTTGTGAGCCAGGATCGCTTTAAAACTTCAACGTTGAGTTGTTGAACTCATACATTGAATTATTTGTGTATGCTTATGTAATGCGTTTCATAATGTAGCTCACTAGCGCTGTTGGTCACCAGTTCTCTCGTTATATGTCCTTGTTAAATATCGGTAGTTTTCAAAGATGATGAAAACAAAAGACGGCAGAAAGATCCTCAAGAGTTAAAATTGATTCGGACACTTCTCGACTTCTTATTAGTGGCGTGACGCATGCCGTGAGACTTAAAGAGCAAAAAGGCAAATTTGATCAGAAACCCACTTGAATTACTTCTGCTTTCAACTAGCCATTTGGTGTGCTTGTATATTAAATATCTTAAAGATTCAAATGTCAAACACTAGGACACACACCAAAGTCGATATAGAATTCATTTGTATTCATCAGTGATATTCCATTGTGTTGTTTATCTTGAGGTGAAAGCAGCGTAACTTGTTTGAAGAAATAAATAAGTACTGATCTCAGCCTGTGAGAAAATCTACTGAGAACACACATACAAGATTCTTAAATATATCTAGTGCATTGTTTGATGTGATATTCTATTGGTTTGTAGATATTTTAAAATCTCATTTTTGGATTGTAATGCGAACTCCAAACCGAAGACTTCAATCGTAACTATTACTGTGAAAATCATTTTTGCTGTTCCGTAAATACTTTCGTTAGGAAACATTGATTTTAAACATGGTAATGTAATCAATGTTTACCGAGTAAATTTTTTATGCAAGTTCGGAGACATGCAACACGTTTAAGCTACGATTAAACACGCATTGGCAATTTCGATTCTCTATTTATTATACTAAATAGTTATCTTTTAACAAAATATCGTTTATGTGACGGTTGCTGAAAATCACTTAAAATTGTGTTACTTGATCTTGTAATATATTCGCTTCTGGAGTGTGTTAACTACCAAATACTCGGAAGTGAAGCAATATGAAATTAATACAATTTGCAAAACAATGATACCCGTATGTTTAGTGTTATTGTTGCTAAGTTAATTTCTATTCTGTATACAAAGTGGCTGATGACGCACGAGGTCGACGCTTCTGCATTGAAGAGTGCATTGCACCCTAGAGTTGAAATGTTTGTCTAGTTGAGTCTATAGATAACGAGGAATTCCATATTTAATTTTATATAATAATTTGTTATTGCATAAAGTAATATGTACTTTCTATTATCAGTTGTAGATTTTAGCTACCTCTAAGGAAACTTGTTTCTTTATTATGTAGCACAATATACTATTGCTTAGTCAGCATCCTGTTGTTATTGAAGTTTTTCACCTCTAAAGTGAAACTTACTATGCGTAGCTTGTTTTCTTCTCCAAATTTCTGTCCACCCTCACAAGGGAGGAGTAATGGCACAGGAACTTCCTGCCAAGTGAACAATGTAACCCTTAGCGATTCCCCTTTAAAATGTCTTCGTATTTACAAAACCCTCCGAGATATCGTATTGTGCGTTGCAAGAAAGTCTTTGTACATAATTTTGTGCTAAAATTTCGACGAGGGGAGGCCTTGAAATATGTGCTTTAAAAAATTTGTTAGTGAAGATGTTAAGCTTTTGTCTTATATCTCGACACTAAAACTTTATCTATTGGTAATTTTTTAGCTTTATGAATGCTTTTCAATATACCTTCCCATAACAAGGAAAATATTCATTCAAACTCGAGTTGTGTCTTGTTTTCATAACTACCGTTTGTTACGTTCTGTGGTTTCAAAGCGATTTCATTACAGTCATGTGCGACAACGTGAGGTGACTGAATTAATTATCGCATTTTGAGCGATTTTGATCTCTATATACACAGGCTATGGTCGAATATGGTTTGCAGATCGATAGTTTGCTATCAGGGCATCGATAGCATTGATTACTTAAGGTATGTCGAGTGCATAATATGAGGTGATCGTAGGTGATATCTTCATAGCCTGTATTATCCCTATCAATGATGCGGCTTTTGCATTACGTTTTTGCCATGAAGGGTTGCCTTATAAGTAACTTTTATATTATGTAAATAAAGTCCAACGCCCTTCGGCTGAAATGTCGAAAACCCTCATAAAGTTAAACCGGCTAAGTTAGAATATGTATAGAATATAGGTGTTATCACACACCACAGTCTACAGTTTAGATACAACATTGAGAAGGTTATTTTTATTTACAGTTTAACATGTCAAATGTTAAAGGAAAACATTGCATTGCAAGACAATATATTTAAAATACCTAATATAAACTTAGTGACAAAGGTAAACATGGCCAGTCGAGAGAAATCTTTGCGTTAGACTTTTGTCTCTTTTCAACACAGCGTTTACACGGTTTGTTAGAAAAAGAGACGAAATGATAAGAGTTCAATTAGATTCATTTAGTTTTAATGAGTAAGTGGTAGTTACTACGACTTGTAATGTATAAAGAATACAAGCAAAGCTATATATATCCATGAAAGGAAAATTGATCTTACTGCGTCTTACATTGATAGGACATCCGACCGCATTGCGCGCGCGCATGATTACGTTTTCCTCTAATGGCCTATCTGCGTCCTTAGGCTCGTTCCATTTGCGTGACACAGAAAAAGGTTAAATTTATTGTGGTTAATAAAGAACTCCTCGGATGTCGAGCCGACATATACAGGAATGACGGAGCTCTAGACAGAAATTCGAATGAAATTAGGGGAGCATCCCGCCTATTTAAAAAAAAAACTTGATATTCAGAGGGTGACGGAGTCTGGCCAGTTCATCTCGCCTCTATTAACTTGTGAACTGACAAATGTTAAGTTACATTTTTATTAATAATTTGTATTCGACCCTCAATATTTGATTATTTTAGTGTTGATAGTGAATGATTTCCAAAATCGAAAATGGATATAGGATATACTTCTGACTAGGCTTTTATAGTTATTATCATCGCGGTTTTCTTTCTAAACGTGAAATAATTACGATATATATGCCCGTTTGAAGTGTTCTCGTGACCAGGTGTTTATTTAGACTATAATAAGACACTCGAAAACATGTATGACGCACCAAATACGCAAGTGGCAGAAAAGCATTGAACTATTAAAAGAAAAAAGTACAAATTAATAAAACATTGTAAAAACTTTATAAATGCCAGTCTGTTTTTATCACCACTACAGCACCAGAAAGTAAAATGGTTTAAGACCAATGTTTAAGAATTGTCCACAAATTATTTTGTATAGTGGTACGTCTAGTTAAGTATGAAATCGTGTCTGCTTAGTGTATATTTTGTTAACATTGCTCTATTAGTAGCCAGTACGATAAAGTCGATTTTTCTCATGTTTCAGGTAAACAATTTGTGCAAACAGCGGCCTGAAACAATTGAGGTCAGTAAACAAGACTCAAACCGATAATAATATTTTTTTAGTATCAACGAATAGCCGAGTCTTTGAGATTTCTAGAGTAGTAGACTTCTATAGCCACAGCCGCCGAGGTGCATAGCAGTGCCAGCCTGAGCGTGAGATTGAATTTTCATTTCCATGAAACCGTTCAAACGGGTACGCAGTGCTTAAGTTGATTGTAAACTAAAGTCCATTATCTATTATCATACTAGTGTTGAGTAGGCGATTCGTGCCCCGGTTTTCAAGAAACTATTATCTGTATATATGCGCAATAGAAGCATTTTCGTACGGCAAATAATAATGAGGAAAGCAGTATGTTTATCAAAAAAATAATGATATATGTATAGAACGAAGATTGTATAAAACTCTACTCGGACTTAATATCAGCTGTTTGACAGAACATCTGAACCTTTTATAGAGTGTGGAACAAATTTCTAATATAAAAAAGCATCGGAAACGCCAGCATACATGATATAAATAATAAATTCGTTAGCAATTAAATGTATGTTACCCGTGTTAATAAAATTGAATATTGTAAACAACTTGAACGAGGAGGAAACTTTCAAGCTCTGTCGTTGCCAAGGGAGTATGTCAGCCGTGAAACAGAATTCGCGGAAGGCAAGTAACAATCAGGAAATTTATTAATTGAAAACGTGTTCGCTCAACCTCATAATATCCTGCTTAGTAATTGATATAGGTCATTTTATTGGGTATTTATTAAGCGCGAAATAAACGACAATATCACAGATTGCGATATTGTCTTGTGTGTTTCATAGGCTCCTGTGATCGACGCACGTCTAATTTGTTTTTACCTTAAATGTTGTAATAACTGTAAGCGGTGCATATTATAAAAGTTTACATTTATTATGTTAAACCTCCAACCATCAACCCGCGTATTGCACAAGTGTCTGTCCTTATCACTCGCATGTCTTTTAATAAATAAATAAACGAGAGAAAACATTATTTCAAGTTTAAAACATTAAGGGTTACGTTTAAGAGGAAAAACAGAGCTGTTTGCAAATTTAACTTGTTTGTCACCGGTGTCACGTAAAACTATATTTTAAGAGTTTTGGTTTGCCTTGTGAAGTTGTCTGTTGAAATGTTAACCACTGGTTCGCTATATTATTTTATTTTTAACACAATACACGTCTACAAACGATTATTTCGTCGTCTGTGCGAGTCTCCGTTATTATACCTTAATTTATATTTAAGAATGAGTTTAAAAAGGAATCGTTGTATAGCTTAGCGTTATAAAATTATACCGGAACTTAACGTAACTATATGCCCGACAAAAATATATGTATTATGTAATATAATATATAATATAATATTATATGTTATATACAAATTTATAAATACTTTCATAAATTTCTAAATTACCAAACTAGTGTTGTAGTAGGACAACTAAAGAGGTTTTTCTAATGTATGTTCGATGCTAGTTCAATAAAGTAGGCTGTAAGCTCTAAATCTAGGTATGAATAGCTCATTAGAGTCTGTGAATGTCTATATAATGGTATTTGTTTCACAATGCTCTCTTTGTACGTGTGGGAATTAGCAAACGTTGGTTTAGTGAATAAGGAGATGCTAAACAAAGGCACCTAGATCTATGACTAAGGTAGGTTTTGGTTTATATACCACAGGAGATATGAAGGCGCTACTGCCGCGTATTGCTTTATACCGTTCGATCTGTAGCATTTTAGTCCAGTCAAACTCACGCGACACGATATGTTTCGACCAATTACAATCAAGGTTCGAATTTAATATTTTTGCATCGTATTTTTTTTTATTGTTTGACTACAGCTGAATTAGTTTTTCGCTGACAATTCTTGAAAGAAAGTATTTTACTGTTCTACTATCTACTTACAGGTCAAGGCAAATCGCCAAAACGAGAGATAACCCGCAAGATCTCGACGATTTGTCTTTAAATCCTAACGGTACGAAATTTAATGGCACACATGTATATTACGTTTAAAAAATCTGAATCTTGTTTTCTAAAAGAAAAAATGTTACCAAAAAAATGGGGTCTTTACTTTTGCCCCACCCAGAAGATATCAGTGATATTTCGTAAACATTTATTGTGCAATGGACTCTATATTTATATATAGAATATATAGTTTATAGGGATTCGAAATTTAAACACCGAATCTTCGCCCGCAGCGCGGTGATTATTTTTTGTTCAATAACGGCTATAGCGACGAAGCAGTTATTGACCTCTCACGACTAGAGTTTAAACATCACCCACGCTTAAGTCTTGGTAAATTGGAGATTAGATTGCTGCTACTTTTTCTTGTTATTCCCTTCGTTTGGGTACATGACCCGAGTGATCTTGATAATATGCACTTGACACTTGATAACTTTCCTGAAAAAAGAGTTTTACTAGAGTTAGTGTTTCGTAGTAACACTAGTTATGTATTTGAGTTAATACGGTCATGAAATATATTATTATGAGCTACATATTTCCATTCTATTGTACCCGTTGTTGCAACTTAATAAATTCGAATAATTCAAAACGTGACTATAAATACGTGAGCATCTACTTTTCCACTTGAACGAGCGGCTGACAAGAATGTAGCCGCGCGTATGTTTCGCTGGTTCAATGAAAGGGGGGGGCTCGTGACGTCATGCCCGGGGCCACCCCGGCCGAAAATAGATGCCCGGGTCTCGCTCAATGGGGGGTGACGCCGGGTACCAAGATGTTATTGACTGAGACTTGGTATTCAGTATACGTTATACAAGATTTTAACGACTTTAGAGAAATAGGCGTAAAATGCGCTATGAAGTCACACTTATAATTGGTATTTTGATTCAAAATCCCAATAGACCAGTATGAAAGCAGTACTCCGCGAAAAAAAATTCTGGTCTATTGGGATTTTGAACTATGGACTTCCGCAAATTAACGCCTGATTCAATTAATTGGTGTTTTGATTCTTTAGTGAGAGCTTTGATATAACTGTTATTAAAAGTGCGAATGAATTAAGTTGTGATGTGCTTAAGTCTCATAAAAGCGTCTTGAGGGGAAGTGAGGCCTCCACAAGCATTATTTTGCTGTGAGGTGGCTCTGGCTCCTTTCTAATAAGTCAAGTCAGAACCCCCACTCATCCGTGTCTGAAATATGTGTCTAGTGACGTATGTTTAAACATCTATTAAAATATCACTTGTATATTGCGAACGAAATTATGTTTTGACATTTTATAAGAAAAACAATACATTTATGATGGCAACAAAATACCACACGACCGCGACAGACTCATTAACCACTATATATTTAAATGTCAAATGTGTAAACAATAATAAAATGTAAATAAAATATAAAGTAAGTAAATGTCTCTTGATTTGGATCGCTCAATGCAAATAGCTTTGCCAAATACAAGGTCGTAAAATATTAAGGCTATGAAAGGTACTGAGTACTGAGTATTTAAAAAAAACAACAAATAAAACGTTTACCTTTGTTTCATAAACCCCTATCTGATAAAACATGTAAACTTGCCGTCCTACAACACAGTTGTTCTGCCGTGAATAAGCAGGTATAAAACCAACTCGGTTAATTCAACATATCCATGAGTAATCTGAATACTTTGTCAATGTAATTGACATATTGATAGTGTTTTAGATAGCTTTATATTTCTTGAACATCGTAATATCTTTATACAAAAATTTCTTCAAGATCTGTGAGACTTCTCGGCATAGATTAGTGAGTAGTCAGTTTACCGGTTATACGTCAGTTTTACACGACATTTTTTGGGTCCTCGAGGTGAACAATTGTAACAAGTGAAAAACACCGCCACTTACAGGCGTCCTTATCATTGAGATTCGCTTTAAGCAAGTAGCTAACTGTTTAAAATAATGAAAATCTCAATACAATTTATAAGTACGCTTTGTCAAGTCTAAAGGAAAACGTAATATTACCACATTGAACACACAAGAGCACTAATTAAAAGCAACAACTCGCATTGCAGAGAAAATCCGTTTTATTCCAATTCTGAGCCTCATTTATGAATCTCGGCGTTCCAAAACCCATTTAAATAAATGATCCTTGATTTAATGAGTTCGGTTTTCACTTTTTTTTCCACAAAAGCCGAAGACGGGAACGTTTTGTTTTTGTTCGGTTTTTAAATGATTATTATTTGCGATGAGGGCGATGAGATAATGATCGAATGATTTTGTGTACAAAGCACGATGTTGTCTAATTAAAAATCGTTACAGGTCAACTTTATCCTAAATACAGACAAAAATATGCACCGCATCAGTTGGTGTAATACCACGCTTGCCAGATTCAACGAAGTTGCGTCAATTTTGGTCTGAGACATTAAGTATACATGGACTTATTGTAAAATGAAAAGCGGATTATTGGTTTTCTTTCATCTTACTGTGGTTAGTGATTGGTACATGATCAATAGTTTACCGGAAATTATTGACGACCTCCGTAAAACTAACCGTAAACGCCGATCGCCTTGCGCCATGACAATGCTAGTTCGTATACCGCCAGAAAGACAAATAAATTTTTAATTTTGACCGTAGAACTTATACAGAACTTGCGTTACGACGAAGATTTTGAAATGGTTTCATAGATTTAAGAAGTGAATTTAGTCAAATGGTAGTACATCGTGTGGAGCAATAAATTAATGTTTGACTTTAAGTAGTATGTTTTCATATTCATTCTGGAAACTTATGCGTACCAGGTATTGTAATCAGTTTAGCATGTTTTATATGCCTTCTCTATTGTATGTTGGTTTATATAAAAAACATTAATTTGATTAAAAAGAGAAACAACTCGTATACTTTAATGAAAAATGCCCACCCCATTTGATAATCAATTATGCTTTCTTATTTCTGCGTAATTTATATGTATTCTATAAAACTTCTTTTACAATATACTTAAAATCGCATTTCGTTTATAGATGTTTTCGTGAGGATATTAAATGAAATAAAAAGGTTTCTATGTCCCGAATAGTATTAACAACGGTTCTATGTTAAAATATTATTCATTGCTCGTAAACACTCTCTACTTTGAAATTCTACCGTTGTTTTTATATTCGTTCTTCTACATTATAGATTTCTATGAATCACATTTAAATTCAAGCACCGAAACACTTGGTATAAATGTATTCTTCAGTCATGGTTTTCCATTAAAAATCCACTTCCTCCGTAGTCTACATCAGAAGCGCACAGCAAAATTATCTAGTGCATTGAATGATACAAATATCTATTATAAGAACTGTTTGATAATTGCTTAAAATATTTGCATGAAACCATGTTATCTAAATTAAATATAGAAAAAGTTATTTGGCATTGGTACGCTCCAGGCCATGCATGTTTTATTAGGTCCGTTTTTGATCGATTTTGCAAGTTTAAAATATGACGTCAATATCGGCCGCAGCTTATGAATTTTAAATGTAGCGTAATGAGAGATTTTATGAATTCAACCGCCAGGCGTGAGTTTGGATAAAGGGATTTTCTTTTGCAGTGTGTATTTCTCAATTGCGTTCACATGTTGTATTGTGTGTTCTGAACTTTTTTTCCGTTAGTCTTTGGCCTTTTCTAGTTTGTTTCTCCACGTCATAGAAATATGTCACAGGGCGGTTTCTTTGTACAACTTTTTTTTTCTATACTGCATTTAAAGTATGTATTACAATTTTATTTTACAATCTTAAATATTGTTTATCGAACAATACAGTAATATTCCATCCTCTTATCTTTTGTTTCTTTTGAGACGTAACGCAGTTTAATTGGAATCATTTAGTGTTTAAGAATTATATTTCTTTACGTAAATGCAAGGTACTAACTAAAAGTTTCAGTGTACCTGGTCCTCTGTACCTCTGTCTTGTTAGCGGCAATTTATTGGCTTGTAATGAGGCAAAGGTGAAACCGGAGGCTAACCACGTATCGAGATGTCTTGGGCATGTTTCCGTTCTCAATGGTTTGCAGTTCCAGTGTATGGGTCATGCTGTTAAAAGCTAAGGAAGCTAGGAAGTTTATCTTAGAACAGCTAAACGAGACTCATTTGTATTTGTACCAAACTAAGAATTATTATTTTAAGTGAGTCAATTTGGTATGTTTAAAAGTAAAGATTATATATAATAGTGTAGAAGGTATGTTTTTTTTTCGTCACAACGTAAATAAGATTCAAAGGAGACTCCAGTTAATAAGTAAATAAATCGAATACGAATACGAAATATAATATTAATAAAACCATTATATGAGGCTAATTACCTCTAATATAATAATACTTGTTTTGAAGTCGTCGTAAGATATTTTTCTTATATTTATAAGCTTCACTACATTCTACTGTCAAATGTTATCATCGTATTTATTGGGAAATTTTTATCTGCATATCGGATGATATCAATAACTGAATATCGTTTTATCTGTCGTTCAAATTATATAATTTAAGGAAATATAAACGTTATCCGCATAACAATACGACGTAATTTGTTATAACGTAACGTACCGTTGATAATGACCGATGGCGTAGTCATATGTCGAGGGTTTTAGTCAGACTATTTATAAATTCGTTTTTAATGGGAGGCTAGTTTTAAAGTAGTAGAAGAGTTTGAAGTCTACATAGATAGACAGTACATAGATAGTCGGCCGGCCATTGATATTACTATTTCTCTCATTGCAGTTGAAGGGTGAATATTGTACGTATTGCGATGCACTATGGACCCTATGTCCCTATACATAAGGATCAGTCGTAATAAGACTGCTATGAATGCGCATTCATTGAGTTGAGGCGAGAGTGACCACACATCATAACATTGGGGATTTTGTTAAATATTACTTCTGGGTTTGGAATTCTATTATCTCATGAAATTGCTTCATTAGAATCCAATTTACGACATTACTTGGTTTTTTAGTAAGTAGAGGCTGCGACCTCCTAAATAGACCAATTGATATTCCATTTTTAAATCAACAAAAGGTTTCTGATTACAATGTGGTACACATGATTTGTCAAAACAAATATGTATATGCAACTGACTTGTGACTTATTAGTCACTCTTAAATGTATCTTGAAAATTAATCAGTCCGATGGTATTTATACTTAAATTAATGCTTGGTCTCTTTCCATCAAATTGTGTGAAGATGAGACACAGACTTTAGTTAAAACGCTGGCAATTGGAGGGATTTATTTCTTATGAATAATGATGGGCTTGAATTTCCGACGTTTATTATACCTTTGAAACAGTATACTCTCTAAATTATGTCAGTTCTGAGAACACGATAACGACTGTCTGGGCAGAGTTTTTGGAACCCTTGGCGAATGGGGACCCTAATGGGCGTGTTATCGACGCAGCCGGCGGGGTGTGGTCGCGGGGGAGGGGGGGGGGGCAACACGACCGACCTTGGCCGTGACTCCCCGGCTACGCATCGGGACCAAATTGATTTTAGCCCCAACCTCCCGAACTGCTCCATAATGCGCGTTTTCTTTGTTGCATATGAAAGTTTAGATACAATTATGTGACAGGTCATTTTCATAAATGAATTGCAGCATCTATTGTAATCTGTTATCAAAGAAAAATACTGCGTAAAATTACTTACGACACAATCTAAACAAAGTTTAAGTTATTTATACCGAGATAGTCCACCATGTGACAATGATGATGTATTATTTTTGATAAGAGTAATCTATAAGATCAAAAGTTTGTACGAAATGAAACTGTTTGAAGTGAAATTGAATAATCTAGCTAATTTTTGTCATACCTTTACATTCCTTAAATTCCAAGCGTGCCTTGTTTAAACACGATGTAATGTTAAAAAATTGTATGAACATTTTGTAGGTATAAGTGACACAATGTATACCGTAGTTTGTTTGAATTTTTTTGTCATTGCCTAAAGCCTATTGCAGATTCATGGGGAGACATTTCGTCGTATAGGCTCTGCGAGATATATGACGAAATAGTTGTACTGTTCACACTCACAGTAACCTCATTCGTTCTGTCTCACCTGAGAAATTAATTTAACGTGTCTCTCGTGTTCCCTGGGCTTTTCCCGTGAGTGTATTATTTTTTGTTTTTTTGACCGACTCCCAAATACTCCTACAATTCGACGCATGTTATTTAAAATGATTTCTTATCATTACGTGTGCTTCTATTGAATTGCACGAATTATGTTTTGTCTTTTAAGAGTTCTTTGTTTGAATTTAGCATAATATGCTTATCCTTTTGTATGCTGACCTAGTATTTTAATTAAAACGCACATAATTGTTAACGCTTCGCCATTTATTAAGGTTGAGGCCGTTGTTGAAATAGCGGTTTCTTGAGACGTGATTTCAATAAAAAATATTTAATTACCTTGTGAAAAATGTTTTGCTAGTTTTCCTTATTGTGCAGCATTGAAAGATCACTTTTATTTTATTTTTACGATAGTAATTCGTATCAGAGTTTAAAACTTCAACGGACTTAGTAATGTATGAACAGATATATGTTAAGGCGGAACGAAAAATATTAAAAAAGAATTTATTTATTATAAATCCAATCAATATTAATACCAATGATCAATTGCGAAATAAGCTATAGGCGGCGAACGCTGAGCGCAAAATCGTTTACCAAAGGTTATGCCTTGGTAACTACAGACAAGACAATTTTTCCGAATGAAAGACAAAGATTACGATATTAAGAATATATGAACATAAAAAATAATATGAATTATATTGAAATGATAACACAAAACACGTAGCACACGTGTTATTTCTACTAAAAGAATATTCTAATAAAAAAACACTAAGATTCACTAGATTTAAATTCTCAGAACTCATCCATAGAGTTAAAAACATGTAAGTACTGAAATAGACTGTCTCTATGCAGGAGGCCAACGCGAATAGTTTAAAACTAATAATAGTAGTCCATTTGTACGACTAACAAAGTTTGCTCATTAAATATTATATTGAATGTGTGATACCCAGCGTTAAAACAAAGGCTGGTATATTGATTTTTAATCTGTGAGCTGGAGGTACAGATTATAATATTCTATTTTGAGTTATTATACATTATTGTATACCTCTTTCTTAGATAGGTAGGAGTATGTTGTAATATACTCTTTATAAATTTGATTAAATTGTAATAAATACCAATTTAAGTACTATAGTATATATTTCAGTTAGTAAAGTTTCATTTAAAGTAGGTAATAGAAGGTATTACATAAGTCTATTATTATATAATATGTATATCTCATTAACCATTACCTACACAAGCAAGCCAAGGTATTTCGAAACAATATGTTTGTCCAAAAAGACAATTAAATCTGATATGCAATGTTGTAATTCACCATTGATATATGCTACCTAGCTCGACATATCGATGACCGAAATTCTTGGCATGTGAGCACGAAGTTTATGTTAATTAATTATAGAAAGTATGCTTTATTCTCGTGTTTTATTTAAAATATATAGAGTCAGAGAAAAAGGTTTCAAAGGAGATATTTTATGTCTCGTTGAATACTTGAAATGGTCTATGCAAAATGATATTAAATAAATTAATATCGAATATTATGACTGTTTTTCACCGGACACAAATGTGAAGCTTTATCGCAGCCTTGCTGGGCCGGAATTGTAACCGGTTGAAGCGAGGTTGCAGCACCAGCACACGTCGACCTCCCCGGTTTCCACTTTTACCTTATTGTTAAAGCCGGGTGGGGTTCACGATAATTTGGCCACGCCTCATGCGTTCGTCAATGTATGATCACGCACTTGCGTGGTACTTGGACCCTTCTTTTTTAATTTCGACAGGTTTTGGGGAATTTTGGTTGAGGTCAATGTAACCTCCTTGTCGTCTCTTTTTAGTCGAAGCGTTTCAGTCGTATAAGCGAAAATAGAATTCTATTTTGATGTCACTCTCTAAACTTGAGATCTTTCAAATTTGACTGTGAATGAATTCATGTGGGGTGGTTCCTCTTGAGGAGTATCTGCGATTTATATTTACATTATTCGCAATACAAAATATGGAATGTTAAATTTTATAGTACATAGTAGACTTAACTTCACTTTCTGAAGGTACATGGAGATATTCATTTAACTTATTACTTATCGCGTGCCTGTCCAAACTGTTTTTCGTTTATAGTGACCTTACTAGCTAATGACTAACGAACGTGCCTAAACAAAATAACTATTGGCATTTATGCGTGTTTATCATGCAATTTCAATGAAATGCCGTGTCTATAAAATGATTAACAAATTGATTACGTGAAGATAGTGATGAGAAATTGACACCTGTTTATATTTTTAATACGCCAGGTATTTAAACTGCGTTGATTATCTCATTTCAGGTGACGTTTGTACCTACTTGTAAACTTAATGATAATAGTAATTAAAAAAAACTCACCATGCAATAGAATTTGTATAATTATATAAAATTATGTATAAGCACTGTAGAAGATCAAATAAAAGTTGGAGACAAAACCTGATGGTACCGACGCAGGTGGAATAATAAAAATATATACAGTAATTCTTGGTATTTAATATGATAAAGGCTATTATTCTTATGTACAATCATATATAAGTTAATGATTATACGTTCTCGTATACATACCAATTACGAAGCTCTCCCATCTTGATAGCCACTCAGGTCCTAACAAGATCTTCAACCTGCTTCCAGGCTCTTCAATATTGAATATCTCCAACTCTTTGATCATATGACGCCAATGGGATGATTATTTGAGCATGTGTGCTTAGAACGCTTTGGCTAAACTATATAAAAGCTGGGATGGGGTGTTTATAATTAATATTATCGTATAAGTGTTAACTTATGATAATAAGAGTCGTTGAAAACCTTGTTGACATAAGATTGATGTAGATACTATTTTAGTGAATTTCAAACATCGAGTTACAATTACATAGAGGACCTTAATAGATATCTACATGTCCTGAGTGTAGTTACAGGAAAAGTTGTATCCAGTATATATTAGGTGTTTACCTATGAAATTGCCGTTTTGTTTGAAAAAAGTTAAAGTATTTTTTTTTTCGAACTTATTTATTTCTTTTATTCAAAGTAATCACCCCTGCAATCAATGCATCTTTGCCAACGCTGTGGCAGTTTATGGATGCCCTTCTTGAAAAAATCAGCTGGACGGGAGACAACAAACTCTTGAAAGGCGTTTTGTACTGCCTCTCGGGAATTGAATTTTTTTCCCGCTAAAAAGTTGTCAAAATTTTGGAAAAAGTAATAGTCGGTAGGCGCAAGATCTGGTGAGTATGACGGATGAGGGAGAGCTTCCAAATCCCAACTCATGCAGCTTAGAGACGGTCTGTTGTGCAGTATGGGTTCGCGCGTTGTCTTTAAGTAGCAGTGGAGACGACCGATTGACCAAAGCTGGTTGCAGACGTGCGAGTTTCGCTATCATTGTGGTCAGTTCTTCAATGTACACATCTGCAGTAATGCTCTCGTCGTTTTGTATAAAGCTATGATGAATCACACCAGCACTAGACCACCAAACTGTGACCATCACCTTTCTAGGGGTCATTTTTCGTTTTGCACATTGCTTTGGTACCGAACCAGGATCTAACCAAATTGCTGAGCGCTTTCGATTGTCAAAAAGAAACCATTTTTCGTCGCACGTAACAATTCACTTCAAAAGTCCTTCATTTCTGTGCCTGTTAAGCAGCGCAAGGCAAGTCTCGACGCGTACGTTGCGCTGGCGATCGTTAAGTTCGTGGGGTACCCATCTATCAAGCATTTTTATCTTGCCTATCTGTCGCAAATGGACCAATATTGCTTTGATGCTAACATCAAGAGCTGCTGCCAGCTCAGCTGTAGATTGAGATTCATCAGCTTCCACAATCGCCTTTAATTCATCATTGTTGACCAAAGTTTCCGGACAACCACGAGGTTCATTTTTCAAGTCAAAATTCCTGAACGGAACCGAACAAACCAATAATGGGTTGTACGTTCGTTTGTACAGTTCTCTCCGTAAACGTCGTTGATGTTACGTGTCGTTTGTGCCGCGTTGGTGCCACGAAGGAACTCATATTCCATAATTACACGAAATTTCAAAGTATCCATTACGAGGGAAAATGTTGAAATGTAATGAAAATACAACGCTAATCAATAAACAAAAGACTGATTTTGTAAATAGAATGTCATATGTTTAAAACAAAATTAATTTGAATTTAGAATTCATAGCCAATCAAAACTTTTTTTTGTTTGAAAAAGTCTGTACTGCAATACGGCAATTTCATAGACCTATTATCATGGAGAACTTGGGGTGGAACCTGTACCTTGCCTTGTTTAATGTTAACTATACTCGTCGTTTGTGGATGTAATCGAAGTGCTCAGATCTGAAAATGATGATCTTAGTCTAACAATACAACACTCAACATCTATTCCCTAACTTGTATAGATTAAATGAAAAAAAAAAAACAAGATTTAATGAGAACACTTGAAGTAAACATCGAAATCATCAGAAATATAAATATCAAAGTATTATTGTAATTCGAGAGAACCATAATTATGTTCGATGTAAACAATGGGGAATTAAATCAATAGTAGATTTACAAAACCGTTCGTGACGATTATTAAATATTATTTACCCTAAAGGCCTCAAATTCACATAAAAAAGAGTAAGTTGCGTTTGTTTCAAATGAATAATAACATAAAGTATTGTATAAAAACATTGATGCGTCATGACGATCGTATTAACGAAAATAAGGAAATATCCATGTGGTAATCATCATGGTGCTAGGGCCGCTCATCTGGTACATAATATCTCAATTCTTCTGATATTCTGAGACATTCTTCAAGATTATAGTGTTAGCGGCTGTTTATCTTTGATAGTGTGTATAGTTCGCGGAGTTTACTTTTCCACGTGTTCTGTGTATTTTTGTAATGCAAACTTGAAACTGTTTCACGAACGTATATGTTAAATAGCGGAAACCTTGACATGTTCTGAATTGTAAACAGGAAAACTTTCGTTGTATTTGAGTTGCTTTATATAAAATAAAGATAAGGAAGACTTGGGCAGAGGATGATCTTTGGTAATCCTATTTACATGTTACTATGTGGCTAAACTAACCGGTATCCGTGGTCCAATGACCACATGTCAATCTCAGTACATGTTATATAAAAGTTCCATTATTCAATAATTTCATTGGTCGTAAAATAATGAGTCGGTCATAAAATGTATGTGTGAACTTTAGGGTGTTATGACAGAGTTTAGTCATTGTCGGTCTAGCAAAACTGTAACGTAGCATATGAAACATGTTTTACTTCTTTTTTTATCAGAAATACTAAAGCTGAATAAAACATCCTATATACATGCAAATTGAAAACAGCCGGCTCCCTTACAAAATTATATTGACATTTCGTGATTTATATTACATACCATGTATTACCCAATCAATAAATATTGGGTATAACCACTGGTTATGTGTTCCAACATACAGATAATGAAGTAAGCGGGTTTTTTGGCTTCATAAAGGACGCGTAATCGATTGTATAAGGACCTTGGGTGACGTGATGAGTTCAAGGTTCGTAAAGCTCTAGTACAAATTGATACTTATTTTTATTGATGTTCCGACGTTAACATTGTCCACTACGTAACAAACCACTATAATAATACTATTATTAAAGTTCATCTCTTTTTGTAAAATTGTGTTGAATTGAGACGGATGAATTGTTGTTGTTGTGTAGCTTGTTTAGTACTATTCATGACGTGCTAATAACACATTGTTTAATACCGTATATCGAAGTTTTTATGAATATGACGGTATTTTATTGTTATCGGTGTTTAAGTGATCATCCGTATAATATCATTTAATCTATGGTTGCTTTTACTACATTTTCGTATAATTTTCTCATAGCCTTATATTCCGATAGTGAAGTAAACACTTGGTCCTTCTCTTAAAAAAAGGGTTGACCAACTCGGAAGAGACATACGGCTCTTCTTCGCTCAATGAGTGAATTGTGCATTTCCCGCGATTGTGATTGGTCTATTGATTAATAAAACATCTTTATCGACAATTATATCTATGATAGCAAAAACTGAGGTTAATGACCGCATTCATTTATGAGATCATAACATGAACTAGAATACTGTGTTACATAAACCATATATATACCTGTGAGATACCAGCTGCCAAAAGAGGTATTTCCGAACAGATACCACTTGGGGACCTTCAAGAAAAGAGCATATAAGCATCTCAAAGGCCGGAAACGCACTGGTGAGGCCTCTGGCATTGCGAGTGTCCATGGGCGGCGGTATACTTCATAGGTGAGCCTCCTGCTGATGTGCCTCCTATTTTAGAAAAAAAATGATGATACCAAACGGTCTTTTGTACGGTGTAACGTATCGCGTATCATCAAAAACCGGCAACGCAATTGCGTGCCCTTTTACAGTATCCGGCGTTTACTCTAAACATCAGATGCGACCTGTTTCTTATTCATGTGTTTGGAGCAATAAGTGACCATTCAGCAAAAAAGTATAAAACATTTCAGTTACGTTTAGACATGTTCTGATGAATAGCTGCGGTCATTACCTCTGTTTTTTGCGTTCGCGCATATAATTATCGTACATATTTTTTTGCTGTCACTTAGAGAAAACCTTATAATTGAATAATGAGACGATTATTGACAGATTCGTGCAGATAGATTCTATTTAAATAATTTTTGCTTTTTTTTTTTTCAAGATTTCTTTCTTTATATGATTTCTAATTTTGCCTACTCGTCTCGTTTTATTTATTGAAATAATACTCGATGGCCCAGTGGGGGCAATGTCGATCAAACCAGACTACCGAATAGAGTGTCCCGGGTTCTCTCCCAGTACGGTCAACGTTTTTGTCATGAGCATGTATTTCTTTTAATATTTTCAGTTGTGTTAGCATTCTTAACACAATAGCTTAGTTTTCGGATGACTGACGGTGTGTAAAAATATGTTATAATATATTATTGTTATTATAATACTTACATACTCCTTACATACTTAGATTGTTTAGAACCCATATGATAGACCACAACAGCAAGGAATGTGAAACAAAATTAAATTATTATCCACGTTGGGGTTGTTACAAATGGGAGAGATTTTATGCGGGTGTCAGCAAGGCCGTGTAAAGTACCAAATAATGAAGTAAAATATCATTTAAATTATTTTTTATTTAATACTACTATACAAATTTTACAATAAACAATCACAGTACAATTAGAAAAGAGATAGATGAAAAATAAGTTTGGGGAATGCAAAGGCTCTATCGCTAATAGATCTCTTCCAACAACCATTGAAGGAGAAGGTATTGAAGGATAATTTTTGCAGGAGGTGTGTCACACAATTAATAGAACTTAAGCTAAAAATTACACTAAATATATAATATTATAATAATTATGTAATATTATAGTATAATTATCAGCAATGCACTATAAATGCATATAATTTTATTAAGTTTATATAATTTCATCAATTACGCTAACGATTAGAACACGTGCGAGCGATAGAAATCCCTCTCTTATTTATGGAGCTGTGGTATGACGATCAACATGACTTTTTATTTAAAAGTTGACGAACATAATTTTTAGAAGACTTAAAAATGGATGGTCCAACGTCATTCCTCCTGAAAAAGAGTACTTCAGTGTACTTCCGGAAAGTGTAAAAATTCTGTTATAGTGCCATAGTTTAGGATTATAGACTGTAATCTCTTGTTTTGCGGGACCGATAGTAATAATAAAAATATTTTATAACAGCACTGAATGACGTATATACTTAGCATATTATGACCATAAACCTGAATTTTGGCAATCGTATAAAATAACGTCCCCTTATCCCCAAATTAAAGATGTCCTTTGCCAAGAGAAAGTTATACGCCAAGTCACTCTTGCGTTATGTCTTTGTTTATATTATTTCTATCAAATCTTATATGACTTAAATTGTTTATGTACAAATAAGTATAACATCACGTTTTTCAATTATCAATTGGATTCTGCTTTACGTTTTTAGGAGAACTTAATGCGTAAGGTGTCGTGATTTTATCGGTCTATTTTATGTTTTTAGTTGTATTAATAGTATGCCCGTATAAAACATTGTTTAGGAACGGAAGACAGAATCTATTTGTTTTTAAGAGAAAGTGTTGGCGTTAAGAAAGACTGAGCATGCCATTATTTGTAAATACATATAATACGTTAGATATATTACATTTGTAATATAATATCTTATCTGAATAGAAGCGTTAAAAGTATATATTTTCATTTAGGAATCAATTTATGACCAAATGTGCATTTGAAAGAAATTATTATTTTATAGTAGTGTAGTAGATAGAATGTGCTTTTTGTAGGACTATTTCAAATATACATATTTTTCATCATCATAAGCGGTTTTTGCAGCGCATACCAGAATATCTTTATAAATTGTTGTCTATGTATGTATGTAAAAGCTATATTTTTGTAAAGTTTCATCCAAACGATGATTAACGAACAAACTTTCACGTTTAAAATATTAACGATATAATAGATTGAATATAGGTTTATGAAAATGTATCAGTAATAACAAACAAAGGTTTCTTAAAAAAATAAATATCTGTCTTCATAGCATAAACAATTGTGACAGAAGAAGAGAGAGAGAGAGACGAAATAGTGTTTATGTTAAAAGGGTACAGCTTTTTTGAATATAAAAGGGACAAGACGATCATCTGAATTTCAGTATGCCTATGTACACTCACTGTTCAAGGTTTCGCAGCCTACTTGGCTTAATTTATTTGAATAATGCTGTACAGGCGAGGTTTATATAATGATAATTCTTATCACAGCAATTGCCAAGCTATTGAATTAGAACACTTCGTAATCTAGATAGACCAAGAATAGAAACTTCACGCTGGCATTGACTCAGACATTGGTGACATAAGTTTAAAATATATTAATGATCTTCATAATTAGTCTTAATAGTCAAACAATGTTTCGTATCATTAATCTAATCACATGAGACAGACGAGAACAAAATATATTATTAGTGAGAACTTTGTTTGCGATCCATCAAGAGTTATTGTATTTAAGTAAAACTATGTATTGTCATCATATAGGTTTACACTATCAATAAAAAAAATTAATACGTCTTTAGTTCTAAAGGAATTTTTGTATATTTTTTGTCTAAAAATAAGTGTGAGTAAAGCGTCTAAATGATGTTTATTTTGTTTCAGGTAATTGGCGAACGTATACTTGAAAGATAATATCAAATATAACAGAAAAAAAATCTGTCATTGTTCTCTGAACGTAATTATAACGATTTAATCCAAACAGGTTTCCTATTCAGATCCGTGTTTGAAGACTCGGTGTTATGATTTTTGTTATGCGATAAGAATGGAACATTCTCGTATGCACTCATTATAGTGTTAGGTGCGAGGGTTTGATACGAACGTGTTGGTAAATAACAAATATGAAAACAATAGCTGACTCTTTCTTGCACATTGTGTGGCAATCAGCCTTCTGCGCCTGCCAATTCTAAGTCTTATTACGGACTTAGAATTGGGTGTAAGAAATGCCGGTTTCCTCGCGATGTTTTCCTCCACCGTATGACCAAGGTTTAATTGCACGAATACACGTTAGAACAACACAGATCATTAAATGATAATAATCAATCAAATTCGTCTTAATGCCAGTGAGAGTTTGTGTTCTATTTATGGTTTAATTTAGGGCAGATGTAAATTGATATATCGGAGAAAGTATTTTATTGGTATATCCTTCTCTTTTGTTTATATACATTTTTTTATAATATATATGATGTATGTTAATCTGTTGAAAGTATGAGTCTGTTAATCTTATGTTTTTTTAACTGTCAGTGCTTTGTATTATGTAAAAAGAATTTAGGTTTTTTTTATTTCAGCAGTTTTTTTTTTGTTTGGTATTTTTAACAATTGGTTGTTGAAACTAGATTTCTTGCTATAATATACCTAAGGCTAACCCCTTACCTTAATATTTAACAGTTATGTCAGTGAAAATATATATATTAAATAAAGATCTAGCATACGAAAAATTCATTGTCAGGTCTAAATAAAAATTTTAACCATATCTAAATACACGTTTTCCAAACTTTATTTACAACTATAAGAATCTTAAGTGTAATGTAAATTTAAAGGTAATTTTTTTTATGATCTTATTTTTATTATTATTTTATTGAAGTAATTATGTATAGAGCTTTCACTAAATTTTATTGCTTATTGTACGTTGCCTGCTAGAGCATTGTCGTCTGTATCTGAGAATTGAATGACAGAATCACTTGGGTCTATCTAATTAGTAGGAATTTAATTGTGACTAATAATTGTATTTGACCATTCACGTGCAACGTCGCCCGTGCTTGTAAATATACCATTCACGTTCATCTGCACGTGGAGTTTTATCGTGTTTCGAAACAGTTGCCCAGCAGGTCGATCGGTTCTCGTGTCACTGTCGGATATACTGGAGTTAATTGACATTAGATGTTGCCTTGGACGAAATTGTTACAGCTTGATCAACATGATAAAAGCGCTTAATATTGTCTCTGTATGACGCGTGCTTTAACTGTATGCAGAAGAGACTCGTTTGTGAAAATTATGCTTATAATAAAACGTTTTATAAACCGAGCGTGTACTTATCTCTATATGTCTCGTTGGTTCAACGTCTGTCAAAATAAACAATCGCAATGAGGTGCGCCTGTCAAAATACAAACAGATTTTTTCTTCAGATAAACGCGTCTTCAGTATGGACGTCCGCTGCACATAAATGGGTCCATTAAATTCACATTCGGAATGGCCGGAATAATTCAAGAGCTCTTTGTACGGTTTAATACTGTAATACCGCTACAATGTTGCTATAATGGAGCCACGTTAAGAAGGCTTAGCATAAATTTGAAACATATAATTGGCGACAACTTGATATTATTCAATGATGGGTTTTTATAACGCTATCATATATAAACGTAAAACCTTTAGAATGTGGGGGTTCTTAGTTTGTGCAGGCTACGAGTCTACTATGTCAGCTTACAGAGCTGTTTTAAACTGACATTAAGCTGAGTTTTCGTCACCGGCGACGAAAAGCTTCTAGGACTGGTTTTTCGTTTGGCTGGTTTCAACGTGCCACTTAAAACAAGATTGGTAGCTCTTTTTATTAATTAAGCAAAACATTCACTTTGACGCCAGTTGAAGTTGTTTCTCGAGTACATATACTATTTATATTTAGGTGAGGTAATTTCCCGACATAACTTGGTTTTGATTGCCGACGAAAAAGACAGGCGCTACCTTTCGTATGTAAGAATGCATTTACGGATTACTTAGGTGTATCTCCATGTTTTATGACTCCTTCAAATTCATAGAATAAACATTGTAAAATCATCTTTACATCCTTCTAGAAATCTTTTTGATTATAAATACTCGAACCGCTCTTCAAAATGTCTGTTTGTCGATTGAAGTTCGAAACCTCAACGAAACTGCATAAAAGATTGTGCAAAATTTCATAAAGTTTGTATTTCCGGCTATTATTCCAACTTGGTCTTTGTAAGGTTTGTGAATTACACCTTGCTTTAAAAATATTTTCGTGTTAACTACCCCTTTTGAAATACAATAAAACTTTTAACAATACTTTTGGAAGTACTTGGATGGCTTTGTAAATGTTTAATTAATTTGAATGTTTCCAACTGAAATTGTACGGATTCAGGGGGAATATATTTAATATTTTTTCTGACTTGTTCGTTATGAAGAAACTTGCTCGCCTAAGACTCACATTACCAACAACGCACCTCCAGACTCGAATAAGGTAGAAAAAATATAAAGATTTGTTGAATTATTCGTTTCATTTACGGCCATATCTATAAAATATTTGAGTACTTGCAATCGTTATCTAGATAATAATCGTAGCAGAGAATGACATCATTGCGTATCGTCTAGGCCGAAAACATCTTTTTATTACTCGGTATTTCTTCCAAGATTAGACAGTTATTGGTACCTTACACTAGTTACATTTAATAGGTTGGTCTTATATAGCAATAACGTAAATTCAAAAAGCGGGATAAAGAAATTTGATGTTATTAAAGCAGCGGACTACTTTGCATTATTTGATTCGTTCATATTATTCGGATTTTATTTTACTACAATTCTCAAAGAAAGGGATAACTTGCATATGTAAAAGAACTGTGAATTTTTATGAAACGTAAATTATGGTTGAAAGTAATATTAAATACATAATATGATTGTAAATTATTACAATACGCCGGTTATTCGCGTATCGGGTATCTGTGAAAGGTTGCAACGGACAAGGCGGATTTTGAAACAATAATGCAATGGTATTGTTACCTAATAAATTCGTGTCATTCGATTTGACATATTTGTGATTGCAAAATTCATATATTTTGCTCCGATAGCTTTCCATGACAATAATTATTTAGCTGATTGAATTTTTCTTACAATTAATAGCAGCGTCTTTATGCTCTACGATATCCAGAATATAGAAATTATGATTGAATTTTACATCGAAACGGAACCCTTTCTCCTCTCCTATTTCCAATTTATTATTTTAGGAAGAAATAAAACAATTTAAATCTTGTTTCTTTCACATTTTCCACTGATTATTTGCTATACCTCGCAGCGTTGTTATATAATAGCTATTCCTCGATATTCCTATTCAATGAAACCTTTAAATTCGAACCTTGCTTATTTTTTAATTTTAGTAGAGATAAGTATATAATATCGGGGAAATTCTTTAATTAGTTGTCGCGTACCAAACGTGTTAGTCCTTTAAGAAGTCTAATCATCTGTTTTAGTTGAAGTGTTTCTTTTTATTATAGGATACAATGTGAATGCTTACTTGATAATTGAATGTAAGGATTTATTTTCAAAATGAAATGCATATTTTTGCGCATTGGTTACAAAGTAAAGAGAAATATTGTAATTTATTGAGTATCAGTTTATTTCGTCCATTGTGCCTGCACATGGGAGCTACTTGTATAAATTAGTAAAATTAGCAATAACACCTCTGAACTGCAATTAATTTTGATCGACAGAAAGCTCTACACTACAAAAGTAACTTCAGGAATACTATTTTATTGATTACAACTAATGCCAAAACAATTCAATGAATACTCTACTATATATATATATATATATACATTATAATTTACGCCCTGTAATAGATCAGCGTTAAACGATCCAATAAATGGCTACCTATTAAATGAAAAACAATTGAGCATCAGCGAATCATTACACGCCGGGGCGGGATAAAATCACTATAGTGCGTCACTGGCTGCCAATTGCAATCAAAATGCACTATTTATAGATGCGAAACGCTATCATACCGACGTTTCTAGTTGTATATCAATACGCGAGTTCGAGGTGTTGGGATAGTTTTTTGGCATTATTGGTACTTTAGGAAACTTTCTATTGGTAATTTCTTTTTGAGCTTTATCGCCATTTTCATATTCTTCGTATACCGAAGATATGTACCCTCTAATGAATAGGGACTGCATAACATGTGTACAGACTGAACTGTACCAGCAAACCAATCTCAAAAAATGTTGGTTTTTTATACAAATTAAGTGATACCGCCGCCCATAGAGTAACAGAAGCCAATGCCATAGGGCTCGCTACCAGTGCAGTGGTGGGTTGTCGGCCTTTCAATACTATACGTTGTTTTCTTGAAGGGCCATTGTATTGATTCGGAAATACCTGTGCTGGCTGCTAGTTCCACAAAGGTGGTGCGTGGCAAGGTGTTTCGCGAGCACTACTTTTAAAGAAAAAAATTATTAACGGATTTCAGTTATGTATTTTTGCAAGATTTAAATATATTTATACTATTTTAATTTTTTTTAATTTTCCGACATTTCGCGTGCTTTGCAGCGTACGTGGTCACGGTAGACTGAAGACAAAAGGTGTTAATTGTCAAAATAGTGTTACAGCTGCAGAGAGGTTGTGTGTTATCTGTATTTATTCCCCGGAGTTGGTATCGACTAAAACCGGAAGGAGTTTTACAAATCTGGCTCACAGTGTCCTCCGTCGGTCGGTGTCATTAATAAAATGTTTTTTTAATGAGTAACAGTTATGTTAATAAAAGACATTATTACGAGCGCTACCTTTTTATTTAAAGTGAATTTATCGAAAATATTTTGGTGATTTTTAAAATTCTATTTTGGTATATCGCCAAGCTTTATTTGGACAGAATGATGAATACATGAAAGGCTAGATGTCTCTGGAGAAATTTGTTAACTCATCTTGTATGAAATATCACGAATGGTGAGCGCTGCCAAGCGGCAAGCTGACGTGCAAGCAAAGTATTTTTATTATTAGTGGCATAGCTCTGAGTGTAATAAAAGTCAATTAAATTTACAAAATTGTTGGATTTAGGTTTAAAAGGATCTTCTTTAATCCAATTTGAATGACGAGGTTAGTAAGTAGTAAGTAAAACTACTCGCTTAAGATTGACAGCGAACTTTTTTTGTGTTGACGTAAGTAACTATTAAACTTATAATTATTAAGGTATATTAAACTATATATTGTATGGTATTTGACATTGATTTAGTCAAATAATAATCATTCCCCATGAATTTATTGTTAATTTATTTGCTCACACACTCTCTCACGTTAATGTATCGTCAACATATCACAATAGCATAAAACAAAAAAGTCATATTGAAAGCGTAATGGCAGCCATTTCCGCGGGCACGCACACATGTGCACCGAATACCATGACTTGATGCGGGTTCGTTTCCCGTCGGTAACTCGATTGGCAGGCAATCTCGCGCCGGCGCCGCGCAATTATCAAACCCCCTTTATTCCCCCCCCTATCCCCACAATCTCCGAGTCATCCGGGCCCTTAAATGACTCTAAATCTTTCTATATTGCGCTCTGTTGAGCTTAAATCTGAGCTATAAGATTACCAGAGACTGCTATCAGTCGTAGTTTCTTTAGAAAGTAGATTTGCCAACTCATAATATTCTAATAAATAATTTGGGTATTTTTAAAGTGTTAATATAATCCTTTAATTTTATTTCTTGTACTTCATTTGCTTAAGGTACAAGTTAACGACGTTAGACATTGATCAATTTGTTATGTTTTTTATGAACCCTGCCTCAGCTGTATAAATATCATGCTTTTTTTTAGGAAAGGAGAAATAAAATGTAACGTCCAAAGTACCTTACACCGAATACATTGCACGGTTATACTGTTATAGGTTTTCGATCAATGTCGGCGACGCTCAAATGAACACCAATTTCGGCGTCAATCACAATATCGTTTCCAACCGAGGGGCTTATTCCATTGCGTCCAATATGTGTTATCTTATATGCATACGTAGCTTTTTTGTTGTGATTTAAAACAAAGTGTTGATATCACTAAGAATTTTTTCTCATTTATAGACTTACTTTAAACATGTACTAGTGTATGTTATAGATATCGAAACAGGAAAACGTACGCTTTTACATCATCTCATGGCGACTTCTACAAATAAACATCCGCGAGTATTATACGGCATACAGCTGTCTTTTATTGGTGTTCAATAGTAATTTATTTAATAACAGCTAATATCGGCCTGTTTCGTTGGTGACAGCTGCTTTTAAATTTTATGTTTTTCCGTCAGTTAGTCTATATCATTAGTTTAAGTATACTGTGTTTTTACTTTCGAGGTCAAAATTGGACTTTTAGGGTAGATGTGTAGGTTTTATAGTGCGTTTGTTAAAGTTGTTGTTAAACAAATATAAATTAAATCATATTTAAAACTGTCTAATCGCACAGAGCATATCTTTTTAAAATGCGAAAGATTTATCTCTTTTTATTAGTTACATTTCGTATGACTAATCGGCCTTGACATTATATTTTCACTTTTGTACTTAGACCATTACGGAGGTGAATTATAGTAATTACAACATAACAGCTGTTTAGTTTTTCATAATAAATATTTAATAGCACTCGACCTGTTGTACGGAGATTTGCACCTGCTTTACATTGATTTCTCATGCGTCATTGTGATCTTATAAATATATTCCTTATTTGTACTTTGCTAATATGCATGCTTACATTTATATATAGTTCATGCTTATCTAGCCCAAAACAAATGGACTACTTAATTTGCATTTGCGAAGTAAATGGTACGAAAGCTCTTTAATACGCAGTATGTTTGCTCGATTTAAAATATCCATTTGGCTTTTTCGGTCTCCATCAAAGTATAAATCTTCTGTAGTACAGACATATCCAAATGATAATGACGAAGGCGAACAAGACATTGATTTTATATTACGGTTAATGACGACGGGTTTTTTTAAATATTTATAGAAACAATTAATTTTTATAGTAACATTATGATAATTTATATTTACTTATATTTATATTCCAAATGGCCGACAAGGTTAAAAGTACGTCCTAGAAGCTTATTCCATCTCGGTTTGGGGATAAATAAGCGAATAACCCTCGATATAATTTGAAGACCTCGGTTTTGTGAGAAATATTGAGGCAAACTGGGCCAAGGTAGGCATATATAGGCCTAAATTATGTATTGGTCTGGAAATTTAGTTGTCCGAAAATGTATGCCGAGGGCTGCTTGTTTGGTAAGGTTGTTTTTTTTTTAAATTTTTTTTTTTTTTTTTTTTTTTACTGTATGGGTTAGGTAAGTTTGTTAAAGTTTTTTAAGTATCTTTCCGTTAGCAATTTTTTTTTTAAAAATTGAAAACTTTTGGGTTAAAACCCCCCTTCCCTCTTTTCTTCCCCTTAAAAAAGGGTTCCCCCCAAAACGGGGGGGAACCAAAAAAAAAAAAAAAAAAAAGGAAAAAAAAAACCAAAATGTATAATACGAAATTTCAAAGGGATGAATTACTGACCGTCTTTATCGCAGACGCAAGAATTTTTTTTATTTGAAATTGTAATTATTATTATTTATAGTTCAAACGTGCTGGAGTCACCTGGTGCGACAATTGTCCGTTCACTCTATTTTTATTGTGTGCTATTTATGTTGCTCCTGCTACAATTCTTAATGGAAACCGGATACAATCAACCTGAGTTAATTAGGATTGATATCAATATTGTTCATAAATTGCGTGACTTATATGTGGAATGGCATCTCCCGTCAGGACAACGTGTTTCGATCACGTTTATCTTCACGCATCCCTGAGCCAATGTGACCTGCTAAATGTATATGAACTATAACATACGTTATGTAAAGACTCGTTACATATTATCATTCTAGGTAAAGCCTGGAGATTTTAAATATGTTCGCAATATACTCAATTGGAAGCAATCCAGAGTTTGATGATTGTTTGCACCGCTCTTTGAATAAATGTCTTAGTTGCACGAGTTCGCCGAAACTGTCTGGCATACACATAAATGAAGTATAAAGAATTATTACTACCACAAGCGATAAAAACCTTATTAGATAGTTATTTGTGCATCAAGAATCTTAAACATTTGAATGTGTATGTGTAAAATATTTTAATTTATTATTTTTTGTACTCATACAAAATCTATGTAGGTTCTCGATTAGTACTTAAATGTTGCATTACAGCGACGATATATAATTATATTAAGAGTATATATTATAGTATGTACAAAATTTCATTTGTATTACAAGCGTTACAATTTTTTTTAGATGAACTAAAAAAAAATATGCTTACGTACCTTACGACGACAATGGAATATTGTTCGTTAAAAATTATCAATTTAGTTGGTTTCTGCCGACCTTTTTGTTCATCCGAGCAGGTTAAAAGACTATAGAACGGGGTAATATTGAGTCGCTCTCTTAGACTTCAGTATTGCTTCCAATATATACGTCCGATACAGGTAGGTAAAGATAAGCCTCTACAAACACTAACACTACAAATATTATGTAACATCGCGTGTGTTGACAAGAAATAGAGTGGAGTATTCGCGAAACGCAATTCGGCAGCGATGACGGCAGTCATCAATCATTGGTAATGGTTTTTGTGTACAGTAATAATACATTTGCGGAGAGCGGTAGGCGGTTTTTGCTGATGATCAATTTTCTATGAATTGTGAAATTATTTGTTAACATTTTTACGGTGATGTATAAGTAGGCAGGCGTTTATAAACGATAAACGGACCCTGTCTTAAGGGTGGATTTTAATCATTCACTAGTCCCACTTGTTTACAATATATATTTTATAGTTATCCCTTTAATGTTACATATTTTTTTATTGTTCTATCTTATACAACTCAACTCGAGGGCTTTATACCTTGTGCAAACTATTACTGAAACTTTGCGTCTGTTATATCTGATAGTAATACAGTTGCTAAATGTAGTTTTCACAGATGTATTTCTGTTGTCGCAATTATACATTCAAGTGAACTAACATAGAATAATTTTTTGCTCGTGTAAGAAACATTTAGTGCGCGACACCGACTCGTATTGGCTCGATTTTTAATCGATTGCGGCTAGAAAACAAGAAAATTGTATTTCTAATATATATTCAGGTAAATATATTAACGGATCTTATTTCGGAGTCGTGCGTTGTTCTACATAATTGGAGGTCGTTTTTACAGAACTAGACGTTTTGTGACTGCAATAATGCGATCATACATACAATACGTATTTTTTTTAAATTTAAAGCTAAGCAATGTTTTTTTTTAAAATTGTATTTAAGAAATATCGTAAAATAATTGAAATGACTTGAGAATATTAAATATGAGTTGCCGACGGGCCGTCTAGTTAATCTGAGAAATTGTAATTTACAGCCAGATGATATGACTTCTGGCTTCCTTCCGTACCTATATATTCTGCTTGATATATACTTTTGAACAATACCAGCTAGACGGTGTAGCCCAATTATGCTAAGAAAACTTATGACTAAAATTTTCTTTGTAAATTCTCCTTTACGACGAATGAATAATCTAGTAAAAAGCGTGCAATGCTATTGTTTTGAAGGATAGAAGAATCATACAAATCCCTCATGATGTCACTCATACAAGGGTCTACCCTTGTATCTTCTTCACTCATGTACCACATGCTCATTTATGCGTTGCAACATTAAAATTCAAGGACAATATATACTATAGTTTAGTAAACATTATATACTATGGACATTAGTAGTGTTATAGGGTAAACCTTTAACAGTACAAAGTCATAAATGTTGCACTCTCCGATGCAATAAAATATATTGCACGTTTTACGATTGGGATGGGACGTTATATACGTTACATACGTTGGTGTAAGGCTTTCGTGGCGTTCGAGCAAATTGCTATGGACAATATTGAGATATAGAATTTGGTAAGCTTTAAAGCAATATCACCTTGTAAAATGCGCCATAGTTAACCCGCCCTTACAATTATTCATGCTATAGGGTCTTATATCCTATCCATATATAGGATGGATGTTTGAGATGCCATATCTACAAAACTTAATCATAGTAATTATACTATTTAAAGTTGTTTCACTCTTTTGATGCAATTATTCATTCATTTTATACCAATTAAGCAAAAATACTTGTTTATTTTATAATTGTATTGATTAAATCTACGGCTTTCATAAAATCTTTGGATTAGGTACATACATTATTACAGATACATACAATACTATTAAAATACAATACATATTACAAATTCGATGAGTTCATAAGTCTTCTAACTAGTTTCACTTAAATTTCGTATAATTTAGTCGTAATAACTCCAGTTTAATCCAATTAGTGGAGCGCACTGATATATAATCCGAATTTCATATATAAATATTCCGCGTTTGCTAAACAGCATTTAGTTATTTTGAACTTAATTATACCATCACTTTGGTTCATTAGCGTCTCCGTGTTATAAGTTATTATACTCGTTTCATATGGACGAGATATGACCATGTTTGTTCGCTCATTTTTAAAATTTTGTAAACTCATTTTTAACGTGACAGCAGTTAGCAGTTGAGCAGTAGAAGACAAAACACTATAACTATTTGTGAATTATTATTATTGAAACGTGTTTATATTGCATTACATACATTTTTTATAATTGCCATTTCGTTTAAAATTCGTAAACAGTAAACAATAAAGTTGTCATTACGCGGTATGTTATCTGTGAAAATATTTAAATTACAGATTATTATTATCAGGGCACAGATTATTTACGCTTATTATATAAACAATCAACAATGTTTTAGATAAAATATATCAATGTGGTCAAATCTGGATGGAAAGTTCGCGAGTTTAGATGGTTGACGTCATTCGGGTATACCCAAAGCCTTGTTTTGGAATGACGAGACTCTTATAGAGTGGTCATTTAAATCAATCTTATTAGAAAGAAGGAAATATTAAAAATATTTATTTCCTGAAATTATATACATATTAATTGATAAACGATTTATCAATTAATGTGTTTAAATAAATATCGATTTCGAAATGTTTGATTTTTGATTGAAAGTCGCATCTCTCATTGTCAATACTCTGACAAAATACAGATTGTATTGGATCCCGATTAAACTAAAATCTCATGAAAAACCTTCCGGGAAAATGGAGGACACCGTGAGCCAGTTTTGTAAAAATTCTTCCGGTTTTTAGTCGATACCACTCCGGGGCAATCAATACAGATAACACAACCACTCTGCAGCTGTGACACTCATTTTGACAATTAACACCTTTTGTCTTCAGTCTACTGTGATCACGCACGCTGTAAAGTACAAAATTTAAAATAATATAAATATATTTAAAATTTGCAAAAATATAAAAACTTCAATCCGTTCATAAAATGTTTTTCTTTAAATGAATAACAGTTATGTTAATAAAAGACAATATTAATACTCTGACAACTTTGTTTGTTTAATATTACACTGATGGAGTATTTACTATTGATTAAGATTAAATGGGCCATTAAATGACGCACTCAGGGTCATATTCATTTTCCATTTAAATGATGTAGGTATATAAAAGGTTTTTTTATTTAACGACATCTATGTAAATCGGGTTGAATCTGGATTCAATTAAGTTCCACTCCTGGAAAAGGCGCGGTAATAATAAACATGGCTTTTTCGCTTAATTTAAAACGGCTTAGCGAAAATCCGCAATTTGAAAGGGATGTGGCGACAAAATTTATTTGTAAACGATTTAATCAAAGTACGTTTATTTTTGAAAAATAATGTTGAAATTAACTAGATAGCTTAAAAAACGTATCAAAGTCAAGAATAGTCAGTAGATAATAAAGTAAGTAAGAAAAATGCGGAATAATTTGAAAGTCTATTTATATATTCATTTACTGAAGGACAATTAGAAATTTTGTCAAATGTGGACACAATTGGCAGGTAATGAAGCCGTAATCTTCATAAAGATTGTATAAAACCTTGACAAGTGACACATTGAAGCATCTAAGTCCATGTTTTACAGTTTTAAGAATATTGAAGGACACCTTAAGTGAAAGGGTTTCAGGAAGGGTGACGTCACTCGGGCTTTCCCGTGACTCATTGATGTTCATGAAGCGGTTTCACATTTTCTTATTTCTACTCGCTTTCTGTCTGCGTGTGACGTCATCGAGTCTAGTATAGTAGTCTGTGGTCGTTGGCAAGCATTTCTTAAACTTTTTTTTTGTTAAGTCAATAAAACGTTTGTACATAACTTTATGTGCTGAATTTGTACACTTGCTAGTTAAATGTTGATCTGTTTAGAACAAAAAACATTATTATTTAGTTTTCTTATTATTTTGCTTACAAAAAGTAATGACTGATTGTGTTTCGGTTATACATTCTGATTAAGTGTTTGAATTTTTTTGAGTTTTTTTTTTTTAATTGAATTTTTATACTGAGCCCATTTTTATAAAAGATCATGTTATTTACTGACTGATTGTGTATAATATAATTGTTTTCATAATTTCGCTTATAATAAAGTGAAATGATTTTTCAACCAGCAATTGTCTTATAAAATCTAATCGCATCTGATAATATGCTTACGTGACTCGATTCTATTCTTGGCAGCATTTTGACCGTTAAAGAGCACGAGCGCTATCGCGGATGAAACTTAAAATAGGCGCCGTTATTTGAAACAGAAATGTCTTACTATCTTTAGAGATCACCTTTATTTGGAGATTAGAAATTCTAAATATTCGAGCTCTTCCTTTAAATAAAAACACTTTATTAAGAGATTTAGGTTATGTATTTTTGCAAAATTTAAATATATATTTACATTATTTTAAAATTTTCCGACGTTTCGCGTTTTTCACAGCGTGCGTGGTCACGGTAGATTTTTGCAATAGTACATAACTTAAATCCGTTAATAAAGTGTTTTTCTTTAAATGAGTAACAGTAATTAATAAAAGACAATATTAAGAGCTTCTCATTCTTAAATTTTATTACATTTTTTTCATTGGTTATAACATACTATTCCGAATTACATAATGTTCACCACCAGAGTACAGCGTTTTGGCAGCATGAGTTGTTAATTGTAATTAAGTATGGCTTTAAATAAAACGTATGACGTAATTCAATGTAGGACGGCAAGTGAGTCAGTCTGCCCACGTATGGTAGCTTTATTTTTACCTGGCCTCTCCGTTTTTGGATGTCTGCCCTTAGTTTGAAACGTTTATTACCATTAGATTCCTGACTCTATGGAGGCGTGATACGCCCCGCTGATAATGTGAAAACAATTCGTATACAATTACGAATGGTCAAAACATTCTAAATTTAAATACCGTCTCCTGTAAAACAAAGTATTTTATTCTACCAGGCGCCTTTAGAGATGCCTCTGGCTTATGCTCATATGTACATATTATGTCTTTAGTTTAATATCACATACACTAATGTCAAAAAATGTAAATCCGATCAAAGAAATTGAAGCCTTAAATTCAGGTTAAGTTATCTTTCAAAGGAAATAATTATATTGGTGTATTTAATATGATTAATTAAATATGTGTTTAATGATCTACAAGACTAGAACTACATTCAAATAAAAATTAAAGCAAATGTTGATAGACCGTTAATCGAATGTTTAAAATCATATTGTTTTATACGTACTTAATTGCGCCATATTTTAACGATGCAATACGCTGGTTCTTTGTTGGTAGTTGGTCATTGAAAATACGATTAACCCTAAAACATATCTCGAAAGTTAATTTCATTAAAAAGAGTATCTACGCGTCCCCATGTCCATTTTTAATGTTTATACTGTTTTGTTACAGGTAAATTGAGAATTTGAAAGGAGGCCCACATCGCACTGACTATCAAGTAAGGATAAAGCTTATTTTAATTTGAAATAACTTATATTAAATGTATACGATGAACATTACACAAATTAAGGTTGTTGGAGACACGGCTTTTTAATAAGAATGGGACGTGTCACAGGTCTTGATTTAATCGCGGGGTGACTTTGAAATAATGCCGCAAAAGACCCGGGAGTCGTTGTAGCAAAGTGTGCGAAGGCCTTAATTTGATCGTCCAAACATCATGTAATCCAAAGAGATATTTTAGCAAATTATTACATAGGAATTTATTGTTAACTATTTGGAAGCTACACTTTCCCGGCTTTAAATAACATTTTCCCAGCATATATATAATATAAAAATAATAAATTTTTAAAAATTTTAAAATTTTTAAAAAAAAAAAAAAGGTTTTTGGGAAACCCCTTTTTAGGGGGGGGGGGGGGCGGGTTTTTTTTTTTGGGGGGGGGGGGGGAAAAAAAAAAAAAACAAAAAATATGAAAAATAATAATAATAAAGATGAATTAATTGACTATAAAAAAATTGTTGTTGTGAAATTCAATTTCACGTGTACCATGAAAGTTATCGAAGTGTGGATATTGAGATATTTTGAATAAGTCTTATGAAAACTTTATTTAACTCTACAAACAAGATTATCTAGATGCAGCAGAATAATTTCAAATTAGGTAATGGATGGCGTTAATATGGCAACATTTCATTGGAGTCATAATATACAATTGCAGTTCGCAAATTAAAACTTTCAGTTTTCAAATTCTCGGTTTTATATTAGTTCCATATATGGCTAAATTAATAATACACAAAATTTGTTATATGACGAATGTAGATATTGCATTATCTTTATAGTAAAGCGTTTTTAATATATTAATCGCTCCCCCTCGTGACTGGTTTCCAATACACGCACTCTGGGAGGTTGTCAAGCGGCGAGTGACATAGCCTTTCTATCTGTCTTGGTCAGGTTTTAGTCTGTATTGACAGAGCATTCCGTATCGCTCAGACAATGTCAAAACAAGGCCTCGCTGTGTTCTGAAAATATTGATATTTTGTCTCAAGGTGGTGAGTAGGCGGTGTCGAGATGTTTTTAAATTCTTATATCGCTCTTTTCTATAGATGTGTTATTGTTATAAGTGAATAAGATATATCTTACACGCGTAAGAGTCATAAGTTAGAACTGCTTAGATATGTTATAGTACAATAACCTGGCAACAGATGTTTGTACTCAGTGAGGGAAATATTACAAAGTGTCGTACTATAAATTAGTTAGGTGATTCCTGCAAATTTAATTCGTATTTAAAACAACTTTTTAATACACATAATTCGACGTTCCCAGTGCCGTAATATTTCAGGTTCTGGATCCAGTAGTAAATGAATTGAACCAGGTAAAAGATGTTTAGAAAGTAGTAGAGCCCAAAGGTTTGCTTGTTACATTTATACATTCATAATGTTTTTTTCCAGCTATTCGCAAATTAAATTTTACGTTGAAGTCTCGATTTAATATTAATCATATTCATTAATTTATTGAACGCTTTTGCGTTGATTAGGTTAACATTTAAAAATCTTATCCACTCACGACTGAGGCGGTAAAAGGCTAGTTAATGTAACTGGTTGGTGTTTCGACGTGGTTTTATTAATTATTTCCTTGTTTAGTCGCATTTGTGTCGCTGCGGAAATGTCGTATTCTATGAATTAAACAATTAATTACTCAATTGGTTAGAGGTTTGGACTTTCGTTTGTATTTAAATTCGGTGAAACAATTCAATTTGAATAAAATTTATGTATAATGTCGGATTGTAAGTAGTGGATCTGGATGTTGGTACTGAGGATTGAACTTTAGAGAAAACTGTCAACACATCTAATTAATGTAAAGAATAAAGTTTTGTTAAAAACAAGTGGTCAAGTGAGATTTGTCCAATTGTTCGCATGAAAGTAGTTAAGTGAATTACAAAAATGTTTTTTTTGGGGGTACTTTTAAATGTTCGTGGTGTGAAATGTGAAAGTTTATTGTTAAACTTTGGCCATATATTTTAGTAGAAGAAAGTCGAAGACGATAATTTTCTCAATGGCTAGTGTTGACATGCGGCGTGATAGACAATATGAGTATTGTTAGTGTCTTAACAGAGATTGTATTTCGCGAACAATGGTGCTGTCGAAAACATCAGATCTCTCTTGGGAATCGCTTTTGTCGTTCATCTTTTTAAAATTGTTCTCTTTTTAATGTGTAAAATAAAATAGTATTTGGAAGGTGTATGTTAGGTCATATTATAAACGATGTCGTGTGTTATACAAAAAGACTAGGAAGATCCGAAAAGCTCCGAATTGTATTTCATTCTCGCACGCCTAACAATGAATGCAAGTATAATGCATCGGTATTTGAATTGGTTTTGTTTTTAATATCGAAAAATCTATTTTTTTCATATGTGTCTAATTTGTAGTCTCTTTTATTTGTATTTTATTATACTAGCTGACCCAGCAAACGTTGTTTTGTCATACATGTGATTTCAATTTTCAATTAATAAATAAAAAATAGGGGTTTATCGTATAGGGGTAAAAATTTAGGATCGTATGTATTCTTGTATGCTGCATCATAGAAAAATAAAAAATTCTGTCAAAAAAAATAGGGGTGGACCCACCCTTAATATTTAGAGGGATGAAAAGATTTTAAATGCAAAATAATATCTTTACAAAATCGACTGTATGTGGAAAATACAAAACTTAGAATGTCGCGTTACATGCAGCAGTTTTCCCATTAGTTTTAGTCTTTTCCGGGTCAGGTCACCCTGGATCTTTGAACTCTCTAGAAGGCTCCACAACACTTGACATGCCGAGCTTGAGATATGGCTGAGTTAGCAATATTAATCAGTTTCTAAAAAAACATGTTTCTCATATATGAACAGGAATTTTATTAGGATAGATTTTAAATTGTGTATTTTTTCCTTTTCTAGAGTTATTAACTTTCATTTAGATAATAAAATATTGATGACATTGATCCTAATATTTTGGTAAGCTCTTAATAATTTTAAAATAGTATAACGAGACAAAGCTCTTGTTTTGTTAATAATAATAATGTAATCAAAAATCATTTTAGTTTTAATCTAAATTTTGTATTGAAGTAAGTTGTATGGATAAGAATTTTATCCAGACTAGAACGAAATGATAAGAGATTGCTGCATGACCTTGATTGAAACGGATATTTCATAGTAAACCCAAATATAAACGTATCAACTATCACTGCTGTCGCTCTCGCATTACGTAAAATTAGAAAAAATCTGCAATGTATTCGAAGCATAACGAATTCCACCTGTACGCCGACAACGAAGAACTGCCATTGTAAATTTCACCCGTCATTTAATATCGTTTACCTATCCTAAAGAAAGATATACACGTGTCCAATTGTAAACCACCGTTTTGGTAGAAATTTATTTTATTTTTCGTTTAGCAAAAAATCTGTCCAAGTTTACTAATATCGACAAAAGATGGCGCTGTTTTCAATAGCTCATAAATTCTGAAACGCGCTAACAAAGTTATTTGGTTCGATAAGCTCATATACGACGAACGGTGGTATAGATTTCACGAACGTAAGTATAGGAAATGTCGTATAGAGGTTACGCGTCTATTACTAGCTGTGCGTGATGTTTATTATAGTCACTAGCAGATTCCAAGACGCTAAATAAATTTGGAAAAGATTCAGGGACGAAATTATACGACACCGGTCCATATCTGTGTTGTGTTATTTTCCAAGACAATCTTTTAGAGAAAAATGCAGATTGATTAAAATAAAATGGAAATAGTACTTTAAAATCTTTATTTAATTTGTTAGTGGGGTTCGAACCAGCATCGTGTGTTTTTTAAAATATTTTTAGTTTCGTTTGTACAAATTATGAAGACACCAGACTTCATGTTGATAATTGATATGTGTAAAATAAGATTTGTAATGTAATGATTATGTAAATTTATTGTTTTGGTTTAGAATTGGACGCGTACTCTTAAACATATAAGCTTATACTTTTTAAATCTTTCTAAACGCATTCGAAAGACTAGCGAATATAAACTTTTAAAAAACTAATAATTAAATAATAATAAAATATAAACGATGCCGTAGCAGCTTCAGGTAATATTCGTTAAAAAAGTGTCAAAATATATAACATCGCACTAGGGTTATGAAATTGTTATACGAAATTTAAGGCAATGTTGCCCTGTGTTTATATAATATAAAAAACTGCACCAATACTTTTATTTAATACTGTCAACCACAAAGACATTTACATATTATGCAGATCATAGCTCTCTCACAAAATATTTTCTTTCTTAGTACTTCGCTCGCTTGTAAGCAAACTTTATTAGAATATATTTCAGTTATTAAAGCCTCAATTTTTCATGTTGTGCGTTAAAATAATTTAAAACTACTGTTGCGTGTTAAACGGACCAGTTTGCAATGAACCGTAAGCCATATTGTTTACATTATAAAGAATACGTTTCTTTAATTATTTTTAGACGTTGGCATTTCGTTCTGACTGAAGTAGGTTTTTATGACGTTGTTTTATATAGTCGTTTTAGAAATTGTATTAATAAACCTGAAAGATCTCTATTTGTTTTTAGGACGTCGTGCCCAAATCGGTTATTGCTCAGCCGTTGACGATCTCTAAGATGCATAGTACTGGCAAATCAAATAAAAGAAAAGAAGGCTTCAGATATATATAATGTACATAAAGGCAATTTGTTTTAATATTTATTATATATATATATGTGTTGGTCACGTATCGTGTCGTAATTTTAAACAAATTTTCAAGTAATAACATTGTTATCAAAAGTATCTGTTTAATTTATGATAGTGGTATGTTAATTGCAATTTGCATTGCAAATGATTAAAGTATTATCAGTCGATTATACGTGAAGTTTTGATTAATTCAGGTGTTCTTTTGGGTTTACAAAAAAGTGTTAATGTTAGAACGCCTTTCAATATTACTGATCAAATTCAATGCGACACTTTCAAGATCAGACATTAAAGGGAAACTTTTTTTAATTCAACCTTTTTTTTGTCTTATTTATACCTAGCTTTAGTACGAAAAGGTTTTAGTATTAGATATGTATCTCTATAATTATTTATCCACTATTGTTAATCTTTGGTATTAAATTACATCATCCACACATCATCAAGCATTTTGATTCCATGATCACCCGTTTGAAAAAAATATATAAAATTGGTTATTGTGTAGTAAGATCAAAGGTTACAAGTATTTTATTTGTTTCGACGTGACGCAGTGCGGCCGTACAAATATCATGCGGGCTGTTTGCATGCTCGTTTGATGCGATAACAATATCAACTCGTGTGGCGATGTCGGTGTTTATTTTACTAAGTTATAGGTTTTTGAAAACTTAACTAGACAACTGTTCAAGTGTGAAATGACATTCCAGTAACTTCCCAAACTTATTTGTTTAATTCTACGATTAATAAAACAAAGAACCAGAATGGATACGCGTCTTAAAGTGAATTAAAATCCCAGACAAGAAGTTATCTGCAACATTTCAGCTACTTGAATTATTAGTAGGCATATCTCATGGTGATGATGAAAAACCTTACAATTATAAAACCTTATATTCTAATCACTTACAAACGGTATAGCATTTATTATATATTGAAATCAAGCTTGTCACGTTCAAAATTTAGCTCGGCCCAGGTGTTTCCATCACTAGTGTTCTTTAACTACATAAAAATTAACTGGATTAATTAAAAAATGTATTTTCTATAATTAATTATAGTAATTGAAAATAACTTGTAGACTAGACTAGAAATTAAGTTTTTAGCATCTTGAACAAATGTCAAAATTGACACCAGAAAAAAATACAGGACAATTAACACTTTTTGTCTTCAGTCTACCGTGACCACGCACGCTGTAAACGCGAAAAATTTAAAATAATTTAATATGCTTAAAATAAATACATAATCCGTTAACAAAGTGTTTTTCTTTAAATGAATAGTTATTTTAATAAAGGACAATATTATTGGCACTAGAAGTCACTGCTCAAACTCTACAATCGGACATTAAATAATTTCCTGTTTAGAGTTATAGGCACTAAATATACCCTCTTCATGTGTCATCAGTTATGAGGGTCCTATGTTTGAAAGGTTGGAAAAACTGAAGCTCAGACGTTGTAAAAAAATGTCACGTTTGATATATACCTCGTAGATGGTGGTTAGACTAGTTTCGAACCGGACTAAGTCTGTTCTTGTCTATGTCATGGGAATTTATAGTATAGCAATTCATCGTAAGCTATTGTGGATCATATACGATGGATATAAAGCCTATATTTGAAAACGTGCTATACGAATGAATTATACATTGCCTTCGTCTATTGTGAGGAGGGCAATATTTTTCTTCATGTCGTATAAATATTAAAAGCAGTTCTGGGTGTAATTTTTTTTATAGATTATAATTATTTAAAATCAGCCGATGCTTTATAGCATCCGTGGTATAAAACATATTGATATACAATTCAACTTCGTCTTTTGAAAGGTGTATAAGATAATATTTTAGTGTTAAAACAGAACATAAAAATCCATGAATAATTTCCTCGCAGCCGTTACAGTGTGAAATATTTACGCCGGAATAATATAGTTGGTGTGTTGAAAATCGGTTGTTTACATGAATGCGCGAAAAATGAATATGCATTTTCCCGTTGGTAATGACGCGGCAGGTCACAATGCATTCAACGAATGTGATGAAAATTTTTGATTTTGCTTACGTACGCGCTAATAAATTTCGATGCTGGCACGAACTTTATAAAAAATAATAACGAGTCTCTTTTGCTTATTTTATTTTCACTCGTATTTCTTTTTAATCATGGAACGCATTGGTGTTTACGCATTTTGACGTCATGACATTTGGCAGACGTGCTGAGAGTTGTTAAAAAAATACTCTTAAATTATATTTGTCAATTAAATCATATCTATATCGAGTTATTTGAACAGAGTCAATCTTATGGAGTATATACGTCCCTAAACATTGTTCACATTAAGGGTGGACAATGGAAAATACATAGTATCAATTACTTAAGAACTAATATAATTAAAACGGTATTTTATGACAAAACCCTAATAGACTAATCTACAAGCAATACTCGGCAAAAATATCCACAACCACTCGACGCACGTTTCGCCCCGACACCGGAGCATTCTCAGGATGTTGCCTCTACGAACAGCGTTCGATGATTCTATTATTTATGATATTTTATGAATTACACAACCTTGATATAGAACATCGCCTATGATTGCAGGAGCAGTGGTGGAGTGAGACAGGCGTTAGGGCGCCCGGGGGCGAGCATAGCCGCGCGTGCGATGGTGAGCGGTCTGCGCGCGTGCCTGCACCGCCCGCGCCTTGCCTCAGGCCCTGTTGCGACGATAACACGTCAGTATACACCCGAGGTTCGTTCGATCATGCTCTCTGGTCTGTCGTACTGTCTCTAACTACAGCCTTGCCTAGTAAACCTAGCTAACCAACGGTAGATCGACGGCATTCTACCTAATGTCATTATTGGGTGGTCTGACATCTGATAGGATTGACTTGTGCTGCAGTATTAGTTGTACAAAGTTGTTTATTAGTAAAAACAGATGGGGTTGAATGTAGATATAACTTATTAAACTTATATAATTATAACTCTGCTAATTCAGCTTATTTGTCACCAATATATTTTGAATTTGGATCTAAAATGTGATAACCCCTAACAATTTTTAAAAGTCCATGCTCAGTTTTTTGTTACACCAGCTAGGCTCTTTACACTAGGCAAGCGCTTCTCAGTGGCATAGTTGTCGCAGCTTTTTGCTAACCATCGGTCTGTGTTGACTTGAGATCATTGTCTTACTGCTTCAAATTATAATGTATCATTCATATCATATGTTTAGTCTTAGGAGCGTTTGCAAATTTCCTCGCCTTTCCTTACGTTGATATTACTAATATATTTATTGATTTTACTTTATTATCAACCGTGTATGGGTGCGTGGTTTGCATTGGTGATTTGCAAACGCTTATCAATCTGAATAATAATTTGTGTTTGTATAAAGTAACACCTCGAAAACTCTAATAATGTTTTTACACTTGCTTTAAACGAATCTTGTCATCATACAATGGGACCAGGTTTGCCGTGACGGTTGTTGATAAAATTCACAATTTTTGTTAATATAATATTGTCTTAATCTGTATTTAAACGCGATTTATTCATTTGTTTCGTATCTTTGCCGTTTGGTTTTAACGTGCTTGGGTTCAATGTAGCTCTAGAATTCAGTGAAATAAACATAAAGGACGGGTAGATAACAAATGCGTTATCATAAATGTGCGACAGCCGTGGTCGACCAGTATCCTTTACGATAAATAAAGTACCGTATACATACATTACTTAGGTTATAACTATAATTTTATTATCTTTGCTAATTGATTACTCAATGAACGTATTTTTATACAGAGTAAATATAAAGCACATACTTGCTGAATTAAGTTACTATCCTAAATCAGAAGCAAATTTGGTTTCCGACTTAGTTTGAGCCGGCTTTGAGCCTCATTCAGGGCTAAGCAAAGTCAGTTATGGTGTCAAGACATTTAGTTATTTGTAAGCAAAGTGTGAAGTTCTAAATTTGCCGTCATATTCAGAATTACACGATTAAATTCAGCCAAGTACGATAAGCGATAGTCTTAAAATGTACCACACAAAGAAAGCTCTAGAAAGCGCTTCCAGAAATGTACAGTAGCAATTTATATCAAAAGCATCGGGTGCAACAAACTATTTCTTTGTTATTAGGCTATATAGTTTAACGAACTTATGTAGGTATATAAATGTAAATAAAACAAAATGACCGGCCTTAACTTTTACTAAACTACTTTTAACTTAACATGTTCACTTAAAAATGCAATTAGTGGCCCATTGAAGCATTCTCACCGTTACTTTAAGTTTCTTATTATTATTTTACGGAATTTGGGGTGCGTACGACCCTACTGCTACCTGCGTCCCCCACTATTGCAACCCCGGCCCGACGAGCGTCATTCCAACCCTTAACCGCGACGATGCGCTTGCGCCGGTGACGTGCGAATTTTAATTTTAGTGTAAAACTGTTAGTGTTATGTGTATAGTGTATATTAATGTATAGTAACATGGATCTGACGGTGCCGAGGATTAAATATGAGACAGAGGATTATTATGACGAGGAGTTTGATTTTGATGAGCTGTGAGTGTCTTGTAGTTTTCGTATTATTCAAATACAAAGTATAACCTTGATACAGTTCTAAGTCGATTTCTTCTATAAGAGATCTTTTTGAGTAATGTATATTACAGTATTTTTTTAGTTTCTTGGATTGTAAACACCTTACCTTGCCTTACCTTAATATCTGAAATCTTATATAAGCGTTGTTTTTATTTGTAATCTTCTAAGTGTCGTGTACAAAACACCGAATATGTATGTACTAAGAAAGCTTTTGTTTCCTTCCTGAAGTGAATTCTGTCATAGGCTTGTAAGAAGTAGATATAATTGCTATGACTTATCTGTAGTGAAGTCAAATGATCATCGTTTTTAGTTTAAAATAATCAAATAATAGATATGCATTTGCACATATTGAGACTGGCTGGTGCTCGAGGCTTCGTCTGCGCATAATGAGTTTATATTCTCTTGGTGACGAAAATAACTATTTTGGAAATAATGACTTCCAGATAAAATATAGTTATATACTGTTTTTTCTGGGACTATTTGAAATAATAATGTTCATCAGACATTATGAACATTATTATAAGACATATGTGTTTTGTGAGCCAACTTGTAAAGATGTACTAAAATCCATCGAGAAATTCAGAAACGCGTACAAGAGTAACATACATCCACCCATACTTTCAGACCTACGCATTTATTAATAGGATAGGATGACACTAAACACAATTCTATAAGACAAATTTACTAACAATACTTTGCCAAAAAACCTTCAAACACTCGACGCACGTTTCGCCGACACCGGTGCATCCTCAGGATGTTGCCTCTACGAACAGTGCTGATATATAATACTCCATGTATTTCATTTGTTATTCATAGATTCAATATAGTCCGTACATAATCCTTTACATTGTACAGTTTCCTTAACATTGATATGATTTCATATTGCCAAAATTCTCATTTAAAAATCGAATGTTTACTGAAAACTAAAATTGCATACACATTGACTCGCACATCAAATACATTGAGATGAAATTAGCTTCCAGCTACTCGTTATACGTCGGTGAAAAGATAAAACGTGAAAGTTCACAGCATTGAGATTGGATAGGGAATTGGGATCAAGTGATCTCGCCTACATCTGATGAGTTGAAAAACTTTGATGAGCTCCCGTTGTTTGCGAGGAGGCCGTACGAATAATTTTGTTTGCGTACGAAATTACGGATTACATGCATAATATTAATATCGGGATACTTTTCGCACGCGGACAACCCTGAGTTAAGCTATAGCTTGTGTTATGTGTTGACACAAATGATAAACATATATATATATATTGACAGATATATACGGTAGTACGGTTGGTGACCATTTCGTGAAATGGGTCGTCATATTCATGAAAACTACATAAGACGTAGGAAGTTGATACAAAATAAAACAGTATCTTGCAACTCCTTTATAAGTTTTAATTCTAAATTTAACCCAAAATATATGTCTTCTATGTACCGTTTCTATACTAACTAGGTAACTTTAACATTCGTTTTTGCATTATATGGTTTCACTTTCTCTTTAGGAATCCGGAAACACCAATTAGGTATCATTCAAAAAGCTACTCTCTAAGCTTTACCTTACCACCTAACCACCTTTTTTAGTTCATGTGTGTTGTCAAAAATTTTTATTCCAGCACCATAACTGCCTGCATAACTATCGTAAGCCTTTTTCATTATATAGTTTAGTCAAATGTGTGATGTTATTAAGTTGGCTAGTGATTTTAATGGTTTTGTACTTAAACGCTGAAAACGGAAACCCTAAAACTACCCTAAGACTTCACTGTCCGTCTGTTTGTCTGTCACCCGGCTGTATCTAATGAACCGTTATAGTTAGTTGAAATTTTCGCAGATGATATACTTTTATTGCCGCTATAATATCTAGTCTTAAAATAGTTATACTTAATTTGAAAATATCCCAAAACAATGGATGGGTTGGTGCGTGCGTCCGACTAGTACATGCCCGGTTTTTTTCAAATCTCATCAGTAATTTTTTCATTTTTAAGGATTACAACAAATATTTCAATAACAGTAATTAGTATTATCCATTAAGTAATGGATATTTATTAAGCAGTGGTATTTAAGTTATAAAATAATCTACCGGAGTATTAACCTTTCATTAAGCCTTAATTTGAGTGTTTGTTTGTGAGTTCTGTTTATAATTTATACTGCATATTAGAAAAAATTCTTAATTAGTAAAATTTATATAGATTTATATCGTTCTCCAAAGCATTGTTATTAAAATCCAAACATATATAAGTAAACCTTGAATAATGCAACACTGAATATTTCGTGTATATCCGAATGTCATACAATGCCAAGCGAATGTTGCAGTAACTCGAGACGGTGGAACCGAAATCTCCTTGATATAGTCATGCTTCAAAACGCGCAGCGAAACAAGTTAACGTTTCAATGGTAATGATCCAAACTGCGCAGTTAAGCGAAATAACAATTCATAAAGTATAAGAAATTTTTAATCTTTACCATCGCGTTTTGCTTTGAATACAGCCAGTTGGTCCTCTTTTATAATCTAAGTGTAGCCGTTCGAAGTTGTAAAGTATTCAATTATTAATATTCGGTAACAATATTTATCATTTGAGTTTTTCGTTGAGCATTTAAACAAACTAATCTCCATTTGAAACAAGCCCGTATTTTGTTTTTTACAATTTTTATGAAGTGTAAGGATACAAAATTTTAATCCTCTCATCTATAGTGAAACCTTTGCAACCGAAATGGGTTTTTTGTTGGGTTTGACATATCGATTGGTCTTATTCCTACTAGCCCTAGTTTTATGTTAATATCTGGTTTCTTTCCAGTGTGGGAGATAGCAGAAGCCGGCGGGCGGGCGAGGTTGTGGCGGCGGCAACGCGTCACAAGGGCGGCACGACGACGGCGCACAGCAAGCAGCTCGCGGCGGGCGGGGCCAACCACCCGGCCCAGCCGCAAGGTAACAAACGTACGGTCTACCAATTGTTGTTACCTCCTACATTACACTACACTGTACATATATACAACATGTTTAAGCTATAAGAAGTTTTATATGGTACCACAAATAAAGCAACTTGATTTTAATCAAATTGAAAATTATCATCTTCTAATGACATTGTCATGTGGCAAATATATAAAGATTTATTATATACTTACATCTATTTGGCTGGTGACATCTATTGAAACGATATTATTTACTTATAGCAAATAATTTGTTTATGATAATGTTAACAAGCAGAGGAAAGGAAGAAATAAGTACAATATAATAAATAAACAACTATTTAACAGCTATTCTCAAATAAAAGTAATTATCATTAAAAATCTTGAATATGTTGTATATCTCTACATTTTAAGCAATAAATTTAGCGCAATTAACTATTGCGTGATGATGGAGTTGATAAGCGCAACTACTTGGCTGCCTAATATCTGACAATCTATAAATATTTCTAGTTAAATTAAAATGTAAATGAAACTCAACGCAAAGTATTGTGGCATTCAAATTATTTATTCTAAATACTTTTCAGTTTAACATGTCGAGATGTTTTTTCTCCATCATGACACGATTTTGGCGTTGCATCACTTTCGATAATAGCATTTCTAGATATTTATTGCGGTTGCCAAAATAACTGCTAGTTTTTATACTTTGCTAGTTTACAGTGTGTCCCGAAAATAGTGGGTTGTTTAATATTTGAACTCTATTCCAATTTAAACAAAAATCGAGTTCAATTTAACTTGTCACTAAAGTTCGAAGTGATCATGACAATTTTTATTTTCTACTCTTACTATTGGAATACATTTGAAATTGTCTGGGACTATTTGATTCTTCATACCATACTTCAATGTTATATTTGTCCGTAAGTTCCAGAGAAAAAGATGCTCTACCATTATGATTTCAATAAATATTTAATTGTCTTTGGGACAACCTGTGAATGTAACGCGGTTTGTGACGTCATGCGGCGCCTACGCATATCAAGTGTTTGATAAAACTTCAACCATGCTACTAGGAGGTAACAACTGTCCTCTAAGGTTATATCCAATATGTAGTCTGTTTGAAATTTTTGCACTTACATCGCTTTCTATATATTAGCCTAATGTATCACCAAAGATATTGAATTCGTTATCGTAAATATCTATATTAGGGAAAGGACTCAGACTTATATTGACCTACGGTATTATGGTACAAGTTTAATGCTAATTAGTGTTTTATAAGTGATTTGACGGTTGAATGAATCCAAGCTTTGTTCTGTTACGTATTCAGTCGTATCAAAAGTCAGAATATAATGTTGTCTTTTAACATAACTATTACTCATTTAAAGAAAAACACTTTGTTAACGGATTAAGTTATGTATTTTTTACAAAATTTAAGTATATTGCATTATTTTAATTTTTTCCGACGTTTCGCGTGAATAGCAGAATATGCCATCATCATGTGTAGTGTCCGTGGGCGGCAGTATCAATTAAGATTACGTTCCCGTTAGTCCCCTATTTGAATTGTTATTTATATTAATTGATCATTTGCGCTCGGATTGGGTTTTCTGAATACTGATACATAATCGTTTCTAAGAATAATTCTGGTAGTGATTAACTAATTATCCTGTTCATCGTTATCTAATTTGAAGGCTCGAAACGTAAAACTTAAACAATTATGACAAAACTATACTTCGTTCTTTAAACTCTCGAAGGGCTGTTTGATATTTTTTTTAATTAAAAAATAAAATAATAAAAATAGCCTTTATTCTAACACCATACTAATTTATACATTTTTAACTTAAAACTAAACATTAAATCACTTATATTAAATTATAAACTAATTTTCTTATTTTACTTTTTCCTTTTTTATTATTATTTATTTGTGTTAGTCGCCGATGTGGCGTAGGCCTCCCCTCGTCTTTTCCATTCATCCCCCCCCCTTGCCTTGTGCAATCAGTTCAGGCCCTTTATACCATTTTTTAAATTAAAATAAGTTTACTTTGCCTTGTAACATTAGCGATACAACATATGTATTTAATAATGTTACCATAGTCTTAAAATTATTATTTACAAGTTATTTCGTGTTTGCAGGATCCGGCTGCGGTGGCGATGGCGACTACCAGCTGGTGCAGCATGAGGTGCTCTACTCCTCGTCCAATAGGTAAAATATTTGCCATTTATCTGTGAATATAAGTATTCCATTAGGGAGTCCTATCAGCAACACCTTCGTTTTAAAAAGTGGACTTCGGTAAAATAAAACTATAATATTGGTTACCATGGTAACTCGTTTTAATTTTGATATAAATAAATCAATTGGTATTGGTATCAATTCGGATGAACTACTGACTAGATAGTCTAAAAATAGTTTTACTAGTGGTTCTTGTAATCACTGAAATCAATTTGGAAATTTTTAGGGTAGTTTGTTTATGTTTACAAGTCAAAAAACATTTGTTAAGATACTCATCGCACCCAGAGATCCATAATGTATACTCTGATCCGATTTTTATACTCATACCTACTCCTAGATTGTGAATGGGTTATTTAATATGTGAAATGCGCCATAAGCACTAGAAAATGTCCATCAATTTTAATCAAATAAGCTAAACACATAACTGGTTCTATTAATTGCCTTGCAAAAAGATCGCTTCTAGTTAATACGAAACGGTCGGAAACACATTCACCTACAAAGTGTACTGTACCTGCGGCTACACTGTGGCACAACGAAAATTATCAATGAAGTATCAAAAAAAATCTTAAAAAAATATTCGTTTTGGTACAATTTTTAATTAATTCCGCTCGTAGTATCGAAATCTTCAATGGATTAATGAGATATGTTCGTTCAGCAAATCAGCTTTGAAATTCTACTAAAAATCCTATAGCTCAGGTGATGATTATTTTTAAACTCCTACAACGATGTCGTAAACGTAGGAATGAAAAGCTCTAAACATACTAAATGCATTGTTCTTAAATTGTTTTATATCTTCCAGGTACGAGGTGCTGGAGTTCCTCGGCCGCGGTACATTTGGTCAAGTGGTGAAGTGCTGGAAGAAGGGCACTAACGAGATAGTCGCCATCAAGATCCTGAAGAACCATCCCAGCTATGCCAGACAGGGACAGATTGAGGTGAGGTTTCCATATTTTTATTATGATTACATTTACTTATATATACAGATAAAAATAAGTTTGAGCAGGCCTTTAAGGAAAGCGAGACAAATAAGGAAAACATTTGTAGTGATTTATATTAAGAAGTTGGACCATTGAGTTTAGGTTTAAATACACTTATAATGAATGAAAATAGTAAAGTTGCGGTAAACAAGCTTGAACAACTCTGGGGTAAAGGCCGATCTATTATTACAATCACCTGGCCTTGGTATCGCCTGAAATATATTTAACGATTGAACAGATTGATTTAAGAATGGTTAAAATAGAAATAGTTGTTGCAAATAATTGTTTGGATGTGTTTGTTTTGAATTCGTTTCTCTTAACATATGTAACCAGTAGCACAAATACAAATAGTATTTCCATACTTGAAATATTCAGAAATGTCTTTATACTGTGTTGTGCTTGAAAAATGGGTTAACATTCTGTGTATGAGGAAAAATTGCCAATTCGTAATTTGAAATGTTTTAATTTACGTAGAGTTTAATAGCTACGGGAAACTAAAAGAGCTTTTTCTACTTTGTCATACACAGACACAGGATTTATATAGAAACCACGTGATTATACAAGGATTAAGAGCTAATAATTAATGTACTGTCCGAGATTTTCCATTTATCTCTGGGCGCTGGCCAAGAAAAATCCAAGATGTCGCAAAGAATAAAAAATAGTTTAGAAAGGCGACGATCTCTCAACGTCTGTTTCTTTATTCAATAGCAGTTTTTTCTTTTGCACGTTTGTTCAGTGAAAGGCTAACGTTTCGACTAAATTATTTGAGTCTTCTAAATTTTTGGCGAACAATGTTTTTTCCCATCTCAATTAAGGGTTTTAAGTAATTTCTGTGCATTTTATGTCTTAGGTCAAATCACACTTTGACAGTTTCCACTGATTAAAATGCTTAAATCATTTTATTATTCTATTACTAAAGAATACGTTTGAATTAAGGTACTTAATTGATAACTAATATCTTTACATGATATATAAATATACAAATCAAATCTTGGCAAAGTAGAGCGCATCGCAATAATGTATCAATAGATTTGAGGTAGGTCAGTATTATCCCATGGCCCAGATTATCTCGGGATAAAGCATTTTGCTTTTATTGTTAAAGACGGTGGTAAAAAAATTTGTTCTTCACTTCAGATTTCTCAAAATTTTACCTTGAACATTTATTGGCAAGAGTACGTGATCAGTGTTTTGTGTCAACCATGGTTATCCATTCATTCCTATAACTCTCACTGTCACTCACAATTTAAACAACACAAATGACCGTGGTATATATTTCCGACGATATTTTGACACATATACGTTTGAAAAATATGTTCAGTTGGAGTAAAATTTTGTCGCTCAAATTTATAAATTAGACAACTAACAACGCAAATATCTCAAAAATTGGGACGGGCCAGTGTGCGTACAATATCTAGCGAGTCTGGCAACGATCCAGTTATCAAAATGTTTGTGTTTACCGAGTAGAGTGCTAGCGCGAACGATAATTGGCAGAATAAAGAAATAAATTGGGTGTTTACGGGCGAAAGTTGCGTAAAAATATTATGTGGAATGTGGTTCGTAGGTAATGAACTTTTGGACCACATCTGAGACTGGATAAACTTTTATATGGCTTCATGTGCGCATAAGATCATTATTATTTATCGCAAATAAAGAGAGTTAATTATGTACAATGCAAGAAAATGTTTAGATAACTATGGACCATTTCACCTTCACAAGGAGAAATGATACCAAGTTATCGATTGTCATAATCTGCAGTGTTGCAAAACCGACATCTTATAATCTGTTTAAGCATAAATGCGCTTATGTAACCTAATACCTAATCAGTAAAACTTAATCAAGAGTTCAACGTTTTATGCAAATCATGTTGCGAATAAACAATTTCTGCCCTTGCTCCAATTTTTCTTGGAACGCATAATTCTTTGATAAACTATGAAACTATTTCAAGAGTTTAGACGTTGAATATTCTTGTTTTCATGTTGAAACTTGAGTTTCAAAAGGGAACATAAAAACTTTATGTCGGAACTGCTTTCTTGCTGATAAAAAGGAAAATACTTTGTTTTATATACATAAACGAAATTCCATAGAGAGAAACAGGACAAATTATTGAAAAACATACGAAAAATATAATTATAAAAATATGTCAAGTCTTTTTTGGTTGCATTGAAAATCACACTAGGGCCCTATGCGGGTAAAAGTATTATAATACTTCAATTATATAATTATATATAATTCAAAACCTTTGTCAAAGTAATACGTGATTTTCAAAATTTCAGGTTTCAATCCTCTCCCGGCTATCCCAAGAATCGGCGGACGAGTTCAACTTCGTCCGCGCCTACGAATGCTTCCAGCATCGATCGCACACCTGCCTGGTGTTCGAGATGCTGGAGCAGAACCTCTACGACTTCCTCAAACAGAACAAATTCTCGCCTCTTCCCTTGAAGTACATCAGGCCGATATTGCAGCAGGTGCTCACCGCACTGCTCAAACTCAAGGTGATTTAATTTACATTTTTAGGTATAAGGTCAATTTGACAGATTATTAAGAATCTTTACTGCTAAATGCGTCTCAAAAAGAGGTTTTTTTTTTCGAAAATATGCAGGGGAAGTGTTGTTCATAATAGCTTTCTGAGAATGTAATTGTATTCTCATATCCTTTCAGCAACTGGGTCTAATCCATGCGGATCTAAAGCCAGAAAACATAATGCTGGTGGAACCGGCACGTCAGCCGTATCGTGTGAAAGTGATCGACTTCGGGAGCGCGTCACATGTCAGCAAAGCCGTCTGCAACACGTACCTGCAGAGTCGATACTATAGGTATGATTGAATTTTCATGTCTTATATAAGAGGCTCCTTTTGTATATTCCATGGAAGTTTTTGCTTTAATATCTCCATTTAATTTCCAGAGCACCAGAAATAATCCTGGGTCTAGCGTTTTGTGAAGCGATTGACATGTGGTCCTTGGGTTGTGTGGTCGCTGAACTGTTCCTTGGCTGGCCACTCTACCCTGGCTCTTCGGAGTACGACCAAATTCGGTACATCTCCCAGACGCAAGGTCTACCCACTGAACACATGCTCAACAGGTTAGTGCGAATCTTAATAACATGTGATATAAATATGGTTTGAATCAATTCCGAGTGCTCTCTGTTTGCATTTCAAACTTATGAAAAATACATTTTTTATTATTATTATTTGTAATATAAGATAAAATTCATCATGAATTATTACAACTTTACAGTAATTTGTAGTACAACTTATGTTTTGTTGTTGAAAGAACTGTATGTTTGAACTTTAAGATCATTGGTATTTTACCCCAAGATGTAGTCACCTGTGACATTGTCAATTAAACACATTAAGTTCATTTGAAAAACGTAAACACTCAGTCCATTAAAATTGAATCTATTATTATATTTTAGTGCATCAAAAACAGCGAAGTTCTTTTACCGGGATGTGGACAGTACATACCCGTTCTGGCGACTCAAGACCCCCGAAGAGCACGAGCTTGAGACTGGTATCAAGAGCAAAGAGGCCAGGAAGTATATCTTCAACTGTCTGGACGATATTGGACAGGTAATAATTACTTTATATTAAGTTTTCATCTGTAATCTAAGAGAGAAAAGCCTAATTTATTATTTATTTTATCATTAATGTTATTATTGTAAAATAACAAATGATTAAATATAAATGTCAATTTTTTTTAAGGTTAATGTTCCAACGGATCTTGAAGGTGGCCAACTGTTAGCGGAGAAAGCTGACAGAAGGGAATTCATTGATTTACTGAAACGTATGCTTACTATGGATCAGGTGAGGTTCTATATCCTTTATAATTAGGTTATTACATAAAAATAATAATAATATTTATATGTAATCTTGTATCAAAATACTACACTATAACTACACGGTTCCACAGTCGTATTTTATATTCGAATTTACCTACTATATATTTTTATTTTATAATGTCTGGTTTTAGGAAAGACGAATAACACCAGGCGAAGCACTAAACCACGCGTTTGTGACGCTGGCTCATCTTGTGGACTATGCTCACTGTAACAATGTGAAGGCCTCCGTGCAAATGATGGAGGTATGTTTGACTTAGACTGTTTTAATCTAAACAAATATGTTTATATATAAATATATATGAGAAACAGTGTGTGTTTGAAATCTTAAACACAAAAAGACTGATATAAAAAACATATTTTCTTCATCATTAAAAAGCTGAATCCAAGAGTGGGACAGGCTATAGCAATGTGTCAAAACGGGTATTTTGATTAAGACAGGCGAAATCGTGGGGAGCAGCAGTTATCCATACAATTGGATTAAATTAGCTACCAAACATATTGTGATAACAATTAGCTCAAGGAATTTTCTCAGTATGTTCCTAACAAAGTCAATATCATATTGCAGGTTTGCCGCCGTTCGGGGAGCGGCGTGGGCGGCGTGGGCGGTGTGGGCGGCGTGGGCGTGGGCGGCGAGTACGTGGGCGGCGTGGTGGCCCCGGCTCCGTCCACCGCCCACCATCTCGCGCTCACCATCAACCAGCAGCGGCTGCGAGCTGCGCCTTACGACAACCTTGTGAGTCTACGGGCCGAATTCAAAACTATTTATGTACTATTTAACATATAGTGGATGACTAAGAACTATTGTCGATTTTGATGGAACTTGAATTTGCAGGCTTCGCTCAAAAAAAATTTGTGGTCTACTAGTCAATTTTAGAATATCACATACAATTCAACTTCATACACTTCTGTAGTTGCTTTCTAAAACTTGAAGGAATTACTTAGTTTGGTTGTAGAAAGTTATTATTATATTGAATACTTAATAAAATTGAAATTGAATTTTATTTGCGTCCAGTACCAGCTATATGGAGCGGGACGAGTCGCCGTGGGCGGAAGGCAGTACACCACCCGAGCTGAGCCTTTCCCGCATCAGTTTGTCTCCTCTATTCTGTGCCAGCCCGCCTATCAGGTAATTTTTTTTATTACATACGAAACTCTAGCCTTGCAACATTGATTTTCCCAATATCGCAACATTTTTTACAGATTCTCCACTAATACTGGCTTAGTATATGTGGAACTCATCAGTAATATAATTCTTATAGCAAATCTGAAGTCTTGGAATAGGTCTAGTAGTTTTTGAGCTTTATTTTTGATAGCTTTGTTTGTGACCGAAATAATAATATTTCCTATTTATTAGGTAGGATATAGGATAATCTACTATAGGAGATATATTTAAAAAAAAATTTACTCCTGGAACATAAACTAAGGTCCTGCTGAGGAGACAACTGACAAGTTACCGACAAAAATACTTTGTAAGGATCTGTTGATAGCATTTAAATGTATTTTCCAGGTGCAGCAGTTGGCTGCAGCGGCTGCTGCGGCAGCTGCCGCCCATCACCAGCACGGTGTGGCTGGCGTGGGCGGGGTGGGCGGTGTGGGCGGCGTGGGCGACGTTGAGTGGCGTGCGCCGCTCATAGTGGAGCCCGCGCCTTTGGCCGAGCCGGACGTCTGGGACCTCCATCACCATCACCATCACCCGCATAAGAGGTACATCATCATTTATAAAAAGGGTTTACAGGCAGTCAAGGAAATGTTATCGTTCTGGTGGCTTCTCCGTCTTTTATTATTTTTGCAAAGCTCTCTTGAAAAAACCAACATTTTTTTAATATCCGGTTCTTTAAATTCTATCTTTAAACAAGTGAAACTGAAGTACTGATCACTACATGTAAATTTAGAAACCTTTTTTTATGTATAAGCGTATAATGTATATAAATAAAACAGTAAATGCTGACAGCGTTTACTAGTTTAATTAAACAAATATTATGACCACCAATTTCATAATTAGACTTTTACTTAGGCAAAGTACTAACTAAGTAGTACTAGTTGTATTACAGTACTTAAATCCAAAGACTTCACTAAAATTTGGAGGTTTTAGGATTACCTTTAAGTGTGCTGTTTTCTTATCAGTTATTTTCAATATTCATTGAGACCTCATTAATATAATACTGAGAGTACCGATAAATTCATCGTTGAAATCTGTATGAAGGAGACTGACATACCTGGCTATACAAGATTTGAGTAAATAGTAATGAGAGTGGTTGTCTCCAGATCAACAAAGCAGCAGTCGAGCGTGGCGCATTACCAGCCCCACCACCAGCCGCATCACTACAGGTGTGGCTCCTGTTAAGCATTACAGTTTTCGTTGCACCCATCACATCTATCACCACCTATTTTACCATATCATCCCCATTTATTATTAATGCCTTTCGTTGTTTCTTAGTTTTAGGGTTACGAAACCAGTCTATTACTGAGTTATCCCTGTCCGTTCTTCGTCTGTCACCAGGGTGTATGTTGTGTTGGACATTTGAAATTTTTAATGATGAATAACTCTTCTTCTTCTCCTCTTCTCTAGCCGCTATAGAAACAATATAATACCAATTCAAACAATCATTATTTTTTGCTCGAATAGTGTATGGAACAGTTGAGAGAGTGGTCGCATTTGTTTGGTTGTTTTTTTCACTATGCAAAGCAGACAGTGTGACTTTGCAATTTCTATTGCATACAATGTCTGTTGTGGCAGCGATTCCTAAATATTTTTTAATGTCTTACTGATCTTTTGACCTGTAACTATTCTCAATGTCTTCAATGCCACTCTTATAATCTCATTATTTCTTTGTTCATATTTTCTTCCATATATCATTCCCTCTTTAAAGTTAACCTTTATTAAGTAAAATTACACATATGTATTAGAGTTATTAGAGACTATATAAAAACCTATTTTGTTGAAATAAAAAAAAATATCTCAATGTTTCTTGCAATTTATATTTTTTTAAATTTATTCTTGTGGCAAAGGTTTTTAACCTTGTTTGTCATATCTTACTGATCTCTAGGTTTTGTTCTGCCCTTTTTATGATTTTTTTTACTATTTTTAAAGAACCAAATTGTTACATTTAATTGTTTCAGCTTTATTCTTTAAACTGTTTCGTTTCCATCGATAACTGAGATACAAATTATTTTTAATTCAATAAATCCATCATTTTACAATATTCTTAAGTGCATTTTATATTGAACCAAAGAAAACTTCTTCTACTTTGATTCCGTTGGTTGTTAATATTAGATAAAATGAATGTAATAAATAAACAAGCTACCCTGAAGTTAATATTGTTTTGATGGATTTCAGCATGGCCAGCAGCGGTGGTAAGAAAGAGCCGACTCAACTGTCGCCGGTCAAGAAGCGGGTCAAGGAGGGAACTCCGCCGTCGAGGAGGCAGCAACACGACAATACGTCAGTGATATTATTTTATATATATTCATATTTAAATGTGGATTTTTAGTTTTGCAAAAATGTTATGTGTCTCAACTGGCAAATAATATGTATGAATAGCATTCATTGTTATATACATTATTATACCCCACCAAACAAGTGTATGGCGACGTAGTCAAGCTGGTCATTCTAGAATTCTTGTCTATTACTTTTCTTCTTTGATAATTTCTAGTTGTTTAAATACAATTAACCGGTAGCCACTATTACAATAAATTGTATTAGATGGGGTGTTAGGATTCCGCAATATGATTTTGTTTTTTACTACAGCATCCGCCCTGGGGCGTGGGAGCCAAACACGAGCGTGGCGGCTGGTGGTGGTGCGCACACCATCACCATCCGAGACACTCCATCACCGGCCGTCTCCGTTATCACCATCTCAGACTCGGACGACGACGAGCCCAGGCTACGGCACGACGCACAGCGACCGCTCGATAACAGAGGTGATTTTACACAATTTTTTTCTATGTAGAGATTAATACTTAGATAATCGGAATAATATAAAGTCAATTATCCATTATTCGAGCCCAGTACTTGAAAGTTAGGATTAAAAACAAGAAAGTGATATCTATATAAGCTTATCCATAGAAGATTAAATTTAAAAGATTTAGGATCTCATATTAATATATAAAATTGAATGGATGAACAGGTAGCGGCGAGTGCGCTGCCGTGGTCCAAGCGTCGAGCGGGGCGAGCGTGGCCACGAGCGGAACGAGCGGCGCTGTCCCCACGGGGGGCGTCATCTGCAGCGCACGAGATGAGCGACATGTCAAGCACGAGCCGCAGCACCACCACCAGCCGTGCCACCACCACCACCACCAGCAGCCGATACAGGTATTAAACATATCATTCGCGATTTTTTTTATTTCAGTTGAAAACTTCTTGACCTAACTAGTTATTGTCGAAGACATAGTTGTTGCAATGGCCACCATGCAAACGGGGGGTTCCTGGTTAACAACTCGTGGGAGTTTTTAGTTGTGGTACACATATGCACATAGCACAGCTTACCTTGAGGCTAAACGGCCATGTGCAAAATCTGTCCTGATACTATTATTATTCCGATTCTAAACATCTTAAATAAATAATCATTTTAATTTTCCAGCAACAGCAGCAGCAACAACAACAACAGCAGCAGCAACAGCAACATCAACCACAGCATCAACCGCAGCAGCAGCAACAACAGCGACAGGCAGCCGCTGCGCAAGCGACGCCCCAAAGTCAGAAGAAGAGATTACTGGCACTCGCGCAGCAAGAAGCGCAGGCCAAGCATGAGCCGCATCACGAACAACATTATAGTGTAAGTATTTTAGGGTTCCGCGCATGTCAAAATTTATATATTTATGAATGAAATATCTAATGTCATGTGAATTAAATATATTCAATGTCAATTATTTAATGTTAGTCTTGAACCCTCAATTAAGGGTGAAGGCCTCCATCAAACGGTAAAATCTAGTACAATACTGAGACTTCGCTGTCCCTCTAATTTATGAATCTCCAAAATTTTTCTATTCAATGCACATTTGAAATAAATAAATTTTAAACATAGTTATAATTCACTATTTTTGCTATAATGGATATAGAAGATTTTTGTAGGACTATTTAAGATATGTTCTTACATGAGTGTAACTCTAATGGTTTTGGCACCGCACGCCATTATAGTTTTCAGATTCAGATTTTATCTACCTTGCTTGATACTTTTTGATTCAGATATGTTTATTATGCCTATGTGTTATTCTGATAAGCTATATTTTTACACTAAATTTAGCTTTTACCTTTTTATTCAACCATCCTTAATTTCGCGGTATAATATTAGTAGTGCAGATTTCACTTTTTATCAGGCATACGGACATATACATTTGCTTTACCGTTCTTGTACTATTGTATAGTAAATTATAGGTTTGATTATTATTATTTAAATTGTACCGAAAATATATATTTGTTCATAATATTGTCTTTTATTGACATAACTGTTAATCACTTAAAGAAAAACACTTTTTAACGGATTGATGATTTTTTTGCAAAATTTAAATATAATTAATTACATTATTTAAAATATATTTGTTTCGCTTACAGAATGGCAACGTGCGTCAAGCAAACGACTACCAATGCAATCAGTACGTGCCCACTCAGCACAATAAAAGAGATAGCGTAAGTCCTATTTATAATATAAACTTGATCATTCTAGCTTTTTAACTAAAATACAGTTAGTTCTATTTAATGCCCATGATGCTACAAACCTGTGGTCTGGACCTCAGGTTTTGGTGTCTGTTTCATAGGGTACGCTCAAGCCACTCGGCGAATACTGCTTGCGCTGTGAAACTTATATAGCAATGTATGTTTGTCAATTTAATAATATTGTTTTTTTTTTATATTATTATTATGTTCCATACCAGTGTAAATAAATCAGGGACGATAAGCAAATTGTTTCTATATGTTTTTAATCGACATCAAAAAAAAACAGCTGCCTCTTAGTACGTAATATGGTTTTGCTTTTCGACCATAAATGTGTTAGCAAATTTTTTTTTAACATTTCAGAGCGGTGGCTGTCGCGATTACATCCCCGCCAGTGGAGTGGGTCCTGTCACCGCTGTTAACGCAGTGAGTGCGGTTAACGCGGTGAGCGCGGTTAACGCTGTCAATGCGGTTAATGCTGTTAGCGGCGTTAACAGCATGGCCGGGAATATGAACGTGAACGCGCACAAACACGCCTGGCACCACCATCCGCACACGCATTATAAGTGAGTTTCATTTGCTTTGGAAAATATTTCTAAATTATAAGTACATTATAAACAATATATTTATTCGCATATAAATAGATTAATGGATAGTCATATGACATATCATTATTTTTAACAAGTACAATGTTTCAAATGTTTCATTCTATGCTTTTGATGGCATGACCATCTTTGTGTTCTTGTTTTATTATAAAATTACATTAATTAGCAAACCATTAGGTTGTTTGATTGTTTAGCAATTGATGGGGGTTTTTGCCCTATAACGATGAATTGAATCAGACTGACTGTTGGAATGAATTGCAGGAGTGGCAGTGGCGGAGTGCTGTCTCCGCCGGGGGGCGTGTCTCCTGGCTACCTGCCTCCGCCGCTGTACGTGCCCACCTACCACTACCATACGTAAGTCATGTCTTTATATAATTCAACTAAAGATTTTTGAAAGAATTGCAAGATTTGTGTTTGACAGTTTAATAGAGTTCACGGACTAATTGCTTCTTTTAACGTGTTACTATGTGCAGGCCTGTAATTAATCAAAAATGAATAAATAATAATAATTCAGCTAATATTATCGAGAAAGTCATAAAATTTAAGGTCCCAAAAGTTTTCCAAGATACGCGTTTTATTGCGGTGCGCATCTACATTGGACCGGCTGTCTTTTTTCCATCTTATGTCTTCTACTGTCACGACTTCCCTCTAGTGGTTACTAATTATAATTATAACAGATAATTGTAGTCAACTTTTACTTTCTGTTTTAATTTCATTTAGTGTTATTATCCTATTTTCTTTCTACTGATATTTTACAGTAATTTTTCATTAATTTATTCTATTAAGTTTCGTCATCAGGGGCATTAATTGTTGCAGCCTTCAAGCAATTTGTAAATAATATGTGCTAAAGAGTGTCAAAAGCTTTATTGAAATCGACAAACCCCTATGTATTAAAATTTATAGATTTTAGATTACATTCTTTGTATTTTTGTTAAATTTGTCGAAGACGTGGATGTGCTGTCAAATAGGTAATAATAACGCTGGAAATAATTGCAGCGGCGGCGTGAGCGGAGTCAGCGGCGTCGCTGGGCCTCCGCCGGCTCACCACGCGAGTGGCGCTCGACTCCCAGGATACCTGCAGCCCTATTCGCCCACCTATCTGGTACACCAGCATCCGCACCAGCATCTCTGGTATACAGATTGAGTTGCCCCTAACTGGGGATGACCGTGATCGGAAAATACCGCGAACGGAATTGACCGTGAACGAGATTGGCCGTGAACGGAAGTAATCGACGGTTTGGACGCGAGTGTATGGCGTCGAGGCGCCCAATGTTGCTATTTTAGTGATTTGTATAAATTATAGTCAATGTGATCGTTAGTTTATCAATTGGTCGGCGACCGCGATCACGAATATTTAATGATTATTATGGCTGGTGATTTACTCTATGTAATACTGTGAGCGTGACTTGATCAATGCAATACGAAGTACGATTGTACGTAGACGATTTTAGTGAAAATATTACATGTGTATGGTTCGAGATGTGATATTTTTACTATGTTTGATCGATTAGAGTTTTACTTGTAGACATTTAGCGCACATTCGTGGCCTTTACCGACGCTCTATGGTTGGATACGTCGTCGGTAAACGCCTGCGAGCGGTATAAAGGAAAAAATATTTATCACACTGCAATATTTTAAATCCAAAATCTTATGACTAGTGTGTACGCGCGTTCTTACAACGGGCGAGGCGCGATTTTTTTCCGATTTTGCGATTTGATCGCAATCGCTTTTCAGAAATTTTTGCGACCGCTGCCGACCTACGTCGGTTACGTCATGAAATTTCCTTGTTATTTTAGGCGAGTAGGTTGCATTTACTAATGTTTTATCTAGGTATTAGTACCGAGGTGTTTTAACATGATCTATCGAGCTGCGATGCGGTTTTCAATCTTTTTTTTTCTTTCGTTTGAGATTTTATTTTCCATATCAAGTAGGGTAGTTTCATAATGCTGTGTTTTAATGTTTTCTGTAGATACGTATGTAGGATGCGGTGATGGCATATGTATAGGTAGTTTTCAATAAGAGTTTTATCGATTAGACTGTAGGTATCATCTATGTTAGGTAGTGAATTTGATTTTTTTTCTGTTAAGATGGTGGTGTCGGTGGCGTAATTTTGGATATTTTCATAGTCCATCTGGCATCTGTGGACTTACATAATAATAATGGTTTGTTAGTGTCGCCATATACCAAAAAATGTATCTGGCAACACTTAAAACCAATATTTTATCTATGGAGTAACTTTGAGATGTTTTATATTTCCATTCGTTTGTAAACTCATAGTAATTTATAAATATTTTTTATCCAAAAGTTTTAATCCGACATTTCCCACCGACATTACCGATATACGCGTTATAATGATTTGCTAATTTAATGCGTCATGCGACTGGGTGATTTGTTTACGACAGGCCCGTTTTATTTTACACCTTTAACGTGCTGTTTTTTTCACGTCATCCTCATGTGCCAGCTGTCAAAGTGACATTTCTATTTGCGAATGGGTTTTTGAAATTGCAACGCACAATAATTAACGTGAGGGTTATAGGGTCATGCTTTGAATCTATTAAGGTTAGGTAATGAGAATGAAAATTTCTTTTATAATCCGTAAATGAAAGAAATTTTGGCGGTTTTTAAATCCAATATTTGAAATATAGTTTATAAAAGACTAGTTTGATTTTACACAATTGAACACGCACACTTGACAGCTGTCACATGACGTCACGTGATGAACGTGGCCACCATTTTAGCTAAGTATTCAGCCTGGCGACCGCCATTTTGTCCTACGTTTGTCAATTTTATTTAATGTATAGTTGTGCCCAATGTGGATTTATTTTGCTTCACGATAATATTTTTATACGAAGCATTGTAGGGCTGTCTTATTATCCTAAATGTTATAATTTTACATACGCCAAGTATAGGATTTGTTTAGATTTAATTTATCCAAGTTTCTAAGTTATCATAATAATCGATTTCTTTTCCTAAAATTAGTTTTTTATGCACGAATTATTACGGTATTGGTTATTTAGCAATATTTTAGTCATTGATCTCCGATTGACGGTCTTAACTACTGAACGCCGTTTAAGTTGATTGTATACGTACAAAAGCCATTTCATCTCTTGTATGACTCGAAGGTCCAAATATAATGCTATTTTATTTTAAGTGACCTTATTTAAATTTTGGTTTTGGTACGTCGAAAATGTTCAAAATGCCAATTGAAATTTACTTATTTAACGATTGATCTTTTAATTTTCAAGTATCAATTACGATTGGTATTTTGAATATTGAAACCGTAGGGAATAATTTTTTGATTTACTCGATAAGCAAAAGGAATGTTATTTTTAGCTAAGTTTTGTATATGGGGCACGCGATTCTTATGTAAATGACCGATTACTGTGATTTAGCGAATGAAAATGTACATTTTGTTTGGGTTGTTGCAATAAATTCATTTTCGTGTATAAATTTCGTGCAGACAGGACCGGCCCCAGTTTCACCGTTGTCTATGAAATGTACAAATCTTTTCAATCTCCGGTCGAATTCTGACGTTTGTGTGTGGCCAACTCGCGGTCTGTGCTTTCGACAGATAATAATCGATTCATAATAAATCAGTCTTATATATCTAACGTGATTTGTCAATTGTCAAAATGACCGATTTAGCTATGAATTTGATTTAGTGACCGGGGAATGAGTGAACGGATTCACTGTGATTGCTCCGAGGTTATCAGCCGGTGAAACGTTTAGATTTAAGTTATTAACATTATGTACTGAAGGTACTAAAAGCTAAATATTATATTGGGTAATTTGTTTCTAATATTAGTTTGTAGTGCTTGTGGCACGATGTGAACCATTAACATTAAATTGTGGGTGATCAGGGGATAGCACTGATGTGGCTTAAGTTTTTTCTTCATTAATCGCATACTTATTATGAGAGAATGTAAATAAACATCCAAACACCCCTTTTTATTTTACTTTTATTTTACTTTTATTTTCACCCTTCCCTTTTTTTGGGCCTGTCGACCTACGACGTACTGAGCTGTGGTCTCGAATTGTATAGTGCGCTTCGCTAAGTAGGTCGGGCCACAGAGTTGGAATTTTATTTCGATAAAATAGTTAAACGCTTTGTGACCGAACGAGTCCCGCCGCGTGGCATCTATAGTCAATAGTGAGGCGACATCGCCAGAGCTGCTGTCTCGACAATAACCCAGTGTCAGACAATAATCATTATTGTTTATTTGCAAAGTTTCGTAGTAATCAGTTCGCCCTTATAGAACTAGGATAGCGCCATCTTTGTCTAGGCCAAAACACATGTCCACTGTTTATGAATGTCGTGACGCGCACCGTATTTTCAATGGTTTGGATGTTGTTGAAGATAACAAATACAAAACTTAACAGTAATCGCACGATCGTTATTCGTAACATAGAGATTTACATTTTAAGACTTAAATAATTTGTATAAAGCACTAAAGGTATAAAATACGATTCGTCACTATTTAGTAACTTTAATGACTGAATGTTTACGTGTGCTAAAAAGCTTGGTAACTTAGGGTATAGAATGTATTAAATGACAGTTTATTTTAAATATAACTTGACGCCTGCGGGATTCATGCGGCAGATGTACTGTTCTTGACATAAACACAAGTCTGATTTCACTTGATATAACTAAAGTAAGAAAACACCGCTAGTGGTTTTATATATTGGCTGATTAGATTTTGGGGTGGACATTATTTATTCAGGGCTGTTAACCTACAAAACAATGTCATGCACATTGTCTCGTGGTTCGAAGTGTGGTAATAGACGTTTGGATAATGTTAAACTATAGATTTTGTAGTATCTCAATGTGGCTCATGCTTAGTTCGCCGTTAAAAATGTTAACATTTTATAATATTCAATGTTTGATGTACCTATTAGGTATGTGTGATAATAATATAGGCTTTCTACTAGTTAAAGTACAATGAATTCTAATTATTATCTTATAGGTCAATATTTATGAGCATTATTTTTACACTGTCTTTTAAATAAAATGTGATTTGTCGTTAGTTGTATGTGTAGATTACTCAGCGGTCCACGGTCAACGCGATTTTAGCTGTTATTAATAATGCTTTAACAAAACTATTTAAATTACATTCAAAAAGAGTAATATAATCTGAAAGTTTTCACTCGGTTCCATCTTTTTATATGTACGTAGAACTCGAAAAATTGTCTACAGACTTCTCTCACCAAAATGTTTTGCCGTCCAATTTTCGTACCTTACTGCGCGTGCGATGATCAGGGGACTGCTTCTATTTATTACGTCTAGGTATCGTTTTAACTAGTATCGACACCAAACTGACTTTGAAATCTTAACTATGTCGTCTTAAGATATTTTATATTTATATAGAGCTTATAGGTGGACTAGAGCTGTAGGTTTTTGGAGGACTGCGATCTGAATGTTGTGCAAATTGAATTTGACATTCAGATCGTAGTTCAAAATTATATCAGGGACTTCTAGAGCACTAAAGACGGCTTTTGATTTAGATAACTTGTTATATATAAGCCATGTTCATAGAGACAGTATAGATTTAAATGTCATAGATGTTTATATTCCATAGAAACAGCGACATCGAGAAATTTATATTACCAATATTTTTAAGCATTTTAACGTTAGATATTTGACATTTTTTCAATCTTTGTACTTATAAAATTATCTTTCATTACTTTGATACTCGTAAAATAATTGACCACTTAATGTTTCTCGTTGTCGTCTTGCACCAATTTGGTCTTAGATCGCCGTTTTAGATATATGACTGTTTCTTTCTAGTGATTTGAATGTCCAGAATCTAATGCTAAATGTTTTTGCTGTTTTCTACGTATATTCGTAAGTGTATCCGATTAGCGTCCAGTGAGATTTTGTATTTCGATGTCTAATTATTAGGTACATTCTATTGGAATACCTGTACTACTCCACGTCTTGTACTAGATTAGATTCTGTAAACGTAGAATTACGACCAACGTACATAGAAATAATCATAATATATATTAACACAAATACGAGTAACTGTAACCGCTAACTTACACTGCTCGAGATGAGGGGCTCAAAGTACAAATTTATCAAAATTGCCCCGCGAAGTCTCGAGGCTTTTGCTCTTTTCTTATAAACTTAGAGTTGTATAAGAAAATGAAGTTATTCACATTATTTATTAAAATTTAATACGACATTATAGACTTCATTCGATCATTTCGAGTATCTTCAATGTTTAGATTTCTTAAAGTTTTTACTAACCCCATACTAAAAATCACATGGTTTGTATGTGGTAGGTAGTTTAGAACCCGACTGTCGGGACACTTTCGAATTAAATCATAATTTTATAACAATCGATGTGCCTAAGTGTAATGTTCTACTAATGTATTGTAAATAGGATAACTAATTAATGTTGTGGTATGTATTGCGTATGGCGTATAATGCCTGCAGGTTCTGAAAGGTATTTCGAGACAATAACATTTTCTTTGCATTTCCTTTGCTTTTACTTACAATTTCTTTGTGCTACTTGCGGAAAGGTAAACTTAGAGGTGTTATAATAATTTCAATTAAAAGTAATCCTATCCAAAATATAGCAGTGGTTTAACATATTCAGTTCTTACAAGGTATTAACACGTAGACTCCTTTTTATACTCAGTACCTACATAGATTAAAAGTTCTACTTTACAGCACGCTATTTTTGCAACTACAGGAACTTTCATTTCTAATATGTATATCTTAGAATTTGTATATTGTATGGTAGCGAAGCCTGAAATAACCGATTCGTAAATGTATCATCTTTATCGCGGTAAATGGCGGGTAATCGGGTAGTTGTGTAGACTTGATTGTGATATCAATAAACATTTTCATACGAGCATCCAACTCTTTGTTTTATTTTCACCTTTTCCAACCTTTCAAGAGATCAAACCTCTATTTGTGAGAACAATAGGAAACCTATAGAATATTTTTTCTCTATTGTGTAGTCTCTTCTTTTATTGAAACAGAGCCACCTAGCTGCAGAGCAAGGTACTATTTAATAATTATCTTTTATATTTTTTTGATGTGTATGTCATTATAACTACTCTCAAATATGAATTATTAATTATGTCCGCTAGACAATGTTTTTTAATTTTTTTAATTTATTGAAAATTGAAATCACATGTATAGCAAAACAACGTTTGCCGGACCAGCTAGTCTTTCTATATAGATGTACTGTTTGGAAACTGATTAGGTCTGTAGGGGATAAAGAAAACAACGAATACTGTATGAAGTAAGCTTTTTTTCAAAACTAATTAAGGTTTTATACATTACACTTAAGATAAATAAAATTCTCGTATATTTGCCGAATATTTACATGTATTGCTATTATGTATCCGGCAATGCCTCTGGGGCTATATCGCCGACTGGAAAATAAGACACAGTGCAAAAATGTACAGTGACAGGTTTGGTCACGCTTCCGGTCTGGAGTTAATATTTATTACAGCTCATGTATGAGGAATCTTAGTTTCGTTGACTAAGATTCCTCACAATTACGTTTGATAGTAATATGCATAGTAGGGGCCTTAGACAAAAACGATTCGTTCTGGGTCGCGTCTATCGCTAAATATTTGTCTAGGGACCCTTTGTGGTGCAAGTTCGTAAATTTCTGAAACCTCGCGGTATCAGTGAAGCTGCTTACAACAGCTCCAGTCCGGCGACGCTCGGCTAACATTGTACACATACTAATGGTTCTCGATACCAAAGGCTTACTTATAACATATGAAATTTGCACGGAGTACAAATTGTGAGATCATATTTAATACAGAGTATTAAATTTAGCATTACAAAAGCCACACCGTGTTATGGCTAAACGAAATGTGAATAAGTCGAACGAACGCAATACGTTTAGACTATAACATAATTCATAAATTTCAAATACCGTCAAATTAAACAACATAAAATTACAAGGTCTTAACGATTTTATACTGCGAATAGTCAAACAAATTCATTTGTATTCAATTTGTCAACTACTTGATTGGTGCCAGTTCTGATGTACACGCGCTGCTTAGCTATTCAAGAGGGATTTTATGAATTTTGTATCATAATTTATCAATTTCCATTTTCCATAATCGTTTCCATCAAAAACCCAAAACACAGGAGCCCTAGACAAGCGTCTGTTTTCACACATTGTATGGAAATGAGAACATGTGTCACGTGACTGTATACAATGAGCGATGTTTGTCTAGGGCCTCCGATGATGAAACAATTGCTGTTCCAAGGTTAAAATTTACTATTGAGGAAGCAATTTCGAATTTAAAAATCCTAAAATAATACGTATAAGTCAACTTAATGTCTAAACAATATAAATATCAAACATTATTTCATTTATGAAATATATAGCAATTCTAGTATACATCAGAATTAGCAAAACACCGATGAAAATGGCAACATTAGCTTTTCGTTATAACATACCAGTAAGAATCACAAAGACTTAAGAAACACATGAAAGTTAAATGATGTCTTTTAAAGCATTCCGCGCCCCGCCCTTTACCTAAACAATGAAGAAATTTGTACTTTACCCAGGGCAGCGCGTTTACCGAATCTTGAATTTTGCTCACATTCAGAACACTTATTAAAAGATTAACCATTATTAATATAACAACAAAACAATCAAACACAAATACTCAATACAAACTATATTAAAGATTAAATTGGCAACATTTGTTAATGAATAACAAACCATAATTGAGTATTTGTATTTCTCTTAAACTAACCGTTCTATTGCTCCATCGATATTTTTCCAACTTCCTCGCTCCATCGAAGAAATTAAAAAAATAGGACATTAGTAAAACTGCTGCGCGAGAGTTCAAATTACATTTCCACTAACGCGGCAATCATACTAAGGCATAGGATTCACTTAACGATATTCCTTACCTAATCAAGAGATCATATCAAACTTAAAATTAATTGTCAAATTATAAATACCGCTCAGTGGTCCACGTTAACCGGAGCCTTGCGACTGTGATGCATATATTAGTCTGAACCTTACAATTACTTAACATTAATAATTGTTTAACGCTGTCTACACCGAAAATAAATTAAGAAATATAATTTGCATAATTAAACGCCCGCGTTCGTATTGAAATATGATTGGCTGCTGGTTGGATTTAGCAGAAAGAGATCCTCTGTTGAGCTCAACCGATTCCCGGCCAGGCGATATGCGAAAAAAATGTGATAGCTTGGTCGCACCTTGTTGGTACGGCGGGGCCGTTTGCCCTAACTGCGTTTTAGGTGCGTTTGCACGAGGCGAGCGACTTTGGGCGGGCGGATGTGGACGCCGCGCAACTCTTGCTTATGCTTGTGAGACGGCGACTTCGCGACGCTGCTCGAAGGCCGCTTGTGCACTCTCAAGAAATCTGGAAAGAGGAAGTAATATTTAATTATGAGACGACGGAAATGCCCTTGATTTGGGAACTGGTAGTGTATATTTTTGACTGCTGCCAGTCTGATTCTGATGAAACTCTTTTTGGGTGTTGGTATATGTACATTCAGTTTGTAAACAAAATTTGCTTGGGTTTCTCTTTATAAAACAATGTTTGGCGTATTGCCATATTTTATGTAGTTTCCATGAAAACGAAATACATTTGAAACAAATTTAACCGAGTACAATAACATATGTCTTACAATCACTTCTGTAAAATTGCGTACACCTGATATTTTGGAAGCTTGAAATGATTCGACTCACACAATGTTATAGTTATGTAACGAAAGCTCGTAAAATCAGAAGGCGGAGCAAAACCATTTTTTGGAGTAAAATTTTACGACCTTTGTTTCTTTGAGCATTGGGACCCTTGCAGTTGACATTTACGACTACTCGTATAGAACTATAAAATGTAACACAGGAATTTTAAAATCCCGGCGACGCCCTAATTTAAAGAAAGCTTCGAAAGATATTAAATTTTTTATCGTAGTTTTACGTTTAATAAATTATGCATTGTTTTGTTATGGAAATGGAAATTAACCTAATTCGGATGATGTAGTTTAAGACGCAGTGGCAGGGCCCAAAAACTAAGTGAAGCAATAAAATTCTAAACATACAAAATTAAGGAGCCGGTTTCAAAATCGGAGCTTGTAATGATCGCAGCCCATAAAAACTGCTTAGCAACATGCGATGCGCGAGAGCAGGCACCCACCTCGGACAAGGCCACGACTTGATAGAAGAAGTCATATGACCATTAACAAGGATATTTGTTTCTATACAAATCAGATAATTGATTATTTGTTGATCGGAAACTACTGACTCAAGTAGATTTCTTATGCTCTCTTTTAGAAGTTTAATCCTCATTTGAAGTCAAGTGTTGAAAAAAGAATTTCCTAGGATATCGGTAAAGATTTGAGAGTAAATTAAACAGAAATAAAGAGCATTGTTTTTAAGATACCCCAATAACAATGTTGAACTACTTCCTACTTTTGCATATATGAATATTTTTATTATAAATCCTGTAAATATTAAATAGTTTTGTTATCAAAAACGCGCAAAGTATTCAGCTCGTGCAATAAGCATGTTTATATAAGAATATTCCGCCAAGTTCACGAATGTGACCTTGTAAGATAAGGAATTAGAAATATTCAAAGACGGTTAACCATTATCGTGATACATTCAATGAACAGATTCGTCAGGAACTATGTCAGTGACGCAATCCAAGGCCGACAAGTGGACCACGCGGACTGTTCCCGCCAAATTGCCACGCGTGACAACATACTCATACTGACACGTGACCTAACCTCACATTTATTATGCAATATAGTTCTTCATTCTCACAACAATCTAGAAGTGCACTAGAGTTCTTCATTGTCACATAAACCGAAACAAAGAGAAAACATTTTCACCACGTTACGTAACAATTTCCCGCCAAACATTCAATGAAGCGTTTCGCGGCATTTTCGCTGTTTCTATTATACCGCAGATTTAAGAAGCGCCCAAGTACTGTAGTGGGGCAGTGTTTGTCGATTATATCATAGTTAGCCGGTTTATAAGTTATATTTGGCTCGCGTAAACTGTGTACTGGCCTTGAGTTTGCACACACGAGCCACTATCAATTCACATACTAATATAACGACATTTAATAATATTCAAAACAACGTATTTTTGATTCGGATGAAAATATACCTCGACCTTACGAATAGATCTGGGCAATGAATTACGTATATATATTAATGAATTAGAGTTTAAAGTATTACAAAACTTTTAATTGAAGTAAATGTTGTATAATTTAATATAAAACCTTTAAACCTTCGCAGAGTTCATTATACGACCGGCTGTCCGAATTTATCCGATTGCCGAAGTGGCTTGGTTATTTTCGTCGACCTAAATATCTGCGCAAGCGCAAGGCGCATCGCCTCTCAGTTACATGACTTGTCCAAAGGTACTCTTATAATAAAGGGTAAAATTCGACATTATAGTTGTCACCTATAAACTTAATGAGCCGTAATTGCTTTGTCACGACTGCTATTGTTTGGTCATACGGACACAAGTTGGCAAGCTAGTCAAGATTAAGAAATGAACCGAATGCAGCGCACGCGCATAAAGACCGCGTCTGATGAACACGCATCCGTCGACCCGAGTGGAATCACTGATGGCTATGGGATAAAAAATATGAAAGGATAGGATAAATTGTCTAGAAACGTGAAGGATTCATCCTGATGAGCGTCAAATTAACTTTTTCTAACGTCACGCTTCCTTCGAGCGTCGATGATGTCGAAGAGTTACTTTTGTTTGACGTTTTGTTTCGTCCTTTGTAATTGCCGCAGGATACAGCGTAACGTGAATAGGTAATATGCGTACATGTCTCAGCAATGTTAATGTTTTCGAAAATTCATTTTTTTTGCGTTGGATGCACTTCAATTATCTTAAATAACTTTGTTCGTTCGATTTCTCTGAATTGTGAAATTTCAATGGCAGGATATTGCGGTGAATTCCTAAAAGTTTCAAACCTCGTGAACGGATTTAAGGCACGAGCAATTCAAACGCAACGACAGACATTGCCCACGCACTGCCGTGTTTAAATTATCGCTTTATAAACGCGGACAATTTTACGAATATTTCTAACAATCACCGGCGGAAAACTGGTTCGATGACGTAAAGAAGAAACAAGTCTAAACTTGCCGCGTCCCGTGCTCGATACACCCGCTACACGTAATGTTCTTGGAAGCACACGTGGGGGGAAAGGGGAGGGGGGGGATACGAACGCGGATTTGTCAGGCGTAGGCGGTGACTGCAATCAAACAGGTTGCCTCATGCCCTAGCGGTGCCTGATTATAGGGCTACTGCTTTGCCTGCAGTAACAGAGTATTGTATCTCGGACTAAACGCAGCGTTTAGCAGGAAACAGAATTGCAATTGCTTGATAGGGAATGCAAGTATGAATTGAGATTACGAACCAGTTCCGAAATATCTAGGTCAAGTGAAAGGCATGTCAACATGACTGTTGCGGATATGCTGCGTCCACAGATAGCTGTGACAGTAGTTCTGTACCAAGGCCAAGTGTTATGTGTAAAACATAATAAGATATTAAAATCAGCAATTGCAAAAAGCATAAATCAGAGATTAGATGAACTCAACCCTGAACCACAACATTCGTTCAATCGAGTGGACGACACGATAAAAAGTGTAACAAAAACCAATCTCGCTTGTACGTACATGTTTATATTATAGCTGGTAGGGTATCGTGCTACTGGTTTTAAGTCCAGCCTAAACAAATAAGTGACAGGCAGGTAGAGTGCATTGTATTCCGAAAACGTCTGTTCAATATTATCTGATATACTTTGTTTAAAATGTGGTCATCATTCATGGTTCATCATTTGATGTGGATTTTGTGTACAAATATTAAGGTGGAGAGGAATCAATCTGCCGTATTCTTTTTTGTGTTGCTCTAGTCATTGCGTTTATCAAAACTGACTCTTTGTGTTTTAAATATAATTTTTATCTACTTTAGACGATAACGTTTGAATAGAGAACCATTATGAATACAGTTTAGAGATGGCCATTTGATTTATGATCCTATATAAACATGTATAAACTTCATGTACTCTCAGTTTCCATTCATTGTTGCTTTCTCTATAAAACACTAATGTACCATAACGACTTTCGCGACGACAACTTTGGCATTTTTATAGAGAATATTTCTTATTTGAAATATACAAGATCTCCAAAAAGCTGGGGTGTTAGGATTGTGAAACGAAATTATCTACGCACATTTTACTTTTGTGGTATGTAGGTGTGAAACTAGTATGTTTACTCTAATATTAGTGTATCTTTTCCTCAAATATTCTCACGCATAAGTAGATTAAAGTAACTGTTACCTATGGGGTATTGCAATCACTCCGCTTTTGCATTGGCACTCGACCGATAAATGACTGCAAACATAATATTATGAAGTGATGTCAAGACTCAAGAGCATGAATATGGAGCTGTTATTCGATCCCAGTTACGTAAATGTAATAGTAATTCCGTATTTAATTTTTTTATAGAATTAAAACAAAGTAGAAGAAATTGCAGAAATCGTTTGCGTGGCTGCCGTGTGAAAGTAAGATAGGCATTGTACCGGAACGAAGACAGTCACGTTTGCGCAAGTAAAAGTCTGAGGGAAAAGTTTGTAAACTTAGCTATACACAAATGATAACTTTCAATTCAAAACATAAAAAATCTGATATATATGTGTTGTCGTCATACGATTATTGCGTAACTACTAACTAGAATTACAGTTTTATTAACAACAGTACGGCTTAGTTCAAATGCGTGAAGGAGCCACGAAGCGTCACGGCGGAAAAAAAATATCAATTTCTTGCAATCAAATCCATAACAGTAGGTAAGAGCGTGTGAAATGTTTACATTTATCAATACAGACAACAAATGCGAAGTATTCGCTTTAAAATTTTAATAGTTCACAAGGAAGTATCTCAAGAATTGTCTGCCTTAAAAGCTTTCAATAATTCAACTAATACTACTTTTTCTAGACCACATATAGAGTTACAAGTTCAACGAACTACAAGCTAGGACTAGGAGCAGGTGTCATTTATCTCCGCCATGTGACAACCGAGTTTTTCAATTAAAAAACTACGCTTGCAGCGACGTTAAAGCAATTTTATACACATATTTTATGTTCAATCGGGGAACTAATGACTCACCAATGTCATTACCATTAATGGTTGTGTTAATTTGACTTCCTAAATTGATTTCGACTTTTGCTACCGGATTGTAATCCGAAAAATTTAATTAAGCGAGACCGTGCTTATGTAGCAGTAACATTAATAACTAGGTTTTTCTAATGCGATGAAGCTGTTATCTGTATTCTAACGAAGGATAACCCAGAGGTGAGATCTAAGGTACCGCACCCTATAACGATCAAAGCGCCGCATTTATGGGCCACTTGAAATCTCATCGATGACATTGCTACTGAGCTACCGGTATTCGATGTATCTGTACATTTTTCCCTGCGCACCCGCATATTAATAGGTCCACCAATCTTTAGATTTGTATGATCACAATTTCTGATAACGTGAAATTTATTACAGCATTTAAATGGTATTTTAAAAACAAAGAAATAAAAGAAACATAAAGTTCTTGAAAGGTAATTCAGTCGGACAGGCAGACCGCAGCCAACCAACCATAAATAAGAATAACATTCCCATTCGTGCCTTCGCATCTCGCTACTGCACCACGCGTACAAAATTGCGGGCTGTCTGAAGGATCACCCAGCGTCAGTAATATAAGTATTACCGGCTCTTTCAATCCGTAACTATCGGTATACAAGAAGTTGTGAGTCTCCCTCATATACAGTATCTCTAACATTTTAAAAGCGCTAATTAAAGTCGATTACCAAGAATTTATACCATCATTAGTTAAACCAAGGCATGTGCTCGTCCTAATTTGTATAAATATCTAGTCGTGATTGGGATGAGACACGCAACCCACGTTCCCATGGTTTTTAATATTCCAACAGTGAAACGGGAGACGAAACAACTCTATAAATTTGGAACAATGAGATCGATACTGGGAAAGACAGGTAACGAACTTAAACGGTAGCTAAGTAACGTTAAACAGCAATAATCTCCATTGTTAAACCATTGTTCGATAATGTCTAACAATTGAGAACGAGTCTGCATCCGAACCACTAGGCAATAAACATCGGTTTTTAAACAGAAAACAGAAGTAGGCTATTGTGAGATGTGACCTGAGGTTACTAAGAGTGACCTATGGACCAAATTTGAGATGAGACTCGCATTGTGGACGGACAATGCATAGAAAAGATCAGAGGGGCGAAGCTGCTAAGTATTACACGGACAATGGGCATAAAGACTGGTGTATGTTTACTCATGAATGTAGAATAATAGACAATGGATGGTGCTATGCTAATACCGCGCATAACAGGTTCACGCGGCCTTTCCCAAGATAAGTCTACATGTATAACGAATTCGCGTTTCATGTTAAATCGTGCATATATTCGGTGTAATCCCGTTTCTAAATACTCTATTTGGACGTTTGCTAACTATTATAACGTGCCATTGTTAGGTAAATTAATGAAATTTCTTTGTGGCATTTGAATTGTAAATTGTCATCGGAGATTGCAGACAATGCACAATGGAAACGTAGTATTTATTATAGTTTTTATGTACTATTCTTATTTGGTTATTATTAATAATAAAAGCAACGTTGATTGTACCACCTGTTTAATGTTTTTGACGCAGCCTGAGCGGCATTTGGCCAGCGCTATTTTGCCAATTATAATCGGTGTAGTGGTTTAGAAGTCCGGGGCGACATATGCGCCACATCTGGTGTTTATTATCCGCTCCGTTCGCGTTTTAAATTGCATCTCGGCTTACACGGTCGTCTAACACTTGACATTGCCTTTCAAAGTGCTAACTATATCGCTTATCTTAAGTGTGCAAAGCGAAAGCTCACGGCAATAAGTGCTATTAATAGTGTTGCCGAAAGTTCTCAATGGTTTTTGTGCCCCAAGAGATCCCAAGTTTTTACTCTTGATTGAAATGTTAGCGTGACGTTTCAAAACTGCCAAGGGTTGGTGTACATTAGATTAAACTTCGAAAATTAATTGTTCAGTGGAACAATAACAAAAAGACGAACTCAAGATACGGGGTAGGTAGTAGACCACCCACGAGAACAATTTGAAGCGAACCGGTTACCAAAATTAATCCAGGCGTGCAATTAAATCACCTAAAATCTAGCAGTTCCTGTCCATACATAAAATTTTATTTCCAGATCGTAAATCATATATTTAAGCCGCCAATAAAACGCGTCAAAGGAAAGTCACAATCGCTCTGAACAATAAATATAATTTTTACGACATTATTATGCAGGGCTTGGACACTGTTAAACTTCACTAACAAGCATTTATGAGCGGTCAGTTCGTTCTGTTTCGACAAATTCCACATTTTAAAACGTGTGAAAGTCACATTAAAGGGGTCGTGTCTCGCAATAAAACTGGCGGGGTCGGTTCGTAAAAATGATTGGTCAAGCATTGATGGCGCATTGGAATTTATGAATATGGGTCACTATCGGTCCTGTGAAAGGAAATGGCATTTGAATGCAGTACGCTCTCGTATGAAAACTGGATCGTTTGCAGTTCTAGTTGTAACTCTTCATAGACCACAAATCTCAATATACAATCTTCGTGTAGATACCAAAGTCCAAAGAAATTACTTAGACATCAACCTTTTTACTATTTAGATGGTATGTACTGGTCACGTAGCGTGCACGTGTGTCGAAGAGTAATCAAATAACGGGTCGGCCCGAGGGCCTCGATGGTAACCATAGATAGTATACAGTAAACATATTGAAAATGGACGAAATTTGAGGCTGTGACTCACAATCAAAACAAATGACTACTATTACATTAACATTTAATGTACATTTCTATTAAGCAAATATTAATTTGACAACCACTCCTAAAGCACTTCAAACGTATTAAAAATTATATTTAATTCGCAAATTAACAAAACACAGAACGAGGCATTCGGTTTATTTATATGCATAATGCCAGCGACGTACTCTTTAAGAATGATAAAAATGGATGCCGAAATATATCGTATCGTTGGGAAATCGATTTCAAAACGCATTGATAAATTTGTGTTATTGAGTGGTTGTCAATCATCCACTCAACCGTGATCAATGTTGAGGACTTTTAATTTGAATATTTTCAAAGCACTTCAGATTTGAAGTAATCATTCGTTTCTATGCTCGGCTAGTTTGTGGTTGAGTGTGGGATATCGCGGTAATTTGGGTCCGCGCATATATTCTAATGAAACTTAACAAAGAGCTTTTTTGTCAGAATATATTGTTAATGGACTTGCTGGACCTGGTATATGTATGACGTTAAGTCAAATTGTATTAGCTCCAACCATTTTTAAAAGGGTGAACTAATCATTTCAGATGTTATCATAGGTAATGAAATTCTGCGTGATCCGTGGGAAGTAATGGGAGGGCGCACCGAACAGACCTGTTTCGCAAGCGAAAATGCAAATGTACCAATTTATCCCAGACCTCCCCTAATCATACTGGATTTATCGAAAAAAGATTCTAAAATCAAGATTTGGTTTGCGGAATGGTATTTCAGATTTATAATTTGATACATTGTTATTCAAATTACAATATGTAATGCAATAAAAACAAACGGTGACATTTCCCACAGTGCAATTGTTTTACAACACTTGTAACAATCAAAATATGGAATAATCTTAGTGATTTCATAGTACAATTGCATAATTGTAATAGAAGAAAAGGATATTTACGCTCCGATTCGCCAGTGTTACGACAGGATTATTGTAATTGTAAGATTTGCATTTGATGTAAGGAATTTTGTGTTCGCGCTCTACTTGCTGTATAATTAAGAACACCGTTGCAATTTTTAATTGATAACGGTGCGTTTATTGAATCGAAGTATAAAAAATTGTGTAAAAATAAGAAATAAACTCGTAGCTGAGATATAGTGCGTATAGTTACACCAATAGAACCGTTATAATGGTTCATATGTAATGGTTAATATTTAATTATCGTGTTATTTTTAAGTATGTGGCTAATATAGAATTTATGGGCATCACATCAGATTTTTTATTGTCACATGATATAAAAGTATATCCAACTAAATTTTGTTAATGAAATTCGGATAGGTGTTGAGTAATCCCAAAGGTATATGTTAATATGTCACGGGCCATGATTTCCAAGGCTACAGATTACGACACCATCGCGCTATGAAATCATTTGCTTCACTTTTACTGCATTTTGCGGCGCTCTGTCTCTTAGTGTTGTTTTCATATATATATAAGGTTGCGTCATCATGGCAAATCTCTAAAATATATATAAGAAAGATGTCATTTCCTACATAGTTTTTCAAAGTTTTCACGATAGTTGAGCCTTGAAGATTGAACACTTTCAATTTCAGTTGTAACAATATGGAACGTTTATTATTCTGCCTCGGACACAAAATAAACAAAGGACTGCAGCAATGTAACAAAAATAAACGAAATCACGGAGCGTGGTGCACTGGCGCAGGTTCCCACAAAACACAAATTTGGGGTGACCATTTAATTAGAATAGGCAAAATAATGGACACGAATTAGCATGGGAAGTGGTGATAAAGGGTAGTACTTGACAATTTTAATCACGTAATAGTGTAGCGCTCATACAAATAAAAATTTCGTAATCAGAGTATATTTCGTAATATTAATATTAGTGATGAGAGAAAATAGTGAAACAATTAGCAATATTTAAAAAAAGAATGCTTGACTTTGAATTTGTTAGCAAATTTACGAGGAAAGCGTTCTTTCCCGCCAATTCCTTGTTATAAACGAAGCGAGAAATATTGGTTCTTCGAAACACGTTTAGTAACCTTTGACCTTTACCATGATATTCACACTAAGATAACATTTGAAAATTAGTTTCAAATCCAATATATACTCTTAGTGATTATTTACCTACTCTGTGATGAAATAGATTTCTTTTTTAAAAGCTTTGAAATGATCTCACTAATTTATCTATGTTTGGAAAAAAAATCATTTATATGAGAATGACCTTAAGAACTTCGTACATTACGGAGTTTTTGGTAACAGACTCGTAGTAAACAAACAGATAGCAAATGATACTTTGTGTATGATAAGATAAGATATTGTTCGAAGATTTCATATATTCAATGATTTTAATATTTAGGTTTTGTAAACTTTATCAAATACTATATATTTCTGTTATCGCTTAATTTAATTTACACACGTACAGATTCTTCCATTAAGGTCATTTTACTATAATTACTCTTTGATGGACCTCTCGATCAGTAACCTAAGGGCTAAGGGTTAAAATCTTTTGAGGTTCCTGTAAATCTTAGTCTTCTATAAAAATATTTTATGCATCTCTTAATGAGCGATTCAAACTGCAAAAAGTTATTAAGACACTAAAGTAGACCTTTTAACCGCCATAAATTGTCTAAAAGAAAAGGGTTTAAGCAACAGTTCAAGTTCCTCATTCGTTCGTTTAAAGAACCGATAAAGTTTGTCATACATTCGTCAAAAAATTCAAAATTAAAAAGCCGCGTAATACAAAACAGGAAACTCATGTTTGGATATCATAAAGTAAATGATCGTTTATGACCCGTGCGGTAGGTCGTAAGCACGTGCGAAGCGGGGGATCAAAGAAATTGTATAAAAACAATTGTCTCCATTAACTGCTGATGCTGTATTGCATATAACGAGGGTCGAAGGTGAAAACAAACGAATTCTCAAGTGTAAACACATGACTAAAAACACTGGTTAAAATTTTAAGTAAATTAAGAGAGTATATAACGTTAGATAGGTACTTAGATAATTAAGTAAATACTTTATCAAACAGTAGGGGCGCTATCGTAATTGAGTTTTTATTGATTGGGACGAGCCATACTCAGATAATTGGGGTTTTCAATTAAATAATTGATACAAATAAATTATAACCAGCGAAGTCACCGCGCCCCAAACCATTATAAACTCAATTAAATCCCATTAACATAATCCTAGACTCCTTTCACTATTCTAAAACTTGTCACCACTTTTGTGCCTTGAGAAAGGGCAACTTAGTATAACAATAGCCTTTGAGATGACCCTCGACCGGTATTTGTGTATTTTAAGCAATAAACAGCGCTTTTTATTGCATTGTCAGTTTTTGCATTTGAATAAAGAATTGTCCGTTGCGAGCTCGTGCATCGCAGCGTGCAGGTCTGTGCATTAGACGACGTCTGTGGAAATCCATTTGGACCGGGAAAGATGACGTCTGACAGATGTAATGAATGTCTCTCCAGCCAGTAACCTTTTTGAATCTTTTATTTGACTACAAATTTTACTTTTGTCTCAAAGGTTTAAATTGACGGTTATAATTATGGTATTCAATGTAATTAGACTAAATATTAATACCTTACATTGTAGGCAGCAAATAAAAATTGTTATTGAGCGTATAAAAAATTATTTTATTAAAAGCTGATTGACGATTCGTAAGGCTTGTCAACGATTTGATTCGTGGGCCAATGTTATTGATTCTTGAATTAGAACGTGCCCATAGTCTGTGAACGTGTATTTAGAACAAAATAAATTCCGATTCGGGACTAATCCCTTCGAATAGAACATGAGACCTTTGATACATTGAATGGAAACAAAGCATGCGTGTAATTTAAAAAAATAAATCTAAGGTCGAGTTTTATATTCCGTGGCATTAGCGTAAACGTGAATATTTTAAATAATATATCTACCTACACGCACACCACAACAAACAATAACAACAATATTCAATCCTTTTTGATGCGTACGCGCATCCTATCTGTCGCCTTCACTCGTATAGCGCTATCTCACTGGCACGGTCATTGACCGTACATCTTCAACAAGATTGCATCTAGTGGCCAAGCAGCTTCCTCTAAACACTCTGACCAATTAAAAGATAATGGGCTAAAATCTGAAATTCTGAATTTGAATTAAATGAAAACGATTGTTTGCTTTAATTCAAATTAAGAACTTCATTGGGCACAAAATATGAGATTAGACATGACTCATGACCCAATTTCCACAGATAAGGCAAACTTATAATAGGATATAGTTGATGTACCTAATTGATGCGATTCTGTGTCAGACTCGTCCAAATTGGTCAACTTGAAAATCACTTCCACTTAAGACGTGACTCGTAGTTTATTTAAAACGTTTCTCGCTCCAATAAAACGAGTGTAACATGGCCGCGGTGAAAAAAACCAAAACAATTTTTTGTGCTCCAAAATCTTTACGAGCACCAATAGTAAACGACAAGGATAGATGGCTTTCTCTCCTTCTCGCTTTAATGTTCGAAATTCAAATCCTTTCTCATAGCTTGTACGGCTTCCAGGAACAAGATTTAAATGAAACTTCGTATGATTAATACATACAAGTACAGATTTGGATTTAGGTAGCTGGTGAATGAATTAAAGTGCTTCCATTTTTCCATTTTGGAGATATACTAATAAGTAGACATTTATTTAAATTACCGATAGTTGTTACGTACATAAAAATAAATAATTTATTCAGTCAGTTCAGTTTTTATGGACATCTATTGCTAGATGATATTATGCTATACAAAAGTCAAATACACTTACACGTATTGACCAAACCGACGTTGACGTTTATTTTGTAAGAAATTGGCGTTATACTGATTGTATAACGATTTCAGATAATTCCAAGCATCCTGAAGCTATCTGCTGATAGCAATACTATAAAGATATCGATAAAAACGTCACGTTATCAGTCCCTTGAAATATCGGTTAGTGGAGCAAAAAGTCTAAGGACGTGTAAAAAGCGATAGCCTTATGACCCCTCGGTTTCCTAATTTTTTACAAACGGCAATATTTTATCGAAAACCATGACACTTGACCTAACGGTAAAACTTTGACTATAGCATCTTAAGTATCTCGAAGTCCCATACAAATGTACGTCTTGGAGTCGGTTCAGAATTAAAACGAAAACATCTTAAAAAAATTGTTCTAAGGCTTTCCCCCTATCAAATCTATAGCTTTATCATATTAAAACAATGAAGAACGCGTTCAGAATGCTGCACTTGACGACCCTAATCGATTAAACATTGCAGAATTCTCACACAAAACAATTCGTGGTACATTAACTGATATCTTTTAAGCGACTGTTTCCTGGATTTGGTTCAAGAACTTTGCTCTTATAGAAATCCAAATAACCACACATAGTATGCGGAAAAATTTGCATTGAGAATAAAAATAATATTGTCACATGTCAAATTACATGGAAAAACTCATAATATTGAATTGACATCTAATTACAATAAATATTTTTTTTTTAACAATTTCACAAACAATGGAATGAAACTAAGGTTGAGCTGTAAACGTGGTGTTGCCACACTTATTGCAGTTTTTGACGCAATTTTTTTTTTAAATTTCTTAAGACATTGGATACCAAAAGCAAAGATCATTTCCGATTGTATTTCTAGAAGAAATGTTGTATACTCTAATTGAAGTTATTACAATTTCGATAAATACTCTATTGATTTCCATTTTAACATTACAAAATAAGTGTTTACGTAAACGCTTTAAAATTATACTGAAATTATAGATAAGCGTGACTTAAGTGGGTTAACTTAATTCAGACTGATAGTTCTCTGAGTTGTATTTTTCAAGAGCGCGAGTTTGGTTCAAAAATACCTAAAAAGGTTTTTTTTTGTATCTGCATATTTCTTTGAATGTATACATTGATACATTGCCTGTAGCCTCTGAGAGCCCTATTATTGGCAAAATGATTAGTTAAATGGATGAAATAATACTTAAAAGGAACAATTTAAGCCATGAACTACATGAAAATGATTGCACTTTGTATGTGTGAAATTATTTAGACAAAAACTGTATAACATATGATTCTATGCAGTAATTATGTAAGGGACAAATGACCGGTTATTATAATAATTGGTAGCTCACGGCTTGAGTACAATCAGAAAGATTTCTAACAACCGGTTCGCTTCGGGCATTTCTGACGACTCCCATATCTAATACAGACATGATTTTTGATCATATATATAGAAACTTTTTGGATTTTAATTCGAAATTCAAATCTTAGATTACAGATAAAGTAAAAGTTTTTTTTCTTTTGTTGTTTCTGTTTTTAATTTAATTCTCGGATTGAATTATAAATTTCGAAATATACACGATATTTATTTTTCGTCGACTAAAAGACGATTTGATTAAGAAGCCCGTGTTGGTGAACATCTAAAATCATTACATAACTTGTTTAGATGTCCTATAAAAACTTGTTGGTGGGCAGGATAGAATTAATCCTCTATAATCTATCATTCCTAGTGACATATTTTTTGTTTGTTTTTTACTTAAAAGTATAAGATTAGAGATGTGCAGGCATTACTAGTTTTTATATCAAATGTTCATATCGTCTCAATTATAGGGGAAATAATATAAAGTTGTTCTCGGGTTTCTATATATATCATTTCTACGATTTTAATATGTATCAATTATTATTGGTATTTTTGACGCCTCATTTCTCATTCGTTTCGAGTTTTTGTACAGACGGGCCGCAATTTATGATAAGATATATAAATCGTAACTTTATTTCATACCATGGTGAATTACAGTAAAATATTTGCCAACTAAAATCCATTCCAGGTACAAGAAATAAATAGCTTACACAATATCGTTAACGTAGGCGCCCATTAGATAAATCGCACCACTAAATTAATCCATTAATTGCAAAACCAGTTAACAATTCAGGAATTTATTAAATTTAAATTATATAGATTTATTGACGCGCAATTACCATAGACTACATTTGAATATCGAATTCTGAACATCTGTCAAGTTTTAGCATTTTCTCTCTTGGCAACGTTCGAAATAAGAATTTTAGAAATTTAAATTGTTCAATGGAAATCGCTCACCATTGTGCAAAATTCGTAGATCAATGAACTTTGCGGTACGCTTTTCTCTGCCTTAAATGATCGTGTTTTATCTCACTCGCGCCTTAGAAAGGTGAAAGGGACGAGGCATTGTTTGTAAACGAAGCCGCGATTTTGGCTGAGGTGAACTTTAGTAAGGCAAATTTGCAATTGTATAAAAAAGTGAAATGGTGTTATACTAAAGCTTAAATTATTAAAAACTTCGGTTATTCATGTATTAAATTCGTGATTGTCACTAGAATTGTTTAAACAAAGTGCAATGATACCAGGTTATTAATTAGTGCTTTGTTTTGAAAATGGACGGGTTCAAAAACCTCGCGTTTCGCGGATTAACCTAGCACAAAATTGCTATTCAGTTTCCGGTGCTCCGGCGCATTTAAATACGCCACGGTCACTCTGACAACACAATTATACAAAGAACTATATGAATATGATTTAGAAAGTAGACGATAAGCTTTGTGTTGGCCAAATTTTATGGGAAAATTGATTGAAAATAAGAATCGATTGCACAACCGACCGAACGCACGACCTCAAGGTTGAGAGTCGTACTAACTATAAGTGCTGTAGACAATTTCACATTTAGTTTTTTATTTCGAGGGTTGAAATGCGTTCAATAACACTGCAGGGTCGACGACCGAAACGCTCCAAGACAGGCCCAGGACAATGTGCTAACCTAACACAATGTTTTCATTGTTCGGGGTGATTTCGATTTGGTTGATTTTGAGAGGAAATAACGTTTGTATGACGTATGAAATTCAAAATATATCGATGAAAATATAATTGAAATTTAACGTTATCTTATGTAGCTAAAACTCAAGAAGTACCTAAGAAAGATATATACTTAGTCTAAATGTACACGAAATATCAGTATTTCGAGTAAAAAAATGCCATTTAAGATTTATCTTAACCGCTACTGTGGTTGACCTCAAGTAAGTAGCCTTTTATACCGTAACCAAGGTTGTTCGCAGCCTTTACCACGTAAACTATAACTGTATAGAGGTACCCATAATCACTCTAGGATGCCATTACGTCGAAGTGTGGGCTCTTAGGAAAATTGCCCTAAGATTGCTGTTCGCAATCTATGATTAGGGACATGAATCTTTACCTTCCTTCTTTTGAATATCCCCAATTTATAAGAAGATGCTTGATTTGACCATAGTTCTTATGTAATCGTTCGGGTAAATCGCGTATACGTGAAAGACGTATACGTACGCAGTACTGCGCGGAATTACGCAAGATGAATCAATCAATTCAAGGGACAGGATGTTTATGTTTCGGGCCGTTGTAACCCACGAGTGCCTCTGCAACGGTAAGTAATTTAGCGTGGACAGCGGGTTAACGTTCAAGTTTGAACTCTCGAAACGAAATGGTACCTTGGACTCCGTTATACTATTATAATGTAGAAATAACTCAGCAATCACCGTTCGCAAAACTACAAAACAACACCCACTATAAGAGTTCTCTAGTTCTATCGCGACGCGGAAAATGGAATCTTGAATATATTATAAAAATGGAAAAAAGGCGTGAGACGACTAATATACTTGACCCATCGAGGGTCAGTTGGACCCATAATCAATATTCATACACCAGTTCACACACAATTAGTTCTACACAATTGCATTTGAAATTCAGATTGTAATTCTATATCTTTAATTCCATCTCGAAATATTAATATTAAAATACAATATTTTTATTGTCGCGGCTGGACGAGGGGTTGAATATAAAATTACGTATATATGGATATTTACTCAACAGCTTGGCGCGTCTATAAAAGTTCCTTGTAATAATGACCTTTAGGGTTTGTGTTTGACCGGTTCATTAGACTAGAACAGGGATGTGTGTATAATTAATAGTAGCTTTAGGGTTTTTATGGTGGAAAAGAATTTGTGTACAATTTTTATTTTCATTACTCCAATATATGGCCGACAAATATTTGGAGCAGTAATAAAAGCAGAGTGTGAATCAATATCTATGGTTAGCATAGTTATATCCATGAAAAGATGCGATCCTGAATTAATTTTACGTTATTGAGTTATTGTGACGAAGTTTTCCAGTGATAAGGAACTATGAGAGTGTATTGAAAATACACATTTGTGTTGTATTCGAGTAAGGCCATAGAAAATCTCGCTTCTATAAGACGTATCAAAAATTCATGCAAGCTAAATCTACAGACAGATAGATTTGACTGAGTCAGATCGTGAAAACAAAAATAGTTATAACAAAGTGCGTTTTAATTAACCAAGTATTTTACATGTGCGTTATGAAAAGAAACGCCATCTCTCTCTGGTAGTATTATTTGTAATCATTTCATTATTCCCATTCAGATACACAACGTGTGAAACTTGAAATGACCATTCCTTTGCAGTCGATAATTACAAAGATATTAACATTTCTATTTAATATTAACATAAATTTTAATTCATCATACAATTCATCATTTGGAACATTTTAAGATGCGACATTTGTGACAGTTGAATTGTCGCGAAGAATGAAGTGTTAAGAATGGATAGAATCAAAGTTCACACGTGTTCTATGCAGTTGGTGTCAACAATGGGGCTGAAGTGACCCAGGGATTAGGGAAGGGTTAAGTTTGAGTATCTATTGAGTGTTTAATGGTTTCCTTAAGGTTGAGAATGTTTTCGGTATAAATTTGGAACGGTATAGTTATTAAGTTACGCATAACAGTAAATCGTAGAGCGTAAAGTGTAGATCGTTGACATTTTTTGTTGCTACACATTCGAGTTAGACTTAAACCGCTAGCTCTAACCAATCTCTATACTTCCGTATTTTTTTCTTTAGTAAAGCAGTGATGATAGGCCCGTTGGATACTAAGACGTGAAGGATTTTAAGTTATCGAAACAAAAATCAACTAGTCGCGACCAGCATAACACATGTATCAAACTAATATAAAAGTATTAAACAAAATAAATTAATGTAGTGTTCCCATAGCTACGTAAAATTAATTCAAACACTACAATGGAATAAATCGAAAAGACATTTAGTAGGCTAATCCAACCGCGTTGAAGATTTCTCAAGTGGAGATATCAGAATAAATAATGTCTACGTTGATTTATATTTTTTGTATTGAAATGGAGTGATGCATCTTGCACGCCCTTCAAGTGACAACGCTCTCTTTGCATAATGATAGTATTGAATGAATAAAAATTATTTTGAATGATTACCCATGGCGGAGATTACTACGAAGCTATTAAATTTTTATAATAATAATAAAGCTTTTATATTCAGTCTAAATTACATATTTACAATTATATATTCATTACTTTATTTTTAGGAGAGAGTAGGGTTAAAAAAACGGAGGAGGCTTTCAGCCAAGATGGGATTAAATTTTTATACCACCATTAAATTGTACTTCAGTAGAAAATATAGAAGCTTTTTCAGTATCGCAGATACTTTGCTGCTACTAAACTACTAAGTTACTACTCAAATTGTATACATGTTAAGAAACGAGACTGTTAAAGTATAAAGCTACATTCTACTTGTAAGAAATACTTATTAGAGTTGAAACACTACGCTGGTGTGCATCTATATATCCAATGCGAAATTAAAACAGGATACCACTGACCACGGGGCAGATGTAATTTCATATGTCTAGATTGCAATACTACAACCGCAAACGAACGATCGATTCGCGGTTACTTAACGGAAATAAGATCGTGATTCTTATAACAAGCGTGTATTTAATTGCTATAGTTCAGTCGACTTTTCGCAAGCCACTCTATTTCCAGAACACACGGCGAGAAATAAAAGTGAAATCATGGGAAAGTGTTAAGGACGAGTTTACATTCCATTATCACACATTCGGGCCCACTTAGGATTCTTAGGGGTAATTATGGTTCCCACGTCGCTGTGACTTCCGATACACCCAAACATCAGGGTGTCGGTCAGCAAATAGACTAAAAAACGGTTAAGGAGCCAATACACTATGGATATTTTGACCGTTACACTTTAACTCTAACCCGCACAGCTGTGCATTGAACGCACTGAGCGGAACAATACCGTTTTTATTCTAATTTTCATTACAAAAAGATAACTTGGCACTGGCAATTTATTTGGCGGTGTAAAAACAAATCCCGCGTTCCCAAATTGAAATTGACGCCTTCCATTTAAAACAATAACGGAGCGTGCTCCAAATTGAAAGTAATGCATTTTGATTGATGCTATTTGTCCGAATGTTTTTTAATTTTCAAAAGGTATGTCGCGTTCGCACGGTTACGTATTATTTATTGATCCTATTGGATTGCAAACGTCCTTTTATTAAAAGGGAGTGATACCCTGTGCAGGGGATCAATTAATTGTATATTTATCGATAGGGAAGTAATTTACAATGTTTGACCGTTAGTCCAATTTACTGGCGTAAGAAACCATAATACACCAATACTCCGCGACAAAATCCACAACTACTACGTTTCGCCTCGACACCGGAGCATCCTCAGGAAGTTGCCTCTTTGAACAGCGCTCGATGAGGCAACTAAAACTATTTATTACTGGCGTAAATAAATAGTTTTGCAAACATATAGGAATATATTTAAATACACAAAACAATTGGATATATCTCTTCTATCTCAGTTCTAACTTTCAAATATCCTTATATATTTGATCGTCTTATATATATGAGCAGAATTTTCAACCCGGAAACATAAACGGGCCTGATGCCTTTTCCCATACACGTGTGCATGGGAAAGCATTTAACAAGGGTGATACCAATTATCTCCCTGGTCATTGGAGGGTTATCGATAACACTATGAGAAATATTTAGTGTCAACGAGCTAACGGTTAACAACAGTTACGCGTAATTTCGGAGTTGCAATTGTTTTTTAGAAAGGCGACCTCAATCGAAAGTTTCGTTAGTCTGTGTTATGATCATTTTATAACGCGTTGAAATCTTGCGTGTTTTAAACGTATGGAGGTTTCGAGGTTTTTTTGTTAGAACTATATCACAGGGTTTGTACGATTAGAATGTTTTCCTAGGTCCTGTTTGAAGTTGGCTATTGCGAATATTAATCTAAATACCTAAATAATTACCCTTACATAACGTTAGAAAATGTTCATGTTGTTATGTTATATTGCAGGATAATCTGTTATTTTTGCGAAAACAGATCTAGGCCGTCCTTTAATTAAGATCACGGACTGAGCAATAGAAGCTTAAACGTAAACACTTTGTAGTAATCGAAAGTGGTTGAAGACGAAGGCTTTTACTTTCGGGAAATTTTACGCTCCAAGGGTAGCGGGTTCCCAGCCAGAATCACGGTCCGGAACAGGTATCAGCTGTTTTTGTGTAAAGGGGACAAGATGCCATAATGATATTGTAATTTGGAACTACTCAATGAGGCCAGATTTGTCTACCTTCATACATATAAGGTGTCTAAGATGCGTTCTGCCACTTATGGAACAACGACAAATACGACCATCGAAATATGTTTCTTTGACGGAGGCCATTTTAATAATTAAACTTAATTAATTTATGTACACAAATTAGTGAGATCGCTGAGCAAGATTTTTTATCAATCGAAAAACTGCGCGTGCGCGACTTTCTAACATTTAGAAAGTATGTATAAAAGGTAAGATTAACAAATGATACTAGCTTTATTTAAAAGCAGTTTTTAACATCACGTTGATAATTGAATTTCTTTAAAACGTGGGAAACATAAAATGCCTGTTGCGATGTCCTTGAACGTTAAATTTTTAATGTCATTTTAACGACTTGCACTTGCTAATCAACATGCGTCAACTGCAACAATTCTCACGACAAAGTGCTCACCTGTGGAACCCTAAGGAAGCAGTGTTATATGGTTCAGTGCTTGTTAACTGCCAAATGCAATATCGGGCAAAAGTGCCAACAAAATAATGTCTACAACAAGAGTCGCTTTTTGTTTTTTGAGAATACTAAAATATTGAATCACGTTGCAAAGTGTCAAATAACTGTAGTTATTCGAAAATGGAACGCCAATTGCACAACTTCGAATTTAGAACGTTAGCAATTAATTCAAATGTGTAGCGTGTTGAAAATGAAATCGATATGCAGACATGATGAATCCCCTTAGGTACGATAGAATGGAGTGAGGTGCTATCAAACGCATACAAACGTTTTTCATATACGAGTAGAGGCCTATTAAAATTATAATGGTAAATTCATAAACAAAGTACATTTAATTATTGAAATTGATTTATTATTTTATGTTCTTTATACTCTTTGAAGTTTGATAGTTATGAATTCTCATGCGTTAACTGTCGACTGCGCTAGTCATTACTCATTATTGCACAATCTGCTTTCAAAAATAGAACGTTGGCTAATTCAAAAATGGAACGTCATGAGTATTGCGTGTGTTGAAATCGATCTTTGGACAGATGATGGCATCCCCACGGTCACTCGATGCGGAATGTAGGGTGCTATAAATATTATGCTAAAAGCACGCGGGGGTAGCAGATGCCGCCGCGACCGTTATTCCCCTATCTGATACAATTTTCAAATATCGAACACGTGTGTTGACATTTTTTCTAATCACCCACATCGCTATTTCGCGATCTTGTTTGTCGACTGTCTAGACTTTTTGCTTTTCCGAAAGTATGTTTGGAATAGGAACAAGGGCATTTTTATTACCGAGACCCCATTGCTGTATACAAACTCGAAAAGATAGATTTAGTTACCACATTTAAAAGAACAATAATTACCTTTAACGTCATTATGAATCGTAAAAAAGTACAGCTGAAATATCTAATATATTACAAGCGAAGGGTAAAATGTAACAGGAAGCTATAAGTTGGGGAAAGTGACAGTTAAAAAATCAATATAGCCGTTGACTTAGGGTGAAATGACAGGGACGCACGCGTCGAAATCACTGCGTTTCGAAAAAAAAAACAATAAGAATCCTTCACTGCTTATAAATGGCACGTGTCTTGCAAATTTATATACTGTGGTAATTTGAGTTTATATTAAAGAGTTTAAATTTAGAAATAACAAGCAACAAAAGGTTTTAGTTCGAGTCAGTGGTTCGAAATTTAAAAATACAGAATAATAATAGCAGAGAAAGCGATAGATGCAAAAATCAATAAAGCCGTTGATAAATCCGCGAGGGTGACTTACAATGCGCACGCGTCGCATTGTACGCGAATTACCAATAGCGGTGCGTTTATGCGCTTCTATTCTCTTTATATGGGGAAGCGTAAACTTTTGTCGCTTGTCCTATATTACAAAAAGTGAAATTCACGAAGTTGAGCTGATATTTACCGCAGATTTTTCTCATTTACGTTCATCGCTTTGAAGTAACGGTAACAAATGTACGGTTAAAAATATCACAATTGCAGTCGCATTTACCATATTACCCACGCTACGTTACAATTATAGAAACTTGACCGTTTGTTACAATTTCATAGAAACTAAGAAACCCCGCAGTTTCGTCCACTTATGAGAGTTCAATGACATCGGAAAGGTGTAATTACGTAATATTTGGGGGTATAAAAGAAACTGGGTGACATGTTTCTTTGCTGCCCCCTGCTAAGCACGGACAGTGAAAGATCCAAGCGACTCAATTTATGTAGATTAAAGTATTCCAAATTTGAAATAAAAATTTAGAACTACCTCCAAGTATATATTATTATTGGTTAACTAATTTTTTGACTTTTAGTTTAAAAAATGTAAGCGGATACCCATTATTAAATCTTGGATAATAGGCATTAAGCGATTAAATAGTTAAATTTTTCAAAGGAAGTAAAAATACATAGAATAGTTTAAAGCTTGAAAATCATTAACTCAATCAATGAAAGTATCAATGGAGCCGCCATTTTGTTGCAAAGTGTGACAAGGACAACGTCATAATGAATTCGTGAAGTACCTACTGCTAAATTTACGCAAATGTTTACATAGTATTTTGTCATCGCCTTTAACAACATGTGTAATCTAAAATAGGACAAATGTGGGAGGCCCGAGTGTATATCAAAACATATGAACTGGGTCAACTCGTAATTTAAACAGATAGGCTAACTAAGAATCGGCTGTTAAACAGTATAAGGGATGCATAACATCGATTTAAGTTTGGTTGTTTAAGTATTTTTTATCTGTGAACTTATTAGTACAATACAATATCTGTAGAAAGGGTGCTTAGAACATATAATAGTTTAAGAATAATATTACTCCAATATCAATTAATATGTGGTTAATATAATTCGCCTTAAGAACTCATTGTACCATTAAGGGTTGTCACCATAAAAACAATCTAATAAGCAGTTAACTCCCTTGCTTCCGTATTAAAAATTAAGGACTTTTAAATTTAATTCTTAATTACAGAGCTGACGATTGATGGGCAAAAAGTTTGCGAGGGTTATTGTTTAATTCAATAGCGTCTCGAGTTTTATTTATTCTGGCGGCTGTTAAGTGTCAAATGTTTAATACGACTATGTGCTTCCAATATGTATTTGGCACAGTACTATAATATACATTGTAATTATGTCCAATTAGAATTGGGTGCGAAGTAAAATCAGGGAACAAAAATGCGAGCTTTTGCCTTTGCTTTTCTTCATATTTGAGAAACAGGTAATGGCTCGTCCAAGCACACTACATTTTATTGTAATAATTGTACGAACGCGATTAACTTAACAGTAAATATAGATGTTTTCATTTTCGATGCTATTGTTAGGTTAGAGTTGCTCGTATTAACAAATATATACGAGTTTCAAACAAACAATAAGTACTTATATAGATTGAATTGGCACGACGCCGCTCAGTCTAGCACTAATTCATGTGTGACTAGAACATGCAAAATTTACGAAACCCTATATCATATTGTAAGAGCGAAATTTTTTGAAATTACCTTTTGTGGTTTAGTCTAAAGGTCGATGCATAAAAAAATGATTTATTAACAAAGAGACGCGTGCTGAGTGCATTGTATGTGTCAATCACACGATCTCTCGGTCACCTTTACTTTGTAAATAAATGTGTTGCTATGTGCAATAAAATAAGTAGCTGTTGTCATAATGACTAGATTTGGGCACGCTAATGTAAAACTTAGTCTCCCGTTAACGTTTTAGTGAAAAATATATATTCCTATCACGGAAACTCAATAAAAAATTATACTATTTGTAGGTAATAAAAGTGAAATTTGCTGGATTTCACATAACTGAACTCGTCGTCTCTGTCTTATCAACACTGAATGTAAACAATACATTACGGTGATAAGAGATGTATCGCCAATACAAATGCACCAGTGACGCAGATTATATTGTTTACAATGTAATTACCAACATAATACGACTTACCTGTCATTCTCCTCTGTGGTTTTTGCGTTTTATTGTTGTTCGGACTGGAGACTTTCGCTTCTTTCACGGGTTTCGTCGCCTGTTGCGATATGGTGATGGGTGACCGCCGTAGTGCGGCCGGAATTGTCGCCGCCGGCACAAGCTGCCAGGCGAATCTTTGCTCGCCCGGTAGAGGTTTCTCATTCGCGAAATCGAAGCCCCAACGCTGACTATCCAAATCCAATTGCCGAGCTAATTCTCTTTCAACAAAACGTCTGTTTTCCTCTTTATCGGTGCATCCGAATAGATTTCTTCGCACCGTATCTATAGTAGTTTCTCCTTGCACTCGCAGTGACCTAGTGTTCAAAACAGTGGCTTGTAGGCCGGGAGCCCTTACGCTCAACGCTGACATCTTCTTGTCAAACACTCTAATACAGGATCGCATCGACGCAATGACCTAACAAACAATAACTATTTAGTTTTTATCACCTATAGTCTCATCACGCACCAATAAGAATACTTATTTAGTAATAGTTAGTAAACAAATCGTAAGACGCGACGACGCGCGGCGATAGGACACAAGCACACGCGTGGAATCGAAAATACAGACTGTGGCGTGTGTGCGTTTGCGCTTGCGTAGTGCCCTGTGCGTACCGCGTCGATTGCGTTGCGCAGTGGATGCGTCTGTGTGTGTCGGGCTAAGCGAACGCGTGCTCGGTCAACGCGTCGCTTTTAGTTTCCCCGCTCGACACAGTGTGGCGCTACCAGTGTTTCAAGTTTAAAATATTCAGCAAAAAGCCATTATGTTAATTTACTATGGAAACAAAATAATTATAATTATAAGTATCAATTGGGGATTTTCCTTTCAAAGCGTTATTGTAACCATAAAGAATAGCATAATGTTTTATGAGTTTTAATATAAAACAAGAACTAAAACCGATATTTATAAGAACTTCAATTAATTTACATTTATTTTTAATATTTACAAAATTCAAGTAAGCGCCATCTTACGAGTTCAGTTAATATCATAACATACCGGAATGAAAAAACTACATGATTCACTTGTTTAAAATGAATATACCATATTTGAAAAGACAATCTCGGGAAATAAACTAGATAAGTTTCCCTATATATGGGTAAGTTTAATATGGCAGCACCATAGCTCTGTTGTTTACGAAAAACGAAGACGTGTCTAGTTACGATGTTATACGCGTGATTCCTACTTTAAAACTTATCTAATAGAATGTAGCTCTCTTTATCACACGCCCACAGAATTAATGTTGACAGAAAGAGATAGACGTTCATGTACACTGCACAGAATAGCCGCCATTTTGCCAAGCCGACTCCCGAGTGCTGTATTATATCAAATTAGATAATACATTTCAAACGTTTTCAAAACTAAGGATTAATACTCGTAATCACTTAATTTTAGTAAAATAATATACCTAATTAGTTTTTAATTTAAAATAAGAATGTCACAAATATTGGCTTTGTATCATCTATATAGAACTTTGATAATAGAAATTGTGCTAGAATGCGTGATCTGGAATTTTGTAAGAAAACGTCACAAGCGCGCCGAAATTTTCTTGGTTTAAACATATAAATGACTTACCTTGTACTTTTAATTTGAAATTTTACTGAAAATCACGAATTTACCGTCGGGGTTCACTGCACTGTCGTACTAATTTTCAAGATGTGAGAACGACGCGATGGCGCGAGCGCGGGATCGGCGACTATTGGTTCAAAATGGCGGTCACTTGTGTGATTGGCTGGCCGATTTTAGGCGCGAAATTTCGGTTGGTCGAGGCGCCGGATGGCGGGAAATAATCGCGACTTTCCGGCGCGCTTATGAGTTTTGATGAGGAAAATTATGTTTGGCGGGCTTCACTTCCGTGTTTTCATTCATATAAGAATCTTACTTGTGAAAAATACGAACTGAAAAGCCGCATTGGCGCCCTGTACGAACACTACAAGGGGTCAAAATGGAGCGTAAAAATTGATGTTCCTATTTTTTTATGAATATCTATTCTTTATTGAAAATAATGCTTTGTTTAATTCAAATTTTGTTATCAGAATGTAGAATGAGCATTTTTTGTAAATAACTATAGTTTTAGCAACAGTGAAATTTTTTCTTTACTTGCTAATAAAGTAACATGACGTAAAAGATTTATAACTTCAAGTAGGTATCTAAATATAATATTAAAAATATGTCTTTTATTTGGAACTTTAAGTGATGGGCTAAAATTGTACATAGTGAATAAATTTAATTACTGTTAAATTAAAAAGTAAAACAAAAAAAATTATATACGCAAACTAATTAACAACAAATCTAATAAAATAAAATAAATTTTTGTTAATGTTCCAGAACATTTCTTTAGTTGAGTTAAATTTAGAAATACAGCCATATTAATTTCATGCATTTTATTATTTGAATTGATAAATTTAAGAATGTTTACCCAAATTTCGTTCTTCGATATTTAAAAAAAGATATTCCATATTTAAATATTTGTACAATATAATTTAAGGTCTTATTTAGCTTGTTTGCGTTTGTGTTAAATTTGCTTCTGTATACTTAATACAGGCGAATTCAAATTGTACAAAAACTAAAGCCTTATTATATATTTTACCTTCAGTTCTAAACTTTTTATTCATTATACTTTTCACGTAACGAAAAAATAAGTTCAGCAGAAGAGCTATATCGAGTTAGTTACTGTTGATGTTGATTTTTTTAAATATTTTGTGTTTAATACTAATTAGAATTGTGTATGATTAAATTTCCAATACTGTTACTATATTTAATTTTTTTTACTTTTAACACTTTTTACTTTAATATAAGTTCAAAAATCAAATTATTTCTACACTGTGTGACAATAAAGTTTATTTTATTTAATATTTTTAGTGTTCATCTAATATATAGATTTTTGTGAAACCTTCACTCTCTGTGATCAAAAGTCCAAAAATTTACAGCATGCGTCATTTCTCGAGCTATATCGACTTCCATATCAATGAAGAAATCACGTATAATTTCTATTAAAATTAATAATTAAAAAATACATTATTGTAATTCTCTTCTTTTAAAAATATTTTTGCTACTATCGAAAATGAGGCAGATTCAAATTCGTTTATGTTGTGAGCATTCAAATGTAATAATCGTTTGCCGCTTTTTTGCTGCACCTGCGGAGAAAGTAGTAAACAAAACCATCTGTGCACAACGGAAACAGATTTTGTCCCGACCGCAATTCTTCCAATTTCCGTTAGAAATGGGTCAATAAGTCAAAACCGTGCGTTCGACTCTTAGTTTTTTTTTTCAAAGAACTCTAGAGATTAATTTTTAATATTCTCGTGACGCAACGTTCTAAATTTTTATTGACTTGTGTTGGAACCACATTAAGCCTGATTAATTTACATTTAAGTGTATTATAACACAAAATTAGGCTAAATCATATCGTTCTCGTTATATGTGTAATACGCAGCACCTACAGCCAAACCATTATATCTTTAATAAATAGTTTATAATTTCCGATATAGCTCTATGTTTTGGTTATTCAAACATTCTATATTATTCTAGAACATCTATTTGAAGACTATTTTTTGCTCAAATATTCGAAATAGGAATTTTTAAAATATATTCGAAATTCAATTAGTAGTAATTTTTATCATTCGAAATTTGAAATTCGAAAACGGAACAGTCACTTAAAAACGGTTCATGAAAGGGCCGTTAGAGTTTTTATATTTCCTGAATGAGTGATCTGAAACATATTTCCATCTTCTAACGGTATTTCTATAATATAGGACAGCTTATGAAGTGCATGAGATAGAAAGAGACAGGTTTAATATTCTATTTCATTAACGGGAGTATCATACATTTAAATACAACTTTAGAGAAGGATAAAAACACAATTAATTATTAATATTCTTTGGATACTTTACAGAAATATTGATTACGCGGCATAACTTATGCCTTAATTAGGTATTTCCGACGACTTAGGGACCTTTAACAAAAGAGCGTATAGGTATCTTAAAGGCCGGCAACGCACTAGTGCGGTGGTATCACTTTACATCAGATGAGCCTCCCGTTTGCCTTCTGTTTTATATAAAAATAATAATTTTATAACTTAAATTGACCTTTGAAATATACCAATTGTTTTTTTTAATTTTAAATAGAGATTAGTCATCTGGACGAGCTTCGCCTACACTGGACCTATACGACATGAGTAATTTTCTATATAAATAAAAATCACTTGAAATTTTTTCACTAAAAACAATTTAATTTTAGCAGATTCATTTTATTTAAATTTATATTTAAATTATATAACTCGCCAGTTTCGCGTAGGCCGATACCACAGACATCAACTTACTACGACTTACTACTTCATACATTCTCGTCGGTTATAGGTTGACCTGCGTTTTTTCCAAAACATTCTTTCATCCAAAAAAGTTGGGGTCTTCCAGCACCTTCCAAATACACTCTCGCCTTTTTTTTTTTGATTGCTAGTGGGCCTACCTCCCCGGCGACTCACGCCCCGGGGCCGAGGAAGCTAAGCTAAAATAATTGTTTATTAAAAAAGCAATTTACAGTGGGTGAGGTGTTTGAGGTTCAGTTTCACTATTTGTTACGAATCACTTCCACCACCTTCTTAGAAACATAGAACACTCTTGCCTTATACATCCTTTCATGATTAATAGAATCAGACTTTGCGGAAGAACCATCACGCTGAGGATGCTCCGGTGTCGGGGCGAACTTGCATCGAGTGTTTGAGGGTATTTTTGCTAGTAAATGCATAAGAAATCTATGAAATGTTAATTTATATTGATTGAAATGTGTTATTATTAAACCTGCTATATTTTTCATTCTAGAAATCAAGATTTTTTCAATACCACACCCAGAATATTCAGAGCTTACAGAACAGAAGAGAACAGTAGTGTAACTATCAAAATATACGTAATAATTTAATTAAAATTAAACAATGCAGTTATCAATATATCACCGGAAATACAAACGACAAGCAAAAATTAGGCCAACACGCAGTTCAACGGCTGCGCTTGATAATCCTTTTGGATTATAAAATTAGTTTTATTTTAATGAAATTATAGATACTTTGCAAGAGCTATTACGTAAGCCTACACCTTTTTTTATTAAAAGATTACTATATGATCCGGCAAACGTTGTTTTGCCATACATGTGATTTCAATTTTCAATTAATAAATAAAAAATAAGGGTTGATTGTAGAAGGGTGAAAATTTAGGGTTGTATTTTTTGTATGTTGTTGACAAAAAATAGAAACAAAATTTTTGTCTAAAAAATAAAAATAAAATTTAGGATGAACTAGTTTCATGAGAATCGAACGAAAACTGTGACAGGAGAATTTCATATGTAAGATTGGTATTTAGGAAGCGAGCGGTCTCTTAACAATTGTATATACTTCAAGTAAAATGATAATACATAATATAGTCTTTTATTGACATAACTGTTACTCATTTAAAGAAAAACACTTTATTAACGGATATCACGGATATAACGCTCACATGCGTACTGAGTAGATCTGAGAATCGGCTCACATCTATTATTCACAGTTTTAAATGTTAGGGGTATTCCACCCCGATTTTTTTTATTTTGGACAGAATTTCTTATTTTTTTATTTTTCTATGATACATACAAATCCTAAATTTTTACCCCTCTACGATCAACCCCTATTTTTCATTTATTAATTGAAAGTTGAAATCAGATGTATGGCAAAACAACGTTTGCTGGGTCAGCTAGTTTAATCTATATCTGATATGTACAAAAGAACTTTATTGATATCTACTAAATAAGACGCCTTAAATCATTTGCTTTTCACCCATTTCACAACGCTTTTCATTTATTCTGAGGTTTAATAAAAGCAATACATGGACTGAACACAAAAGTAATATTTAATTGCCATTAGTTTTTCGTCATTAGTTTATAACACTTCAGCTTCTATTGGATTTTTTTCAATTTTTATATGACCCTTTAAAAAAATATTTCGGGGCCCCCCTTTACCTTCAGTTTTTTATCATTATGTAGTGTATGTTACAGTATTACCATTAACAATATTAATTGTCTTAATTGATTTTTTTTACTAAAGTACCCATTTTTTTCGACCTCTCATCCCCTCAAAGTTCGCACCCCTAGGGGGTGCGACCCACAGGTTGAAAAACAATGGTATAGAGTATCTAAGCTTTTAGTCTAAAGTTTTACAAAATCACGAACGAAATCACTCACTTAAATTGGATAAAAAATGTTTGAGAATCAATCAGGTCACGCATTCGGGTAATCGGAACTATCCTTACTCTAATCGATTCACATCCTTAGAACCGAGGATAACAACCGTGAAATCAAGTATTCGAATGTTGAATGTCATTAAATCATCGGGTTTATATACAGAGGATACAAAAAATAATATGTAACAAAATATCTGGCCAAATTTCACACACGGTTAGCCCAAGGTTTATTGTTGCTGCTGACATCTTATAAGCAACTTGCGAATTTTTAATAAAACGAAAAAAAAAGGAAAATTTATAATCGCGTTCGTTTGTCGGTTATAAATGGTTTCAGTGTTTGCTTGCACAGAATCTATAGGAGACATCTATTGTATATCTATGGAAATTTTCTGTATTACAACTATATCTGTATCACAGTGGATTAAGATCTGTATGACGATGCTCTTTTGTCTTTCTGTCTAATTATCTGTGGCTGTGTTAAGCGTGGTGCAGTCATGTTACGACTCGAGTTTTGTACAAAAGTATTATTATTAGTATTCTATATAAGAGCTGGCTTTTTGTTGAATCATGATTTAAGTGTGAAAATTATTTTCTGAATTATCATAAGGTTTTTCACTCACTTTAGTAAAAAAATCACGATATTTAATTAATTTATAGTTAAGTTCTACTAGGACTTTTAACAAATAAATACAATATTTAAAGTTTAATGTATTATCTTATAATTATAATGTATGTTTTTTGACACCAGTGCTAAATCGTTTTATGCGATAATTTTCGCGTGAGTTCTAAGTACTTTACAATTCGCTTTGTTTTACAAAGTGCGTCAATTGATTGAAAGTCCCTAAGTTCATACTAATTAGCGGGGTTGTTACAAAGTAAAAAATAAGTGGCATATAATAAAGGTGCCCACAGGAATCGATTTGACCCGCATACCCTGTAGTGCACTTAAATGCATAACAAATCAAGGATAATTTGTTTTTAAGGAATTTCGTCTATCATCTGTAACGAAAGCTTTGTAATTTCTAGCTGTTAATATATTATATACGATTAAGTATATACTCAAGTTATCTTGGTTAGTTTTGTCGATTGTTTTCTTATACAAAAGCGTCAGAGATCAACCCTCGGTGGCTGACAGAAACACTCGGACTCTGGTTATGCAAAAAAAATTTAATATATGTGTTTTCCATAAAATAATTTTCGTTTTATCTAGATTGAATTGGACTGATTCCTCTAAAACTAGATTCGAATATTAAGGGTTTCTGTTGATTGTCAATGTCAATATCATACCTCTTCCTATCATAACAAGAAAGAAGGCTTGTTTGAAGATTCACAATTTAAAGCGATTTCAAAGGTAACACAGTAAAGGAAATCAAATGTTTTTCAAGGGCGCAGGTATAATGAGGCGATGTGAATTGCAGCGTATCGCGAGTGACAGGTGCCAATCTTGGACGTGCGCAAGCGCAGCACAGAACTACACACCGGATGATTTCAAATCGATTGTGAAACACGTCTTACGATTTGTTACTTTGCTAAACTCGACAAATATGAACAAAATTATGAATTACATAATTCAAATAACAAAAGGATTTTGGGATTAGTTTATTTGAAAAACCTAAACCACTTAACCGATTATTAAATTCAGGCATAAATATAACCATGGTTTTAAAAATTAAATGGTATACAAAGAAGGAATTTTTGAAAATTTCATGTTGAAAAGAGTAGCAGAGTATTTCCTGCCATTTCTTGTTTGATTTGTTAACTGTCCGTAAAATTTTACTTAACTAAATTAATTTAAGCCAAGGCTTTACGATGTTACGTCTATGAATGTATTGTTGCCATATATCAATGTATTTAGTCCTGTCAAACTCCCCCCGTGTGCTATGTTTAACCGATATATTAACGCGTCACAGATTCCTGGGCAGCGGGCAGTGATTGCGGGAGGATGGAGCCGATTAGGACCCTCGATCCCCTTTGCCTTAAATGTCATGCACTGATTTAACTATAGGTTGCTGTTTTTGTTTAATGAAATCAGTAGAGCGTGCACATAAAGTGCTGTCTCGGATGTGAAACTCGGAAGGCTGTTGCTGAAGGTTGAAGGTTTTTCAGACCTTTCAGACGGAACTAGCAAGTTAGCAATTATTGTTTCAAGTTTACGTAGCATCGACATTCGAAATGTACTCAATGAAAATCCGTGGTTTTACAAGACTAGCCAATGGCCACTGAATGTGCTGAACTAGGCCATATTAACACTGCGTATCTGTTTTATTATCTTGGTGTTTTTTTTATCGTGTGTGTTAATAAAAAATATTTCTACTCATATATTTGAATTGAACATTCCTTATAACAAATAGAAACAAAATGATTTTCAAATAGATTTAATTCCATTTTATTCTTCTTCGGTTCAACCTATAAAAATACATTAAGAGTCTTTCTCTTAAGATGTGACACTGTTGTTTTCAAAACAGTCTCATTGCCATACATAGGCGCAATGCTCACCACGTTGGCAGAATGGAAAAGCCAACTTTTGATTCCCAGGGCATTTAATAATGTATTATTTCGTTTGTCTGGTGTTATGTTTTATTTATAAAATGTTTAAGTTTTTTTATTGTAAACACCCATAAGTCAAGCTTGGATTCACTGAAATGTCTCTTGAAACAATATAAAATTATATTTTGGGTGAACTTTTAAATGTTCCCTCCCGTAATAATTTACACTGACTTCAATTTACATTGACTTCAATTTACATTGACTTCACCTACCGCGGTAGGTCTTCCAAGTGCGTCGCCAGCCGATGGCGCAGGGGGGCAAGTTGACTTTACCTACTACAATTAATACTTTTCTCATTCTCTATGAATGAGAAAAGTAGGTATGAATTGTAGGATATAAATATATATTCTGTGACAGTGTACAACAATGTGTAAAGCTACGAGCACGAGACTTTGGACTTTGGTTGTATTATATTTGGCAACTTTTTTAGAATCTCTAGGGGAGGGCAGGGAGGGGAGGGCAGCTGCCCCCTGCCCCCGCCCCCCTGGCGACACCCTTGCTTTTGAGGAGCCTCTTCATCAACCTTTCTCCATATTTTTCCCCCATTTAAAGTAAGCTTCCATCTTTCGAACTGTTGTCAAATTTTAACACACTATAGTTAAAACGATTTAGGCCTATGACTAACTGCTATATTTTATTCCAATAAGATATTATGAATATTTATGTTAAAAAAAGTGAAGTTGGAATCCCATAATTTACTATCGTTAAACGCACAGTGAAGTAATCAACGACCAAATTAGCGTTGTAAAGGATAAACTATTATACACAAACACGTTGTAATTTAAATCTTATCCCATGTTATTTAGACTGTATTTGCCGTAGCCAGTTTGGCATAATTGATCTGAATAAACAGTGGTATTTTGTTGACCAAATAATGTATTGATGGTTAGTGAATTATAAAATTTGGTTGTATAATCACCGATAAACTATTGGAAGGGAAAGTTCGTTAGGTTTTAATTGAAACATTACAAACAGTCACGCTTATATGTTTTGGTCTCAATCCTGTATTGAGTTGATCATTTTTAGGGCTCATTACCTAAATATATCTCATGAATATCGTTGAAATTCTCACAGACGATTTAAATTGTAATAGCCAATATGTAAGCAATACTCCGTGAAAAAACTCAGAACCATTCGAGGTACGTTTTGCCCCGACACCGGAGCATCCTCAGGATGTTGCCTCTACGAACAGCGTTTGATGAGCGCAGGATGATTATCAGGTCTATTAGGATTGTGTACTATGGTCTTCCGCAAGGTAACGCCTTATTCTATTAATTATTAAACAAATTTGTAAAAATCATAAAATGTAATTTATTTAATTGTATAAAACAAATGTTTTTTTCCATGTAAGCTGTTTACATTTAAGCAAAATAATGCAAAAGCATTAGTCCTCGACACTTGCCCGGTTTTAAACGTCGGTTTATCTTTAACTGTCAAAGATAGCTGTTTAAAGTACAACAATCATGTATGTACGTTATTAAACTTCTTGGAAAAAGCTTGACCGATTTTTTATGAGTATCGATAATCAGCTAGTATCTACAACAAGCCATTGATAATATTCCATTATTCCTCTAAATCAATAATTATTTCTCTTATTTACTATAATTAAACAAATTTTGTATTACACGCACGTGAACATTATTCCGAATAACGTAACGATACGAGCGAGATAATAGTTGCAGACGAAACTGCTCTCAAAACTGATTTATAAAAAGCAATTCACAAAATTTAATGCATCTTCCCCATTCCAATATGGTAACCACAAAAACAGCCAGATAATGTAACAAAAAGTACCGACTACCGACAAAAGCGAAACGTGCTCGAAAACGAAAGTGCTTTGTGGCTAAAAAACAAAAATCGTAATTGAACATGCCTCACAGCGGTATTTTTCAAGGACTTCGAAGGAAAAAAAACGCTTTTCATCCATTACGGTAGCTAGTAAGCGGATGACACACCAAATTTTATATTTAAGGTCAATTGTCAAAAGGAATCTTTTTTTGTGGTTTATAAAATGAGAATGTGGTTCGTGTAGAGCTCTGACCACTGTCTTAGTCAGTATATAGTATAAATATGTTATATATAATATACATCTATACATATCTATATCTATATATATATATAAATATATAATATATATTGTTTTGCCATCCATGTGATTCCTAGTAATATCAGATTTTTTATTCAGTCAAAATAAAATAAAAATTGTTGCAAAAAGAAAAATTAGGAGTGGACCACCCTTAACGTTTAGGGGGATGAAAAATTAACGTTAGCCAATTCGAAGACCTAGTGAATTCGCATATTTTATAAAAATCGGTCGAGCCGGAGGAGTTCAATCACGCATCCCTGTGATACGAGAATTTTATCTATGAGATTACTTGTATAAATTGCTAAGTTTTAATGAGTGTACGATAGATTCAGATTTCATTTCGTAGTATCATTACTATTGAGATATAACAATTGTTAATCAACTATTAATAGCTATTTTCTTTCAGCTGTAGCTTCCTCTATTTTAAATTTCAATTTTATATTACCTGTGCAACCCAAAAATACTTACATCTACATTCTACCGAAAACACGATTCAACAAAACCAAAGCAACATCTTAATTCTCACTTTCATTATGTATTTTAGATCTCTTTTTATAATTTGTTTTGTTGTCTATGACAAGCAATACGAATCTGCAATTGTTATTGTAGTCTATGATATCGCTTGTTTTCCTGCAATTATCAACTTGTGGCATGATTTCAATCGACCTTAAGTGATAATTTCTATTTAAATAGCCTTAGACAATAGTTATTTTTATTTCTTGCTATATTATAAACCCTTCATTGGTTTTATTGCTAAGGAAAAGATATTGGAAAATGAATTGAATGAAAAAAATAGGTTTATTTTAGATATACGACTTACGAATCTTCAAGAAAAAAACGTAACTTTATCTGAAGCGCCGGCAACGCAGTTGCGAACCCTCCGGAATTGTGAGTGTTCTTAGGCGGCGGTATCACTTAAAGCTCACCTGCTTTGTGCCATGAAAAAAAATGATACAACAATTTAAATATAATTATTATTTAATAATGTAATTATATTGAAATACATAACATAAATCCGTTAAAAAGTGTTTTTCTTTAAATAAATAACAGTTATGTTAATAAAAGATAATATTAATGGAACAACAATTAACGAGTCATCTGACGATAATAATAATAATAGTTTTTTTTACTATTTAACAATTTACTACTAAATATTACAACAATTTTGAACGAACGCTGATTTGCGGTTTTTTCGCGGAATATTGCTAATAAATATCTGGATGGAAATGTAATACAAATTCTGTACGACCTGACCAAATTCTTTTTAGCTGTTATTAGTCCGGTTGAGGGCATTTACCAAAGGAAAATATATTGCTTTTTTAAATAAAATGATGCCTGGACAGAGACAAATCATGTAAAAATTACGATCAGCCAGAGAAAACATGTAATTTACATCTAACTCAAATTGCTAAAGATTAATATAAGAATAGGTCCACTAACACTTCTTACAGTCTCTAATAAAGGTGGACACTTTTTTAATGTGTACTTAACAATGTGAAGGAAAATATAAAATTAAAAAAAAATACATCTCATTGTGTCGTTGTGAAATGACGTCACTATAGAAATATTTGCTTTGACCGGAAAGAAAAATACATTAGCCCGAATTTGAATTGAGCATAAAGCGTTATTATAATGACGACATGTAAGAGGGTTGGTTATTGTAAGGACAAGTGTAACCTTAGGGTCTCACGGGTAACCTCACTAGCAAATCTATGGAGTCGCCACTTATTACTATTTACATGCAGCAGCTATGAGAAAAAACGATCTTGTTATATACTTTTGTAATTTGTTCTTCGTACCAAATTTAGTAGACGACCTGTTCAAATATTACAATATTTATTATTCATAGTAGCTTAGAAAGTAGGCAGCTGCGTTACAGTGGAACAGTTTAGAAGGTAACATGAGTAAATATACTCAGAAGCCTATATTCATGCAATCTCTATATATGAAAAATTTTATTTAGTTATAATGCATATTGACACTCCACGGCTTTTCCTGTTCAATCGTCTTCTAAGCCCTCCTTAAATTTAGGATAAAAAGAAAGATGTGGACAAAAGACTCTCCACACGTGTGGACTCACGTGGTGAGGTCAATGAACTGCCAAAAACAATATGCTCTCATTAATCCATAGAGATTGATTGAATCTGGGATATAATTTGTCTTTGAATATACGAATGCCCAGCAATGCACATATATTGATAGTTGTCCCCTTAAAAACTTCAATGTATAATTCATATATGTATGTAATAGAAGGAAATTTTGTCTAAAGAGGTTCGTTGTGTGTCGTGTCTCAATCTGTCATACGCTGAATTATAGTATTCAATTAAAAATATCACATCTAGTTATAAACGATGATAAAACTGGAGAGTTTTGTTGAAGGAGCCTAGAGTCGTTTAGTTTTCACTGCTTAGTATCCCTTTCTGTCTAGGTTTCTAGTGTCAACAAAAAAATTGTGATAAAAAGCAGTACTAGAGTGTTTTGGGCAGGTCTTTGCACCCAATAGACGTACTCGCTGCAAGTAATTAGAAGTTCATGATTTTTACAAAAGTCATTTTAAATGTAATAAAAAACAGCGTTGTCTTATTGGTAAATGTAGAGGCGTTAATTTCATACTGCGTTCCATGTCTATTACGAGACAGACAAAACAAAATCACAAAAGACATTCACGTATCTAGCAACACAACAAAATAAAACAAGTTTAAAACGTCATACCAGACGTAATTGCCACGATACATCGACTTTTTTATCATAACGATGATTTTGCTGAACATTATTAGTATTCTAAACGTGTGGTAATTACTATAATCAGTAATTTACAAAAAAACGACGACGGCACTGAATTCTCGCAAAGTACGACATTATTAGTGTAGTAGAAAAATAAATATACCTTTATCTAATATATAAAATTCTCGTGGCACGGGGTTCGAAATTGAACTCCTCCGAAACGGTTTGACTCTCATGAAACTTTGTGAGCGTATTGAGTAGGTCTGAGGATCGGCCATCATCTATTTTTCATCCCCCTAAATGTTAAGGGTAGTCCACTCCCAAATTTTATTTTTTATTTTTTAGAGAAAATTTTTAGTTTCTTTTTTTTTATAATACAACATACAAAAATACATACAACCCCAATGTTTTACTCTTCTACGATAAACTCTTATTTTTTATTTATTAATTGAAAATTGAAATCACATGTATGGCAAAACAACGTTTGACGGATCAGCTAGTACCACTATAAAAGTAAAGCCCGTAGCAAGAGCTTGGTTGAATATCAATAAATCGAAGTGCCGATTGTCCGCAACCCTTTTCGGATCAAATGAACTATCGGGATGCAATTTGGTTATTGTCTATATGCAGCTGTTGTAACGGAAATGGTCAGGAATATGGGGGCAAAGGGGTAAAGACAATGATAGAAAAATATCTTCAAATGTAAAGATGATCAACGGATTCAATGGAATTACTATGACGCACATGCAGGCAATAGAACGAAAATAATAAAATAAAAACACAAAAGAAAGTGTTTTAAGCACTTTTTATTTGCAAAATATCAATTCCTCTTTCTGTCAATAAGTATTTTTACCAAATTAATCTTATCTATTCTCAAATGTTATTAAGCCATTGTCTGCGTCGGTAGCGTGTCGCGAGAAATGTTACTTATAAATAGAAAGAGATTACGACAAACATCTAATGCCATACGAACAATGAAAAATAGTATGAAAGTAGTTTTCAGTTTATACTTAGTATAGGTCTATTATAGATTAAAATACTTTATAGTTTTATATTTAATAGATTTATTAATAGTGCTTTAGAGTAATGATGTTCAGTGAGGAACTGCGACAAACAATTATTTGGCATTATTGTATATTAACGCCATCTATTACCGCGAAGATTTTTACCATATAATTTCTTCTACGAAGTCAGTTACAACTTCAATTAGTTTAAGTAAAACAAAATCTCATTAAAAGGTGTGTGTTCAAGGACCATTAGAAACATCTGCCCATGCGCTGCGCTTATGATTATTTCCCGTGACTTTGGCTAGATTTATATTTTCTTTATTAGTCTTGGTCTTGGATTTCGATCAATCTCAATATTATGGAAATTCTTTAAAATAAATGCGATACGGCTTATTTTAAGTCTGGTAGCACAATATGGCTACGTGTTTGCGAATTTGGAATTGATGCTATTGACAATAAATTCATTCAAATCTAAGATTAATTACGCATGTAATAATCATAATTATTTAAATATATTTTGTCATTATTTTAAGTATAACATGACGTACAGACTTTCTATTCTTACGGTTAAAAATTGCTTAAATATTTATTATTAATCGTTCAATGCCACAAGAGACAGGTGAAAAATCAAGGTTATGTGATGTGATTGAAATTAATGATTCCATTGGTAAGATTATGAAATACATTTTTATGAAATGAGCGATAGCAAACGATGATTCTTCATAGCCCTACCGCGAACCAGTTCCGTTAAGAATTCTTTAATATTAAAACGATATGAGGTTTGCGTTTGATCGACTTTCTATACACGTATTCTGAGCGCTTCTTAGGGTTTTATCCGAAAAAATCCTTATCTTAATAATATATTTAGAAGCTAAACTTCATGCGTAAACGGTTGGACCAAAGGTTTAATCAAATTTCGTATGCAGCAAGCTGACAGGTTGAAACATATTTACTTCCATTGATTACAAGTATAACGCGTAAGTATAGCGTTACGATGTGCACATTAAACGACGCGGGTGGAGCCTCAGGAAATAGGTATTAAAAAAAAAGCGGAATCTACACAGGAAAATAAGTCTTACAAAGGACGTATGACGATGACGGAGCAATAGAATACAATGACAGCCTTAGTACCGGTTTAAGTCAGATTGAATGTGTCAGGATAAAAACAGGATAATGAGTTACATACCCGGAACGCTCTCACGATAGTACGTTGACCTTTCTCTATTTTTTCTAAGAAGGATTCTCTCCCTCTCGTGTATAAGATACTAATAACAGTATTAATTTGGTTAATTATGCAAAACACTCAAGTTTAACAGTAGAAGAGGGACAGTAACTATAGCAAAATACATTGTTATACATTCAATCTTACTTTAAATCCTAATGCATTGTTTTATGCCCATACAACATACTACAGTCAATTTAAAACCTGTACTACATAATACGAATGCTCCATTGTAGGTTGATTAATATTATGATGCATTCTCTAAGGAAGGGTTTGATATGGATCAAAGGAAACTGGTGTTGACCTAGTTTTTTATTGATTTTTAATACCAGAAATGCTACCACGGTGGTCTGATTGATGACTGTGATTGACGTCAGCCAGAGCCCTTACAGCTTAAACCACATGGGCGCGTCGATAGTGTTGCTATTGTGTAAAGTATTTGTAAAGAATTTTGAAGTATTTGATAGATAAATCTGTGGAATGCTCTCCCTACTGAAATCAGAAAGGCCCAATCTTAGTTTTAAGTTTTAACTCTCTAAATTCTACGTCACTACATCCTAATTTATTTTTTGTGTATACCGTACTTTATAATCTACTCTTTTCTCACTTTTTTGCTGTCTAATATGACTATATCATTCTTTCTTTTTCTAACACCGCCATTCCATTTTAGCTTTTATATATATTTGATTGATAGCGACAAGGCCGCCTTTTATTTATATACTAGTTTTTAAGTTGTTTTATTGTTACTTTTCTTCCTTGTTATGGTATTATAATAAAGTAATAAAATTAATAATAAATTCTTATAAGATAATTCGTCTTCGCTATTTATTAATACTTTATTCATAAGTCCCTGGGTGTAGCAGCTCCATTGGCATCTGAGTGATTGTCATATTCTGGCTTAAATATAGTAAAACGGTTTGGTATTCCAAATTCGTAAATTTTTTTTTTTTTCCCAACCCCTATTTGTCGAAAAAATTTTTTTTTTTTTTTTTCCTTTTCCCTTTTAAACAGGGTTGGGTTTGGGATTTTTTTTTTTTAAAGGAAAAACCCCCCCGCCTTCCCCCCCCCCCCCCCGGCCCCCCCCTTTTTTACCAATTTTTTTTTTTTTTTTTTTTTTTTTTTTTTTTTGCCCCCCCCCCCCCTTCTCCCCCCCTTTTTTTTTTTTTTTTTTTTTTTTTCCCCCCCCCCCCCCCCCCCCTCTTTTTTTTTTTTTTTTTTTTTTTTTTTTGAATAAGTGTACCTAAGGTGGTGCAGGTCGTTTTTTTCGCCATGGGTGCTATTGTAGAGACTAAAACGAAGGTGCGGGGGCTCGTTCATAATGAAATATGACGTCAGGAACGATGAATATGTTCTAAATGCATGCATGGAGCAGATAATTAAGGAATCTCTCTATGAAGAATTTTGAAATAAACTAAATTAAAAATTCTTAAAAATGTTAATTACGAATGTATATATATTTAACTCATCATTTATTCAACTTTTACTGACCGGTGTCTGTGTACATATAGGTATATAAATTAATCAACAAAGCCTTCATCAAAATTATCACCAGAAGTGGAAACAGAAGGTCATTGAACTCTAGCAGGTGAAAATAAGTTCCCGTAGAAAACGCGTAGAAGCCTCTACGATGCACGTGTATACTGATTAACATCATATATGTGTAAATTTATTGTATAAAGCATTTAAATATTTAATGGCATTTCCTGTTGAATTGATAAGGTCTTCATTAATGTAATTTGTTATATACAGACCTATCTAATAATTGTAACAGCACAATATTAGTTATTATCTGTTATAGTTAAGCATCAATCAAACGATTACACGTGATAGTTTCCTGCGGTAAATTCTTGCAAGGAGCTTTCCAGCTTACGAAAATCATTTACAACTTAACCTCAGTCATTAAGCTGATGTGTGAACTAAGTCGTCTAGAACAATCGCAGCGAATGGGTGATTGCTGAGGGAATCAAACACTTTACCCATTATTCAATCCCTGTGATATTGTTACGCTTGAGTACTTTGATAATTGATTTTTATTGAATTTAAGGCATGTGTATAGTTATATTAGTTTTCGTATAGTATTTATTAATACATACAACAATAACGTGCTCATAATGTTGCTGTTTTACTGTTAAATTTTGTAAAAAATACATAACTTAATACGTTAATAATGTGTTTTTCTAATAATTTGTATTTTTTGTGATTCTGCTGCACTTCCTTGACCGATAATTCATCTGGTATATGTTATCATCGAGAGTCATTATCATTAGAAAATTACTTCCTAAAAACTCCCTATAATGACTTATTGTGAGAATCTTCTACTTAATTTTGGGATGTCATTTTGTTTTTTCTCTTAAGTTAAATTTAAATTAAGTTGTTGTTGCTCTTTAAAATCTTAATAAAGCTATTTGTATTTACAGCTTATGACCAAAATATAACTGTATAGTTAAGTACCTTGTCCTAAACTTACAAATAAAAACTCCTTGCAGGCTTCGCATTATTCAGTCCCTAAATAAACTATCTCTAAAGATGTAAAGGGCTATTTGTCTTGAATCAACAAAGGTCCAATGAGATAACAAGAGAATGACCAATGTGCAAGGGACAATGTGCTGTTATCGCTATTAATGAGGCCATGTATTATCAAACCGTGAACGAGATTGAAGTAATGGCGTTTGGGGAGGCTGTAGAGTTTACGTCGGCAATTGTTTTAGAGAAACTGCTGTAAAACAATTCTTGGTCTCAATCTCTATATATTGCAAATAGTTAAAGTATTTAGATATGAGTGTATCTGTAATACTTGAGTTTTGTGAATTAACTAAAAATGGTGTATTCTTTAAAAAAATCCGCTATGTAATCTAAGGCTTTTTTTCCAAAGTACAGCAATAGAATTTTAAAGTTTTTCACCTTCACCAAGTTCCACTCTATTCTGAATAAATTAATAAAATATTATTTTATTTACAAATAAACATCGTTGTAAACAATAATTGTATATAATAAAACACAATTATTGCTTTGAAACAATAAAAAACCGATTTGTATAACATTGCATCTAGGACTATTTACCACACCTAGACCTTGAGTATCCTGCAACTCGTTAATGTTAATTCATTTGGAGTTCTATTACATTGCAATAGAACTTACGTTCAATTGTATTTTAAAGTTTGCGTATCTAAAAGTAATTTCAACCATATGCAGATAAACTTGAAGTTGAAAACTCTTTGCACCCTAAATCTCAACAATAAAATCAGCTGCTGTGTTGCTCACGTATCTGTCAGTTGTGGCGCGAAGTTAGCCCGTGCTCCTTGTTTGTCTATAGTTCATCATTCCATTTTTGAAATTACGATCGAAATTAAAGTGCCAGTGTCAACGTAAAATATACTCAGTACGGTAAGTTTTTTATTCATAAATAAAAAGAAAAATATCTCTGTTGTCTTTGCTTCGTATTCCTATGATAGAATAGAAGATGTAATACGAGGCAACTTGTACGTAACATGCAATGAAAACATTTACTTATTCAAATCCTTTATTAGTACAATTTAAGATATGAAATGCATAGGATGTAGGTATATTTTTAATGACATCTACAAGGTTAATTATATTGTGAATTTATGCGTTTAGTCTTGACATCTGAATTACATGAAGTTATTTTCCAAGGTTTGGTAAGGGTAATTCGATAACGTAATTTATTATAGTATTTTCCAAAGGTTTAACACTAAGAAATTTAACATAATTTTTATCTTTTTATTTTCTAAATACTGTGATGAATAGACAGCACTTTAGTTAACAATTGCTTCCATTTGTTTTTATCAATAAATAGACGTTTTCTTGCGTTCATCAAAGCGTTATGCGAATGGTTGCTTACTGTGCAATTAGCTCGTACGAATTAGGTATCAATTAGGTTGACAAGAAGGTTTTTTGAAGATTGTCTAAGAAGTAGAGATCAGGATAACGTCTTTATCCCTTTCATCAGGCAATGCGAAGTATATCATATCGATCTACTTCCCACGTAATGTTCCGTTAAATTGTTCCGCCTTGACCTAATGCCTTAAATGCGCTTAGAATGGGTTAGGAATATTATCTTGTACGTCCTGGCTGGAAAATACCTCTCGATATATAATGATGTCGGCAAAGATTTATGTTATGTTATTTCTAACGATTTGACTTCAAATCAGGGCTTTCTTATAAGAATAGCGTTATATAAAGACGTAATTAGTTTAATTGCTTCTTCGAAAGATGAAGTCATCCTTTTTTATTAATTTTTATATTTCTTTCATAATTATTTGATTGCTCGTTTTAGTACAAAGCATTTGTATATAACCTTTCAACCTTCTTCTTGAAGACTTCGATGACCTTATAATATTTGATGCGAAGATAATTTTTGCAATATGCTTATCTTATCTATGTCATTATGTATACCAAGATATACTCATAAAACAGCATTGCAACACGAATTGCATCTGTTATTGAAAATATATAATTGCTTAAAAACAAATGTTCTGTGTTTCTGTATTTTACCGAATTCTCTTCAAAAACATAGTATGTATTTTCACAAATTTTATAAATAATATTCCTCTTTCATATTTCCATAAATACAATTTATGGAATAACTACTCAACACACACTACTACGTGCTCAACTACGAGGTATCGAACCGCTAATGGTACACTAAAAAAACGGCTAAAATTACACTAAACATATAACAAAGGAATTTCTTTCTTTATAAAAAAGCGATGAAGTAAAATTATTCGCGTCGTTAAGTGATCAGCCAGTCGGTTTATTCAATACGGCCCATACAATATAGAGTTGGCATATTTATTAACTTGCGTTTGACCGTACTACTGCAGGTCAGGATATGGACATAAAAATCCCGGCTTTGCTATATCCCTATTCGAAAACGTGTAATGAATGCCAATATATAGATAAATTCTTGAACTCCTCTTTTTCAGTTGTGTGTTTGTCCTCCCACGTACATTCCAAAACATTAACAAGGTATCTATGACAATCTGACAGGTGAACGACCTAAGATCAAATCTTTACGAGAGCTTACGCAACGAAAGCTTTCTTCGAAGCTTTAACTGGTTTATATTAAATTATGTAGGCTGTAGTAAAACAGAACTAATACAAGTAGTTTTAATTTTATCTTCTTGATACCGTGATGTATAATACACTTTAGAAATAATATCTATTAGTAAATTAATGTCTCCCAATTTTTATTTGTAAAACTTGAGAAAAAAAAATACATTATGAAATGAATTGCTAAGGAAACATATCTTTTTGTTAGCGCTACATATTACAAATATATTTATTTTTATTGTTTCAATCAGATCTAAATTGTATAATTTTTCCACTTTGGTAGAATCGCCCTGGTGGTTAAATGGTGGTCCCCTATGAAGGTTTAAACTTAAAGAGCTTAATTACCACAAACACCAAGATATTTAGAGATTGTAACTGTTTGAAATATCTTTAGGCAACCATTCACTTCGCAAATGATCAACACATTAATACTGAAAAGTATCTTAAGTACCTCCGGCCACATAATATGGTCCTGAGACAATTGAAATACACACCCATAATGATTCAAAGGTATCCAAATAATCGGCTATTGAATATGATTATTATGGCTCATGAATGAATAGTTATGAGAATATGGCTTATAAACATTGATCGGTGACAATTCAAATTACAGATTTTCACTGTGTATAATTGATATGATTAGTTTGCTGTTATTTAAGATAAAAATAATGTCTTTTGATATATTGCTTTACGCCCGTAGTATTCATGTAGCATTTCCAATCAATTCTAGTCGTTACGTGGGTGATTAAAAAATATTATTATTATTAATATATATTTGATTTATTTTTTAAACATTACCTCTATGCATCACTATCATCATCATCATCATCCTCCGCCTACCTTCGCCCCCTGCCGGGCAAAGGGCCCCCCCCAGGGACCCCCCCCCCCCCCGCCCCCCCCCCCCCCCCCCCCCCCCCCCCCCCCCCCCCCCCCCCGGGGCCCCCCCCCCCCCCTTTTATCCTCACTATTTAGATTATTATAATCGTAAAGTTTCATCATGATCTAGTTGGCGCAATGGTCACGATGTCCGACTTTCGTACAGAGGTTTCGATTCCTGTTACGGTCAACAGGCATACCTTAATATTGCTTTCTATATCTAATCCATTTCTATATCATTTGGCACTATGTTTATTTATTTATTTTACCTCCGAATTTCAATACTATTGCAATTAGATTGCGTATTATCATTCCCTTAACACTCATTAAGTCCAATAAGAAATCAGCCATAACAATGGAATAAAGGCATCTTCCACCGCCTTCACAGTATACGTCATTAAAGACTTTATTAAATTAACTGTACAAGAAAGTGTCCTTTATATAGGATAATTATGTGTGCTCAACTACGAGGTATCGAATTGCCTTTAATTGGACCGCTAATGGTACACTAAAAAGGGCTAAAATTACACTAAACATATAACAAAGGAATTTCTTTCTTTATAAAAAAGCGATAAAGTAAAATTATTCGCGTCGTTAAGTGATCAGCCAGTCGGTTTATTCAATACGGAACATACAATATAGAGTTGGCAGTGTGAGCCGAACATTAAAGGCTTTACGGCCTTCAATGTGAGAAGACTCTTTAGATATATAAACTAGCTATCATCCTTCGTCTGAAATATATCGACATAAGTTAACGTTTGTCGTTATTTCATGCAAATCACCTTAGACGAACGTTATTCGCCTATCGACGTGAGAAAAATGCTGTGTCACGGGGTCTCAAAAATAATTTATTTATTCCGGTTATAGCTGATGTATATACAATTTGGTATACGTTCAAAAGGGCGTATCCTCCAGACCACGACTTAATAAGGGTATATGGGAATAGTGTAAGGTGCATGCGCCAAAAATTACGGAAATCTTTTATCTATTCTCATTAAAATATATTTTACGTATATTTTCTGTTATGTTTAACCCGAGTTTCTTAGTTTTCGTAGATGTAACGTATTAAATAGCAATTTAGTACAGTAAAACACATAGAGTTCAAGGCATTTGAAAGTGCATCAATTTTGATTAACTAGTGTGCATAAAGTATAACGAATATCTCTACTCCATCTAAATGACGTAAACGCATATTTGCGTAGAAAATTACGATCGTTATGGCAGAATTGCGAGTGCAACACAGTGTGAGTGTTTCGCGAGAGGTATATGATTTTAGCTGACTAGAAGCCTAACATCTCTTCATTTAAGAACGTATGGAAACTCGATTGGTTTCTTTTGTTCTAGGTAAATCAAAAGTATCTAAGAATTTTTAGAAAATCTTTAGTTTAATTTTGAAGGTATTTAGTAATTTGAGCAAGAGCACGAATTTACTGTGTGTAAATTTTTATGTTGGTAGTAATTTTCATTGTTACGGTAAGATATAGAAAGCATTGAAGTTTATTTCGCCGAGTCATTAATACATGCGAATTAAAAAAACTTTGGTCTGTCGTAATCTTAAAAGGGATGGAAAATAATAATAAACTGGTTCATGGACCACCAAAAATTGACATAAACCAAAAAGAAGATAAACAAGATGTGATGCAGTAGTAGGTAGAACGTGGACCAAGGTAATCAGGTGTAGGGCGGAGTGGATCTTCTTGGCCTTTGCGACATACATAATGATAACATTAAATTGTGTAATAGTAAAAAATCAACTGTTCTACAGAAAACAGTAAGTAGGGGCTAACTAACTTAACCTAAACCATCGAACTGTGAACATGTTTTGTCAGTTCTATGATTTTTTAGTTTCTTTAGTTGTAAAGAGACTCCATGGAGTTTCATGCCGGCTCTCAGCTGATACCCACTTTTTGGCACCGTGCAACTATATCCTTAGAGACTGCAAATGCCTATTTGAATATACAATATAAAATAAAATGTCTACAGACCAAGTGGTAATTGCATTTACTAATGTCTTTTGCGCATAGTTGAAGCTCAAAAGCCAAGACTTAATGCTAACAATTCACAAGACCGACATATTGCGTAAATAAAAACTTCTACGACATTCAATGTAAATTTCAGTTACTTTTTCATCTAACAAATACTAACATACGAGCTCTAGAATAGAGAGCTAACATTAAAATATATCTTGAATAATTCAAACTCTATATTGTCGTCCCGGGGTTGTCCTGAAGATTATTGCAATCCTTGTACAGACCCTATTTAGGTTACCTACACATCTTTTAATATTTTATCATGGTCACACTGTGGTTGATTGTGGTCACTTGGCAGTGACCTACTTTTTGGTTTGTATGTGGCTATTATATATTTTTATTGCACTATTGTTTTATATAAAATACAAAACAAATCTTTAGTAATCCCTTTAGTATTTTCTACATCTATCGGTATCTCCCTGGTATATTTATAAACAGCTTAAAATTCGAACCATGTAGTCAATATTGATATAAATGCCTGAGCGAATTCTGTGCATCGCATTTTAATTGTGCGATAAATAGACACATATCATTAGTCTTAACTGTTTGTCTGTATTTGTGTTTATATTAATTTTGAATTGGATATTGTTAGAAAATAAAGAGGGAATCATAAATATTAAATAAATAAAGAGCATACTCCTTAAGACCCGGCAACGCAAACTCTTAGAGTGGATTGATGGCCTGCCACAGTTGCCACTTGGGCCACCCGCAAGCTAATTTCCTCCTATTTTATAAAACAAATTAATGTCTCCTTTTATCTCGTCTAATACACGATGCTCTTTTATAACCCTGGTGCTTCGTATACATTTTCATAATTCAATTAGGCTGCTAGCATCATGTTATCTCAACAATTAGGTTTAACTACCACTTTCAATAATACGTTTCACATGTTCGTCAGAACGGACAAAATATTTACCGAACGTTATATTTAACCAAGGTCAATGCAGTTCCGACCTTGCCGATATGCGAGAAAATCAATTCACATTCGATTATACGATTATACACGGAGTGCAGAAAAACTTGGAGCGTTTTCCGTTAATTTTTGTGAAAGGAAATCACAATAATCATTAATAGAATCAGGCGTTTTTTACGGAAGTCCACAGAAGATTCATCGTATGCTGTTCGTAGAGGCAACATCCTGAGGATGTTCTGGTGTCGGGTCGAAGCATTTTTTCGCGGAGTATTCCTTGAAGATTGGTCTATTACGGTTTTATCACTATTGTATTCTGTGGCACACATAAAGTCGCATAAATAACAACATAATATAAAAACATATAATGTCGATACATGAAATGTTCTGCTCTTCACCTATAAGCAAGACCCAAGATGTCTGCAGGAAGTGAATTTATATAGTTGTACTCACTACTGAATAGTGTTTGTTTCAGTACCAGCTAGCTATTATTTTATTACAAGATACAATTTATATATATTCTTATAAAAAATGATCTTATGGGTTTTAATCATTACAAATAATAACAATTACCTCGTTAAATTATTTATTGAATAAAAACAACGCATATTGAACGCAGTGACTAACAATATCATCGACATAAACGCCTATTAAATTAAACAAACTAAAGAATAATTTGTCAAAAATAGTTGAAATAGCCCGAACAAATATTAATATAATGTACTAATTAAGGCTTAAGAGGTATGATAGGGCAAGCGGGGGTAACGTCGAAAGGTCAACGGCTTGCGTTATCAATAGTTAACTGTTAAATAAAGATAACAATTAAATTGTTTCCTTGCTATTGATTGTCAACAGCAGTTAGATAATGTACGCATTGCAATAAACAATTGCAAGCGATAATGATGACAAACGTTTGAAGAGCCTGTCATTTGATAACTTAATGACAAACGTTGCTATGATTAGAAAGTAAACTGATCACAGTATTAAGCTTATAAATTTAATTTGAATATTAAAAACACTTTGCTCAACGGATTAAGTTATGTATGTTTACAAAATTTAAGTATATTACATTATTTTAAAATTTCGCGTACTTTACAGCGTCAATCAACACCTTTAGCCTTCAGACTACCGTGACCATGCACGCTGTAAAGTACGCGAAACGTCGGGAAAATTTAAAATAATGTAATATACTTAAAATTTGTTAAAATACATAACTTAATCCGTTAACAAAGTGGTTTTCTTTATAAATTTGTTTTACCAATATTAAAAAAAAGGATTTTTTATTTATAGCAAGCTATAACGAAGTATAAATAAAAAATTCTTATTTTTTTCTAAAACTAAAATGACGTTAATCTTGTTTGTTCATTCATGCAATGCTACCACCCAAAAGAGCGAGCCCAAGCGTGGTTTATCATAAATGGATGCAACATTTTGATAATCCTTCACTAATTTGTTTTTAAGTGCTCCCCGCATTCCTTTGTTCCAAAGAGTTCGATTTCGTCTTTGTTTAATCTATATTTAATATTTTCATATTAATGTCATTTTTTTTATATAAAACACTTATGTATAAAAAATAAGTTTGTTTAATATTTATATATAAGGTTTTTTTAATATCTTACGGCTATATCGGTATGATTTTGATTTGTCAGTTATGTCAATGTTTCACATGGCTTAAGATACACGGTGTATAGCAAAAATTATTTAATCAATTCGCGTAGTAGTAGTTCGTTCATTTTAGGTAAATCACTATTTCATTTCACATAAGAAAAATGCACTAAAATGTACCTATTTAATGAGTTATAACAAATTTTCATTTTCATTTAAAACGTCAGTCACGACTCACCAACAAAAGAAATCCTTAATAGTCATGAAATCGTGAGCGTTACTAATTTTTTATTTGTTTTAATTTTACAAAAAATATCGAACTACTGCGTGCTAGTAATACCTGATTATATCATACTTATCCATTTATATTTTGATAATATGATACTTTCACGGTGAAACACCCAATTATTTACATTTTATATACAAATATATTCGCTGCATTCTAAGCTATAAGTAATTTAAAATAGCCACTTAAGGCTTACTGCTTAATACTAAATCAAAAAAAAATATTCATCGTTTCTACAACAATAATACGAGCAATTCTACATCTTCATATAACGAAAGTTTTTTTTATATTTAATCACAGAATATAATAAAAATATCTTGTTGTTACATTCTGTGGCACCACCGCGGGAAAATTCGCGGCAATGCTCGTCGCGTTGTCATAGCAACCGCTTATTGATTATTCCCCTCTCCCTTACACTAAGGGTGGCTATTGATTTTCTATTACCTATCTTTGTCACACATCGTCAGTCGTTGTTCCTGTCTCGGTGAAAGACATCAAAAATATTTCATTTATTTACAAATATTTGTTTATTGGTTTACAAGATTTTGTGTTACTGTTACGGTTTTCTATTGGATTTTTAGCACGACCAGGGTGAGTTCTTTACATATCAAAAAAGAGAAATATTAACATTTCTATGAACATGTGCCCAGAAGCACGACATAAGACTTAACAATAATAATAACGCAATATTATTTTAAATATATTAACCACCAATTTAAACCGTATGTTAAATAATTTGATTTCACTTTGTGTATTTTAAATCAGGATTCGTTTGGCCAAGCTTGTTCTTTGATCTGTGTTTCTTAGGAATAACGCTTGTCACTAATTAAACTATAAAACATATATAGATATGACCCATCATATTTTGAATATCACAAATATTAGCATGAATAAGATTTACTGGGTGTATAGAGCAAAAACCTCCCTTTCATTTCAACATAACAATACAAAGAAATTTTAATTATATACCAGAGCTATTTTTACCTATAATTTACCGCAAATACAGTGAGAGTAACGTATTATCACAATTTGTTCAATAGTCCTTAATTACTTTGGAAATAGATACACCATAATATACATTCGGTTTTGTGCAATCGACACAGGGACGGACCAGTATGTTTGGTTTTAGTATAAATGCATTTATATTGACGCAAAAGCTCGTAAAAAACATATATAGTATATTTTTTTAATTAAGTATCTCTGTATCAGTGGAGACTATTTCTCAAATATAATTCTAGTTCCACTTAAAAATACAACTTTGGTGAGGAAAGAATTTAGTATCATCGACTAATATAAGAGACAGGTCAGTAATAAGTAATAGCCAAACTGTGATTCAGTTTCAATTTCTTCTAAATATTTGGGTATTGAATTTTAACGACGAATGGTATTTTTGACTCAAACTCCGGTTTGATTTAAATGGTTAACAACAGGCATAGCTATAACATTTTCAATTAGTAAAGCTTTCTAAGAAATATCACTTATGGGATACCTTATATGGTTAACACAATACTTTTAAAAAAAGAATGGATTCGAACATGGTATTTCATATAAAATAAAAAGACATACAATAGAAACCTAGTAGCTTACAAAGCGGTGGCCCTATTTCTGTAATAAAATCAATAATATACGGTATCCTTTAAGTGTTGAAATTTATCATAATCAATTTCATATATATTCGATGGTAAATGTCACATTTCACTGGGTACATGGTATGTAATTTTATAGACATCTTCAATAAGGCTATTTTAAAAATATTTTTATGAACACGAGTGTGTACTGTGTAGACCTCAAGAGAAATTACATACTGGTATGTTGTTAGCAATGCGCCAGCGAAACACTGATTTATCCAATACTATAACATCATTTCGAAACGGTATTCGAAAATATTAAACTGACTAATATAAGAAAATCATTATTATACCGAAAGCCTAATTGTTTCAAGGTGAGTTTTAAGACGGGAGGCCGTAAAATTCGTCATTATGCAACGTTCCCACCGCGTCCAACCAAACAACTACGGAGTACGTTCAAAAACAAATATTTTCACGGTTCATGACCTTAGGTTATCACCTGATAAAAAGATTTTCAACTGATGGCAAACATCCGGAGCGTGCGCCCAGGTTTGATAACAGTTGAGATTAAGGCTTTTGTTTTGTCATGCATATTATATGAGTACAAAGCTTACTTCAGATTTTGTATTGTATTTGAGTGCTTTATTAGCAAGTGTTCGTGCGCTGACGATCATCGTTACGCAGATTAGTATTAATAATTTTAGAATACCATTGTTTTCTGGAATAATAATTTTTAATTGTATAATATGCGGGGTATCATTACTAAACTTCAGGTTAGCCTCCTGCTCGTTAGCCCCCTGTTTTATAAAAAAAAAATTAACAAGTTTATCAGCTAAAGATTAAACAGCAAGTAACTAGTAAGAAAATAAAACGCGTATATCACAATATAAATAAGTCAAGATTTCCAGAACAATTAAAAAGAGGATAATTTAAGAAGGTAGAATGTCACTATAACCATGGGGACTGCATTTGCTACCTATTATTATTTTAATGGACTATTTGATAAAAAGCTTGCCCGCAATTAATAAAAGTTTGTTGACAATACAATAAAATAATGTCCATCTAGGTGAATACAGTCCACGATACTGTTAGCGTGAGGCTTTTATTATAAAAATATCTGCGAATTTCTTAAGATTTGATTTATTTACACTATGAACAATTTTAAAAGACACCAATACGCGACAACAATGGGTGACGGTAGATTTCGGAAAGTCGGAGAGATTTCGGATTTGTCAAAAAATCTCTAAGGTTTTTTAACATAAAACTAGTTCTAACGAGAACTAGTTTGTATATGTTTACGATAAGTTTTGTTATACTTATACAGTTCACAAATGATCAACATACTTACAAGGTATTTGTGACGTCATTTGCCGATAACAAAATACTGAAATATCTTAGGAATATAGGAATCTTATACTCGTACGTTGCAATATACTTACTCTTTATGTAAGAAAACACTTGCTATCTTAATAATAAAATTCTTATACATGTACATTAATATGTACTTCATATAGTCATTACAACAGATAGTACTGAAGACGTTAAAACAGCGATAAAACGAAAAACAAGAGCTCATCCCCTCGTTAAGATGAGAGGAAATGCACTCGGCAATGTGTTTCGAATATTTACAACAAAAAATCGTTTCTATTTCAAGCAACGCGAGGGGACACAACGAGTGTTTATTTTCTCAAGTTCAAGGTTCACTCGCATTTCCGTTCGATTTTTGAAAAGCGGATATTAGCGATCCTGAAATTTTCGATTTTTACTAATATCGAATATTTTCAGTATACACTGTGTTTGTATTAACTTAGTCTAAAATTACTAAATCACATAAGTAACTAATTTTAAGATTATTCCACAATTTTCGCTGGAAATTTAAGATATATCTGCCGTAGTCTTTTGTTTTTTTTTCCTATTTTTTAAATTAGAAACGCATATTTTTTCTTTCATTGTGTCGAATTAAAATTTTATTATTATTTTATTAAATGTTAATGATCCTTTCTTATATATGTTTTGTAATTTAGCTGCTGTGTAAAGCTGCTCTTTGTTAAATACATAAATAAATCGAAAATAAAACCGGTTTTATATAACCGTTTACCGTAAACACGGAACGTCGAAGTGACATAGGTCAGTGTTACCTCTAATTATAAAGCACGCGTTGGTATACGGTTTTAACTTTGACACTGAAATAGGCAATGTGTTAAGAAAAGTCAGTAATAAGTCAAAACACATTGTGTGTTTTAGGATATACCTACAAATACATGTGTGTTTAATATAATTGTTTATTCATTTATAATTATTGATATAGTGAAAATAAGCTTTCGCATGGATACCATAGTTTGGATTCTACTGACCTTTTTAGGGTTTAATTTTTTATGAGAAATACTCAACTCCTTTCAAAAGTAGGAAAAAATTTAGAACGATTGTCTACATTGTATATATAAAGCTCATAGATGATGAGCTGAGAAGATGTACCTAAATTGAAAAAAGAATGAAAATCATAATATAACATATACTTAATGTAAGAAACTTACCTACACTAAGGTAAGTAAGGCAACAGCGTGATTTTGTTTAAATATAAAATATATACGAATTACAATCAAATGTTTAATGTTATACATACTTTGTAAAAGCAAAAAAGTCGATTTATTGCGTGGGGATTGATCCGCTTGTACGCAGCATACACTTATTATTATTTATTCAGCCCCACGTAACCCTAGATAGAATGTTTGAATCAGCGCACGCGCAGATCGATATTGTCTTCACCCCAGCACATCTGTTGCACCCCACGTTTTGTGGATTTATTTTGAAAATACGTAGGGGCTGTTTCTATTTCTAATATTTATTTAGTATCTGTCGAGGTAGGAAAGGAACGAACAAATGCACTATTATTAACATGCCTTTAATTAACTAAATGTGTCTAAAACAGATTGTTGTCAGTTCGAAGTTTCATCAAAAAAATAGTCTATAAAAAGCTTTACACATAAACATAATAACATAATTTCTAAATGTATATGGAAAAGATACTATGACTGATTATGGATAACGCTTTCAAGAAATTATATTACTATTATACAATAATAATTATAATTATTTCGCTTCATTGGAAAACTTAACCTTGTGATAATTTTTGGACCCAAAGATTAAAGTACGTTAGTAAAGAAACATACAGTCAAAGAACAAAGTTCTCATTTATTTATAATATACCAAAAAAATATATATTTATTCTGTGATTACAATTGATTTTCAGTTTATTTCGTCTTATCCCTGCGATTGATGAACTCATCCGGTCACCGGGTTCAATCGCGTCGCACGGCCGACTAGACGCGAACAATTGGGAGATTCGGGACAGTGATGCCACACCCGATTGTTAATTTTACGGTTCAGCTGTTTGGTGCTAATGCACTATATGCATTTCCATAAATACCTTGATGCTTGACCGTGAAATAGATTCAACTACATTCAAGATTGTTTTCAAGTAAAACTTTCCTAAATACCTACAAAATAATCCTAAAATAGTCGTATTGTTATAATAGATCTAAACTTTGCTTACTACAAACTTTTATTGCATTTACATGAAATCGTATTACGCGATATTTGTTCTATTAAACACGCAGAAAATTTTAAAATTGACAAGATCTATATAGTGCCGATTGATTGTGAAGTTTTCCGATATGAACTTTAATATATAATTTCGATGCACGTTATTCATAAGACTATAAAGATTCTAATTCCATATTCATAATAGACATGGTAATTGTGAAATTGCCTGGCTATGGAACAATAGGATCTTGATGCGTATGCGCAGGCATTTACGGGTGGCTTGATATAAACAAAGCGATACAATATTGTCCTCTAGGTTCACTGATTCCGTATTGAATCTCCCTCGTATTTGTTCTTGGGTGTTGTTAATTTTGTTTAATACGAAGACGTAGTTTTGTTAACATTTAATGAAAAATGCATTCATATAACCGAACAGTAATCCTGGTCAGGGTAAGAATGCCATTTATATTGGTAGTCGATCATTACCGAAAAATAGTTATCTGAAAATTGCATAAACAACAAAACATCAATAAACTATTTGATATAGTTATTTTACAAACGATTAGACGTATAAGGACTATACTGAGTTTACGAGTTTTATTACGTTGCATAGACAAGGGTAAAGAACTTAAAGCTTGGTTGAACTGAAGGATGCTGAACATCTGTGGTGTGGGATGTCAAGTGTCACAGGATACTGTTACAGACAGGATGGGTGACCGGGTTGGTTTGTGTTACCCTAAGGGTTAAGTTACTACCGGTTGCGTGGCTAGTATTAGTAACATTTAAACATGGAAATTTCATTTTAACTAATTTTCATATGATTTAATCGTTTGTCGGTTTCATTTTCTTCTCTTTCTTAAATTTTGTTGTCTACGCAACGCCAGCAGTTTATACAACATATACAGATTTATTAATAGATAGACAAATTTCGTTGCGAAAACCATTTGTAGGCGTACGAATACAATTTTTTTTAGATATTTGATTATAATATCCAGCATACAGCCAAGACAACTGATACCGGTATTTGAACCCGGGACCCTCAATTTGGCACTCCAGAGTTGCGCCAAATTGGTCATGTATATTTTGCTACAATTATTTTAACCAACAGTTTAATTTGTAGCGTGTGAAAGTATTGCCGAACAAAACATTATTTGTTAAAATACTTGAATTTGAGCACTTGTCTGTAATAACGACATCCGGTGTTTTAATGTTATTTGACCATCGAAATAGAAGGTTTATATATCTTTATCCACACTGATTTCTAATGTATTTAATATTTGCTGATGGTTAGTCGAAATCAAGAACCAAACAACTAAAAAAATAAACGTTCTTCAAGCAGAAGCTTCAATGAAATATATGTTAGAGTCTTCTACCTGATCCGCTGTTCAGTGGAATATTTAAAGTACGTATAGATTAATAACCACACAAGGCCGTCCTTGTCAAAACTAGCCTTAACTGGAAAAGGTCCTAAATTAGCCCGGAAGACGCGATGAGGTCGCGTACAACTCAAACAAATTGAGATCAATCAGGACCTCACATCGCTACGAAGTACCGTGTTTGAATTGTTTCGTATAAATTCTACAAATGTTTATGGGAAGGCTTAAAATGTAAATTTGATCTTAAAAGAGCTGTCCTAAAGTGTTTTGAATTAATGATGACAGGGAAGTGGAAAAGGCCTACAAGTCTAGAAAAAGTAAATCTTGACAAAAGAGCTCCAAAATGTCAAATCAATATCTTAATTATCTATAGCAATATCTTGGCAATATGTTTTGATTTTTTTCTAACAAAAAAAAGATATTCAAATAGCAACCAACCGACAGTTATTTCATATGTGAAAGTGATGTCGACTTAGTACCACATAATATCAGTCGATATTATTTAATTTATTTTACAATTCTTGGCACGTATCGAATACTTTGCAGCTAACGTGGTCACAGCTGTCTGTCCTGAAAATTAATCGTTTACAGATAATAAGTTACAATGAATTTTATTTAAACGATGTGAATTTTTCAAACATTTGTCTGCGCCCAAAACATAATCCGTTTTCATCAGGTAACAATAAGGAATTTGTATCACTAGATGAACATGGGAAAACATTTTCCTAAGCACATCCCACGCTCGACACCCGATCTAATCCCGAACGTATCCTGGGGACTGGATTAACCGCATCCTGACACCTAATATTACTAACAAGATTAAAATGCATAACGAGATTAGATTAAAAACAAAGTAATTTTTTTCATACAGATGTGACGCTCATAACAATGTTTCATAGTTTAATCGTTTTTTTTAATATTTGTACAGATATTTAGTACTTAAATGAAATTGTTGCTCTACGGAAACCATACAGGGAAATATGTCGAACTAATGTATATGCGAATAGCATATGTGCTACGAGTACAGTATTATTTCTTTCACATTGTCAACCTATTTTCACCATGATACGGTTTTGTGACGTATTCGCCACCTTGAATGAAATCTGATCCTTAAGTTCAAAAAATACCAATCAGAAAAAAAAATTCGAATACTTTTTGCACCAATTGTAGATAACTGGCAATCATTTGCTTGGATATGTGTTCACAGTGTTTAGCACTTGACGAGATTTCGCCCGGATTAATATAATTTGATTTATATCTGGCTGTCAAGTAAATTGTTTTAACATTTCGAGAGGGATGCACAGACAGACATGCGGGTTCTAATATAGGTATGCGAACGAGTAATAGCCTCAAATTGGACACCAATTTATTTGTTTAAACTTATTTGTCCAGAACGAATGGCGTTTTGACAAATCTGTCTATTTGGTTACGGAAGTTTCAATTAGTATTTTTTTAATCTGACAGATTCTCGTTCTCCAGTTTCAGGAGATACTGTCAAGGCTAATAAATCTACGATTATTGCTTTTTTCATACAATAAGAGCACATTCGACATAGATTCTATTATATATAGGAAACCCTTTTTCCTTAGATTTGTAAAAATAAATATAAATATATCCTTAAATTTGATGTTTTTCCGTGTTAAATTCAGTGTTTGAAGTAAGAGAGTTTTTCCTATATGTTGTCAGCAAAGCTTACTCGCAATCCTACATACAATAAGTGACACATTAAATTCCTAGCAGGCGATCGCTAAATTTGGACATTTTACGACTCACCACTCTTTTGTCTCTATACTCCCGCGGAGCGACGCGTTTGATGTTCATTTGTTTATATTTCATTAAGTATCCAAGTTAATTATGGTAGAAGTAGTGTTTTAAAGGCCGGATGTGTTGTTAGCGGACGACTAGTTAAGATATAAGCCTCGCTATAGAAAAGTCAATGGATCCACTAACTATAACTATATCTATTAACTATATCCTATCATCTGAGCAAGTCGAGTGGAACAATGGATAGTTTTAACATTATCGTCAAATCCCATTTATTTTGCATAGACTAGAAAACAACACGGTCAGTAAATTGAGTCGCTTGCAATCGATCCGTCGCCGTATCGATGTCAAGCACTTGTCAGGGTTCCACGCAAAAGACCTGCGCACGCGCAGTCCCCGCTGTCGGATATGTCGTTAACGCCAAACTTATGAATTGTATGAAAACAATTTGCACATGTTGTTTGTCTGTATAATCCAATATACCGAACAACTAGTCAAAATGTGTTCATATATTTGAATTTAATATTTATCGTGGAAAATTTTATACTTCAGTTACGACGACCCTAATATAAGGTTACACTTCATTTTTAACACTATCATCTTTGTAAAATAAATAGTGTCTTTGCCTTTACATTCTGGATAATTGTATTGCTATATTTTACGTAATAATTGGATTAGCACTTGTAGTTTACTACAAACTCATTTAAAAACTTGTAACCAACAAAGCCTCCGAGAAGTTCCAAACCATTGATAAACTGATGAACCGGGGACTATTTCCGAATCTTCATTGAGACATTTGCGATTCAACTGTTTTATCCAATGTTGTACGAAATAAATTGTGTAATAAATATGAGTTTAAATTTTGTCGAAAATATATAAAAACTAAACTCATTTTGTAAGACACTAATGTATACAAGTATTTCTACCATACCGATTAAAACCTCTTTGCGGGCCTTAAAAAATGGTAATGATTTAAAAAAGAGGGCAGATTCATCTGATATGCTATCAGAAACAAAAGTCCCAAAAAAATCCTCGGACTGTGACGATGTTTTGTCTGTATGTTCGTTAGTAATTCTTTAGTCCTTTGACAGGTTGAATTGAATAAGTTTTTATAGACGCCAAAGCTTACTTCCGGTGTCTAAATTCGATGAAGTTTTATTTTCAGACTGTTTTCATGAAACATATATAAAATAAATTTGGATAGCCGAAAATCCATCGTTTTTTTATCTCTTCATGTTGTAATCAAACACAATACTTAACCTTACTTTAACAAATTCTCATTAATTATGGTTAAAAACATTAAATCACTGGATATTTTACTCCTAAACAAAAAATCTTCAAACGGTTATTAAATAGTATTTTTGACGTATAGAAAACCCAAATGAGAAAGTTTACAAAACGAATGTATCTTCTCTTTTAACTTTGATGTTTTTAACAAAGCACCAGTTGTGATTTTTTATATTGGACATAATTTCTTCTTTATTTTAAACATAGATCGGATAATATAATATAATAATATTCGATAGTAAAATTTTAACGTTCTATAGACAGCGAAGGCTGTATTTTATTGAGAATGCAATGCTACGCATTAGATATTATGTAGAAGTTAAACGATGCAAACAAAAAATTGTTTATGCTCAGACATTTTTATCACTTAGGCAATAAGGGTTATTATATACTAAGTTGGCCCTACGGAAATTGGTGTTTCACAGATTTTGTTAACAAAAGAATGTTCATAGACTACAAATTGAGATTCGACACTGATAATCTTTACGCTCGATAAATCTAAAATTGTTAACCGACGTTATCTATGTGCATAGTTAAGTCTATGTTACAGTAAATAATTTAAGTAAAATATTTGTTTTAAATTTGTATAACATGTTTCTTTAAGAGCCCTTTAATTCCAACTACTATTTGTATCTTCGATCTATCATCTTCTCTTTGTAATCAGCTCTAGTGTAGGAAAGCAGCTTTTACGGCAGGTTGCCTTTTGCAGCTTTTCAGGAAAAAATTTACCTAAGAACCCATTATTTTTTCATCACAGTATAAAATAATTTAACACAAACAAAACACAGTTTTTATTAAAGTTGTGTAATATTTACGTTACAAATAACCAATTATTTCATTTCAAACATCTCCACTGTATTGTGATCATGACAGACAAATATTCATATTGTCCACTCTATATAATGTCGAAAAATCGCTTATCCTCCAATCAGTATCATAGACAACCGACAGGCAACCTCGACACTTCATAATTACAAGTTGTAACAGAATATAGAATGATGATAACATTGTTTCACAGTCTATGGTTACATAAATTGTTTTATGAATAATTCCTTTATTGAATAACATTAATGATGTATGTGGAACTGGTTGAATATAATCTTTATTGGAAAGGTAGGATATGCCCGGTTGCGATACGTCTAATATTGAAGTTCAAATGGAAATATTTAATGCATATAATAGTGAATAAAATTTGTACTTTTATATTTACGTGTTATTTACCTCGTACAAATGCAGCTATAACAATAGAAATTTTCGATCTCAGCTTCAAAGCGTATATCAAATTGGATATGTCTATTAGATTTTTTTCTAAAATTTTCAGTTTGTGTTACGTTTGCATCTAATGTCTTATTTAAACCGAACAGCTAACTGTACTTTTGTTTCGGTTAAACGTATTAAGTGTTGCTAATCTAGAAGTTAACGCCTAACGGATACTATGGTTTAAGAAGTTTCTTGGAACTTTTGTTTGCTTTGGGTTTTGTTAGTAAAACTATTTGTAAGCCACACAGTTTGTAACACCGTTACCTTATATATATATATATATATATGAAATGTAGAAGAAATTTATTAGCAATAATTTGTTCAGTGCTCAGGATACATTCCGACCACGACAAAGATTACCACCATTACGGAGCTCTGAATGTTTGAAGATCTTTTAAAAATTGTCTCATCTATTTAAAATATTCTTCAAAATATATAGTAGACATATTATCATATGACAAGTACTAAAAAGTACCATTCTAAAAAATGAAATACTAAAATTAAATTTGTAGAAATCGGTGATTAGCCTCGAAGTTTCGCGGGTCAAAGTTCTAGTTTAATTTTAACCGCTACTTCCTATCGTTGTTTAAACACATTTTTGAACGAGACTGAGGTGCAAATATATTTATAGCATAGCGTTAGAAATATTGTACTGGATTAGTTTAGATCAAAAAGTATGCCTACATGTCATTTATTTGTTTCATTATTAAGCAGCAAAATCTTTAAATTTTATGTATTATCTTACAAAAAGGACAAATCGGAAACACGTTCAATTGGCAATGATAATTAAATAAGCCAATTTCAATGTATGTCATTAATATATACTAACTAAGTAATTGCTTTGTTGATGTATATGAATTTAATATTTTTTTAATTGAATTTTTAACTTAACTAATGATTACATACAAATTTATAGTATCATCGTTATGCAACATGGAAATCTCACTCGTCACGTTTATCGAGATTTCGGTGAGCCGGCGGCCATTCCTCGTATTTAGCGATGAGAGGTTGTTTTCCAAACACGACAAATTGTTTGCCAAACATCCGATTGTAATGATACTCGTAGGTTGTTAGTATCAACTGAAATTACAGCCGATGTGAGTAGGTTACATTGTGCTTATATATATACACTTATTGTTATATTATTGATTGTTTTCCGGCAAGTCGAGGGTTTTCTTAGTTACGATAACAAAGCCATATAACATGTGGTTTTGTGTCAAAGTTCCAATATGACCAATTGTTATGCTTCATTAGATAACATTACATGAATCATTTCTAATTTAATTGTAAATTTTTATTCTAATGAAAATTTTTTGTCCACAGACTACCTCAGCATAGACAAGATGCCAAGAATATCTCCGGACAACCCGGTAAGGCGACGTCTCTTTGCAGCAGAGAACCTAACCGAGGAAGCTAAAATTGACAACTTCGCCAATCTCCTTCAAGAATCTATCATCACAGACCGAAAGGAGAAGAGCAGAAAATGGAACTTTGATTTTGAAAACGAAGCACCTCTTGAAGGCGTTTACGAATGGTATCCATGCAATGAAACCGCTAAGTGGATTGGAGTAACGAAAATGACTGATACAATAGAAATGGACTCTTTCCTTCCAATGAAAGTTGAGAATGAAATAACACCACGAGCTAAAGAGAATTTATCTCAAACAAGGCCTTTGAAGCGAAGATGGAGCACCGAACCTGACAAGGGAATCAGGAGGAGGATTAGATTCGAATAATTTGGATGCCACATATGTTGTTTTGATTAGTATTTGCTTAAAAGTATCGTCACACAGTAATGTGCTCTTAAAACCTAAAATTACACAGATATATTCCAGTTGCCTCATATCTTGTATACTAAAAATATCTCTGCATTTGATACATTATAAGTATTATATTGACAGCTTCATGCGATCAGTTTTCCATTCTATTTCAAAGCTACGATCTCCCTTATTTATTTATTAACATAAAGACTGTATATTTTAGTCGCAATATTTATTAAGTGTATATAAAGCGTGTCAGCGATATTATCGAAATACATCACAAAACTAATCTTGAATTTTTACTTATGGAAGCGATTAAATAAAATTATTATTTAGATTTCACCTCGTAAAGATGCAGTATAATATATCCTCGTGAATTAAACGATTAGAATGCATTTTACCAAATCAAGAACAACTAAGGTGTTGTGCCTTCGTTCTAAGTATGATTGAAAATATAAAAATTCCGCTGTTTCAATGTTCTACGTTCATATAAAACAGTAGTTTTTCATTATTTTACATGAATCTAAATGCAACTAACTAAATATTAACTCATATATAATTTTTGATGCTAATAAATTGAGTTGCCATACTAGTCGTAAATTAGAATCAAAGCTATGCGATCGCTCTATAATTCTCTGACTTTCTAATGTATTATATATAATTTCTAATTAATAATGTACAAAATATAACTGTGATCTTTATTTAGTGTAAAGGACGAAAATGATCACCGATTTGTATAGATTGTATTGGATTAAATTTTAGTTAGTAATTTATCAATTTTAGAAATTAACACATGAAATTTGTACGTTAATATATTAATAAGTAATCGATGATTCATTTTGTCAAACAGCTATACTCCAAAGTCTCAGTAGAGATAATTATATTTTTAAACCAGGTCATATTTAAAGTAAAAGATGAGGTTAGAATAATCACGTATGTGTAATGTACTTAGAAATTCCTCGAGGAAATAAAATGCTTTAAAACAATATTTAGTCACAATTTAATTTAGAATTATTTATTTTGTCTAGGTGTAGATTTCGGCATATTTATGGTAATTTTTAATTAAATATATATAAAACCCTTTCTGTGTTTTATTTGTAGATGAATACGGAATGTCATGTAAAATACTCCTATTGGAATCAAATAAAGCAGTGTTTAACTACAAAAGTAAAAATAGATCACTTTTTACATATTAATGAAATACTTATTTGCTAAATACAAATTAGACGCTGGAAAGGAAACACTCAGCATATGCTCCGCCAAAATTTCTTGTTGACGAGCGCCGGTTTTCAGCGCGCCCCCGGCAGGCCGGACACAGCCATTTAAAAAGAATTTAAAAAATAATATAGACTAAAACTATTAAATGAGGGTTTGTAAGCAACATTATAAAGAAGACAGCTAAGCCGCATTTAAAGCTGAACATTTTTAAATTTTATATAATTTTATTAACAACTACATTATGACAATTTATGCCATCTGGGGTCGCCAGAGTTCGAAAAAAATGGGTACCTTAGTACGAAAAACCAAAACAATATTGCTAACTGTAGCATACACATGCATACATGATAAAAATCCGAAGGGTCAAAGGGGGTCGCGAAATATTTTTTTATTCTTCGCAGGGGGGTCGCAGCATGAAAAAGGTTGAAAAACACTGATTTATGCTATGGTGATCGGCCTTTAAAATGCAATCACAAATCTATTTGATCTATGCTCATCAGATTCATATTTACCACCGATCTGTCAAACTATCATGCACAAAGTTATATACCCATTTTTGTTTACAAATGTATGTGTTTGTTGTATTAAGAATATCCGCTGTTCGCATAAAAGTAAGATAATACACGTCTTGTGTAGCAAGAATTCAGGCCAACCACGTAATACCATGCTTAAATTATCAGTGTTGATCAAAGCACATTTAAAGAAAAATACTTTCGAACGGATTTAGTTATGTATTTTTAGCAAAATTTAAATAAAATTACATTATTTAAAAATCGTGGTCTACTGTGACCACGCACGCTGTAAAGTACACGAAACGTCGGGAATTTTTTTAAATAATGTAATTTTATTTAAATTTTGCAAAAAATACATAACTAAATCCGTTCGAAAGTGTTTTTCTTTAAATGAGTAACAGTTGTGTCAACAAAAGACAATATCAAAGCACATTTGTTGATTTCCATTGCATCCGTGAAATTGTTAACAGCAATTGATATATTGCGGTGTCTCCCTAAGAGATGAGAAATTCCAGCACTCCTCATCATAAAGGTTAAGCCAGTTCAAAACGAATTCCCCAACCTGTGATGTTCCACAATTTGTAATCATTTTATTGGTACCAATTGGAGTAGGAACGATGGGGTGCATAATATAGCGGATACATGCTGATGACACAAGGAAATGGTGTGAACTATATATCGGGGTTCCGGGAACTGATTTTTGCATACATTTAGTGTTTTCAAGTCTACAAACAGCGTTTGTCTTTGTCTATGAAGATGAAAGAAGTAATAGGGGTGGCAAGGGTCAAGCCAGTCCTTTTTTTATCAGATTTGCAGGTGTTTTTGGGTTTTTGAAACACAATTTGTACTTTCTTTTATATATAAAATAACAATTCATTATAATTGCACCGATTTAAATAGATAAGCTGTTTTAGTTTTATGAATAGGGGAGTAAACCATTACGTCTCAGTCATATTGATCAATAAATCGCATGATACAGACGGAAATATAAATATACATAGAATCCTTGTCCCGTGGGACTAAACCGATTGAAGCTGGTTGTCACGGCCGCTGCTCAAGAGCATAATGTCACGAATATAAATCAAAATTAATAATGGTTATATTTAAGTTTTCTGCACACATTTTTCTTGTTCAAATTGTTCATGTCAAAGGTTGAACTCCACAGAGAGGCGGTTATTCCAAACGATTAATCTCAACGTCAAAACACTTTGAACAATTACCACTTCCTTGGGTATACAATACCCTAAAACTGGAATCTCATGCATAGTAATGAAGAGGAAATCCTGGATGCGCTCCAACAACCCTTAGGGATGGCACTCACCGTTTTTTGCCGATCGTAGGCAGACTATATGCACGGCTTCTATTTATTAATGATTTACGCGTCGTAGTTTTACAAATTACAAATTCGATATCTTAGCAATAGCAACTTGTAATATTATATTTGCTACCGGAATTATTCTAATGTTATTAAAATTGTGCTTGCATCGATGCTAGATTAGCTGAAAACGGTTTAGATGGTTCTTGGAAGAAGATTCTGTCCAAACTCAGTGGTACTAAAAAAAGATTGATGTAAAAAAAAATTATCAGTGCGAAATTTATCTCCATATTCACTTTGCATTTTGTTAATTAAATACAATAGCTCGATAAATCGCAACCCTCTAATATCGTAAATATTTTGTTTTCTACTGAATTTTACTGTATCCACTATGCCACTATTTACTTTATAGTACCGTTTTTTTTTTAAATATTTCCATATATCCATTGTTTTATTTCTATATTTTAGTTTATTTATTTCGATTATTATAAAAATTTGGAGCTTTTTTAAAATGTTACTTAACCTATTTCCGTTAAAACACATGTTTCGTTAATACGGCTTCTTGTCGGATGTAGGGGCTGAAACCCTACACGGAGCTTTCGAAAAGGTGTATTGCAACTTCCTGGGAAGGATGTGCCCATCTCCTTTTTATAAAATAACTTATCGTGTATGATGTATAAATTATATACATTGAACAAATATCTAATAATGATAAAAATATATATAATTTCATATAATATCCTTTTAAATATTCAAATATATTTTTCAATACTGTAGACAAATATTTGTTGCGGCATTACGAATAACCAATAAAACGTTCATGTGAAAAAACCTTCGGTATTTTTAATTAAATTTCCATTTTCACTTTCAAATTAGCATTCGAAAACCGTTGAATTTTATCACAATTGTAAAGCAGGTCAACTACTTAGATAAAGATTTATCTACAATAATATTAATTGAATACCAGCATTGTCGAAACTGCACACACCCAGCGTAATAAAATTTATTTTATTTGTTTTATATTGTATCAGGGCGAACAGTTTTTAAGGGGATTGTATAAGTTCGGTGTCAGTTTTGATCAGGGTGATCTAAAAATGTAGACTAGTAGACTGAAAATATAGTTGTTTAATTAACCGCTGGTTAGATTTAAGGAAAGTAATACGTTTTGAATCACAGTTGATTACCATGCCTAAAAGACGCAGTCGTTTAGAAAAAAAAATATTATTGTAACATTCGAAATTCGTGTAAATGTTGTCTAAATTATATTTGTCTCCTTGATACATCGGTTACTAAATCTAACAGATGAGATGATTAAATTAAAATAAATTTAAGTTATTATGAAGTTCACTCAAAAATCAATCGACAAATAAAAGCCCCTTTAATTTCTAATGTAATGCAATAAAATCAAAATTACATGTCTCATTTACTTTATTATTGCTAATGATACTGAACCTATTTTTAATGTTGTGTACAGAATGTATTGTATTGTTTTTATTGTACTCGAAATGATTTGAGACCATCTATTTGCATCTTGGAAATGGACAACTCAGTCCATATAATCTCAGTATAAAATCGTATTATACTGAGATTTAAAAACAAATTAAAAAATCTCATTTCGCGCTGAAACACTTTCTATCACTGGACATAAAGAAATAATAAGTAAATATTGGAATTTCTAATTAAATTCTATTATATATTATTAACATATTATCTTTATGGGTATGTCAAGGGTGCTTGCATCTTATCAAACATTTTATTTAGTATAATTGGTTTACGAGTACACTGTCTGATTACTATACTGTGTAATTTGTAACCGCTATTTTAATATTTTATTTAGAAATAAATTAATAGACTAAACCTAAAAATTGTAATACGACATTCCAGTAAAAATAGAAGGAGTAGGAGGCTCACCTTATCTTAAGTGATACCGCGGCCCATGGGCACAACAACGCCGGACGGCTCGCAAGTGCGTTGCTGGCTTTTTAGATAACAATACGCTCTTTCTTGGAGGTCCCTAAGTCGTATTGGCTCAGAAAACCTCTATTGGCAGCTGCCTGGTGAAGCGGAAGCCTGATAGAAATTCCCTTGAACAGCATTGGCGAGAGACCAGAAGGCACAAGTCCCTGAATTGACTTTGCCCTAGCTCGTTTAAAGACTGGCGTCGTTTAAAGGCGGAGTTGTATGCTTTTTTAATTTCGCGAAGAGTCGCATCAACAAATAACAAATTGGCACTCATGGCAAGATGCAATGAAATAATGCAAAGCACACGAACTCAAAGGACGGTCAACGGACACTCTTCGGATGTGAGGTGAGCAAGAGGTTTATGACCTTCTACATCAGGTATTCGCGTAATTGCAGGGACTATTTGTGATCGATAGAATCGGACCAAAGCAATTCATTGTGATGGCCATTACAATCTATAGAAATCACGATTTCACCAGTTTTTCCTTTCGAGCAGAGATTCTGCATTTCCGCTGTAGGCACGCGTAGAATTGCGGATGGGCATCGCAGTCTACGCGCAACTAATGGTTAGATACAATTGACATACTCCATGATCTAACGTAACCTGATCAAGTCTCGCTCACTGCAGGTAACGCGAAAAATATATACCTATTAAATGACTTGACGCCGTTCTGCGAGACAGTGATACTGCCCCTGTCAAAGCCTTCCGATTTGACTTAACTCAAAAGTTAATTCAACTTGAGATCTTTCTATTTAAGAAGCAGGGTGTGTTAACTTTACCTTAAGTATCATTCCCTACATTACAAATTTATTACAATATCTAACAGTTTATCATTGAATATTTTTTGTTTTAATTTAAACATCCGTATTTGTTTACTACCCATCACTATAGTTAATACCTTAAATCATTTCTCAACTCCCATGTAAAAATCTTATCAAATTAGTCCAAATTCATTTTATACCTTATCCCATTATAATCATAAACATATTACCAAAAATTAAAAAGTACACAATGTGGGAAAGGGAGAAATGAAGGTTTGATTGTTTCTATTTCATGTTTGCGACAGTGTTCAGTTTCAAGTCTCGCCGTTATCCTGTAGTCGCTCGTACCTAATAATTTCGTTTGCGTTCCGCCGCCTTTGAAGAGCGCCCTCTTTTGTTTTGTGTATGAATCGTGCAAATGGGACGCTTATTTATTATTAGTATTAGACTTACTTTGTTTTATTTTATCACAAATTGAACGGTTATTTAATTTAGTGATACACACGTAATAAATTAAGTGCCTACTTAGTGACTTGGTGAATTGTGTGAAAATAGACGCTTATTATTTGTGTTAGATTTAAATTTGTTTTGTTTTTTTTATTTACAATGCCTCATTACCGATATACAGCATCAGAGTACACGGACATGATTTTAATTTACGGAATTTATAAGCGATGCAACTATGTGTCCGTATGAATGGGGAGCACATTAAAAATTTAAAAATTTGATTAATGGGATTGACTGAACTACTCGAGGTGAATGACGATCGTATTCAGTGTAGGTTTAGGTATCTAATTGTGTTTATTCGTCGGGCATTGTAAAACCCCGCGCTGTTGCCGCTCTTCTTACCACAGGTTAGTGAACCCATATTTCCAAATGGTGTTACATTTTGTTTCGATTTATATTGTATTTAGTTTGTTAGAAATTTTTATTTTTTTTATTTTGTTGTTAGGATTCATTTCATAGTTTCAAATTTATACTAGGGACTATTACTGTTTGTGTTTTCATTTATTGTCGCATTGTCCTCTCCACATTGTATATTGTAAAAGATTAGTTCCAATGTTACTGCATACTACGGGGTGGCTTCATTCCATTACCATTTATGAAAACAAAATGATGATTCTTAAAATAATTTATTTCAATCTTAAAGACATCGGAATAGTGTTGGCTCTAATGCAATATGTGAGATATTAAAGACAGTATGTTATTTAATTAATCAGATCTTGTTATGAAATATTTTTTTTAATCAAATATGTCAAATCCTTTTTATATGAAGAATATATTGTATAATCATTTAAATATTCAACTATAAAAATAAACTATTATTTTGACATATATACATACCTCAGATCAATCAAGCTAAATAAAAACAAAAATAAATGTTCTATATTCAAAATTCTTTCTAACAGTCCACATCATAGCATTAAACGCGTTTCGAATTGATTTTTTCATCCTGGCAACACCCTTCCACGAATGCTAATGGCGTGCCCTATGACAGGACTTGATTAAGACGAATAGGCTTTTTTGATAAAGTGTTTAATTATTCAGTTATTTTACTAAAAATAATCTCGAAGGCTCATAGAGAACACACAGGCATTAAAGGAGATTTCTTGTGTTATATTAGATAATTTTAAGCAGTTACTCATAAGTCTATGGTTTATAAATTTATCAATAAACTAATTTCGAATTAATTTTAACGGAAGCATACAATAACATTATTGATGGCTCTAAATGTGTAAAAATATTTCGTATTATACTATAGTTAACTATTAAGTATATAGTATATATAATTATAGTATATATACCATTACGTCCATACTATTTACTAATGTCTTACAGGACTAATGTCATATCAAAATTATAACTATACTGTAGTTTACATTTGCGGTTTTCGACGTCTAATTTTGTTAATTTATTACATTTTTTGCGCGAAATTGCACAAGACACAGCCCAGATGGTGGGACGAAACTTAACACTTGTGGCATGCGCATGCGCAGTTTTTGCGCAGCTTTTTGTTGCAACGTAGACCATTTGGTTTCCTATGATTTATGGAGTCGCGGATTGAGATGGGATTGCCGCATCTCCTAAAAAATAGGAAAAAAGGTCTTTGAATCGCATAATAACCACGGGCATGTAAAATATTGATTGTGAGTAAAGTCGAAGTAAAAATTTCACTTTGAACTTAAATATATTACAGCCAGATTGTTTTGGTGCACATTACTCAAACATACGTATAATTAATCTGTTGTATGAGATTAGTATTACATACGAACGGACGTAAAATCTAACTGACCTAATACATTTAGGTATGTGCAGTTTGTACATAAATTTAATTTCAAAATTACCACATTAATCTTATAATCTCCCATTGTAATACGAAACTGAAGAAAAAAAATAAAATGTATCTTTTGTTGTTAATCCAAATTTACAAATAAACGATTGTGACTAACAATTTATCCAGAGAAACGATTATTTTCGAGGCAAAAGATTTATTAACGAGAAAAATATTATTGACAATACAAAAAACAGAAATTAAATTGCTCTTATTAAACTAATAGAAAAAGCGCGAGGCGCTGCTTTCAATGCGAATTTTGGATTGTTAGCGTCATAGCGACATCTATTGCCGAATAGCTTCCGAAAAAAATGATTTCGTCTAACATTTGAAATACAATAATCAAAGAATCGAAAATTTTTGAACTGGTCACAAAGCCAAGTACTATTTGGTTTTCATTATAATTTCATTTGAATTCATTTTAATCAATGAAAAAGAAGTAGCATAGCATTTTGTCTTCTAAGAGCTACACAAATTTTATTATTTTTATATTAAAACCCTAGTAACACCAAGAGCTGAGTTTTTCCGCGGCAAAAATTCCTAATTAGAAGACGATACGACGACACTAGATTTAAAATTTAGGTAGCTATCATTTCCCTATTTTAAAAAATATTTTGTTTACCTTAAAGAAATTTATTATGTGCGATTGTTTGTTTTAACAAAATCAAATGGTCGTGCTCATTTTTTTCACCTGATCGTAAGTGATACCGCCGCTCATGGACATTTACAATGCCAGAAGCCTCACAAGTGCGTTACCGGCCGTTAAGATGACGGTATGCTCTTTTCTTAGGACCCTAATTCGTAGTTCGGAAATACTTCTATCACCAGCTGGTCCTACATAGTGGTAGTGCGCGACAAATAGTGCCTTCTGAAGCGCCCTCAAACTTGTCGAAACTGTCTACTATCTTAATTAATAGCGTCATTCAAAAATATAGTAAGACGATGAATATAATTTACATTCAAATATTTTTATAGGTCCATTCTTGCATAAGCCGGTATTCAGTAATGCGTGAAAACCGTTAAGAACCTGCAAATGTAATTGATTACAAACTTAATGATAGCAATCATATTGATACCTACTATACTCTTCTATGTTAAAAAGCAGTTTTATCTTCGTAAATAGATTAATCGCTCAACGCCCATTCATTCAACATAATTGAGATAACCGTAAATATAACACCCGTTTTTTGAGTTCCCACATGTAGAAATTAGATTGATCAATAAAAATCAGTGTTGCCTGTATACCGCAACAAAACGTGACATCTTCAAAACATACGGGCGTATTATGCGACACTTATCAAGTATAGGGGTAAGTGGCTTTGTCTTCGTGGCATTAGAAAAGGCATTAGATCACTTTTACTTCCTAATTCAACTTGACATACAAAACCGATTTAAGAGTACAGGCAATGCTGAGACTTTGTCAAATTAATTTTTTGTTTATACGAAAAATACGAGTCCTTCAATCGACTATAAGGCTTTTTGTAAATCTGGTTTATGCTATAATTAACACTACACGTTAAGATTATCTATTATTCAATTAATTTCAATCTTATAACTAGCTAACGTCCATTAAGATTCAGTATTTTCCCTTCGCATGTAAATAAAAATACGAAACACTTCATTTTGTTCGTTTGAATTGACGTCGCCTATAAACGTGCATTATCTCAAAGCTATTGTATCAAACATACCGCAAGCAATTAGTTGTAATTTCGTTATCTGTACCAATGGGGGTGACAGATGCGCGATATTATCTGTGGCGCCCTCCGATGCGCACGAGCCGAATTACAATATGCATTTAAGGGACGGCTTCATAGAGATCAAGTAATATTTATATTTTTATTGATTCGTTGCGGTACCAGTGTTTCAAAGTGAAAGATAATATTCTTATAGGTTAATTGTTTAAACAAAATATATAACATCAACCAATTTAAATTCGAAAGCTTACTTTAGTGGAAATTTACAACAGTATCAAATTATTAAAACGATTATACGATCGTGTGTAAATCATACATTCTTATTGCAAAAATTAAGCGAATATATAAAAATATTCTTTAAAACTTGCATCAAAATCTATAATTGGATAATTTTAATAGAATTGTCGTCTCAAAATGCTTCCCCTTAATGGATCTACGTGTCCATTAAATACGTTATCTAGCCCACAGTTGTATGGTGACAGTTTTAATTTATGCACAAACATTGATCATGATTACACACGTATTTGTAAAGTTAAATTTCTTCTTAATATTAAAACGTTTTTCAAAACTTTAACCGACACTGAATAGCAACCTAACATAGCCGTAAATTATCATCTCTAAGTTTCAATATCTGAGATATTTATGAACAAAGATTAGTTTTGCATTTAAAACAGTTGTTTAGTACACAGAGCACCATCCTTAAATACTACCAAATGTCTTCAAATATATGTGTGGGCTGTGGTCTGTGGATCAACAAAGAAACCTACCCTAAATATTTACCATCTAGTTTGCTTCGCTGATAGTTAGTAACTTGTTGATCGTGTGATTTTGATATAAATAAATGCGAGAATAATGTAACAATAAAAACACGTATGAGTCGATTGCATTGCATTTTACAGCAGCCATTGCACATCGACAGATAGGCGAGAAGGTCAACAATTCAGCCTGACACTTCTCAAACAATATAAGTTAAATAAAGTATGGAAAAATGTCAAAAAACTTTTTTTTTCAACGTTGTTTAAACACTCAAGTATAGTTACACAAAATGTTATGAAAAATATTAACTGTTTAAAGTGAACGTTTCATTAAAATTTACATGTATTTGAATTGGTAATTTAATACACATTATGAATAGGAAGAGTAAATTTGTTGAGGAAAAGTAACAAATTAAATGATTTTGTTCCAAAGTTATTATTATTTGTAAAAAATCCACCGAAAAGTCTCATGTATGTCAAACGTATGACAAAACATTTCGTTGATTAAAAAACAAATAAGACTTGTTTTTATACAGATTTTACTGCTGCGTCAGCAAAGACGGTTGCGAACACACACACACGATAGCGAATTTACATGTCAAAATAAACATTTTAGTGAATTTTTGTTAATACAATAACAACAACAATAATAATATACCTTATTTATGTTAAACAGATTTTGAATTGGTGTGTTTCGTTGGCAGGCGCAAATAAATTCCATAGACATAGACATAATTATAATTTAACACTTATAAAGCCTTAAGCAAAAAACCTTCACATTCGTGCCATCTGGGCCATTAAATATGGGTTGCTGTGTCATGCCAATTAAAAGTGTGTAATTATAAGAAACCCCTCGATATTGTCTTATAAGGGGATTAAGTGTAAAAAAAAACGGATGAAATTAAAACGAGTTTTAGTGTTTTATAGTATATGACGTTTAAAATAAATGTATTTGCCTCTAATTAATATTTTAGTATTCAAATTATGTCTACTCTAATCAATTGGGACATATTCGGTTCCGCCTGTAAAAGACCTGTAATTAGCTATTGTAATACTTATAATCAATATTTCAAGTTTAAGATATTTTATGTTCATATTACACTATATTATAAGTGTCTCAGATGTAAACTATAACTACGGTATTAGCCGCGAATTGATGTTAATTTGTAGAAAAATGTAATAAAATTATATGCACAATTTTGGTAAATAAACGATTACGATCGGTGCGCACGCGCAGCCTATCTTCCTAATTAATTCAAAAGCCACCCGCCAGGTGGCGTGGCAGATGGACACTCATTTGAATTTAGAATAATGTCATTATAATTTTGTGGTAGATAACTTTTTGAGAGTCAAAATAAATTGAAATACATATTTTTGTATATTTTTAGTGTTCAAATACAGCTGGCGAATGTTTAAACTTATTAAGCTAAGTAAATAAACCAATCATTGAAACAATACATTAAAAATATATTAATAATAATATCTATTAATATTAAAATACATAAATTTTAAGTTATATTCACTTTTTTTTTTTAATTTACTTCCTTCTGTGCCTCCTCCAGCTTTTTTCACTTTCTTTCTTCTAAATCTCGTCCTTGTCATATCTTTTATAATAACTTTATTTTCAGACCAGAGATCCATATATAAATAGGTTAATATGTTGGTAATAATTCAGACTGCTATGTTAGTTATGGTAAGTAAGACTAATAAAAAATAATAAAGAAAAAAAATAATATTAAAATAAACTAAGTGATATGACCGCCACCTTTTCAACAATTCATTGTCGTGTTTTGAGCTGAGCAGAATACGATTCATCAGCGATGCCAATCTTTTTCGAACGATAGCGTTGAAACTATCCGTTCGCCTACCTTTTGTACTGACCTACCCGTCGACGATTTCCAGCCATGTTTGGCAGCCATATTTTAGCACTGGTAGGTATATGAAATACATATTATAAACATTTTGTGTTAATGCCTATCTCTTTAGTATGTAAAAGTCCAATACCTCTTCCGTGCGTTCCCTATTCTAGTGTTTATTTCTATCATAGTGAGATTTGTAGGGATTATAAAAACATTAAAGTATATCATTACATATTATATAAATTATCCATGTAATCAAATAAATACTTCTTATAATACTATTACTATAGTATTTGGATTAATTGCTATGGTGAAAAACTAATTTCAAAATATACAATTTCTATACGCGATTTAATGCAGTTACAATGAACCTTATCAGACACCATAAGGCTCTATAAACCTAATTACTTCTTATACGCTACTCAAAACGAGCCCTGTAATTATCGCTATCTCAAATCTAAGACAGTATTGCCACCGCAGGGAAAGCCAGGTGCATGTATTATGGTTGTGTTAACATCTGGTAACAGAGCTATAAAACTATAGACAATATAAAATATTACAAATTGATTGTCTTTTTACACAAATTACAAGTCTCAGAAATATATTTACTTTATAATGCGTTAAAGATTTATAGTGTCGTAATAAAAACGTGAAAATAAAGATTTCGTTTGTGATCCCGATTGTATTTATACCACAAAACTGATTGTTACGGATATTGAGAGACATAAATGCATTCGAAGTTATATCATATATACGGATTGTAAGAGATCATCTGAATGATCATTTTAGGAACCAAAAACTGGATCGACACTAAATTTAAGCTCTAATATGTCATAAGTCTATGGGAAACCATTTTAAATATTTCTACGGTGACTTCCTTGCGTAACTAAGACAAGGGATGGTTTAAAAACCAATTTACCGGACACCTGGACGCACCCTTAGAAATGAGGGACGTAATTTACGGCTAACGTCAATAGACTTATTTTTCCGTTAGCTTTAAGCTGTTACAAGACCTGGAAAGCTCATTCAAGCACTTCTTTAATGTTACGGTCAAATCACATTACGTAATGGGTAATAAGGCTTCTGTAAAACTGTCATAATCAGACGTCGTAAAATACTGGTTATGCCTTCTTTGATCATGATTTTCTAGTAATAAGTGTGCAAAGGTTAAATAGTGAGTTTTTTTTTTAAATTGTTACCATGTTTTGCGATGAAAAATAGCTCAGTTGGCCGGATTAATTGTGGGTTAATTTTTTCGATGAGTCACAAATCAAAATAATATTAATCATATTTATAACATTTTACTCACGGTCGGTTAGTGTAATATTTGTAAATTTATATAAAATGATCTATATTTATAATGAATGCAAAGCATTATTGTAAGTTGCGTTAAATTAGCATACTTACCACAAATAGGGCGCCTGCGCGTACGATGCGTTAAATTGCGCATGCGCACAATGACACTAGATGTTTCGATAAACGAACATAGACCCATAACTGCATGTTTGATCCTATTGTGGAGAAAAGATAGTGAGCGTTAAGCCGATCGTCAGATTTTCGTGAATTTATGCTAAACCTTCCGTTTAGACGCATACGTCGGTAGTTTATCGAATTAAATCCTCATTTCATATAGTTATTTATTTACATTATGAACATCAAAAAAGTCAATTCTAAATGAACAATTTTCAGCATGTGAAGAACCGGCAAGAGTCTCTCCTCCAGAGAAGAAAAAACAATTGTATCAACTAAATAGAGATATGTTTTTAATTATGTTAAAAATCTAATGGCTTTTTATATTCTATAGCCACTAAGGTGGATAGCTACTTTCAAAACGTTTATTCAATCTGAACTGAAGTTTATCTTAATAAGAATACATCTGCACTCAGGTACAGATGTGGAATAACAATGGCCAATCAAAACGGCGCGGGCGCACCCTACACAATTAAATTTGTTTGTCTGTTCAAAAACATATAATTAAATGATTGTTATGACATAATGATAAATTATCTGTATAGCACGTGTTAGGGTTATAAAATAGCGCGTATTCGTGGCAATTCACCAACGAGTTTATATTCAAATGATGAATCGTGGAAGTATGTTGATTGTTTTTGGTCCAACCGCTGAGTTACCGTCAAAAGCTGAAAATAAAAATAGAGGGGAGGTAGTTTAATCTAATAATTTAATTTGTCAAGTAAAGAGTATTTTTCTGCATTTCGCTAGTAAATATTCTGAATCCCAATGCACATATTACGGAGAGTACACTAGTTATATTTAACATTTTGAACCTACACGACAATAGGGTCTTTTATACATTTTTAAATAAAGAATTACCTTGAAATAACAGTTTAAAATCATTTTCATTGCAATTGATTTATCGATTTATTGGAGGTAATTCAAAAATTACTCATTCTAGAAAAATTTAATTGTTTGATACAAGAAAAAAATAACAAAATTAGCGCCGTCTAAGAAACTTATAGCCAAAAGACGCACTCGATAAAATTATCCAAAGAAAGTGTAAGGAACGATAAACAAAGAAATATTTTCCGAAAAAAATATGAATGACAATTTTCATTAAACGATTTTATATTAAATTACAAATTAATATATTTTGAAATTAAGAAATGATGAAAACGTAATACAAATACGTGAAAACCGAGGAAAGAAAAATAAATACGCCTTACAAGAATGCATTAGCCAAGACACCGTTTCTATCTTATGCCACGTTGTATCTTAAGTGACGTTGAGTGTATTTTTAAATACCCTTTACCCTACAGTGAATAAAGAGTTGGTTATTTGGAATAATAATCTTTGGAAACAAATAAAATATTTGTTTATATTTCTACATTTATTAAATATTAGTTACATGTAAATGCATTACAATTTTTAAAAACCTGCTTAATATCAGGTATCACGAAAAAAATTAAACTCCATTAACTTCGATACCGGTGTGTTGAAATGTTCAAGCATATTAGTCACCTCAGTGATTCCCATGACTCATCCTGTATTGTTATACAAGAATGTTATAGTTATAAAATGGCTTAAGAAAGTAGATTCCCGTTTTGTTGCTCACTACTACTAATACTGCAGTTGCGATTATTTCCTGTATGGGCCTTGACCGGTGCTGCCCAACGTTCAATTCAAATTTTTGCATAAAACCACTTATTATCCAATCATTTGTTACATAGCTGAAATTTTATCAATATTAAAGATGGAATGGATAGAACAAACTGGAACACACTTGTGGTACCACCAATTCCAGGTGGTATATGTTTTTTTTGAGCAATTTGTTTGTACGGGAAAAAAGGTCAGTCAGCCGACTTGCGAAATTACGTCAGCATTGTAAGCTTCGCAACTAGATGAGCTCATCTTACTTTAAGGAGCTAGTTGCTCCTAATTAAAAAGTATAGCATATTTTGTAAGTTAGTAAAGAAAATTCAAAACCTACTGTTTTAATTTATACATGATAGAAAACTGAAAATTAGACGGCGAAGTTGCAATGGTGATGTTTCTGTGATGATGTTGTTAAATAAATAAAAAACATAAAATCACTATATTATCAAAAGACTTTTGAGCTTATGCTACACAAGCAATGAGATAAGGTCATTATCTTGTCCAGAAGTTCTACGTAGGTTCTGATAATATAAAAGTTCAGATAAGTAAAATTAATCAACAGAGTTATATTTCTATGTACAGACTATGTAATTTTTTATAGACACGGGAGTTGCAACTGCCAACTGCCCTTCAGTTTGGCAAACGTGTTATTTTTCATTCTTACTTTTAATTAATAAGTTATGTAATTGGGTAGTATTATGCCCTTGCCCTAGGTATGTTATTGTCATGGGTCGGTAAGTGATAAAAAGACGGACAAATGTTAAAATATGCTGTAATATTCCCCCACAGACGGCTCAAGCTGGAAACTTTTATTGAAAAAATCATACGTATTCTAATAAATCAATGACCGTTCAAAGGTTGTCTTCTAACTCTTATCAAACCACAGTTAATTTTCATAATTTGTACAGAAATGACTCCTCTACATATAGGACCTCTGAGCTGATTTTTTGTCAAATAAGTAGTATCTGTAATAAAAACTACCACATATAATTGATAAAGAAAACCAACATATCATCATAAATTCATTTTATTTAAGCGTATCAAAGTATCTTACATCTATCTATACATAAACATTCCAAGAGTTTTCTTTTAACTACAATTTTAATCCAACTATTTCGCACCATCAAAACTTTACGCCCTAATATTTACTAAAACCATGTTTTCGTATCTATAACACAAGTTACAGATAAAATAACCTTTAACACATTTTACAACACAGATTAGCTTATAAGAACCGAATAAGTACATAAATGATTTTGACAGTGAAGAATTCGCGCTTAAATTTGTCTATAAATCATTAATAATTTAGAGGCAAGTTTATGGGCGAAATCGTAACTCTTCGAAATAAAACCTCAAACTCTATGGATAGTTTATGGGACATCGATAAATTGCAGAGATCATAGACTAGATTCTACATAGTTTTTGGAGTGACCTGAATAAAAAAAAAGTTTATGCGGATAAAATCAAAACGAGAGATTGTTAAACTTGGTATTTTCTTTCGCTCTATCGTCTCGATTTTAATCCACAAAACCCCGAAGAATTTATTACAATTTCCAAGTTTTTCAAACCCTAGGAAATGTACATTTGAAAATTTCTATAAAACGACACGTTATATGAGAGCGCCTGAAGAAGGCAAAATTAACCCCTCATTATAAAACTCATACAGTTTACCATTACCCAAAAAAAAAACAAATATTTACTACAAAAAGTGTTAATATTTTAAAATTATCGTTCCAGAAGCATGCTGTAAAAGTTGCTAACACTGCTGGCTTATATCAAAAATTTGCAGCCTACAAACGCTAGACCAATAATAATTACAGATGAAAAAATAAAACCGGGAACTGCTTTACAAATGGACATATATTTAAATCAATTATTTTAAAACGACATTAGCTATTTAAAGATTTATTATATTTATAACTGGTTTGTTTTATTTATTCTATGATATAAAGATATAATTCTGACGTATGACAAATGACATTTATTACATCTGATTTCAATTCAGTTGTAATGAACTTTACATTTCAATATATAAAAGAAAGTTTCAATGCATAGTTTCTTATGGTACTTAGCCTAATTTAAGCATCTATTATATAAAAATACTTACATATAAGAAGCTGTAGGAGATCAATTAAATTTGTAATAAAACCTATTTCGCTAAGACTACGTGTGCTTACTATATTTTTATTAAATTTGCCAATTTAGGTGTTCAAATTTTTCGCCCAGTATAACCCGAACTTTTCGGTTACATTTCGTTCGACACTACTGGTATATAAATACAACACATTAAATTACAATCAGTTTTGATATACGGCCGTCTATTGCATATTCTTATTTGTACTAGACAAGGTAAACAATCCATTTAAGTATATATTCGTCCAGTACCGTAAACAGCCATTACTATATTATATATCTCTTGAATAATTTAAAGTAATAACAATTTCAGCTAATTCTCCTTATCTGATGACGGATCGGCATGTTTCCTTAACGTCCAATAATCTGAAAAGAAAAAAAATATTAAAACATGTGCTGATTGCATTTGTAAATTATGTTGGCTACGTTCTTTATTACAATCCCAAATAGAACAATAAATATGAGGTGTGTTGGAAAACACAAGCATTTTTTTACGCAAACATTATTTGGAAAATGTATGAGAAAATCTGTTTTTGGTCAATATATCAACGAATGTAGACCCTAAATAACTGTGTAAATCTCACCCACAGTCGCATTTTTTAAATTCGCTTTATTGAATATTAAATCGTCGTGTCAATAAACTATGCATTTTGGCGTCGGTGGACTATTTAAATTTATTGAAGCGATTAGCATAGAAGTAAATCTTGTTTGTAGACTGCATTCAACTGTTACTCGATTTGAATAATTTAAAAATAACGTATTGTAAGTCTATATTTGTGTGATATAATGTATAAGTACAAACTTTTTTTTACGAATGTTCTGCGCTGAACAATTTCCTTTATAAACGTATGCAGACTTTTTTTTTGTTATGGAAACTCGCTGTTGCTCTGTGATATGTTATGTGATATGTTCACCTAAAGGCTAGGACGGAATATGACTGAGGTAAAAGAAGTGAAAAGGAACCTCGCGTTCACCAGCAAAGGCTTATCTAATTTAATTAGCTGTTGTTTGTATTATATTAACGGCGCTTGAGTTTATTGATGGTAAAGACCGAATCTTCCAGATCCGATTAAACTTGACGAAGAGGTTTGCGGAGGGTTTGGCTTTTTCAGGACTACTGCGCGAAGGTTCATTTGTCAAGGAGGCAAATTGGAAATGGCCATAAGGACTAAGGAGGCAGATCAGGTGGGGTGGGCTAACAGATACGTTCGGTGCGTCCACTAGCGTCATTTGTTCGCTGTCCAAGTCCGAAGTAGTATAGTTACGAAAAAAAATACATGTCAATACATTAAAAATCACTTAACGACACATTATAAACATACAAGGCAGCCAAAAGATGTTTTCTTTACATACATTTCTTATAAATTACACAAAGCGTTATTAACAATAAGCGAAATAAAATCCCTTAGATCGTAGATATGATTTCAAAAGATAGCGCATGTGGTTTGTACTTCGATGCGTGTGAATAAGCTGTGATATTTGAGTTTATTGTAATATACAATGAAACCACATAGATTAGATTAATTCACGTTGTCGCTAATTAAAGTATTTTATACATAATACTTCGTAACAGATGGAGACGCAATTTATATATGTACTAGCTATGATAATATTTTATTTTATTCTTTCAGATAATTTTTATGCTTGTTATTTCTTTTTTATGTGTCGAAATTCCTTCATTAATTTTATGATGTCTTTAAGATGGGTTTCCTTGACAATGCCGTGTACGCCTACAATGGTTTTTACAACGAAATTTGTTGTTAATGCTTATGTTAAAAAGTATATATATATATATACTTTTTAACATAAGCATACTGTATATGTTGTGTTAACTGTTGGCGTTCCTTATTTAAATAAATAATTAAATATAATATTTATTAAAACATCCAATGTTGTTGACATTGTGACAGAGAGAGATGAAAAAGCTACTTTAATAACAGGGGGTAATATTAAGTGATTTAGTTTTTATGACATTAAATATTTAATGTATTTTTCTCAAACTTCAAGGCAGAGTCACCTTAAGGAAAGCCATCATTTGGTGTACAGCTTCTCAGCTGTCGTTTCCCAAAATTTCTTAAAACAAGTGGCACGCACACAAACTCAAAACACAAATTTTATAAGAAAAAAAATGAGTCACCTAACGGTACGTGAAACCGCCACATCACATTATCCTATTCAAACAAAATCAAAACAAATTCTTTTCGTAAATCATAAAAAAATCTTCAATCAATATTTTCTAGCGTGAGCCGATTAAAAAATAACAAAATCATTGCAGTCGCATTTAATTAAAAATCTAAGCAACGGAGCGAGGCGATAACCTGTTCCACGTCTGACATGTTAAAAAAAGGAAAGGCCGTATTTATTGCGCCCGCTACCTGAGTTACGCTGAACATTTTTTCTTCCAATGAGATATGTTTTTACACCAGTTACCCATTGTGTATTACGATTTAAGTAAATGTTGCATACGTCGAACCGTCTGAGAACGTTACCGAGTATTATTTAGATTATTTAAATTTATTAGTTCTTGTCTTAAACTGGCCTGGAGAGTTTGAAGAAAAGACAATCGTTTACTTCACTTCAAAGAGCAACACAGACAATACTAAAATAAATATCAACGTGTAATTTAATTGCGGGTACTTTTCATAATCTAAAAACGTGTTTATATAGTTCAATGATGGGCCCAAAGTTTGAGGTAAGCATTAATTGATACGTATTCATTTGAAGCCAAAAAAGCAATCACGAATTCATCGAAACATTGGACATGAAGAAATCATTGATATCATATATCGCCTTCCAAGAAGACGTGGTTATTCATATCCTTAAGATATTGTTCATTAAATCTCTTCTTAAAACGGTTTGATGTTATATATTTTAATTGTGTTGGTAATAATTGGGACAAATAATGCTAACATATATTTTTATAGATTTTTATATAACAGTCAACGGTAATGTTCAACACACAAAAGGTGACCGTAACAGGAATCGAACCTCTTTGTCGTCAAATCTCTATTGAACTGTTGTTCTGAGGTGGTAGTAGGGATGCATGTGGCAATTTGTACGGGCTGGACTAGAGCAACCAATTGGTGGTGATTCTGATGTACACCTCTAATCCTAACAATCTCTAAATTTAGGTTTAGACCTGTCAAACGTGTGTAACATATTCTATATATTTCTACATTGACAATTTAAAGCTTATTGCTATCAATTTAGAAATATACAGAATAGGTTACGCTTTCTAAAACTGTTTGACAGGTCTAAAGCTAAATTTAGAGATTTTTAGTTTAGAGTATGTACATCAGAATCGCCACCATTATCTTCTCAGATTCATAGATAATTTCTTACTGTTCACATTATGATTATTAGTTTCTAAATTCATTAGAACACACCAACACCTCTGAACAAATTTTGCCCTTTGTCTACTTGAGCCATTTTATCTGCTATCCATAAGATTTTTAATTTTCATGCATTTCGTATCATATTGCTCTGCGAGGTAACGAATCACTATTAAGATATGCGAAAAGTCGATTTGGTTCGCATTTAATTTGGTGTTAAGCATTTTTGTTTTATTCCTTAGTCATAGAATTACAATTACAAAGTATTTTTATCAAATCCTTAATGTATTCATGTTTATAAGACCATAAAATTACGCAATTAATTATTTATGAGTTATATAACACTATATTATTCTATATGATATATCTCTCGCATTATTACATTGTCGTTTGTTATATTACATTTTTCTGATTATCTCGGTCATCAAAGAAACTGTTTTAAAGCTTTCTCGTTAACCGGTTTGAGGGTTTGCAGAAACTTTTTCTTATTAGCCCGAATCAATTTTATGGTTGTGCGTTTTTGGGTTTGGTAACATTTAAATTATTTGCCATTCAAGATATTTAAATTTGAAAGGCAATGCATTCAAATGTTTCCTGCATAGGGCTCTCAAAAGTTTTGAGGATTAGTCATAGTATGATTTCCGCGATTTTATTTAGTTAAAGAGGAGCGACCACCGACCACAAAAAATGGTTTCCATTACCGTATAATTAATATTCAATTACCGCCAAATTAGTTGGGATAGCGAACATGGGAATGTTTGCTATTTTAACAGAGCGCAAGATTTGATTTATTAGATTGATTTCGAAAATGATATTTCCTTTATTAGATCTGAATCGAAAGTATGAAAACGGCTTTATTCAGAATGTATAAACAAACTGAGGACACTTTTAGAGGCAACCCTAGTGATGTTGCAATAATAATTAATTTGATGATAAGGAATTGTTTTAGGTGTTATAAGGCTTAAAATCGTAAAACAAATGCTTAGTTAGGAATTCAGGTTCATAATGCATCGATTAAATATTTAAGAAACTTTACAACAAGCGAATCTTTGGATACAAGCTTTTTAAAAGGAAATTCCCATATGTTATTTTACTCATATTATGTTATAAGAAGCTTATAGCAAAGCTGCATATTGCGCCTGTTTGAAACAGTGGATAGATTTTAAATATTTACAACAGTAGAGAGAAGTACAAAGGACTGGCAGGAGTGAAAGATATTAAAAGCATTTTTTTCTGTTTTATTATAAATAGTATTGAAATGAAATCAATAGTAAGCATGCATTTTTAAGGAAAAAGTAAGTGAGGATGCATACATTTAAATTACATAAATATAAACCGGGATTCATTATTTACATACGTTCTCTTATGCATAGCAAGTAATGGATGTGGATTACAAGATTTTGCAACGAAAACATTAAGGTTATACTTCAGGAATTAAAACTAAGCTCCAAAGTATAAAATCGCACTTGTTTACTATCCCTGTACCGTTAGGGTGAACGACCTCGGCGCATACCCGCTCTGAATTGTCATATGCTAAAGAGATTTGTACGGATTTAAGTGGCAAGATTAATTCTATTAAGTTCGACGGCCTGGAATTACTTTCCGGTCAAATATTTCGAACTCTTCCATCTCTTTCTGACAATAGTGTAGTGTGACGAATAGAGATTAAAAGAAAAACACTTTTTTAACGTCGGAAAATTTAAAAAAATAAGTAAAATATATTGTTGCAAAAATACTTAACTTAAATCCGTTCATAAAGTGTTTTTCTTTAAATTAGTAACAGTTATGTTAATAAAAGAATAGAGATTAATTATAAACTAATGCTGTTTGAAAACTAGATTTGTTTGTTCTATATATAACAACTACTTTTCAGAGGTTAGTAAGTTGCGATTTAACAGAGTTCGTTTGCTCCCGTGCAGGGTTTTTGTGCGTTAGAACTCGTTTAGGCACATCGAAGTAAACTATTTCTTGTATAGCGTACTTGAATGCTGCTGAACCCTTTATGTTGAGAGACCCAAAAGATTTTTACTATTTTAGGGTCTCGTTAGCGACTCACAATTATGACGTCGTTTGACTCCGTTTGGTCCAGGTATTTATAAACTTTTATCTATTAAAATACACGTAAATATGATTCTACTGTTTCAATAAAGAAATCTTAATCTTAATCTTTCCACTTTTATGATAGCGTAACCACAATTTCATGGTAAGAGACAGTATCTTTAGTAAGAGCGTTAATATATTTTTATGTAAAATCCCAAAAGTACGAACATAGGGAATGAGCGTGTCGGCCCCATGGCATAATATAACACAGCTGAGCAGTTTTCTTCTTAGCAGTATTTAATTATTTACGTACATTCTATATCTAAAGTCTAATTAAAATTATTCTTTATTTCGAATATCAAATGATACTAACTTTCAATTCACCTTTTTTAATGCAAGTTTGTGCCGACTGTTTTAAAAGCTGTATTTTCGTGTATTGGGTTTGGAAATCGTAAGACATTATCGTAACCGTGTTTAATTCGGTGTAAAAATTGTCCTTGAGTACAGAGCAAGTGTAACTGCATCTGTGGTAATGTCAAATGTTACGCGTAATTAATTTTGTATTAATAAATAACTCCAGACTACTATCCAGAATATAACTTTTTATTTACGTTATCTGTAGCTGAATTTTTACGGCTTAATAAATAAGTATATGTACACCAGACGTCATTCACTTTGTTCCCGTAAACATCCGAGAGATGGCGTCGTATCTAGTTTTAACCTACACTAGTCAATGATGGAGTTACGATACAGAGAAATTTACATCATAATTGTGTGGCAGTGCTTTTGAATGATTGGCATTTGTTAAATTTTCTTTATACGTTTGACATGAAGTCCGAATGAATGTTAGTCTTCAATTTCGTTTGAATACAGATAAAGAACTTATTCAAAAATAAAGGTTTTTTTTCGTCTAATGGAACTGTAATATCTAAAATACTGTTTTACTGTGGTCTCGTCTTACTTTCATATACTTCATTGTATTTGTGGTGTTTGATAGTTTTGTAATTGTTTTCTTCATTGTACTTTGTAATAGAAACACCTCGTTGTTTTGGTGCCTGTAGCACTTCTCAACGTATTTTTGTATTTTAGTTAACAGTCAATAATAGAAAAAAATATGACAAAATTATATATTTAATACGAACAATCTATGTAGGTATGATCTGCCTTCTGAACCTGGTACAAAAGAATGAAAATTTACATTTAACAGCAAATTATTTTTACGTAATAAAAATCCAATACAGCAAAGCAAGGGGTTCGAACACCTCTGCTTTAAAAAAAAACCAGTGGTGTTTATAAAATTGAGTTTCTTGATACTTTAAAAATTATTCATAATCAATGACATTCCACTAATAATTCACGCGTACACGCGAAGAAATACTTCGAGATCTTTTTCGTGAATTCCTGAGCTTTCACGTGATCCTCGCAAATCGATTAAGCTTAGCTTCGGACGTTATTTACATTCGAATTTGGTTAAGTTTTTCCCCTGTGACTAATCCTTATGACGTCGTATAAAATGCGTAATATTTAAACAATTTATTGCGATTATAGTTTCACTTATATGAACACATAGATAGGAGTTAGAATACACGGAGAGTCGTAAAACTTATTAGTTGGAAAATCAACATATGAAACCAAATACACTATTTAACGCGTTCGTAAATTGCTTGTCTGAAAGTTGTACCTGACATGAAGTAGAATTCAAATTTTTAAATTAACGTAAAATCTCTGAAGCGAGCGATTTCGACCAATGAGAGGAGAGTATTATTCTCCCATAGACCACGGTTATAGCTCGCTTCCCACCGTCACGGCTCGCGGTTCGCTACGTTTCGAAACACCTCAAAATTATGTAGATAGACCTCAATTCAAGGATAGGAATAAAATAAATTTAGATTTCCTCTCCTTTTAGATAGATTTAGAGAACCATAAGATGGATTATCCTGCACGATTTTTTCGACGTACCAGTCGTTCCTGGTTCCACCTTTCAAACGTAGATTTATCAAAATCAGTTCACAAATGACGAAGTTATGAGCGAGCATCAAGAAATAGAAACCTTTTGGCGTCGGTTTAAGTACGGTAAGAATCGTTGTTTTAAAATACCTATACTTATATGGATGATGAGTGGGTTCAAATCAGGTGAGTCACGAGGTGTGGTCACACATTTGCTTCTTGTTTATACTTGAACGAAAATGGCAAAAATAAATATTACTCAATGGATACAAATATTTGAATATTCCGATTATTCATATTTGATGAACCCTGAACTTCACTGATCGTCTTTCGCCAGACACTCATGAAAACCGATAGTTAGACCCTTGGATTAGGAGATTAGGTTATAAGTAAAGATTAGGCATTCATTTAATTCTTTTGAATTAAAAGTTGAATTTTTTCAATAGATTTAACTAGCAGCGCATTATGTAAAATAATGCTCGTCTTGAAAGCTACCTATAGTTTAAAGATCAACTTTGACCGACCAAAAAAAGAAGGAAACCGAAAATGCGTACCCGTAAAAAACACGACATGCATTACATTAATACTTAAGTCAATCAGCAGGCAATTGTAGATGTTCGGTGAATTGTTTAAAATATCAAGTTGGAAGAGTAATGAGTAATAGTTATGTCAATAAAAGACAATATTAACTTTATAGCTTCTATTATAGATATATATTGCGTAATTATATGAGTATGAGCTTTTTAGGCGGGTGAAGCCGCAGGGAGCTTTTATGTTTGTAAAGCCGGTTGTAGCAATTTAACTATGATGTAATAACTTTACTGTAAGCAATTATCTATTTAACTTGTATACTTATCAATAAATATGTTTAGTTACCATACATAATAATCTGTAAAACTGTAGGTATATTTAGTAAAATATATTGGTGCTATGATTGTATTTAAAGATATTTAAAGTACACATCAAAATAGTGTCAGGCCCTTATTAGAGACGATAAGTGTTAATGGACATATTATATTATATTCTTTGGCAATTTTAGTTAGATGTAAATTACTCATTAACTCTAGCCTAGATCGTAATATTTTAAATGATATGTCTCCGTGAAGGCGATTTATCACTATTAAAAAAAAATTGGTAGTTGCAATAATAAACAAAGAATAGTAATGTTATATTTGAATTTTTTTTTATGTATTCCTTATTCTTTTACATATTCGGTAAGTTTGTTTATATTCCAATGCTTTATCTAATATCGCAGATAAAACTTAGTAACAAAACGATTTTAGCGTATTTTTTCGTTTGTCCGAACACACGACCGAAGAACTGATCTGATCAGAGTCGCACCTAACCACTAGTTCCCATCTCTATCAACAAATAATTTAGCAAAGTGCTGCAATCGACCACACCCACCTATCTGTCCTATATGACATTATCAATATCAAATATTTACTCAATAAACCAAAACGATTGAACTGTTATGAATCCAGGCTTTGCTCGCGTACCATAGAATCGTACTAAAACATAGTGTAACATTACGTGTATAAAAGAACGTTCAGCAGATATAAGAACTCTAAACGAACTATAGGTGTTGCAGACTATAAAATAATGAATATTATTTGTTTTTGAAAAGTCTTTATCTCAGCTTTCAACTATATTAAGGCTTCAAAATTCAATAAAGTATATTTTTTTGATTTTTAAGTTTTTTTTAGAATCATGTTTATCATCAGTTTGGAAATTAATATAAATTTCGAACTCCGTGTATCTGTATAAAATACAGATGTATAAAAATATTGCATACTGTCGACATGGTGTCTGGATCAAATTGAGGTCGGAGATAAGTAAAATAAATATTTGATGCAAAGCGAGGAATGCTTGCAATGATAACAAGTGTTTGATAAGCCAACATTTATCTGATTAACGCTGGTAAATTTCTGCGGTTGTTTACAATGCATTAATTATAAAATATTTTTCACCTGTAGCTTAGTTTGGTTGGTTGTCTTATGTTTGCTTCCTAGATATAGTACATATACCATTTAGCATGAATAATTATAATTATTTTATAAGATACAAGTGGTATATAAGCGTGGAGTTATAATATCTATTATTGCTATAGAAACCCAAACCCAAGTACACGTAAAATAGTTCAATGTACTATGAATCTAATGACGTGTCGTTCTCCAATAATCTAACATAAAAAGTTCATGAGCTTTCCAAGCTGCAACAAAAAAGTCAACAGTCTATAGAACGAGATCAGTCAAATTCCTTTATTACAAATAATAACAATTGGATGTTATTATGACTTTTATAATTGACTTTTTTATAATATAAACAAAATTCCGCTATTCTGTCAAACTGATACCAATAATTATGGCGGTATTTGTACACTAACTAGACGTGTTAAAATATTGAAAATCCTATTCATAATATTTCATTGATTACAATAAACAAATTTGTAATTTTAATGAATTCATAAATCAGTTATTAATTCTGTTCCGTCTGTTCCATGTTCATATATAGTAAGGGACTAATATTTTAGATAAACAATGCAGTAATATCGTTCGTTACCTGTCTAATCCATAACTTTTCACCACTGTCGGTGGGTAAGTGAAAGCTATGGTTTGTCTTAGATGACGCAACGGGTCAATGAACGTACACCATAAATTTGGACTGTCTATTTAGTTCGAATTTCAATGGTGATGATTATATCTCGTGGTAATGGAACCGAGCACACAGAATAATAATAAATACGTCACGGGCCGAAATTTGTTAAATTAATGATAAATTTACTGTACCAAGCGAAAATTTGTTAACCCAAATTGTTACGTCAAAGTATTGTATTAAAATAAATGGAATATAAGGTACTTTTACCACTTGTTAGACCGATCGTTTTCACTATGCCGTCTTCGTTATCTATCAATCTGACAAGGGTTGAAATTGCACATCCGACGTTTGAGTGATTTAGAGCGATTTAATAGATAGTTTTTAAAGATACAAAAAATATAAAAGACAATAACCGACGTGTATATGAAATTAAAATTATTTAGCAGTATTATAGAAATGTACTATATTTGAAAATTATCTCGCAACTGCATTGTGCCTGCCTGCTGTTTTAATACGTACAGTTCGCCAATATTGTTCCCAAGAACTGTGACCTACCTCGGTCGTGGCAGATAATCTCATTATTTGGAAATTTCATCATGAAACTGGCTTGTGCTGAGCTCTTCGCTCCTGATCGCTATCTGGTCATAGACCGGGCGACTTGTTTGAACAATTGTTCTTGGTTCAAATAGGATAGAATATAATAAGACCACTGAAATAGTCTAATAATGTTTTATTAGACTGTTGCAGTATTATTAAAGCTATAATATATCGGTGAGACGTATCACATGAGACTGATATTAGTATCGTTTTTCGCAATCAACGAAAAAGGATAACTTTAATTTTATTACGAATGAATTTGAGACTCATAAAATTTTTACAGCCGATCCTTTTCATAAATTATTTCCTCCATAAAAAACCTTTTAAATTATTACATACTTATAAAGAATACAAAATCAGCATTATATAATCTTCCAAATTATTTTTAATATATTATATATATCCATTATTATTGGCATAACATCTATTTGGATTTTGAAATGGATGTAAAATTATTAAATTAGTTTAATTATTTATGCTTTAAATAAACTTCTATCATATAAAACGCGTATTAATTATTAAATAATTTTATATATTCTCATTTATTTATAGAATTTTTACTAAAAAGCACTCACTTGAACCACAAACAAAATCACTAGTTTCGAAGAAATAATACAATGTCATAAAATAAGTACAGCTTTTAGCAGGTGTATTTCATAACCTACATTCATTAAAATATGTAAAAATCCGGTTTCGTATTCATCTTGTTAAATACAAAGGTACTTTGTTTTGTAGAACATTTATATCTGATGCTTATCTAAGTTAATTTTTAAGCCATTTTACACGACACTTCGAAATAAAACAATATGTTTTGATCCTATAAGTGTATAGATACTGTTATATTATAAAATTGGTACTAACCTGTCATTTGTAGCTGTCTTCTAGAGGCTGGTGTCCGAGGTGTGCGGGGGGTCCGTGCAGCTCTAGGCGTCTTTGGTGTCCGCGGAGTTCTTGGCGAACTTCCAGCACTTCTTCTAGACGGTGACCCCAATACCCTTACTTCAGTATTCTCAACACACGCCAACGCCTCAACAGCTGTCCGAGGGCTCTCTTTATCTTCACTAAACTTCACCGGTGAATCCAACTTTGTTGGTTTATATGCACACTCCGTTTCCACATCGAAATTAAAACGTTTAATAAAACGCTTCCTTTCTCTAGCGTACTGTTCAGCCATGAGCCTTTTGGTTTCGTCCCGGTCTGGTGCCCCAAATAAGCACTTGCAACTCCCTCGTCGCCTTCTAGGAGTAGTTCTTCCCATACCAGCGGATATTTCGAATCTTCTCTGCTTAGGTGTGCGTCCGCCCGCTGCCATGGTTTCGCGTCAGGTGAACTCCGACTGGTTACAGAAACATCTGACTAATCTCCCGAGAGAAAACAGCTGTCAGGTAGCTAGCGGGGAGCGCGGTAGACGGGGGCGGTGCGCACCTGGCTGTAAAACCGCGCCAATTCTAACCTAAAAGCCGGCGTGGCGTGCGCGCCTACGTACTCGCCGAGATCGACTGACGCTTCGTTTCCCGCGCATCACGGCGTGCGCCGTGCGCCGATTTTGGCAGTCACTTGGCGCGCAAACCCTTGTAACAACAATAGTCCCAAGGACGTTTTTTGTACGTCTCGGGATACAGGTGTACATGAAAAGGGCGTTGAATGCAGCTAGTGACTTATTACAATACGCCATTGTTATCAGTCATAAGATGTACGTCTCAAACATACAGATAAAACAATTAATTCGTTATCTAGGTTATTGACATTGAAATGTTACGGAATGCCAGAATGTATAGTTCTGTGTGATAAAATTTTAATTGATTTGTAATTACAATTAGACACAATGTATGGATGGATCTGTATATATAAACTGCCAATTGTCATTTTAGGTATATAATTTTCATATTAAAATGTTGCAATAGCGCCGTGGCTAACATAACGTTTTACTTATACTAAGAACTAAGCAGCTTAGTCTTGAATGCTTATTTTAGTCAGTTGCCAGTTGTGGCGATTCTGATGTACACCCCTAAAACTCTGAATTTAGAGATTTTTAGTTTAGAGTGTGTACAGCAGAATCGCCACCATTACCTCATTTGGACCATGTAGCCGTCAGAATAAGTAATACGTTAATTATTGTACTTTTATTGGATTTTTCAAAATCGAGACACTTATTTGTTCCGTAAACAAAAATGTAGTTATTTTTATAGTTTTCTGACTTTATATTCAATTTGATAATGTAATCTTTACAATTAAATATACTTTATATCTCACTAAAATAATGTTATTTTAAATAATCATAAGTGTCACAAAAGTAATCTTAAATCTGTTTTTTCTTACTAAGAGTTAAATTTACTTCGTACTTATGTTACGAAAGGACGAAAATGACCGATCTCACCCGAGTGGTGGAAGCAATGCACGACCATGGGCCATAGTACACCCGATCTTATAATCGCTTTTTCTTCAGATTGGGGCTTTAATAGGTGAAATAAAGGAAGGAAAATAAAAAACAAAACTCATAGAAATATTAAATGTCTATTGAAATTCAGTTATTAAAAAATTTATTATTAATTCCAGTGTATGTTTTATTTATATACATATATTCCATTTTAGCTATAATTAGTTAAAACGCAGTTTCAAACATTCCAATACAAACTGTTTTATGTAATTCAAACCGAAATTAATAAATTTTATGATAGCTGACAGAATGTTACAGATGCTCAAACTGGTTAAGTACCTCCAATCCATTATACTTTTTATATATATATATATATATATATATATATATATATATATATATATATATATGTAACTCTCAGCCTACTATGCTCATCACACATATATTTTGCCGGGGTCGAACCCGGGATTCTTTGATCGAAAGTCCACCATAATGATTGCGCCAACTCCGTTGTTGTATGATGTGTATACAGTAGATATACTTTGCAGGAATTAACTTAGTGGCGTATACATATTATTATGCATATTAAACATACAACAACAATTTACATACAGACTGTTTCAACTATTTTTTACAAATACATCGTGCTATAAAAGTTATTGGACTTAGTTAATAATAGACTTAGAAAAATGTAACTTGCAACTTTAAAGCTTATTTTGTATAAAGATTAGCGTAACACTTGAAATGCATCCATCACAGTTCAATCACCTTTAATTAAGATAGTAATTTGGTGTCGATAGCACGCTTGAATGTACTTCACATCCGGCGCCAAAGTTAAAGTACTCAAGACTTCCGGTTCTCACGGGCGTGAATTAAAATGAGAAAGCACTTGCTGTTGTACTCACCTAAAATGCAGGGAATATAAAAATGGTCAATGGTTGTTTAAAACGTATTTTAGATATATTCCAACCACCATATTAAAATAATCGTGTCACGGGAAAAGTTACAATTCTCCCCGTTTTCACAACATTTTCTCCACTCTTATTGATAGTACCGAAATGATACAGGCAACAGACTGTACTGTACACAAAATATTTTTTCGATTAACCCCACTAACGAAACAAACTCTAAAGAAGCTATATTTCAACATGTTTGTAAAAACAAAATATGAAATTGGTTTATATTAGATATTCTATAAACCAGAATATATATAAAAATATAATTTAAATCTATAGATTTGAAAATTTGAATAAATTTGTACTATTTTTGGAAGCCACAGTGGTAGGTCAAGCGTTGGTAAGTCGAGTCAACGTGCAAAATTAATTCTAAATGGTTCATCAAATATTAACTCGCCTAAGTATACGGAAAGTATAAGTGGTAGCATACACTATGACGTCATTAAACGGTCAGAGTACAGTCAGCAGCACAAGATAACAAACGTTTTTATCTGTGTTCAATAATTCTAGAATATTAATTAAAGTTTGGTTAAATTTGAAGGAAATTCTGTTTGTTTTGAGCTACAATTAAACAATTTGTTGGTGCAAACTTGGGTATACAGATCAGACAAAAAAATCAGCGAATAAAATTGCTATCATACTTATGAATTGACGGTTGCACCACCTGCTATTTCAAGTATTGCATAACTATTGATCGTTTAATACACAAAATTCTGTGTGTCACAGTTTTCGTTCTCATACTCCTCCGAAGCGGCTTGACCGATTCTCATGAAACTTTGTGAGCGTATTGAGTAGGACTGAGAATCGGCTAACATGTATTATTCATCCTCCTAAATGTTAGGGGTAGTCCACCCCTAAATTTCATTTTTTTATTTTTAGACAAAATTTATAGTTTCTATTTTTTTATTGATACAACATACAAAAAACATACACGCTACATTATTACCCCTCTACGATCAACCCCTATTTTTTATTTATTAATTGTAATTTGTAATCACATTTATGGCAAAACAACATTGCTGGGTCTTCTAGTATAATATAAAAACTTCATCGTATGATTTATTGTTGTAATAATTCATAAATCTCTTGACAGAACAGACTAATCTGTACTCAATTTAAAATGTGAAATAACTTATTTCTTAAGAAAATAAATATAGATACAAAACAAGTGATAGATGTTAGTCGACTGTACCTTGGCTTAATCTAGCCTTGTTTAAAAATTAACAACTTTTTTACAGTCTGTATCCATTCTTAACTGAACTATTTAGAGCCTGCGTATAATAGAATGAAATGAAATATATAACAATTACTCATAGACTAAACATGAATGTAATGTTTGAATGCATGACCTCAGATTTCATAGAGCTAACTTGTCAATTGTCAATTTTTTTGCTAATTAGGTTTGAACGAGCGCAATGCGTTCTAAAATATTAATTTAAAAAACTATGTTTTGTAAATATGACGTCATCATGACAACAATTACTATAAAATAATGAAAGGAAACCGACAAATTATAGGATCAAGACTAATAATTAGGTTTACTATGCGCACGTGTAGTGAAACAGAACCCCATATAGGAAATTACTAAAATTAATTGAAAACGTAAGCCAATATTCCGTGTCACAACCGTGAAATTATATGTTGACAATTGACTCAATCAATCAAAATGATTTTGTACATGTGTTCGAAATTAACTATCAATTTCGACCCTTGTATTTAGTCTGTGGTTGCACGCGATTGCAATGATTGGCAATGTTTTTAGTTAGTAGATTTGACTAATGGACTTTGGACTTCCGCAAAATAAAAACTGATTATATTAATTACAAAAACAATGCTAAAAAAGTCGCATTATATACGCGATCATATACGTTATAAGACAGTCTATCTATTGTAGTCACTCTGTTCTACTTAGAAAAAAGTATCTACGGACGATAAGAATTTGACAATTAGGGATTCTTTACTTCAATGCTTTACTGTCGCGGTGGCAAATTGAAGTTAAGTAAATAATGCTGTAAAACCTGATTTAATCGAATCATATCGAGTGGTCATCACAATTCAAAGATTTTTTGTTTGCGTGATGCCATTAGTGTTCATCACCTTTTCCTAGTTTTACACACTGAATATTTTTTTGCGCCATATTCTGTTAGAATTTTATAAAAATAGACAACAATGCAACATTACTGAAATGTTTCTTTGAAAATTATCCACCATAAAATATTGGCAAAGCAATAAAGCTCTCAAGTGAGCAGCACAGCTTTCATCTAGTGAAGTGAGGTCGTAAAAATAGCGGAAACGACTCAAAGCACAGTATACCGCGCCTTCCGGTACAGTCGTGCGCGAAATTTAAAACAAAACACCTGTTGTGTTAGTTCACGGACTGGCCAAGAATAATGCGTGTCAGTGTTGCGTTTATCTAAGTTTCATTTATGACCGGAATGGTTTTAAGCTTTTATATTGTTACGAGCATCGTAGATACTGCGTTCAATGAAGGAAGGCAAAAGGAAGTAAGAAATTTATGGAACGCAAAAAAGTATTTTAACTTTTTATGTATTAATAATCATAGTTATTTGTTATTAAAGAACTCCCCACAATGACTGCTAGGGTAGTGTCTAATATTATGAAAATGTCTAAATAAATATAAAACTATCCGTCTTTTATTAAAAAAAATAGTTAATTCCTAATTTTTCCTGTAATTAATGTAAATCATTTATACCATGGATTAATATATTGGTATATATAGATAGATATATGTTATTTAACCAGTATTCTCGAATTATTTTATTCTTATTATGTTTACATAAGTTTAAAGGAGCCTGGGAAGTAAAATAACGACGAACGAAATATATCGGAAAAATAAAACTATTTTTCAAAATTAGCTATGAATTTCATATCCTTCTTAAAGTAAATCAAGATTTCTCATACTAATTGTAATCTGTAATTGAAACACCGTGACACTAATTTTGTTATTGACTGTACCTAAATGTACCTGAGCGTCGGAACTGACTGTCTCACGCCCCAGACTGGCACATTGATGCAATTTTTTCCAACATTCGCAAATCTGTTACAATTTGATTTACAGCACCTAATTGAGAATTGCACGGTAATTTAGTGGGTAATTAATAAACAGATGCACGATGATTTATGTCTTTGACCACTTGAAGGTTCTCTTTACACACACTTTTCAATACTAGATCATAAGGTGACGGTGGCAATCGGTACTTCTATAAATAGCGATAATATTCCTATATCAAGAAAAATGGTTTCAAATAATTTCATTCAATTTTTATTTCATAGTAGTTAATTGATATGTCTTTTTTTGTCTTTAATTCTTATGTTGTTGATTTTTATGTTTTAATATTTTTGTTCCTAATTTGTCGTTAAATTTTGCCGTTTAATTTTATATAGTTAGTTTTTGTATAAGTTATGTCATAGTTCTTTGCTGTTGTGCAGTATTAATGCATGTTGTGATCTCCTCTAATTGAAGAAACACAATGTTAAAACTGAAACAGTACAATAGCAAAGATTGTAAAGTGTATTCTTTGGTGGAGATCCTAATAAATAAAATTAAAATAAATCAATCTTCAAAGATCATAATAGTTTTCAGGTTTAAAAAAATCTAGTTTCGAAATTTTTGAATCTCAGTTAATGTTCACCAGAGACCGCCAAATTTTGTTTAAACGTTTGACGCATGTATTCTGTGAGTTTAATTGTTTATGCGTCGTTCTAGCACACGTAAAACAATGGTTTTTTTACCTTGAGTTTACATAACTAATCAAAACTAACTATAGTAATACTATTGAATAAAAATTTGTTGAAACTTCCTTAAAAGGTCTCATTTAGGACGTATTTCGTGAGTCACGGATACAATAAATTTTCATCACGATTGACATTGTTTGTTTAAACAATAGAACATTTTGACATCCCTTGTCTAGTCTATGAAATGAAGGCTTTGTATTTGCCGTCTATTTATGAAATATCTGTTGCAAGATCAAATATAGTCATTCAATCAAATTCACAAATACCAGCCTTGTTTCGGGATTTGTCTGTACTAAAATATATTAGAATGTTTGAATATCACTCCGGAATGATAACGTCTTAGCTTAAATGTATTAAAGAAATAATTTGCTAAGTTGAAGTGTATTCTATGTATTAATGAAGTAATAAATAATATAATTAATATTTTGAACTGCATATATAGGTATACATTAGCCAGTAGTAGTTATTGACATATTAGGTCCTTATTACTCACGTTCATATATAGACAATATTTTTAGGTACCGTCTCGAAACATTGATGTAATTTAAGTACTACAAAGTTTTAAGGATACTTTTTAAATTAATTAATAGAAACGGGCGTTTCAAAACTCTAATAGACCAATATATTAGCAATACTCCGCGAAAAAACCCACAACCACATCAACATACGTTCTCCCCGACGACACCGGAGCATCAGGATGTTGCCTCTACGAACAGCATATTAAATATTTATATTCCTACATTATTACAAATGAAATTTGTAAATAAGCTTAATTTTTTAAGCAAATTTGTAAAATGGTATTGAAGACACGATTCGTTAACTTTTTCATGAACATGCCAAAACTTAACGGATTAAAAACAGATGCGTTCTACACCTTTGAAAGGTGTTATATTAGAATGCGCACGCGTTTGATTTATTGCCGACTGATTTCGATTGTCATTCTGCTAAGAGTTTCCTGCCATTACCAAATACGGTGTGGTATTGATATGAATACAGAGTGGCTGTAGCCTAAGAGATTTAATTGTTGCTTTCTTATAGTATCTAATACTATAAATGTAAAATTTTTAAGTATGGTCGGATGTTCGATTGTTATGAAACTTTACATTAATTAAGCTTATACAAAAGCTATAATTTATAAGGATATTGGGTGAATTGTTCAAAATATGTATTTAGTAAATAGGAAACCTATTTGCACGCTAGTCCTACAAAAAAAACACCAAAGTCTATTTCTAATGTGTAAGCCATTATAGCTAAAAATGTAAATCATAACTGAAAAAAATTGATGGTTAATTTAAATGCACATTTGGTAGTAATGAATTAATGAAACGATAATTAATTTTACAGGTATTTATTTAGATATATATCTACAAACAACATATCATATGTGTTTATGAGTAATTCAATGCACGAGTTTCTTTATAACGCGGGTATATATTATCCAGTCTATTTCAACTAGGTATATTATATCTTAATTTAGTCAAGGTGGTCGGTAATTATGTATAAAATTTGACTAAGGTACTCGTATGTTCAAATACTCACCGAATAAAATAAAAAGTAGAGTAATTGCACCGATAATAATTCTCCTAAAATGTATAATTTTTTGGCGCCTTTCACCAGAGAGATACTTGTAATAAGGTTAGTATTAGGACCTATACAATAGTGACATGTTTATACAATGTTATCATAATATACTTATACAAATCTCCTGTTGTCCAAATGTTTGTCCACGATGGATTCCTAAACTACTTACCGTGAGCAATCAGGTCCAACTTAAGAGATAGGATAGCTTAGATCTTTAATAATAGACGGAATTTTATTCATTTATATAAGTGACGCCTGTTTCCCATTGGGGTAGGCAGAGACCACAGACCTCCACTTGCTTCGATCCTTACATACCTCTCTCGCTTCTTTTATTTATTTTATTGCAAATTATTTGTCTATCATTAATTGACAGTCACAATTATCTGTTAACTCCAAAAGATTCTAAGAGATGTCGATACTTTTCGACTGGATTAAGTAAATAATCAATAGATGGCACTGCTATGGTAAACCGACAATCGTGTCATAAAAAGATTAATTTACTAACCTAAATAAAGCACACTTTTATTGTTTAAAACAGTTTCGATTATAAAAATATCCCCGGACACTAGGAGCTGATAATTATTTTTATTGAACTAAAAATGCTGCTAGAAATCATATTTAGGGCAAAACAATGTTTGCCGGATCACCTAGTAAGATAAAAATGTATATTTCATCATCTTTATATTTAGTAAATAAGTTCTATCGTAATGCTGTAAAGATAGACTTAGAATAAAAGATTTTTTTTTGTCTCAATGAATATTCCATATTATTTAATTACATTCTATTCTATAAATATAATAGAATATTCTATATCATTTAATTACATTAATTACAATTTATTTTGATTAAAAATAAAGTAATGTGCGTAATACCGTTCTTCCCTAGTGTATATTAATAAATGTTTATCTATCATTCAAATACAATTCATTTCCCTATGCATTTGAGTAAAAATTTGAAACGGCCCTTGATATTGTTTCAGTAAAAAACCCACCATTTGCAATATCATTTATTCACATATGGCTTCAGAGATTGCCATCTCTCGGAAAAATTATTATTGCAAGCTTTGTATAGGCAAATAATTTTTATAACGATTTCAACCCTTAAAAGTGGAATGAGTTGTAAATATCCGCATGGAATTCATTATGTGTATCACAAATAGTTTAATTGTAACTCGTGCAAAGCGATAACAATATTCACCTGGTCGTTGCTGGTGTCGTATGATTTGTGAAAAATTTATACAATTAATACCTAGTCTATTTGTGTAGCTATAAGCTTTAAATAAAAATAATGGTATATGAACACTTAATCGCGGTCATTTATATATAATCATTAATAATGACCGCGATTAAAGCACTCAAATATATATCGTTATATATTTCACACAAACGTTGTTTGGCCCGAAGATATTTATAGCTATTTATAGCTTGTACTATGGCTGCTAACATAAATAACTGCACAAACAAATGTTGACCGTACCGGCGATCGAACCCGGGATCCACTGTTCGCCAGTGAGGCATGACCATCGCGCCAACTAGGTCATCAAATTGCCAAACTACGAACGCTTGAAACCGCATCACATCAAAATCGCTAACCCTTCAACATGTGCCAGATAATAATACCTAAATTTACAATGCTAGTTAGTATGGATAAAACATGTATTTCTTTTAAAGAAAAACACTTTATTAACGGATTTAAGTTATGTATTTTTGCGAATATTGAAATATAATTACATTATTTTAAATTTTTCCGACGTTTCGCGTGCTTTACAGCGCGCGTGGTCACGGTAGACATGTACCTTCTTATTTCTTAGAAAGACAAAAGAATATTGCATAATAACTATTACGACTATTAATCAAACCTATTATATAAATTTCTAATAATAATATAGCATATACAGAGCTACTTAGATTGACAAAGCAGTATTACATTTTAGCCAAACTTAATACTACTAAATAACTCTGAAGGTAACAATAGTTATCGGTTACTATAGGTCAGTACTAATTGTCAGGAACAATATTCTACGTCCAATAGTTGGGCAGACTGACTGTCGAAATGAGCGAGAGCCTTGAATATATTCGTTGTGTCGACCTTTTCCTCATTAATGTAATCACGCGTGGTGTAAAGTTCTGCGAAGAATGTAACGGTTGATTTGTGACAAGCGCAAAGGTCTCACCTATGTGATTTGGACCTCAGCTTGGGCCGTCACAGCAGTGGTGGGGTTCCCCGGCGAAGGTTTTTAGTTTTTATTTGTCGTTGGTCATCAAATATGTGTTTTTATATTTCTCTCCAAAAGTTTGTATTTGGGAGTTCTTACAGGAAAATTTTAAGCATGCAGGTGAACTTTGCCTTTCTCCACCCACTTTTCGAAAACAATTTTGAAAAGGTCACCACAATCTGAGAGGGATGACGAGGATACAATATTAATAGGACTTATAGGAATTTTTTGAAGCATGTATAACTCCTAAATCGTAAAACTTTAAAAGCACGGCACACTTTTTTAATGATAAAACTATCAATGGTCAATGGTCAATCTAAGCAGCCATAGAACAAAGTCCAAGTCTGTCACAAATTAGTCTTCTCAGTAGGTTAAACTGTTCTATAATGAATATAATTTTGGACTTTTATTAAATTTATTTTACTAACCGGCAAAATAAGCTTGATTTACCGTGTCTTAAATAAACATTTTGTAAAAATAAATCCAGATATTTACCAGTTACACCTAACCATATCCACATTATTCTTTCAGTTGTCAAAAGGACAGATGTCAATTCTGTCAATCAATGGTACAAAAAAAAATTCATTTTTGACCACCAATTTTGTAGCTAAAACAACTTGACTGGAGAAATTTTATAATTTCAAATATACTTCTAATAGAGAGACAGTAGAATGGAACGATCATGCGAAGCAGCGTTTGCCTACAGTTATCTATGAAATAAGGATTTATCATACCCAAATGAAACAAAAACGCACCATATTTTATTTAAAAGCAATGAAATATACATAAAATACTTTATTTTTAAACATATTTTTTTTATCTTAATTACAAAACGAGTCATCGTTGCTAATTTCCCCATTCTAAGCTCACAGGAATAATTAAAATATCTTATTCTCTGTTCTGTGAAAGGAATTGTTGTATTGAAGTTTTATTTAAAAATTATAGACAAGTAAAACTCGATTGTTTTATTGCCAAACGTAAAACCTTTTTATCAAATATTCTAATCTGTAATGTTCATTAAGTCTTCTGCGACATTGTGCCATAGATAATAACAATTATGTCTATACTAGCTGTACAAGCGACTTCGTCCGCATGGATTAGGTATAACAACTTAAAAATACTTATTTTAGAAAACATGTGCTATCTACGTCACGAACTAAATAAACACAAATGTACTTTATTTATAATTATTACTTAAGGACAAAAAAGGAAAGCAGCAAAAATGAATTACAATATTTTGAATTAAGATTAGGGGAATTGTAAAAGATAGGCCCAGTAGAGAGAGTATGGTGGCATGTCTTGCGCGTAAGCTGCGCGCGGATTAGATCATCTTGGAGCGCGTTACTGGACATTTTATACGATTTTTATTACGTAATTTTATTTTAGCTTTATATCGGCGTAGTAATAAATACCCATGTGTCCGTGCAAAGTTCCATCTTTCTAACACAAATCGTTTCGACGCTAGAGTGAGTCCGGGCGAATGAACGGACATGACGACGGGTTCCTGTACGTAGACTGCGGAACCATAATAAAAGTAGCCTAAGTGACTCCTTATTACATCAGCTACCAATCAAAAAAAGTCGCGTTAAAATCGGTCCAGCCATTCCAGAGATTAGCCGGAACAAACAGACAGACAGACAAAAATTTTAAATGTCATTTTGGTGTATATATCGTATATATATTCATATGCATTTGGTAAAAAACGGTTATTTCAATATTAAAAACAGACACTCCAATTTTATATATTAGTATAGATATAGTTCGCTTTTGTGGGACATAAGTAATATACGATATCAAAATATCAATTTTATTAACAATCAAATTAATACAATTATTTAAATATGAAAAGTTTATCTGATTTTTTTATATATTACATTTGATTTATACAGCACCAATTTGAATTATTGGCAGGGCTAACTGGAATGCGTTTTGTATGTACTTCGAACTGTTGCCAGCCTGAAAAAACAATTAGTATTAGAAAATTTAAATATTCATTAAATAAAATAATAAAAACAACTTTTTTTAATTTGTGTAAATAATACTTCAATGCCATTATCAGATTTTTATGGAGTATTTTTTAATTCTTAGACTTTTGGTTGTTTCCTTGTCTGGAAATATAACAAATCGGCTTTTGGAAAGGGAGAATAGGTTATTTTCGGCATCGTAGAGCGTTATCTCTGTCCCACACAGCCCGAATGGAACAGAACAATCCTATTTTTTATTGGTTATTATTTTTGACTCACTATAATTTTAAATTCATTTAAACGATAAATATGAAATAATTTGTGTCCCTTATTAACAGACACAAATTAATTCACTATTTTGGAAAATATTTCTGATTTAGTTTTATCAATAAATATTATAATAATTCGCTTACATATCGGACGAATGAAGTTTGTCCAAGGAAATTTAAAATTATACAAAAATTGTAAACACATTTACCTCTAAGAAAATATTCGTTATATAGTTGTTTATAAGCTCTTTATCTTCTGTTTGCTTCTTGCTTAGTTCTTCTGTAAATAGAGTAGCCAAGTCGCTGACGTGTTTTGTTAAGACAACCGTTAATCTGAATCATTAAAAAATAACACATTTAATACAAACTTTTATAATATTTTTATAATGCAACAAAAAAAAAAACGAAATTAAAAGTATCCCCTCGATCCATCATCCATCTCCAGCATCTCCCTGGTTTTTAAGAATGACCAAATAGCAAATTCCATTAAAAGAAAAACACTTTGCTAACGAATTAACTTACATATTTTGCAAATTAAAGTATTATTTTTAAAATTTTTCCCGACGTTTCGCGTGCTTTACAGCGTTTTACTTACGACTTTAATTTTCAAAATTCACAACTTTATCCATTAACAAAGTGTTTTTCTTTAAATGAGTATAAAGAGAACCTCTTTATTTTAAACATTTTTTATTTAAGACAGAGACACATGTCAGTTATTAGTTTTTAATTTTTCTGTAAAATAATGTATTTAAATTTAATGTATTATTTTTTGTGTAAAAAGGGGCTTTTAATGTTGTTTTCTTTCAGAAAGACTGTTTGTCTTTCCCAGCCTTTTTTATTAAGTACAAACTTTATTATATGAGTAATAGTTATGTTAATTAATGGACAATATTAAATTTCATTAAGTCAAATAACTCCTGTTGTTGTAAATTAAAAGCTGAAAAAAAAATGTCGCTTTTCTAGCAAATTACCTCTGATGTCATAAAATTGGTTTAAACGAACTCTCAAACAAACAATCGTAGCTGGAACGACATTCCATTTTAATAAGACCCGTCTTCAAAGAACCATATTTAAATTCCAAGAGCTGTCAAACTATTATCTCTATTGAAGTTTGACTAATATTGTCTTTTATTAACATAATTGTTACTCATTTAAAGAAAACCACTTAACGGATTTAAGTTACGATTGTTTTAAATTTAACTTAAATCCGTTAATCAAACGTTTTGCTTTAAGTTTGAAATTTTTTTTGAATTTTTGATCCTTTGAAAATTGAAATATTGATCCTTGAAAGACTCATTGGAATACGTATAATGTACATCAAATAAGCTATGTATTTTTTTTTTACTAATTATATATTTTGCAATAACGCCAAGGGGAATTAATTATTTATAGAAAACCAAATATTTCAGCTAACTCACTGGGTCAAAGCATCCGCTTCATCAGCGGTGGATCTTCTTGGCTTCACCAGCAACATTTCCCCGGTCTTGTGGTAGAGTTCCACGCACAAGGCCGTCGCCTGAGCGAGTCCGCTCACGGCTCGTTTGTATAGAGCCTTCTCGCTCTGGTCTTTCGACTCCACCCAGGTAAGGATTTCTGTGTATTGTCTGGAAATTAGGTATATCAATTAATATTGGTTTAAACACAGACCTATTAAAATACCTATAAAAAAAATATTTCTCTGATTGTAACTACAATACAGAAGTATAATTAATTGAATCAGGCGTTACTTTGCGGAAGTCCATAGTAGTTCAAAATCCCAATAGACCGGTATGAAAGCAGTACTCCGCGAAAAACTGGTTTTTACCGCTATTGGGATTTTGAATAATACAGAAGAATAATATATCAAATTGTGACTTAAAATTGTAAAGCCAAAAAAATAAAATATAATAAATAGATTTTTTTATTAGGAGAAATCATTTAGGCCTGTATTCCAAAAATTATCTAAGTGACAATCTCCTCTTGAGCATTGTCAAAAAGGTCTAAATGTATATAGAAAAAATGGTTTGACAGCTCTTGAGTAAGATTGCAAAAATTAATTAGTGTATTGACAATTTCCTGTCATTTGAATGAGCAATCGAGCCGCCATCTTGTCGAGGCAACAAATTTAACTTCACTCTGCTCCAGGTCATTTTTGAATTTTGATTTATTCCAATTTGTATCGTGGTAGGAAGCAGACATATTACTTATTTTGACAATTAACACCTTTTGTCTTCAGTCTACCGTGACCATGCACGCTGTAAAGCACGCGAAACGTCGGGAAAAACTTAAAATAATGTAATATAAAGTCTTAGTTATATAAGTGTCTTTTTCTTTAGACATATCAGTGCCAAGTTAAATAGCGAATATATTATTTTATTATATATTATTTTATTATATATTATTTTTATTATACTTTGTGTATAATTTTGGTGCACTAATAACAGATATAAGTAAGTGTGACGTTCTGAAATAGGGGGTTTACATTTGTATATAAATTTAATGAAGGAACTATCTATTCATACTAGCTGACCCAGCAAACGTTATTTTGCCATAATTATGATTTCAATTTTCAATTAATAAATAAAAAATAGGGATTGATCGTAGAGGGGTAAAAATTTAGGGTTGTAAGTTTTTTTGTATGTTGTATCATAAAAAAATAGAAACTAAATAATTTGTCTAAAAAATAAAAAAATAAAATTTAGGGGTGGACTACCCTTAATATTTAGGGGGATGAAAAATAGATATTTTCCGATTCTCAGACCTACTCAATACGCTCACAAAGTTTCATGAGAATCGGTCAAGCCGTTTCGGAGGAGTTCAAGTTCGAACCCCGTGACACGAGAATTTTATATAATATTGTGAATCTAAACCATTCCCAGATACCCTTGAACACACACAAAAAAAATCATCAAAATCGGTCCAGTCGTTTGAGAGAAGTTCAGTGACATACACACTCACAGAAGAATTATATATATATATAAAGATATGAACAATAGCTAATACTTAATAAGTGGTTGAAACTGCAATTTGAGTCCGATGTCACGCGTTGCTCTCTGCAAGCGCTCATGGAACACATCTTCTTTCGACATGTCACCAGACTTCTCATCATCTTCGTCCTCATCATCCTCCGGCATTTCGCAAAGCTCTGGAACATGTACAAATAAAATAAAAAATATAGAACGCCACTAGTATGGAGTCGTTTGACAAGGGCTGCCAAAGCTCTTTTTCAATTTGACATATCTGAGAATGGTCAAAAAGAAATTTATTTATTTATTACTATTATGTTCTCAAACATTACATATGCTTAATTTATCTTATAAATAAAATAAAGGAAGTTTATAGATTACATAAATATGTAACAATTACAAGAGAACTCATCATATATATTATCATATATATTAAAAGATACATACATCCCCCCCCCCCCCCCCCCCCCCCCCCCCCCCCCCTTTCCCCCCCCCCCCCCCCCCCCCCCCCCCCCCCCCCCCCCCCCCCCCCCCCCCCCCCCCCCCTTTTTTTTTCCCCATTTTCCCCCCCCCCCCCCCCCCCCCCCCCCCCCCCCCCCCCCCCCCCCCCCCCCCCCCCCCCCCCCCCCCCCCCCCCCCCCCCCCCCCCCCCCCCCCCCCCCCCCCCCCCCCCCCCCCCCCCCCCCCCCCCCCCCCCCCCCCCCCCCCCCCCCCCCCCCCCCCCCCCCCCCCCCCCCCCCCTTTCCCCCCCCCCCCCCCCCCCCCCCCCCCCCCCCCCCCCCCCCCCCCCCCCCCCCCCCCCCCCCCCCCCCCCCCCCCCCCCCCCCCCCCCCCCCCCCCCCCCCCCCCCCCCCCCCCCCCCCCCTTTTCCCCCCCCCCCCCCCCCCCCCCCCCCCCCCCCCCCCCCCCCCCCCCCCCCCCCCCCCCCCCCCCCCCCCCCCCCCCCCCCCCCCTATAGTAGATTTAACGATACAAAAAAAAGAAGAGAAAAAAAGATAATATTGATAAAACTTAAATAAATTATGCCTAGAGTCTAATTGGAATACGGGTTAGGATGTCCACTGTTGTCGAATCGAGGTATTCGCATTCAAATTAAAAAAAAAGGAGAGGTTATACAAAAAAGGCTTATTTTTTGTGCTGAAGATTCCAACATTTTGTTATCATTTTTATTTTATTTGTTATTAAATAAAACGTCATTTACGAATGCAATAGCAAAAGTTTTACTTATTCTAAATAAGTATATACAATAATATACCAATGTCTTTGGAAAATTATTATGGAGGGGATTAGACTAAACGCTTGGTGGGCTCAGACCTTCCACAATTCACTTTTCATTTGGGTACACTTTTTTGTATTTAAGTTATAGATTTAACTTTTATAAATTACTTGGTACCCACATTTAAGTTAGATGTACAAATACATGTAAAGTTAAGTTTAAATTAATTGTACATTTATTGATTGGTATGTATGATAAATAAATTATGATATCAAAAGTATATACAAAATTTACCCTAGCCCTTAAAACTGTAAAATTAAAAATATAACCCATGGATTACTCCGGAGATGTATCATATACTAATAACTAGTCCTTTACCTGAAACTTGCTGTAATGTTTCCTTGATATCCTGCCTCTTGTCAGGGTCTGAACTGCGCAATCGCTCCTCTATACGCATATTCACCTGACGCGACAGCATTTCCAGCGCTTCTAAGTGGACGAGACCTGAAATTGATATCATAAAAGAAATAATTACATATTTAATTAATAATTATCGTAGTATCATGGCTAAGCCTTCAAAGATAGCTTCGGCACAAAAAAGACACAGTTCACTGTTTATCACAAAATCAAATAAAATCACTAATAAATTGCAAAAGTACATACTAATACATTTGTAAAATTTAAACATATTTCACATTATTTTAAATTTTTCCAACGTTCGCGTACTTTACAGCGTGCGTGGTCACGGTAGACTGAAGGCAAAAGGTGTTGATTGTCAAAATAAGTGTCACAGCTGCAGATAATAGTACACTTAGTGGGCAAAGCCACAGTTTCGTTCAGACACAGTTGGAGTCTCGAGCAAACGTCACCTCATCACAACTCCCACCCTCTAAAACGACTCCATCCATACCGCCATTTCAAAAACCATTTGACGTCACGTCGTTTACCCCTACTACAATAGTCAAATCAGCAACCCGGCTCTTAAAAGTTATTTAAAGCTATCTCGCTTTCTACGACATATATTTTAACAACAACAGCATTGCTAATGATATGATAATATAAGTATATTTGAAACACATATAGCAGACACAATAAAATAGATAGATAGAATTTCTTACAGATAACCCTATACTCACTATGAAAATTCAATTTAAGAATAAAACAAATAGCCTGATCATATAGGATCTATGGCGTCACGAAATTTTTACAACATTCTTCCATTAAACCAGATAAAAAATAAAAATACTACTTCTGGCTCAACGATACGTTCCCATTAATTACGGCTGACGGCTTTCATGCTTTAATACGCAAGAAAGTGGCGTCACTCTTTCAGATGATAGCACAAAGGTATGACTTCAGGATTCAGGCTCATTGGGTGGCTGTTTGCATTGGTGGTGCATAGTGGACAAAACTATTGTTTGTTATGTACCTAATGACATATTTAATTTAATTTAATATAATTTTAATAACATAGTTGTTAAGAACAAATGTTACTAACCAAATATGGATAAATGGTCTGAAATAAACAGTTATTTTTTTTTATTATTTAATTACGAACTGCAAAACATATGGGCCCAGGTTCAATTTCCGGCGTTGAAGCATTTGACAAATGAGCTCACATTTGTTGTCTGAGTATCATATGTATGTTATAAAATAAATATAATATAATGGAAACTCAGCTTTAAACAAACAATCAAAACAATCCATCCTAGCAGTTTAATGCATTACGTATCTAGTTATTTTAAGTTATCTTATACAACATAAACTTTACCTTCAAAATCATCAAACAGCGTCTCATAATGGACCTCTTTCGCTTCTCGCTTAGCTTCTCTCATTTTGTCTTCCTCGTCTGCTCTTTCCTTGGCCTCTCTTAATATCTGAGACAATATTGGCTTCTCAGTTTCAAGTCCAAGCATTGCCCGTTTCTTGACCAAACCGGGGTCACCATCTTGAAGAACTTCCATTGTTTTTTTCCCAATAACTTCCAGAGTATCTAAACCACCGGAGATTACTTTTGAACCTGAAATAAGAAAAAAATAATAATTTAGTTTTAACAATAATCTGTTGAGTTGATAAGGCATTATGATGCCTCTGCCAGGAGACTTTTGTAACTAATAAAAATATCTAATTTAAATCTTTGAACTATAACCTACTGTTTTTGTAATTAAATTATTTAAAATAAAATAAAAGCAACCAAGCAGCAAATAAATACATATTCATAATATTATAAGAATACAGCTGTAAAAATTCAAGATAAATGTACAAATCGGTTCCCATTTTCCAAAGTGTGACATGTCATTATTTATATTTTCGGATGTTTTTACCTTTATTGTTATTGGTAAAAAATATTATGTTACTCTAAGAATTCTATGTCAGGGTGTTATTTTGATTATTATATCATTTCTAATTCCAGATTTGTCGCAATGCATCATACAATAAGTGTTTAAAAGAATGAACATTCAGCTTTCACTACTTATGAATTCCTAAGGTTGATTTTGAGTTAAGCTATTTCAAAATATTTACAAGTATTATCTATGTGCCGCCAACACAAATTCTCAATTGATCATGCAATTTTTTAATGTAGGCATGTTTAAGATTTGTATCTGTGTATGTCACATTGTATATATACTGACTTCCTAAAAACAACTCACCAGTACTCTCAACAAACTTAGTTACACCAGAAAACAGACTACCAAACTGAAAAGTAGTGTCTGCTGCTTCTTGACGCTCCCCTTCATTCGAGTGTTCAGTCTCAGAAATATTCGCTTTTTCTTTAGTAATTCGAGCTAATTCTTCTGGATCAGGGGCTCCAATACCTGTTTCGAGGACCGTTGTAATGCCCTGAAAATGTTATCCAATAAATCAATCATTGGTTTATTCACTATCCTTGATAAATTAAGACACAAATTGTCCTACAGAAAAAATATAATTAAGGTGAATGTTTTTTTTACTAAAAAAAGGTAGAAGTTCTTGTTTTGGAAAACCAAATTCCTTTTTTAAAATCTGACCTTTTTACAAACACAATTAATATTGCTGATAATAAATAAGGCAATAAATGTGTTATTTTAAATTTAAAATGACAAATTTTTGTCAGAAATTTCTGACATGATGAAATCTGCTAACTTAAATTCATTTTATCTTAATGTGTCTACAACACCTCCACTAAGTCCAGAACTCTGAAAGATCTCTCATAAAGACCCAATGAAAATATTTTAATAAGGAAACAAGTCTAAAGAATGACGCCATGATGGAGAGTAATGGTGAGCGATGGAGGCCTTTGTTTATACGACAGTCAAATAAAATATAAATTCTCAATACCTGTGAAACTTGACTTGTAATAGTAGTGATTCCTGCAGTGGCTGTGCTAATAAGTGAGTCCACACCCCAACCCCAACCCCATCCATCACTTTTAGGTATGACATGTTCTTTCTCATTCTTTAATGGATTGTTTTCTTTTTGTGCATTATAACTGGCGTGTACAGTTGCATTTTGTTTAATCTTAAATAATTTATAGAATCAGACTTTACCTTACGGAATTACATAGTACAAAACCCTAATAGACCAATATGTAAGCAATACTCTACAACCACTCAAGTGAGAGGTCATATTGGTCTGTTAGGGTTTTGTGATCTGAAATATTTTAAGAGATTTATAACTTTAACCAGAATAAATATATGAAATGAATGTGGATTTAAGTTGCTTATTTTATAAATAATAAAGGACAAACAAGGGATTTATGTATTTTCAACTTCAAGTATTAAATTTTTTTTTATTTATACAACATGAACAATGTTAAGAAAATTTATTTCTTGCACACATTATGCTAAGAGTTATAACTGGAACTGGCGAGGAAGTATGGAGATAGAGAAATTACATAGTGCTCATAATATATTAAAATGAACTTGGAGAATGAAACTTACCTCCTCACTTTTAACATTATCACTTTCATTCCAGTCACCAAAGTCGTCCCATCCAGTATCTTGAGTTGAACTTGCTTGAGGCTTAACATCATCAACTTTTAAATTCGTTTCTTTTATAGGTTCAGTTTCATCTATATCAAAATCATCCCAACCATCTGTTGTTGTAGCCTGTAATGTCACAATATTCAATATACAAATACAAACTCCATGGAATGTGAATAATAATAAAAATATATAACAATATCAACATAATTCAAAATAAAAGTCAGGTAAGGTAATGAGTCACCCTACATTTTTGGTAGGCTTTCGTGTTTCAATTTCTGAATCCAAATTATCACTGTAGTTAGAGGAGGAATTGCGTTTCTTTCTTTCTTTTTTTATTGTATTGGACTGTCCCTCGTCTGCACTCTCAAAGTCTTCACTATCACTTTGTGGCATTTTTATAAATTTAACCAAGGGTTAAAACTATTTAATATTGTCTTCGTGTTTATTTCAAATAAATTACCAAAGTTGAAATGGATTATGATAATTCGTATTTTGATTTTTGAATGTAGATGACGTCTTGCGTTTTGGAAGCTGGACGTCGATAGCTGTCATAATTGATGTCTGACAATGACACTAGAAAAATAAGTCCATTTCACGCAATAACATTAATTCGAGTTATTTTTCTAAAGTATATTCATAATATACTTTTATTTATTAAATTAATTTAAAACTATTTATTCATCCATTGAGAAGTAGAATTGTTTTTTTTATTTTTAAAGCAACAGTTTCTGAAATATTGTCCTACAAAAAAGCTCTTATCACTTAACATTTATTTATATAGGTCCCTGTACGCACTGAACAACGGCCTTCAAATTCGGATTTATTCGGTGAGTATCGAGAACAAATGTAAATACTTATTATGGAGGAACCAAGCTATGCGCCTTATCTTGAGGACCAATAAAACCACTGACCCGAATGACTTATTGCCCAGGACCAGATCCTCGAAGGTGTCAAGGTAATGTTATGTAAATAAATTCACTAATTCTACTTAAGAAGTATTAACTTTTTGAGGAGTTGAAACAGGAAAAACATGTAGATAGGTAATGCTTTTCTCCCTTGGTGTACAATCTTTAGCATAGGATTTTAGCAGAAGACTTTTAGCACACAATCTAATCAACACAATATTATAGAATTATAAAATACTGTTTTTTTTGTTATATTTAAATATCAAAACAAAATTGTATTGCACTTCAACGATTAAATATCATTCGTATAAAGTCATTAAGCAGTTTGATTATCGTGAGCCTACAATTACATAATAGTAATACTATAATTAAACTGTGAATTTTTATTACGACATTTATATCATGTTAACATTCTCCGTCACTTTTAATATATTTATTTACGAGTTAAATAATGGAGCTCATATGGCTATAATAGGTATATTTATTATTACTATGACATCTGCTTTGCCAGTTGATACAGCTAGTTGAATGTGCATTTCAATCCTAAGTAAAAATTTCTTTGAAAAAACGCAATTGTTTTCAGTTGTGCATTTATTAATTAACTATGTTTTATGATTGTTCCTAAGTGTCCGCCACAAAATGCTACAAACTTACTAAACAGAAAAAATATCAGCAAAACATTAGTGGTTTAGAGCTGAGACGTAACTTATCTCTCTTATCATCTGTTATTTTCCAAAGGACAATGTAACGTGAAGTCTGAAAGTTGTTAACATCCTATCCTATCCTTAATATGCTCTTGGTAGTAGCAATTATTATCCATAACTATAATAAGTATGTAGTGTAATGTCTACATATGCTGCGGAATGCGCACCATAATCAATATATATATATGCATATGACATGTAAGAGCTTATAGATATACAAGGGAATCGTAAATAGATTGAATGGACCTACCTCTTCGCTGCTTTTAGCTGTTTTCGCAGAGTTTTCATAAATATCGCATCGCATATATAAAGGGAGGCACCGAATGTAAACATGGTGATCAAGAGGAATGAATTTAGAGTTTAGATGATATTAAATATGTGGTGTAGGATATTATCATGGGTCGTGATAACGTGGCGCTAAGTCCGCGCGATTCAGTCAGCGACGCGAGTTCGCGCAAAGCGGTCGTATGTATATTCCGTGTCGATCGAGTGACGTACGGAACTTTGTGTTCGCGTTCGCGTACGCGCCGCATTCCATCGTGGGGGCCCTTCGCAGCCATTGGTTGATCCCACGTGACGTCACTCCTCGTAATGAGGTATTCAACATGGCCGTGTAGCTAGTTCGCGAGTGTGCTTCGTTATTCGTTTGAATGGATTTAATCAGTGAAATATGCCAAGGAGACGAAACGGTGAGATACCCTTGCCCGACGGATGGGATTACGCGAGGGACTTTGACGGTAAACTCTATTTCATCGACCACAACAGTAGAAAAACGACGTGGATTGACCCGCGAGACAGGTAAGTTTTCCCAAGAGAAGTGTTAACCCCTAAAGAGCCCCTTGTCAAAACTTACATTCCAATGTTATTTGTTAGCATTGCTGGTACAATTATGATATTATTAAATATAAATTTGAATAAACGTGTATCGATGTGGGGCTTGTGGAAAAAATAAAGATAAACATTGACGTAAGTTAAAATAAATCGTGCAAAACAAACTGTTCTTGTGCGATAGAGTCGCGCTCTATCGGAAAACACGCGTAACATCTCCGATTTCACACGACATTCCACAATTGACTAACAACAAATGACCTAAACACAAATAATTGTGGTTATCATTTTGTTATCCTTTGGAATGCGCATTGTGCTCGAAGTCTCGATTTCGTTAAGAGTCCGTTTATTTGGTGAATGTTGTTGGAACGCGGCTAATGAGGCCACGGAACTGGTTCATAGCAATGCTAGTTGAACTGGCGCAGAAATAATTCGATGAAGCGTTTATGCGTAGAGTTTAAACGCAGCAAGCAGTGTGGATGATCGAGTGTTTCGTAAGTACGCTTATGTACGTAGAGTGCAATGAGTGGAGACGGTGAGCGCGGCGGGAGATGGAATGCATTGCATAGGCAAGTTGTACGGTGTGAATGACAGGCCGTAGAATGCGGCTCAGGCCTGCGGCGATGGTCGCGCCTTTCTAAAGCGGCGCACGGCCCCTCCCCGCCTCGCAGACCCCTCAACATCATACCACCTCGAGCTGCAGGTGCACACATCCCTCTTAAATGCCGATCATGTCTAGTATCTACTTAATATTAATTCGGCACCTGCACACTTCGTAGGCCCTTGAAGATGACACCTGCAACTGTGCAAGTAACTGTAAAGCGTACTTTGTGATCCAATTAAGCGAGGCAGGACAGCTATCTTTATCAAGGAAGTATTTAGTAGATGTCACGTCTAGAATGGGTCATTGCAACGGTAAACCGTGTATGGGATGAAAAATTTCAAGACGACATCATGTTTGAGCTATTTCACTCATTTAAAAAGAGCATTACAAAGTTTTTGTGGCACGGCTGTGTCTCGGTAAATTGGAATTTATACGTCGTTGTTAGTTTCGCGTAGATTGTTAATAATTTACGATAGTATTGATGGATTCCAATGTACATTCGAACGGGAAACTTAGCAAAAATATTCTATTATTTATTCCCATATCCCATATTATTCCTGTTCAATATTGGCAGTGGATAAAGTTGCATATTTTACGTTTTAAGATGAATTAAGATAACATTTATATTTCTTATTTTTAATGATAACATACCAAGATCACATAAGATCTGATTTCAGTAGATGCGTTCAATAAAATTGGCCATTAATACAGAGAACATTAAGTTGTCTTCAACATATAAAGCGCACTCTGTTTAATTAGTAGTAATTTATTGTGGAATCTTGTAATTAGCATGTTCAAATGCTATTTACAGACAAGTCTCCATGACTCGATGTTAACTGCCGATAAGAATTCTATAACTATTAAGTAACATGTGTGCGATGTCAACTTGCAGAATGTACACAATAAACCGCGCAACTAAGCCAATTTATTAAGGCTAAAAATAGCCCAGCCAATAAGTCCTATAAAGAGAAAATTAATTACGCACTCATGACACATTCGTTCCTTACACATAGATTATTCGAATTGCGCGCGATTCTCAACGACTAATGAAAAACGAAGGCGTTTGACAGCTACTCATTGTAAATTGAGGAAAAACCATCCATTGTCACGTTAAGCAAGGAAGCGAAGACAATGATATAGTCGATTAACCACTCACTGAGAATAACACCCGAGTTGGTTTATTACTTTAATTATATCATTTGGATGCATTGTTCTAACTGCATTCAACAGTTCGCTTTATAAAGCATTTTCTCTTGCGAATAAGTGAACTGTGGATTCGACTCCCCACGGAGGTCTTCTCTACGAGATATAACTTCAAAAAGAGAGCTTCCTTCCTTGAGGACCGGCAACGCGATGAATGGGCTGCGGCTGTTGCTATTTTGGCTAACAAGCTTTGCCTCCCTATTTTGTATACAAAATACTTTATCATGCGGGTGAAATATATGTGAACTACTGCTGCTGAACTTTTAACAGCGCGCTTACTTCTAGGCTTGCAATATACGCTTTATGTATTGATCTTGTAACGCAGTCTTCAAGATTGTGTAACTTAAGTATGTGTAAAACATCATGTGTATAATTCCCACGCAATACGCGCGCCTTCAAGCGTCACGATGAAGGGGCGAGGCTAGGTGCGTTTCTTGACTTGCTATGTCCTCAACATTTCCTTTGTAATTCAAGAAAAAACGCAAATAATTAATAATTATGGCTAACGTAGCCAATGCTTATACAGTGCAACCTCGATATAACAAATCGGAGGGGAACAAGATATTCGTAATATCAAGTAATTCGTTGAACTGGAGTTTGTTATGTTGAGGTTAGATTGGTCTAAAATTCGTTATAAAGAGGTCTTTACAAACAAAAGCGTGTCGAAACATGTCGAGACATTAATCACATTATAAGATTAAAACTTATATTACGTGGAAATATAAAGGTTTTGGGTTGACAAAATTCGTTAATTAGAGGTATGAATACTTTTTCTTGATAGTTGAAAATTCGTTATAAAGAGGTTGTACGCAAAGAATGCTCGCAATGTAAAGGTATATTTTATATTGACTCTTATGGAAAATTCAAGGGGATTACGAAGAATTTGTTAAATCGAGGAAGTCGTTATATTGAGGTACGTTATATTAAGGTTGCACTGTATTATACACCACTTCATAATTACCCTTTTTTTTTTATAGAACAGGGGGCAAACGAGCAGGAGGCTCACCTGATGCCAATACACCGCCGCCCATGGACACTCGCGAAGCCAAAGGGCTCACCAGTGCGTTGCCGGCCTTTGAGATGTTTATACGCTCTTTTCTTGAAGGTCCCTAAGTCGTAATTGTTCGGAAATACCTCTTTTGGCAGCTGGTTCCACATAGCGGTGGTGCGCGGCAGAAAGTGCCTTCTGAAGCGCTCAGTTGTGGAACGGCGGACATCGAGGTGGTACGGATGAAATTTCGTATTCTGCCTCGATGTCCGATGATGGAATTCAGCTGCAGGTATCAATCCGAACAGCTCCTCCGAACACTCTCCGTGATAAATGCGATAGAAGATGGAGAGAGACCCTACATCTCTACGCAGCGCCAAAGGGTCAAGCCGCTCAGAAAGTGATTGGTCGTCGACGATTCGAAGTGCTCTTCTTTGGATGCGATCAAGGGGAAGGAGCTGGTACTGGGAGCTCCCCCAGAGGTGAGAACAGTATTCCATGTGGGGCCAATTTGCGCTTTATAAAGTTGCAACGTACCCGGTGTAATACCGTCTCGCCTTACTGACCACCAAGCTTCTTGGAGGCAATTTTAGCCTTACCCTCCAAATGATCGCGAAATTGATCATTCGATATATCGACGCCAAAACTCCGATGCTGGCTGAGGCTTTAAGAGGAGTGTCAACAAAAAGAGGAGTAACGACAAAGGGAGTTTTTTAGCGGAAAACCGCAACCTATCTCTTTTTGGGATTAAATTCGACAAATTTAGTCGACCCCAGTTCGCGACATTACAAAGTAATCCTATTCAGACACAAATTGTTCCGGCACTGCTCGACAATACCCGAGAAATATTCGCACGGCCAGTGTAAATTGCATCCCCAGTGCTATCATCCGCATAACAATGAATGCTTCCAAGCTGTAGCATGTCATTGATATGCAGAAGAAATAGGGTCGGGGATAGGACACAGCCTTGTGGAACCCCAGAATTCACAAATTTAAGGTCAGAACATGCTCCGTCGACGACGACCTTGATGTTCCAATCCGCCAGGAAACTGGAGATCCAATTGCATAATTTCTCGGGAAACCCATATGCTGGAAGCTTAGAAAGAAGTGCTTTATGCCACACCCGATCGAAGGCTTTCGCAATGTCCAAACTTACCGCCAGCGCCTCCCCCTTGGACTCAATTGCCTCTGCCCATTTATGAGTAAGGTATGCAAGAAGATCACCAGCAGAGCGGCCACGACGAAAACCGTACTGGCAGTCGCTAATCAGCTGGTGACCCTTTTGTATGAGAACTGTTCTTCCAAGCTTCCAATTCCAATTTTAACCAGAGAAATTCTTTATATTTGAAGGAAAGCTGCTGCTTTGAGGGAAATTCGAAATGTATCACAGCGTAGTTGATAATTAGGTTGAGATGATTAATATCGAAGTAACAAAGTAAATACGTGTAAAATTAGACATACTTCAATATTATCTATACAATTACGCGATAACAGCAATTCTCCTATTTCTAATCAAAAATAAAATTCCATTCTTATCTATATGCCGTCACGAGGTTATTTATTCAACCATAATGCGTTCTGTTCTGTTTATTGCTACATCTATTTGATTTAGTGTAGCTACAGAAGCGTAAAATAACAATAGATCTTTAATTTCTCATCTGATTGTTTCTTATTCGCCCATGGCTATAAGCAACTATATAAGGGTAATGTGGTCAAATTAGACATTACAAAATTGCCAAACAAGTCTCAGTATGATTAACGAAATGTGGCCTCTGACACACGATGTGTTCGACACTAAAACGACTAAATAGGAAACGTTGAAGATATAAAATTTAATAACCATTTATATTTTGATTTGCATACGGTAGCCGTTGATTATCTAGTCGTCGCCGGCGGAGAGACGCCGGTCTAAAGAATGCTGCCTTTAAGTAATAATTCCTCTTAATATTTCGAGACAACTTAATGGCCACTGAAGACGTGCGATTCCAATCTGTTAGATGATGGAATGAAAGCGAGGTTTTACCGCTATCCTACTTGAAACATTAAGACTCATTTACGATTCTTCAGAATTTTTCAAATGGAATTTAATGAGATATTTAATTAATAAAGAACGTAGATGTATTGATATTATTTCTTCGATTGAATTGCCGCGCCATTTATGGCGAACGAAATTCTAAAGGCGGGTTAGGTTTGAATTGACATAAATCATTTAAGACGCTGTTTGTCGGAATTCGTAGGCGTAACTCAAAACCACAAAAACGTGCCTTGTTTCCTGGTAGTAGTGTGCTATTTGAAATTACATAGTGTTAAAACTATGTCGGTTTTAGATCGTAAGCGTTTTGGAATGCAAACCACCTGTAAAAGCGATAAGGTGATAGAAACTGGCCGAGTTTACTCAAACGCCGTTTTTAAATGCTGATAATATAACATAACGGCCATTTTGGATGCAGGATTAACGTTCATAAAGATCGTACTCTGGTAAAACTATTGTCTTTTGTTTTATTTGAAGTTTTTAACACGCGGAAGTCTTAATACAAGGTAAGTCTTGTTTTGGGAAGTGATGTGAAACAATGGTGAAAGAATTTGCTTGGACAATAATTCTGCGAAGTTGCTTATTCCATTCAGTGGATGTTGTTTGGGTAATGGTTAATCGTATTTTCCGGTGCAAACAATGTTGCTCTAATAACATGCGCTTCAAAATTTAACTTTCTATTAGTTGGGAAATGGAAAGTCTATGAAGCACCGATGGGCGGGCAATCATCTAACATTGATTACATTTGTGGCCTTAATGTTTATTTTTCTAGGTAAAACGTTGTTGTCTCAGATAAATGAAGACTTTGGTCTAAATCGCCTGTAAATAATTATGGACTTTTGTATCCTCCGGTTTCGAAATAACCTAACACGTATCGGCCCACGGAAACTTTGTTAAGAGTTATCTAATTAATATAGCATATATGCCCCAATGATTAAGCATTCTAAATGTGTTATATTTTTTTTGAAACGCCAGTGTTTTCAAGCTTAACAACAAACAATTATATATCTCCGACGTATAAAACTGACAAACTTAATAAAATAAGTTTATCGACTAGTCTACCAATACTTTATGGGCTCTGAGGCTTTAATTGTGGGGCGCTTAGATCAAATTAGGCTTTGTCAATCTCTGTATAAATGATATTCAATTATTTCAGACATAAAAGCTTACAGTTTCTTATGCTAGCGCGTGCTAACATTGTTGAATATAGAAGTACAAAGGCGAATTATATTTTGATATCGACAGTGAGTTTAGTGATTAAGTTTTGAGTCGTGATATTCATTACATTATGTCGCACGCGCCGGCCACTGGCGTGACGAAGACGGCTGGTATGCATCGTGAATCAGACAGTAACCCTATATATTTCAATGTTTATGTAATAACCTCATGGCCCGTTCGTCATTTACAGACGTGCAATCGAACAGACGCTTATTATTTTGTTCCACCAAGGGAAGCTGTAGAAATCTTGGCATTAAATCACGCCGGACCGATTCATTCCGAGTACTTGATGTGTCTGGGGAATGTCTTAAACCAAATATAAATTCTCAAAGACCAAGACGGGCTTGAGACCTTGGTATAGTGACGTGATGCGCGTTACAACGCTATACACCTCTGTTCACACTTGGCGCTGGAATGTCGTTTGTCAATGATCGAATAACGCGTGACGTCATGGCGTCACATTAGCTGCCAGTGCGCACCGTCCACATATGCTCGCCAACGATTGCTGGGTTAGAGAAAATTTCGTTGATCAGCAATGACACAACGCAATGAACCTGCTTGCTGGTTTAATACACGCTTCGTCACATTCAGATTTTTATATTCATGTATCGGATCATCCGGTTGGCAATCGCCATGCTCCGCCGAACTCATTGCATGTTTAATTCGATTATAACTGCGTCGCTTTGTATCATCGGTTTTGAATGGAATGCGAGAGGAAATCACGTTGACCCCTAACACTTCCTTTTTTGGTACAGCAAGTCTGTTATTCTTGTCCCCCGAGCTTTGTTTTCGAGATGAGAATGCTGTGAATTTTTCCTGTAGCGCTTCATGATTCCTGTGACACAGTTTTGATGATTTCAAGAATTCGACCGGGGCAATGTACTCGCTAATCGAGATTGTTCGAACCTTAGACTGAGAGAATGTGCATTATGCGTGCTATTCGGATTAAAATATTTCCCGGGCGGTATTTATAGATTAGGAGTAGGTGTGCGTGTTCGTCTGTTGGTTGTTCGATGTGTGAGACAGCGTGGCACCGCCTTCGAGCAGACGCTGGCGCAATGCAGGATTTGGCAGCGAAATTTTTAATGAGGACATCGATCAAATCAAACCTAGTCGCAACTTTATAGACATACAATTCTGTCAATTATTTCCCACCATAGAAGGCTTAATAGAAAATGTTGTAGAGAACTTGTCACGACGCTTCTCACCTGAAGGAATGTCGTAAAATGCCTGTACTTAATAAAATAACCTAAGCGAGTAGAACTTTCGCAGTACTATTTGTGGACATCAGTACATTCGCCTCAGTCCATTAATAAAAGCATACTTTGTTTCGGCAATTTCAAAGATCATCTATTTATTTGAGCCACTCCTTACTCCACGTATGTCCTGCATTTTGATAGGAATAAGGTAAATTTGATGCAATTATATGTTGACTGGTATAACGACATTGCTTCGTGACAAAAAGGTAATTTGTAGAACATAGATACGATGTAATAATGTAAAGGTTTATAGTCACATCTGAGTTATTATTGAAGTATTAATGCTTTTAATTGAATCTAAAATATTTTATCACACTTGTCAGGCCTTACCATTGTTATAATTAGCGATAAAAATGTTTTGACGCAAAGATAAGCGCATTCTTCAATCACGCCATTTCTAAATTGATAAAACGTCTATGTGATTACAGCTTATGTTTTGTAGCGTCATATTTACTTTATTTATATAGTACTCTGCTACCAGTGATTTTTTCGTTTTATATAGCTTTACATTTTTTATTTAGCGATTTTTTTATAAAACAGGCCCTCAAACGGGCTGGAGGCTCACCTGATGTTAAGTAACACCGCCGCCCATGGACACTCGCAATGCCAGAAGCCTCACCAGTGCGTTGCCGGCCTTTAAGATGCTTATAAGTTCTTTTCTTGAAGGTCCCTAATTCGGAAATACCTCTTTTGGCAGCTGGTCTTAAACGATTAAACGAAGCTTACGATATTAACTCTAAACTTAGAGACTTTTTAATTTTTTTTGTGATTTAAATATTATTATTGGATTAAAGTTTTTTTTCCTCCTGTAAAAAATTATAATATATATTGTAGATATTTGGAAGAGTCTGAGATATGAATATATTATTGTCTCTGAGTTGTGTTAAAGAAACCTGATAGAGACACTAAACCTCGTGAGCTTTCACATAAATGCAAAAGTTACGCAAGTCGGCGATTGTGGACATTCAACAATAATAAAAAATCTAATTGGACTCTTAATGTACTGACGTCTCTTTCTTTAAACTTTGTTTCGCTGCGAGGAAGAGAGACAGTGTACTTTACCAATGCAGTGCAATTGTTAATAAGTGTCAGTGTTTGCTAAAATAATATTAGAACAAGAAGTAAAAATTAATTCGTCTTTGGTGTTCGTGTGTGTGTGCGATTAGGGATTCCGTGACACGGGTCACCGTTTCCAAGAACTGCCTGACGTCCCGGTGACAGGACTGGTTTTGCCGATGCAACATTGTAGTCTATATCCGTCCTTGTTTAACCTACGTCGGATCGTCTTTCTCGCCGCACACGCGCCCTCTATCTCACCCGAACTTCGGTAGCAGTTGAATTTCCATTGAAGATTCGGCGACGCGGTCGCGTTATGTAAATGCTTGGGCAATTTGAAATAAAATCGCTGGTTAATATCACGACATTACTTTCTTTTCGTTTGGTAATGACCATTACGTGTTAAAATTCCTTCAAATTGGCTCATTAATACTTTCTCAGGCGAACGGTAGCACAGAATTTAACCTTACACGGCGTATCATTACAGTCTCAGTGACTACAAAATTGCCAATAATCGAAATGTTAACGTCACGTATACGAAATGTCAAATTTAAGAGCTCTTAGCGGTATTGGAACTGGACACGAATTCCATTACTATTGAAGGACATGCTGTGAATTAAGTAACGTAAATATTTATATGAATATTGATTGAAGGAAGGCTTTTAATTTAGGTTTAAATGGTAATTTGTCATGTAAACGATTTATTTACAAGAAAAAGTTTTACCGCTATTACACCTCAGCCTAGGTGAAGGCAACGCTAACATTAAAAAAATTTAATTCCATTTTCGAATTTTGTTTAATTTCTTCAAATGAGGTTCAATACTTGTACAAATGCAAGTAACATCGAAATAGATTCTTAATTTAAAAATCCAGTTTCTCGAATGCAAATATGAAGTTTTTGCAGCAAGTAGCCGGCGCCTTCGAACCACGCCCCTGCTTCTGGCCTGACTTATCAATAATTACTCTAGCCATTATCTCAAGCAAAACTAGTTCGTGTCTGAGTCCGCCCCGCAACACTGGAATGCTATTTTAGTTTATAGAAAACGCTCTCGATTTCCTGTCCATATAAGATAGGACTTCATTCCAGGATTTAATTTAATGTAAAAACAGTTTTTAATTTGAATTATTTATGTGCATTAGCGAAACACTTTCGCTATTTTTATTTGCTACGGGATTAATGTCAATAAAAGTCACTTGACAGTTGACATACAAGCTCAAAAATTAACGTTAATGGTAGATATATATATATATATATACTTAACTATTCCTTGTACATTGAGGAGAAGGCAATGGAGTTCATGTAGTGTATAACTTTACTAGGAACAAACATTTGCCTGCCCCATCTCGATACATGATACCACGGGCAAATCGGACTAACTCTAATCCCCTTACAGTTCTCATCAGTCTCTTTTCACAAAAGCGTCACATAAGTGTGATAGAAAGAGACAAAAGAATGCCTTATTGTGTGCCATAAGACTTTTATAAATAAGAGGGTAGTTATAAAAACAAAATTATCTCGTCGAAAGTAATGATGGGTTCTTGTTTGTTTTTAATGATATACATAATGCTTCAGATTCGTGGGAACTTGCATTTAAGCTGTTTTAAAGAATTATTCGGTTACACTAGTTAAAATATTACGCTCTCTTTTGCTTTATATAAAACCTACCGTCGTAAGTTTAATTTAAAACAGTAAAGCGGTTAGACGACGTATATATGTTTTATGTACTTCAAAGATTATTATTGAACCACTTCAGGGTTGAGTTCCAAGCTGAAGCCACTATATACTAAAACTCACTAAAACTAAACATATAAATAATATTTTCATTATATTCTTCGCCATTGGGAATCTAGAGAATTTAAGACAAATTATATTTTATGATAACACTTAATTAGTAAACTGTGCTTTTTAAAATTTATGACGGTAATTAATATTTTGATACTCGTAATAATAATGAATATTTTGGTCGCACGTTTAATAGCGTTTTAAATATTCATGCAGTGCTATTTTGTTCTTATTTTAAATATAAACAGGTTTTGGGCGACGTCATTTCGTTAAGATGATTCTTCTTGTTACAGATATACCAAACCGCAATCGTTCGCGGACTGCATTGGGAATGAGCTTCCAGTCGGCTGGGAGGAGGCCTATGACCCTCAAATCGGGCCATACTACATCAACCATGTCAATCGTAAGTAATTTGGGAATGGGAACATTAGATTTCAATGAGAAACTAATTTACATATAACTTGTATTGCAAAGTACATACAGCCATTTCAATTTACTATAACTTTCCACACTAGCCGTGTACCTAAAAATATTTTTTATTTTTTATTAATAGCATATAGCAATAGCATATAGCATATAGCAATATATTATTAATAGCATTGTTACTTAATATCACTTCAATAGGTAAAGAATTGAGCGAGACCTTCACTTATTGAAATCAAATATTCTTACTGCGGTATGGGATGGGATGACTTCAGTAAGTGCCGAATTGTTTGAGTTTAAACTGTTTAAAATGATTCTAAAAAGACCTAAGCTCTTAGTGGTCTTTAATTATACACAAGTTATAAGAAAATATATTTAAGATATATTATAAGCCAGTTATTTTATTGATCCATTAACTGGTGTTTTAAAACCAAACGTAAGATATCTAAGGAAATGACAATGATTAGACGAAAGCTGTATTTTAAAATCAAGAAAGAATAGAGAAACGAACAAATAATTTTTCAGTCTCTGAATCGGTAAAATGTGGAGGCTCTGATTAGACTAAATTCTTAGTATGGTCAGAGCTTCCACGTTTAACATTTCATTTGGGTACACTTTCTTTGCTTTTTCTTTATTTTTGAGGTGATAGCTTAACGTTTTTTTAGCAACTCAGTGCCCACCTTCAAGTTATATGTACGATTAAATATTGTTTAAGTTTAGTTTATATTAGTATTAAATATTGTACATTTAGTCGGGAGGCCAAAATAAATAAAATGTTATCAGCATTTTATGATGGTAATATAAAAATTATCTCAAAATTAAACATAGATGCATAAATGATTGGAGTCTAAGACAATATATAAGTACAAACATTGTGTGTCTATTTGTGGGTATTTTAGATTATTAACAGTTTCTACCCAACGCCCAAGAAAAGAGCAAACTATCTTTCAAGTAGGCGTGATGTATACTTTTACAGGTTACCATCAAGGTTAAAAAAAATGATGCAATAATTATGAGAAATTGCATAAAATAACTTATTAACTATTGAAATATGTCGTTAGCGATAACACAAATTAGTAATTAATACTTATCCAAACTAAAAAACAAAAGCCAATATTCAATTATTTTATCAATAATAAAAAAAAAATCGCGTACTTTCGCAAAATAATTTAGATTCGACCCTCTTACCATAACACTCGATGAATCAGAGAACGGGTTTTCCGTTTTTATAATTAACATGAAATTTCAACACCTGACGAAACTTGATTTTATTGAAATTTACTCTAATATTTTTTTATTTTTATACAAGTGACATGACACACAGATTTTAGTAAAACTTCAAAGTCTCTCTTGCTACCCACGACTACTGCAAAGCATTCTAAACGGAAATTACATAATGTGATTCATTCGTATTTACGATAGAAATTTTTAAGTATATGTCAGGTGTTATCCAAAGTGCTTACCCCACCATTCACCTCTACTTGCCACGATGAAAATTGAAAATTGTATGTCTGCCTTGCAAAAATAAGTAAAGTTATAGCCTTTGTTATAAATCCATTATATATGACATAATCACGACGTCGAACCTGGGAGCCAAATTTTTATATGTTTGGACATTGTGGTATATATTTGAATAATAAAATTTGTTATTAATAATTTCCTAAGCTCAGACGTTGGTCAGTTATGATTTTATTATACATATAAATTAATTATAATTTTTTCGATGACACATAAGATAAGAGGCAACAAATATGTCTGAGTTTTATGAGTTTTTGTATTAAAACGGTTATAAATTTATGCTTTCTTAATTAGATCACATTAAAATTATATGTGACACATATGTTAGACCGTTTTAAGGCTACTTTCACAAGATTTTGTAATATTGCGAATTCCCATTGGTCTCGATTCTGATGTGTAGTAACTAGTCTAAATTTAGTCAAGCCAAACATACCTATTCAGGAAATATCCAAATCAACACGACTAAAACAATTTCGTATGTAGTTGAAATCGCGTAAGTTTTTTGGAATATAGTTTAAATTACCAATACCAATAGATTTTCTTTACGGCTTACGGATTGGACGCTCATTTCAATATAACGGAGCTCCAGTGTTTAGACAAAAGCCCTTAATTACTCGGGACATTTATTACAGTTAAAATTGAGTAAGCCGATGTAAATTCCATACAATTATTATCTTAAGTAACTATAATGGTGGTTTGAATGGGCATTCCAAATTCAAATTGTATTTAACATGCACGCTTTAGACAATTGACAATAAATTTGACTTATTAAATACTTTTGGAATTATCAATGCCTACTTTTTCTAATTCTTATTTCTTCTCTATAGCGACATCTAGAACAAACTATCTAAATACTATTCGTACAATTGAAAAGACTTTATTGGTTAAACACATTTAATCAATACTTTGGATCTTTTCATTACAATGAATACAGCCTTAATTAACTTAATGTTGCCACTTCTATTCGTTATGGCAGTGCCTACAAAAAACTATAGATATTTGATACAATTCTAAATTATTTTACATAAATTCAGTTTAATATCGTTCAGTGTCGTTGATAGTACATAATGAAAATAACATATACAATGTTTTTGTACGTTAAATATTCACACATTCTTAGATAATGGTACTTAGGCTATATGATGAAAATCAGTCAAGTAATTTTATGTTAAAATGCGGTTTTAAAGATGCAAGATCATTATTCATAGTTAATGCACCAAGTCGTTAATATAATTATTATTTAGCTCGCCCTAGCTCGTTATTTTGCCCAAGGCGTATTTTTCGCTACATATTATTACGCAGATATGTATCTTTGAGTAGTCTTATACTATTCCAAGAGGAAATATTATTTTGTAATAACATGCTATATTCGATTTATTACATTCGAAGCAGGCAAGTTTTATGGTATTCAAATAGTGTCGTAAATACGGAAAAAATTATGAAAATGCATTGAAATTTGATATTAAACATAGTCCTTGAACGTGTGTAATATTTTGGGACTTGTTCTCCGCTTAATTTATAAATTCAGATTTTTTATTACAATTTTATATGTATTGTTATATTACATTATATTATATATATAATGCAGAAACGCTTTTTTTATTTAATGCAACCTCGTTAACTACACTTTTACAATTTCTACTTGAATGTAAGAAATTTATATTTTAAATAGTTACTGAAAACATTATAACTCGGTTGGTTGGTAGTTAACAATTTAAAAAGCTTACAAGTACCAAGATTAATAAAACACTATCACACACACTATCTGCGTAGAGCCCAGCATAAAAAGCTATATAATCTACGAAGTTATTTTCGAATACCATTCGAACCGGAGATTTCGCGATATGGCAAGAAAAAATGTACCATGGCGCCAGCAACGCTGACATTTAGAATGTGAATTAATTAATAATTCTTCGAGAGATGATTCAGCGTGCATTAGCAAGTAACGGAAGTACGCTTGGCAAGTTAAATACAAAGACTTATGATTCATTGTGTTGAGGCTAAAGGCGACATTTTTTACGCTGTTATCACAGGCATTTTTACATAATTAACGCTTAGCCTTACTAGCTGTTAGTAGTAACGCTGATTAGAAAATGTATAATTCTCTCCGAACACACGTTACGTTAAGAGTAATTACAATACATTGATATTAAGATATTACTGTCGTTTATCCAACTAAACAATAATGTTTCGTTTATGGTGGTGGGACCAACAGATAAGGCTATCGAAATATACATTATACAACTTTATATAACTAGACAAGGGTATGTTATGAAACATAGTTTGAATATCCTTTTCACAATTTAATACGTACGAAAGGTCTCCAGTTACACATATCGAAGTTTTTGATATGATCAATACAGTAAAATTATTAATTTAAAATAAAATTTGTTTATCCGATTGAAAATTAATTCTTACAAAACGCGACGTCGAGTGCAAGAGACTTTTGTCCAAGAGAGCCTTCTACACCAAAATATATTGAGCAACATTTCAATCATCAAATTTATAATATTGCAATCGATATAGAAGTTTACTTTTAATATGCATCGCTCCAACACTATATGAATAGAATTTAAAGATAAAATATATAATAAAATTCTAGCAGAAGACTACCTCAAATATCAATTCGAATAATTTGGTCAAAACATAAAATTATAAAACTCCAAGCACATTAATACTTTCAGATTAAAATTAAGGTCGTTGACCGGCAAAGGTCATGAACTCATAACCTGATCAGCTGTTTATCCTGAACATATTTGATCCATTTAAACCTATTTCTATATTTTTAAAAATATTTTGTCTCACGGTTTTTCCGTGCTATTGTAGAATTATCTTACTCGATCGAGTTGGCTCAATGATCACCATGCCAGGCTGTCGAATATAGATTCTACTGCGAGTACTGTAAATTTTGTCGCCCACGGTCTGGCTTTTCAAAATGTATGTAAACTGTAAATATGTTTGACTGTTGTTATTAGCGGATAGTGTAAAAAGTGTATTTATTTGTATTACTAGATGATCCCTGCGGCCACACCCCCGTCTATAGACCCGTGCCGGCCATTACATATAAATAAACGTATAATATGTATGAATATGAATTTGTAATGCTAAATGTATCTGCTTTTCATTTACGATTTTGTTATACCAAATTGCTCCAAAATAAACTATCAATTTTTGTTGTAGTTTTACTATTTTGGCTATAATGGTTTTGTAGGACTATTTAAGACAAACATTTAAATCGTTAAACATTTGTGTTTTGGTAGATTGTAGATGGTAAATTTTTTTTCTACTACCTCAATTCACACAATATCTTTAAAATTTTACCCTATATCGTATTCTGATGTATACGCAAAGTTTGATTAAATTCGAATCAGTAGTTTACGTGAAAGAATAACAAACATAAAACAAACTTTCCTGTTCATGATATTAGCACTATGTGCCATAGAGTAGAGCACAATTGTCGTATAATCGGATTTGAGTGGCAATCGCTCGGCCTTGTGCCTCCAGAATTGATATAATTGGAAGATCGCCGCGCTTTGTATGTCACGCTCTGTACAAGTGACTCTGGAATGTCATTGCATGCAAATTGGTTCAGCAATTGGTTTCAGTGTATAGGATTGTAAAAGGTGATGATTTATACTTCCAAACATATACGTATATATATTAATAGCTGACCCGGCTACCGCCTTAGCGTAGCTTTGATGCACTATTTTATTTTGTATTATACGTTTTTTATTACGTAATTTTATTTTAGTTTTTTATTGGCGTAGTAAATGCATATGTATCCGTGCAAAGTTCCATCTTTCTAACACTAACCGTTTCGACGCTAGAGTGAGAACGGGCGAATGAACGGACATGACGAAGGGTTCCTCTACGTAGACTGCGGAACCCTATTAAAAGTAGCCTAAGTCATTCCTTATTACATCAGCTACCAATCAAAAAAAGTCCCGTCAAAATCGGTCCAGCCATTCCAGAGATAAGCCGGAACAAACAGACAGACAGACAACAAACATTTAAAAAAAACGTCTTTTTGATGTATGAATCGTATAAATATTCATATGCATGTATATGGTAAAATTCATATTGAAATAACCGGTCTTTACCGGTTATTTCAATATTAAAAACAGACACTCCAATTTTATATATTAGTATAGATATATGTTTTTCTATATCTCTTACCATCAAAGTGCAGTCAAATAAACGCATATAAAGCCGTGTTAATATATGCAAAGACTTTTCATACGTTTCTTATCTAGTGAACTAATAGACGCCATTTAGAAGTGTAAAATAAACCCTAGGCTGTAATGCAAATAAAGCAGTACGGGAATATCAATGGTTGTAATTACTTTACATCAACTTGAAGGCGTGAAGTCGCGTAACTTTGTAAGGAGTTTACGAGTTTTGCTAATTTAAATAATTCAAAAGTGATTACAAATATAATGATTTCACATGAGTGGATTAAATTTCGTTCGTTGCCTTCGATGAGGTTTTTGTTTCTATCTTGAGTTGGGAACAGTTTTATCTACCTTATTCATTTTTGTCTGTAATTTGACATGGGATTTTCACATGTGGATAGACTGACAAGACGTATATATAAGGTGAGTGTGGATGGCGAGGGTGGGGCTGGGAGACCTGTCCGAACGGTTTTGGATCAGATTCAGAACGTTCTGGCAGGTCAAAAGTACCAATAACCGACGAAAATGTATGATGAATTTAATGAGTGTGCAAGGATCGTAGCAAGTGGAGGTCTGTGGTCCCTGCCTACCCCAATGGGAAACAGCCGTGACTTATATAAATAAAAAAAATAAAAATCACATGTGATATCAAATCTAGTATTGGACGGAAAGTCCATGCTTCCCATCTTGTTGATGCTTTTTAAAGATGTAATAAGAAATAACACTGCAGGCGCAGCGACGCAAAGACGCTGTCACCAACGTTTCTAGTCTCCATTATTGTGGGGTCTTTACTTTTTCCATGTACAACTTTCACACTCACTACTCATATTTATTTTTTATTATTGAATTATTATTTATACTATTTTCAAATAAAACTTGAAACATTTTGTGTTAAATCTGCCTAATTTGTTCAACAGATTAATGTTTTAATTATAGAAGGCTTAGAATCCTTTATCCTATTCTAAAATTAGTGACTTTTCGAGTCAATCGTGCACATTTCTGCTCGCTTTTTAGCTAAAGCCTACACTCTCTTATATTACTCACAGATTAATTCATAAGTCCTTAAAGTTGTCTTCGATCGAAGGATCAAAGTAGACGTAGTAAAATTTGTATTACTTGTTGTTAATTATTGTTTGTTAGTGTTTAGAAATTTTGAAATGCCTAGTCAACCTTATCTACGATAATACAGGTAGAACGCTAGCTTATATCACTTTGCATAAAACTGCATTATGCAAGCCACACCTGATTAACTTTCAACACAACTATCTGAATCAAGGCTTTAAGGTATTAACATATAATTTGTTTGTATGCCGGAGCTAACGAAAATATATATGTGTTGAATACTTCATGTTTATATAAAAACTTCTTTATATGATAAGCATTCAAAATATTTTTTCAAATATTTCAATGAATTTATTTAGACATCTATCGAATTCATTACAATTATGTTGTATGGAGTTAAGTTTAAACTAGGATTTATATAATTGATATCAGAGAAGAATCATCGTTCGATATATTTGCAAAATTTTAAATACCTAAAAAATATCAAAGATATTTTTTGTTAATTAAAACTCAGTGGCAATTACAAATTGTTTAAATTTGAAAAATCTCTTTACAGAGGTGACGCAGTTAGAAGACCCGAGGTTAGAATGGCTGAGCATTCAAGAGGCCATGCTGAGGGACTACCTCCACACCGCCCAAGAGGCACTAGAGGTGAGTTTTATGGTCTGATAATATAATCAAAGGATGATGGTTCATTTAATTCGGACAAATCGGCTCGTATCTACGATTGTTGACCACAGTCATGTTAAGAGTTCTATTGTTTTTGTTAACATCAAACCTCCTTGGTATATTTTAAAAATCTATAGATTTGTGAATCCGGAGACAGCTTTTAAGTATCTAATTCTGGTACCATCATTTGGCCAATGTCGTGTTGGTGGAAAGTCCATGTAAAATATTTGGTACGAACTAGTCTTAGTCGTAAGTTTAAAAAGAGGCGTAATCACTACATAGTATAAAACAAAATCGCTTTCTCTGTCCCTTTGTAAGCTTAAATCTTTGAAACTACGCAACGAATTTTGATGCGGTTTTTTTTAATAGATAGAATGATTCCAGAGGAAGGTTTATGTCTATAATAACATCCATTAAATAATAGAGAAGTACTGTTGTATTTTTGAGGTTTCTAATGTGATGTCGTAAATAATTACATGTTTTCCGCTTACATTGCAAACGCAGGCTGAACCCTACGAGTTTTATCAAAATAATGTACTAAGTAATTGAAAAGGTCTACAGAAAAGTCCGTGATGTTATATGTCTATCTCTTATAGATAACCTACCACAATAACTTTTTTGTCATTAACTTTTTACGACAAATAATGGCTAATTTTCGAAGCGATGTTAACCAATACAGAATTAATCCTTCCCAATACCTTGAATACATTGTTCATTTAATATAGATCTATATTTTATTATTCTATAGTTGTGTTTATTTTTGTGTAGTGCATTTAGTATCAGCATTGCAACCGTGCGAAGCCGGGGCGGGTCGCTAGTAAAACTTAAATTACATATTTTGCTTGTGTCAAAGTAAAGGAATGCGCTAAACAGAGGTGTGGTTTATTTAACAACATTAGAATAAGCTTATTCCAAATGCGTTCAATGACACAGATGAAAAAAAGCCATAATGTTCACGACAATAAATTCTCTCCAAATTCCAAAAGCATTTTCGTTCACGGCAATTAAAAATAGATGATATCAAATTAATGACTACCTATCTATAATGCGCACTCGAAGGCATTAAGACATAGATAACAGAGGAATGTCAGATACCACAGATAAAAGATAAGTGGGCACTCATATTGTTTCCAATGAAACGATACATCACAGAGTATATGTAAGACATTTAAATACTCAATGAACATCGGAATATTGATTATATTTAACTAAACAATGAGTTTTGATTTAAGAAGCCACATTAGATGCATGTCAAAAAATGGCGGGTTATCTTTGCCAATGCGTACTGGATTTGCTGGCTCCCCTATACTATAGTAAAAACTTTCGAATGACAAGACGAGGTCACAATTGACTAGCTGCTCTCTGCAATGAACTTATCCCCACCACCACAATGTTCATACAATTCGATATTATTAACAGGTGCTATATATAATATAGCCATCCTCGGTAAACTGTACAATATTTAGGATAATTCCTGGTTCATAGAAGACTTAAATCTCCGTAATTTGGAATTCAGTTTAAATTACGGTTTGCTTAAAAAAAGCTCTGACATACAGCAACCGTTTTTGTGCCACTTAGATTATCTTTTATTAACAATTCATGCGCAACTTATGGTCTTTTATATCCAAAATACCAATAAATGGAAATTTGTGTTGTTTCATCGTATATATAATAAGATGATCTCGTGATTGCTTGATTAGTTTTTTGACGACCAGTCCTGGCTTACCCGTCGTAATCGAAGCCTTAATTTTTTTTTTTATAAAATCATACTTTTTTTTCATACTTTATCACACATGAATATACATAAAGGGCGGCCTTATAGCTAATAAGCGATCTCTTCCAGGCAACCTAACAGTGATGGAGATATTAAAACGGTTTATCACGGTTTATCTGTGTAGTTATTGGTTTATAGGCCGTACAAATAATATCTAAAGTTTTATTAATAACACAATATATTATATTTGAAATAAATCGCAAATTACATTTATTTCTCGAATGAACCATTTTGCGATATTCGTTGAATATTTATGGCGTTAATGAATCCTGAATGAATTAGCATGAGAATCTAATAATTCTTTGCGACTGCAACTTTCATATAAATCTTGTACTCGAAGGAAACCGTTATGGGGTCTAGTTAAGACATACGTGATTGTAGAATTTTGATTGAAGATAAATGTGAGTTACGTTTTAATTAAAATTTTCAGAGTTAAAACTTAACTAACTAAATAAAATAGTTTAATATCCTATCTTACATATAATTACGGTAAATTAACTATAAGCTTTCTTAAAAGAACTTATTTAAGTCTCATTGTATTCAGTATAAACTACTTTCTTATATGTTTACTTAGAGTTGAAGAGACAGGTACTGTATTTCAACGAAATTAGGCTGAAGTATTTTATGAATGAGTTTTTTATGATACTTAACATATTATGATATATATCTCCTTCCTATAAGGTCTCTGTATTCAACGCCTGCTGTATAATTGTTGTTTATGAGAGCTATAGCATTATTATATTTAAATATTATCTATGTAACCATATATTATATGTGTTTTGACACTGATAATTGTGAACAATCCATTTAAGAATAGCATTAACGAATGTAATTCTATTTTCAAATAACAAAATAGTTTTTAGTTAAATTCCACAGACAAAACACCGAGATATTCCGAACAGACCTTGACGAAATCAAGTTTAGAATTCTATTATTTTTTCCTAGAACCGACATTGGAATGTGACCTGAGTGCAGTTATCTAACCTTCGGTTGACGTCAATCGATAATGTAAACAAGCTGTCGACCTGGATGTGTCTGTATGTTTGACCTTTTTACTACAGTACTTTGCTTGCTCCACAAATGTTCAATTTGTATGGAAATCTCAAACCGTATTAATTTTATTCCCAGGCAAATTTTGCGCCAGTCGAATACCAATCACAATGTATCATATTTTTACAACTAGAAACTCTAAACAAAGGAAAGTGGATTGATTAGCGAGACTGAATCGCCTCGCAATGCTGTTTGCCTTCAGTAGGTTTAAAAGTTGTCACAGCCGGTCTGAAGTACCGCCCACCCAAAGTGTACTCCAAATTTAAAAATAAAAAACAAAAATATCAAGAAGTTTCATAGACAACATATATTGGTGCAGATTATGCGTAGAATATTACGTCAACGTAGTATGGTATAGATTAAAAATCAGTATGTGGTTTAGATGATCGATGATAATCCTTAATTTTTCATTCAATGCTTTTATTTTAGATTTTAAATTCTTTAGCGTATCTGAAAACTAACCAAACATAGACAATATTAAAGTTACGAAATGATTATATCAAATTATTAGAGACATTAAACACTTTGATTGGATGATGTTTATACTCGTTCGGAACGGATTGTAGGCGAGAATTGATTGGGTAAAATATCCCGCAGAATTATATATATATTGTATATAATGTTATACATTTTTATAGACCATACTGTTCATTACCATGGTTACTGTTTCCACGTCGTAACCATGGCAACGAATATTGAGTTTTATCCATAATCTTGTTATATAAGTAAGACGTTTGCTGATAGAATCCTTAATGCAAGATTTGCTTGCATCGATGCCTTAGCCACTCCGTCCATGGCATAAAAATCGTGTTTCTGTGCGAGTTACGGTCAGCATAATAAGAAGCCAAAGCAATACTCATCAATATAAATTCAATATAATTTCTTATATTATATTAAATTAATCTAGAGTATCCAAAACTCCTTTTCTATGTACGCAATTAGTGTTTCCGTAGAACTTAACCAAATCGACGACGCGTCATACAAACGGCTTCCTTTACTAGAATTCCATAGACGGTTGCTATATTTTGGAAGCTGTACGATAATAATATCGGGTTAACATATTATGTATTTATAAAAAGCATTTATGTAAGTATGTTTATCAGATGTCTTAGCACCCATAATACAAGCAACAACTTACCTTAGTTAACCGACCATGTTTAAAATTTGTCCCCATCGTACTCATTATCGTAAAACAAAGGCAGTCTTTAGTTACATTATCAGTTTTTGCTGATGGTACCAACATAGTTGCACGGCATCTATGGTACGTGTGGGTATGCGAATTATGAATACAAACATTTAATGTAACTCTAGACCATGTTACAATTAGAATAGCGTGTGTTTTACATTGTATAATTAACCGATACGCTGTGTATTCAATTGTTAATTTTGTTTTGTATATTCGCGTGTTTGTATAACGAGATTTTCGGATGAGGGCCTAGTTTTGGCAATGATTAGTGTTTGGAAAGCGATTGATATTCTTAAGGTTTTAAAATACGCAAATACGTGAAGTCGCTGCGTTACGTTGATGGCTGATTTCTAACCCTGGAAGAGCTTTTTGTGATGATAAGATTCAAAAAATAACAATTTTACGAGTAAATGAAAACGTTAATTGAATGAAAAAAACATTGAAAAGGTGTTCACGTAGACAGTTTTCTCTACAAGAGCTTTTACTGAAATATTCATTGTTATAAAGGGCAATTACAAATTAATTATAATCGCAAATAAAGTAATATTTGGATAAGAATAATAAAAACATCTAAAGTAATATAGAAAGGTTTCTTATGTCTAATTAAAATATATTATCGAAACTTCACGAGCTTAATTATAGTACAAGTTGGTATTGTTATCTTAATTTTATTATGTGATGTCTGACACCGTCGCTAATTCGTGTCTTATCACAATTTCTTTTATCTATGTACTGACGTGGGGCTTCAGGCTCACTGACATTCACAGTGTTAATATAACTGCATCTTTGTCATCACAATAGTTCTTCTAGCGTTCTACGACACTTATTTTGACAACAACACCTTTTGTCTTCAGTCCACCGTGATCACGCACGCTACAAAGCACGCGAAACGTCGGAAAAATTTAAAATAATGTAAAATATATTTAAATTTTGAAAAAATTTAATCTTAAATCCGTTCATAAAGTATTTTTTTAAATGAGCAACAGTTATGTTAATAAAAGACAATATTATCGTGTACGTTTTGTTAGTTTTCATTAATTTACTATTGCATTGCTCCTTTCAATACGTCAAATTAACATCGTACGTAGGCGAACAAATGGTATTCAAACGTAACTAATGTACCTTCGTCCCAGTTCGGAATATTTATGCAAACGGCGTTTAAAATATCCTTGATTTAAAGATGCAATTATTTAAATGCACCGCAACAAACTAATACATATTTGATTGCATATGCGGAGAGCTAACGTGCAACGTCCTAATGGCCTTAAAACACAGGATATAGTCTGTAACGGTCCCAAATTTCGTTGGCTCATTACACATATAACAATAATAACATTCTGTGATTTATGTATCACATTTTTATAATGATGGAGAAGTTCTAAGGGATTTTTATTGTTCCTACATATGTATTTTTTACCGATAAATACATATGTATGTGTATACAATTCGTGAAATAAATTATAGAGTTGTGTCTTTTATACACGATCTAATCAAAATTAAGTTATCGATATTAATGATTGTTTTGATCCAATTGCCGCAATGGTATGCCGGACTGACGAAGAGAAGGTCTCGCTTTCTATTCCCGGTACGGGCATCGGTGTGCAGTCTGGGTGTTTATATATAATGAACTATATATTTGTTTTATTATTTGTGATAGAACCAATAAAACGAAATAATATAAATAGCTTACATTTGCGCTAGCCGTAAAATTTTCCCGATTATGTACGATGAATTATATATTCGTCAAAGGATACAACGCTTAAGGCTGGATGCTTTTAATCTGATAAAATAGTACTTATGCGTTTCGAGGTCTTTATCGGTGGACGGACGAATGTCAATACGATCCAAGGCTACGTCCATTTGGTTATATATAGTTAAAAAAGCCTACTTCTTAAAAAAGTTTCTTAAAGGCATTCGGTGAATGCACACTTATACTTCTTGGTAAGCTGGTCTTACGTTTGTGTTAATAATGTCAGGACAATGATATAAAAAAATACTTTAATAATTGAGGGTATTTGGCGAATGCACAAGGCAACTTCTGCAAGGGCGAGAGCGATATTTTAGAAATACAAATTATAACATTTAATCTTTTTTGAGAAATAAAAATATCTATAACCGTAAAAATCTGGTTTCAAGTACTTTAAATATGGTTTGTCCGTAACTCGGTATGTTCTAAAACAGACTCGATCTAGAATTAAAAATCATCCGCTATTTGCGTTGCCAAAGAGGCCATCTCATTACAGCTCGAATTGTCAAACTGGGAAATAGGATACGTTTGACAGTTCATACGACAAGATTTGATTTGTGACTGGAATGTGAGATTTTCGCGCCATTATTCAAATAACCACGATTATATTAAGCTAATACAAATTACATTGATAGTGATACAGACAAAACAATTGGTGATCGATGACTTGTAATGCGATACACAAGTGATTTATAACCGTGATGCGGGGCTTATAAATTTGCCATGTTTCAGACAGATGACAGCTGACAGATGACATTTTACATACCATACGGTATACGTCAATTTGACAAGTAGTGCTACTATGGATATTCAAATAGAATATCCATTAACATAGACACTTAAATAAATTTAAATTTTCAAATTTATATTAAAATTAATAAAAATTGCATTGATCCTTAAAGGACATAATAAGGAAAATTATACGTGTAAAATCAGAAAGCGTCGAATTTCGTCGCAGTGGCCTTTTATTTTAAATGAAAGTAAATAAACCTTCATGACAACTTTTACAATAGGATTTTAAAGGTTATCTACTAAATTAAAAAGTGTGAAATTTCCAGTACCATTGGCACTACCTTGAGTTTGGCAAACGCGTTCTTGTACCTCTAAAGTAATAATTTATAATAATTTTTATTTACACATGACTTAACCGCAACATCCTAAAATCTCCCTTAATTAAAACACACTTGCATAGATTATATTCTATTCCGAGAATCAGTTATTTTATTCAGATTTGACATTTGAGACAATTTAACCCGCCATATTGTATTTTCTCCCGAATTCAGGTAAAAATTCGTGTCGACAATTGGTGTCAACCAATGTATACATTTTATGGTTCATCCTGCTCAACTCAGGGCTCTTCGGAACGACATACTTATATCTTAAAGTATGTACATAGTATAGGTTGACTTATCGAACGAGGAGATGTTGTCTTACGTAGTAGAGACAACATCTCCTCATGATGCTCCGGTGTCGGAGCGAAACGTGCGTCGAGTGGTTGTGGGTTTTTCGCGGAGTACTGCTTGTATATTGGTCTATTGGGATTTTGTATAGTATACGTAGTAAGTACACTTTCCAAACAATGGATTATCGTCATTTTGTGTATACATATTGTAGTTGGTAATATGCCTAGAGCGCTGCTCAGGTTGTCCATACTACACTATAAATGTTCACGAATTTTTTTCAACAAATAGAATTATATACGCCAAACAATTTGTATGCCAATCGATTAAATAAAACTCAATATTTCATTGAAATTGATAAATCGCATTAACATACCGCGTCGTCGCACCCATTCGTTATCTATCGCAGAGCAAATTTAAATATTTGATTGTAATCTATGATATATACTATAATCCTAAATTTATCAACCAAAGACCAACATAGCATGTAGGAATCTGAAGAATCCGCAGCAGTTAATATACTTCAACTGCGTCATAAAAAGTAATATTACGAAACTTAACAAAAGTTTACAGCGTCGTATGCGCATATGTTGTCAATATTCAATATTTCTTGCCTCCCTCCCGACTTGTGTTCTTGCAGTAAACATTCATTTCACTTAAAGTAACTCCCAACGGATTTAATATTTAACGGATTAAGCCGTCTACACCTTTCATATTTGAATACTTGCATTCCATTCCAGCACGTGTTTTTCAGTTAGGGTTGCTAACTTCATCTATTTGAAGCAAAAATTTCAAGCCTATATTCGATTTTGTTTATATGTATGGCTTTGGAGGTAAAACCTTAAACCCCCCAAGTGTTTCCGAGTTCCCCCAGTGCCACCAAAATTGCCTGAGAAATGTATTTAATGGTAATAAAGGGGAAAAATATTGATCTCAGTTCACCAATAAATAAATAAAGTGGAGTAATTTCAGTGATAAAGACGTTTGAATTACAATTGCTTGAAATATGTATAGTACTTTGATAACCCTCACATTGCATTCAATAAGATGACATCTCGTGCTGGTTCTCTGAAATGGATCTGTGGCCGTACCTTTGTTGTATTCTGACAGATTAAAATTAATAATCGAAATTGTGAGTACGTTCATTCATTTAAGATTTTATAATCAGCTTATAATTTATGTATTTTGTTATAATACAATTATAAATGCAATTTTATATTTATTTAAAAATAATATAGAATAGAATAATGTTATCTGTGATTGCGTAATGTATTTTTTAATTAACTAATTGAGGCTTATATGTAGAAAACCGTAATAGACCAAAATTTAAGCAATTCTCCGCGACAAATACATATTGGTTTATTAGGGTCTTGTATGGACTTCCGCAAGGTAGCGTCTGATTCTATTGCTTATATGTAGCTTTTATGAAGTTTTTCTTGTAAATCTCCTAATTAATTCCATTTTAAAGCTTAATTGTCTATGTCATAACGCGTGAATCAAGATTATAAAGTGGTACTTACCATCTCCACAGCATATAATACGATAAATGCGCGAGAAGAATTTTACAAAGAGCTTTTTCGAATCAGGTAGCATTTTAAAAGTTGTAATGTTAAGAACTGTTAATGGTTAAAAGATATGTGATGAAACCTTATTATTTGTCAGTAATTTAAGGCAACGGATCATTTTTGTATTTAATTAGTATTTTTAACATTTAAATATATAACGGTCAGCTCTACAGCTGGCTTCCGTTAAACAAAACTTTGTATTTTATTTTGTACATAAATAAAAAGTACGCGTCGAATTGAACAATACGAGTAATATCAATTATTTAAACATTATAGACCTTTATTTTTTCAAAATAATCTCTTTAACGTTTGTTTTATATTCAATTTCGGGTTGGTTAAGAAAACAATGCCGAACGAAAGCTACCTGTACTTTCGAGGGGTAACTTCAATCAATACTCGCTCTATCACTATAGTTACTAAAAAACAAATGAAGAACTATTATTACGTCCTAAATATGTATATTTTTATAAACGTCTATGGTGCTTTCTCAATGAGGAAGATGAGTATTTTTAATTTCATTGTAACAATATAACATTATGGTAATGTTACGTATGTAATGGCGCATCGCCGTTTGTAAATAATTTAATTTTTAAATAATAAATAAAATCTTTTTATAAACTTCGTGCTGGCATGTAAATAGAAAAGGATCGCCAGGGTCAGAGAGGTGTCAGAATTCTAGATTATTAATTTTTTCGTGTCATTATTTTCTTTTGTGTATTATATTGTAAATATTTAAAAGTTTTTATTACCAACCACCAACCCGCTTTACTGGTGACCCCGACGTGAATACATTGTCATCATGGCTAAAGAAGAAACACCAGACGTGCATGACGTTGTCGGTGTTGGTCAACAGATCGCAGCATCTTCGAGTTCTAGTGTTTTAGATATAAGACACGAAAAAATTAATAATCTAGAATTCTGACACCTCTCTGACAAGACGCTGGCGATCCTTTTCTATTTACATGCCAGTACAGAGTTTATAAAAAGATTTTATTTATTATTTAAAAATTAAATTATTTACAAACGGCGATGCGCCGCTACACTTATATTATATATATGTTATATGTTAAAGCAGCATATTAAAGTTAAAAATAAGTATAACACTAACCGATTTCCGCAAAACGCAGTTTTAAGTAAAGATTTTTTTTCGCCTACGTTTGTTTTTACATTCTACTTTTATTTATATTATGTTATTTATGTCCTTGTGTGTGTATGTGTTTTTATTTACACTTAAATGTATATATTTAAAAGTATTACTTAAATTTATTAGTAGATTATATCCAGTGCATTCCGCTAAGAATGTTGACACATTATGAATAATCTTAAAACCGTTTAATTACTATAATTTCATAAGAATCTGCCAAAAGTTGATAAATTGCATCGGTATATAATTTTCTTCAAGATGGTACATTTAAATAATTGCCGTAAGTGAAACTTGCTACTGTAGACCGGTAATTGTGGGGTACGGGGCCTTAAGCAATTATTTCAAGTTAAAATGTGTATACGAAAAAGAAAATTATCGTCTTGAATAATTGTTATGGAGTCGCAGATGTTAGAGCTTAGATTCAGTTATAAGTCTGCGAGAAAACACCTTTAATAGTAGGGATTTATCAGCAAGGTATTAAAGTTTTGTTTTGAAGCTAGCTTCTTGCGTTCGAATTATATTAATTACTAGCTGATCCGGCAAACGTTGTTTTGCCATAGATGTGATTTCAATTTTCAATTTTTAGAATATTATTTAAAATTTGACACTGCGATGGTAGCGCCGTCTGTCGGATCCAATGTAAAACATTCCAAACTAATAAATTAAAAATTTATTTAAAAAGACATTGTACAGCGGACAAAAATGTGAATCTAAACCATTCCCAGATCCCATTGAACACACACAAAAAATTTCATCAAAATCGGTCCAGTCGATTTTATCATATTGTCTTACATCGTTTGGTTTTTCTGTTTTGCGTTGTGTGTTTAAGGATCATTTATAATTTGATTTTTTTAAGTATATTTAAATAAACATTTGTTTTCAAAAGTCAATTTTTTGATTTATATTAAATATTTTATGCTCTTAAGCATTCCAATCGTGGTTGCCCGGAGATTTGAATTCTAATCTAAATCCGAAACACGACTGTATCGACAAATAAACTCCGGCGCACCTAAATTTATTACTTTCAACATCCACCTGAAATTAGATTCGTTCCTTGAAAGCAATTAAAATTTTATTCATATTTTGTGCGCCGGCGCAGTTTCCTGTACGAATGGTATTTGCTAATGGCTTTTCGTTATTTAGTGCTTTCTAAAAAACATTGTTATTTATTATACAAACTAATGTATTTTATCATATCGTAAGCCTTAATGGAGACCGTAATAACTGTTATTTGATTACCGGTATATGGTATTTTAGCAATTAAGACGTAATTTAATTATTTACATTACTCTAATCTTGATTATTTTTAAATCATTCGTATAACAGAAGACATCAAATGATTATAAATTTTAAAAAAATATTTTTTTTAATGATTTGAGTGACCAAAGACAGCCTCATCGCTATTAGATTTATTCCAGGTTCTTTAAGTTTCGATAAAAACATACGAGAAAATATCTCTTAATAATTTGTGTTATACGGTACCACAGCTCCTAACTCTAAATATCACCTATTTATTGAAATGTCAAAAAACTTCTATTTAAAATATTTCTAAAGGTTATCATCATTTCCTTAAAGCTTCTTAAGTAAGTGCATTTTAAATAAAGTACTCTGTCCCTTTTCGTCACAGCGTAAACAAAATTAAACAGAAAGAGACAAACCACATGCAATATTCATACATTCAGTAACGCTATTGAAGATCATTGATAATTCAAAGCAATAATTTGTCATTAAAAGCTCGTAAACTGAAGAATGCTCAAAAATAATTAGATGTGTTCCCAAGTTGAAATTCCAAATATTTATTTTACGATTCATTTATGGTTTTTTCTGAGTTTTATTTATTCACATGTTATTCGACCTGCCTTCTATTTAGTATTGAAATTGTATTGTGCTTTTTTATAGTAAACATATTTAAATTCGGGAGATAAAGAGATGAGAATGTATGTTGAAGAAACGTAGAGGTTACTGCGTTTCTAAAACCAAAGGGCTTTTAAATTTCTTCGTTTAAATAATAAACGGTACCTGAAAGGCCGGCAACGCACTTGCGACCTTAAGCAGCGTGCATAAAAAACGTTAATATTTCTCTGATTTTGTTAAACATACTCGAACAGTAGTACAAGTAGATCATACAAGAACAGTAGTATAGTTCGTTTCGATGCAGAAAGATTATTCACGGATTGGAAAATTGGTCAGTTGGCATAAAATACAATTTCCTTTACAATTATCATGAATTTATTAAGAATTATACATTATACAGACCCTCTTGAAAAAATTATTTGTTTAATTTAATGGGGTCAAGTCTCATTGATTTTTCATTACCTAATTAAGATTTGGGTTTTACGACATTTTAACAGCGATGAATCCAATTACTGGAGTATTTCAATTATTATATACTACATTATTATATAATTCATTGATTAATTGCACAGTCACTAATTAAACAAAATTGTACTTGGTCATAGAGATTTCGATGGTAACAACAAGTGTTTAAATTAAACGCATAATATATATCGTGTGTCGTAAAAACAACGTACATTCTTTACTTATAAACGTCTATTTAAAACAAACTGGCCCGACAATCCAAGAGATATAGCCCCATAAAATCTAATAGGTCAGTATTTATGTAAATCAGAGAACAGTATATTCTGCAATTTAAATGCGTCGTTATAAATATTTTTATTTTGTCTATAGTTGGTAGAAAAACTTGACGCTGTCAAACAGATACCGGGTTCGATTTGGTGTGAAAAAATTCAGATTTAGTTGATGCTAAAGAAAGTGATGTAAATTTTTCTATGCTATACGAATGGCGTTCTTTAAAACAATGCCCTTCTGAATAGTGTAACCGGTACAATTTTTGAGTTAAGATAGTAAAACTATGGTCTATCTCTATGTGTATATATCTATCTCTATCTATATGTATATATAAACCCGTACTAAACTACTATCAAATACAAAATTCGATTTCAAATTGAGAAGTTGTTGGAATTAGTGTAAAATAAAAACTCTTCAGCTCAGTATACATTTGAAAATAGAAACCGGATCCTTTTTTAACTCTGTCGGCGTCTAAAAGGCATTATTAAGGCCTAGTTGTAAATAACAGGAATGTCACCTGGAGCGAGGGCTATTCAGATAATGGCTGCTACTGAATTACGTAGAGATAACGCGGTGGGATGGTTTTGAATATTTGTTTTTAGGATTAAAATGTGGTGAAAAGTAGCCATATCAGTTTCGGTCATTTGTTTGTCTGGCTTTTTTATGAATCACTAAATGAAGAATTTGAAAATATTCGATATAATATTGTCTTTTATTAACGTAACTGTTACTCATTTAAAGAAGAACAATTTATTAACGGATTTAACGGTTAAGCATTTTTGTATAAATATTCGATATTTAAAAGTTTATTTTCGAAATCACTACGATACGGGGTTCCAAATTTGAAATTACTTGTTTAATTTGAATAAAACTCTACGAATGATATACAGGCGCTTTCTCTTCCAACTCTTATGTTATACAGATGCTGAACCATACATTTTTAAATATCAAGGCTTTGAGCTTTTAAGTGCCTTACTATTTATATGGCTGTAGAAACAGTGGGTATAGGGTAACCGAAGGACGTTCGCGTCCTCGACCTGGGGCTGCGCTGCCTCGACGCGTGCGCATTGTTTCAAATGTTCGCCATAAAAACAATAGGTTGACCATAATTTACATGTTGTATGTGCCTCGGGATGCATATGAATAAGTACATAGACTCGACAATTTTGGCTCAGATGAGTAATGAGGCCGATGAGGTTCGGATATCCTGCTTGTAAACTCTGTTTCAAACTTATCTATAATAGATAAGTTTATCTATGTGTTGGGATGTCTACAAAAATCTATAAGGTACATAATTTTATCGCATTTACACTAGAGAGATATACATATACAGGGTTTTTGGAGTTTGGGGTTTGAAGTCACTAAAAACATCGATTACATTTTACACTATAATACATTGACAGACATGTGCTCCTGTGATAACAATAAAAAAATCTCGATCGTTTTTTTTTAATAGGGAAAAAACGAATGTAATTTTCTTTTGTGAATTTCAATTATAACGCTAACCAGTTGCACCAATAACACAGTTGATACTTTTTACAATTATTATTCCATGAGCATGTAATTCGATGATTGTAGGGACGGGCTTGCTAAGGCTTCACAAATGCGCTTATGCACTTATAATTAATTTCAATCTCGTTTTTCCTTTAAATAAAAAATGGGGCGACTGACATGATATTTATTGAGTATTAACCTATAAATACAAATTGAATATATAATCAACGTTGGTGATTATGACTAATATGAAGAGCAAGTATTAGTTTAAATTTTATTGATATATATCGTGGCTTCAAATTCGTAGTCTTTTAGTAAGGTAATGTGTAAAAATGAACAAAAATAAAAATACCTGTTTTACATATGGACGCTATAAAACCTATTTCCGGTTTCTTATAACCACCATTTAATTTATTGCAAACTTCCAAAAGCAATAAATGTTTGATCATCTCGTGTATATTATCATAATCTTTTACTCGTAAATTAATGTTATTGTATTGCATAGGTTAATTTCTTGTAGTGCGGTCGTTAAAGAACTATAAAATTAGTTTTAAACGTGTCGGAGATGTGGTGAAGTGTGAGTTTAAATACCTGCATGTAATATAAAATTTTTAATTGTCAATATCACGATTAAGAGCTGGACCGATTTTTTGTCCAATGTTGAACAATATTTCAACGCTGACGGCCTATTTAAAGGGGGTTTTTAGTGTTAGTTGCCATGGTAACGATGTTACTTCTATTCAATTTCATCCCCTAATTAATATAGTCAATTGTCGAGTCAGATTGCTAACAAGATGCTAACAGATTCCTACTCTCTGTGGCAATATTTACTCTTATTGCTTTACTCCCTAACAGGGCCGCCTCTAATTGCGTAGTTGTATATCATGAAAATTATTATTATTTGGAGTCTTATATGATGTCCTATAATCCTGTGCTTTATGGATTCATATCCACCTCAGTGGTACAGTCGTAACATGAGATTGTTTTTACAACCAGCGACGCGTGCGCAGCCGACGAACGACCTCAGATGTGGACCTTGAGTTAACGTACTTGAACACAGCCATACAATTGTAATCCAAGTTCGGATTACAACAAGGTCTTTGAAAAATGCAATTGTTTCAAGGCAGCATTGCGCGTCGTTGCCATGGCAATGGCGAGATACTTAAGGAAGCTATAGTTAAGTTATTTTTATCCAAGTTTAGAATGGCTTTAATAACAAATCTAAACGGGAATTGAATTTCTTTGCGAGTGATTTTCATCGCGACAAGGGAAAGAATTGGACGTCAAAGAATAACCTTGAAAAGTCTTGGAATTACCAAACGATGATACAAAACGAAAAATACATTCTTTTTTATAGATAGAAACAGATTATTAAACATAGATGTTTAATAAGTTATATTTTGCTTTTGTATACTACAGTATACCAAACAAAAATACAATTCTTTTTTATCTATGTTTAATTCGTTGTATTTTGCTTTTTTTACACAACGGTATTATTGAAGCGTTTACTCATTACCTGAATGAAATGTACGAAATGTAACTAAAACCCCGTATGTTTTTCATCTCGACGTGAGAAAAGAACAATTGTAATAAATTTTTGACGGTATCATCTACCTGCTAGCAAAAATGTGTGGAATGCGATGAAAAAATGGTACGGACACAAAAAAATAACGTAGCTGGGAATTTTGGATTCCTGGAAATCACGTGCTGGTTTTACCTTAATAGGGTGTTACAATGATTCCGGAAATATAATTGTTTTCAAATCTTGAATCCGCTTAACGGATGAAATAATGTGTTATTTATTAAATTATAACTGTAAACAAATAAAATGTCCTTCGACGCGTCACTCACCAAATACAATTTTCAATTTTAGAATATTTTATCTGTTTGTAAGTAATCTAATACGTAATGCATCTTAGTATTATAATCATATTTTGTTAAGTGATACAGAATATAGCAGACACCAATGCGCGGAGAGGCATCCGCTAAAACACTTGAAACGTCATTTAAATAACAAATTCGTTAAATCGTTAGTAATGTAGTTTATTAAATATTATTCATAATCGTTTTCCATCTTATCTCCATAACAATAAGCTTTGTAACAGTTTTTTTACATTAATTAAAATTTTACGTTGCAACATTCAATTATTAACTGTCAGTGTACAAACCATAAAGTATAAAAAGTCATAAAATGCGTTGTGTCTGTAAATATGATCTGTGGCGCATTCCACGGCTCGTAACACAGGGAGCGCTCGCTCAATAATAAGAATATGAGTGGAAAAAAGACGAGGTTTCTTGCGCCTGCGCCTTGTCCGGCCCGACATCATATTTTTTAGTTTTTTACGTCCCTCGGGGGATAATCGTTTGTAACGCTACAGTTTATTAAAAATATATAGCTTATTGTACTATTATAAATCATCTATAACAAAATTTAAAATAGAAACACATTTAACAGGATTAAAACACGATTCGGTTTGTAATAAAAGTTTGGTACTTCGGTAGCTCTGTTGCCGCTTGTATAGCAAACGAAATATTGTATCTATAGAAGTATTATTTTAAACATTTTAAGAAGTTTTCATAATTTTTGTAAACATTTAATGATATTAAATCGCCGTTGGAATTATACATAATGATACGTTTGAGTTTTTTGCTTGTAACCGACAAGCCCAGATGGCGTTTACGTTAGGCCGTCGGCTGCACGCCTCTGTGTCGTGAGTTCGATCCCCGGCAGGCATGGTTCCACAGATGGTGCGTTTCATAACCGCGATCTTCTAAGAACATGCTAAAGTAACGTTGTGTTCCTTAATTAGATCTTGTCTATCATAGACAGTATTTATACGGAATGTAATGAACATTTTTTTATTCATTATTATAATAAAAGGAATTCTAGCGACAATGTTTATTTAATGGTAGAGGTAATTTTTTCTCGATGAGCACAATATTTTTACAGGAGTACATTTTTTTTACTACTTATGCATGCAAATTGCATATGAAATTAAATGTTACAACGGATTATGATAATTTTTTACATACTCGTTTTAAAAACTACCAATTCGTACAATCACAAATTATGTTTTCGCTAGCTGCAAATAAGAGAAACGTTTAAAAATATTTCAAAATATTAATGCTATGAGTTCTTATCTATAAATGATATATCACATACATATATTATGAACGTCATCGTCACGCAAGTATTACAAGTATCCTCACAAACTTTCCCGCTTTGCGATGATGTCATCTTATGGAACGTAATTAGAAAAAATGAGTTGATTCCCTCATTTATAATAATACTAGACAGACGTAGTAATAAACTATAAAATTTTACCGAAAATTAATCTCTTACATACAACTTTTTATGTACAACAAAAGAACAAACAAGTTATGCCTTAACAAAGTATTTATTTAAATTTTAGCAACATCAATCGAGTCGCTAGTTGAAAATTTTAGGAGCTTGCAACTTTCCGTTTGTATCTAATAATACTGCTCCGTCAATTCATTGTGTTAAGGAATTAAAAAGTAAAATATATTTTGTTCAGCGTTATAGAGGGGCGTGCGGCATTTGTGGAATGTTAATCGTTAAGCCCCAGAGCGGACCGAACCGAGCAACAAAAACAAAAAGGCGAGCTCAGGTTTCGGTTATGACGCTATCTAGACTTTCACGCTAATCTATTGTTTAGTTTTTATAATTTGAAGCAGTTATAGAAAATTATTATGTTTCGTGTGTCTAATTAAATGGTGATCAATGTTTGTCAAACTTTTGAAAATAGAATGAGAAATCAAAATTTTGAATTTGGAAGTGAATGTCGATATGATTGTTCCACTTGATAACACGTGAAAGTATTTGAATATCTCGTAGCAAGTATTGTGATGTTATAATTACTTCCACTAAATTCAATGTTCAGCTGTTGAAATAAGACCAAAAAAGATAAATATTTGATACGTATAAACTAAAATCTCGAATATCCAAGCTTCCAGAAGATAGGCAAAGAGGTAAAAAAACAAAATTAGTTCCGTGGAGAAGCGAGTGCGAGTGAGATGAGCGTACACACGAATTTAAGAAGACAGAAAGAGAAGGATGCTTAGTTGGTAAGCAACCGGTCGGAGACAGATGCGCTCTTGAATCCCCCACGGCAATCTTACAACTATAAGAAAATAATTATTAAAAAACTATTTGATACCTGGTGCTTTGTCTTTTAGATAAAAACTCGAGAGAGATTACAAGTATTTTTACATTACATTGTGACAAATGGTATGAAATTCTTAACTTGTTGAAGAATATATTTCCGCTTATGTATTGAATAGAAGATGGGAAAAATAAGATTATGCTAGCACCATTACTATAGTATAAGTAAATAAATATAGAGAAAAAGTAACTGAAATTTTTATTCGACACTGTAAGTAGCTTGGTTTTATTATGTACTTAATGTTAATAAAACTTTGTAATTTAAATAAATAAAATGTATTTGATATCATAAATTCATAAATTCCGTACTATCTAATAATATATAAACTTTCGTGCTAAAGTTTTTTTCTATTTTGGTACAAACTGTATCGTGAAATTATTAGGTGATAAAAAAATTTCGCGTTATTGGATCTTTAAGAGCCTAGTCTAAATAAATACAAAGTTATGCAGTTAAAGGAGAACTTGGCTGTGCCTAACATAAGTTCTATGTGAAATAGCATTTCCTGTGGCATTATCGTATCCGGTCCGTATCCGTATAACTATTCTTAAGTTCCCCTCATTGCGGATGCCATGCCTATTTCTCGAATTTTTTTCGCTCGAGCAAAAAATACCGCAAGGAATCTAGCCGAATATTTTCTTTCGTAATTTTGAAGCATTTGTGGCACTTAATTTGAAGTACACAGAATATTATATATAAACAGCTAGTAGGCGACTAAAATAAAATTACTATCAATTTATCGCAAGTAAACAATTATAAGATTTAGATTAGAAAATTTCCATTGTATTCACGCAAATAAGAGGCATACAGGTGATACTTCTGTCTCGAATTTGTATTGAATTCAAATGATTAACTATGTCAAAATATTTTATAACTTTTTAAGAATTTAAGTTAACTAAATATCTACAGAAACTAATGAATTCTTATAAAATCAATTGACATTGAGATGGCCAAAACATACTTTTAATTAATATTATTATTTATATACGCGCTGGTTAAGTATATAATTTGAATCTAAGCGTGCATAATTGCAGCAAAGCAGGACAGCTAATGTGCGTTAAGGAATTCCGGAACAAAAATACACGTCTACCTGCAACATGCCAGATGTTGCCCGCTCACATTCCTACATTATACATAAAACTACGCAAATTGATTACGTGGAAAATCTGAGAAAATCACGCATAACTGCCAGCATAGCTGTCGCGTCAACGCCGCGTATTAAATCGCCAACCTCTAAGGCCCATATGCGTATGATTTGATTATTTACTCATGTGTTTGTATTTAAATATTACGGTTTGGGAAAAATCCAAGCGCGTTCTGGGCCCAAATGTTGCCTTATTCGAATCTCCTTCGGTAGCACGAGGTAAAGGAATGAGGAATTCTTTATTGAATGATTCGCGTGTGGAGGACACAGCGCGAGGTCACGGCGGTCCGTTACGAGCCGGCCCGGGCGCATAGTTGGCTCCGCGTTTCGTCGAACTGATTACGACAGATGGCCGCGGCCAGGGAGGCGGGTGCGGGACGTCGGCCCTTCGGAGAGATCGACCTCCGAAATGCGCCCGAGATTGCATTCTTTCGGCGGCGCGGGCGCATTCCATTGCACGCCATCCGAGCACCGCGCGCCCGCGCCAGTCGTAGCGCGCCCTTTTGGGGGTTAAGATGTGTCCGCTGCGACGGGCGTACACAATGTGGTCTCAGCCGCCTCCCCCCGAGCCGTTGCTCGAAGCGACCTTCCGCGCGCGCGCCTCCACCGTTGGTAACTGCGTCAGAGGGTGTTCGCGGCAGATAGCCAGGATGGTCCGTAGCCCCCCCGAGTACGGGGTTAGAGTGGATCCTACGTCGACTTACCCTCCCGGGCTTTGCGTTCGCGATGAGCCGCAGTACCAAAACTTGGAGGATATGCGCAAGCGGCCCGAATACGCCAACTTGGATGAGATTAGCCGGGAATTCGGATACCGGTTGTGCCCCGAAGGCCAGAACTTGGAAGATGAGGCGATTTATGAGAATATATTGTCTGTGCGTCGGATTCGTTCCGCGGAAGTGCGCTTAGTGCCAGTGTCTGAGGTGCCGTACTATGAAGGACAAGGTTATGTTGCGACCCAAGTGTTGAGTAGGAATGGCACGTTTCCCCAATGTCCACCCCACACTTGGAGCAGGCTGCAACAAGCCGGCCGGATGACAGGATCTCTGCGGCTCTTTACTGTAAATATTATAATTATAGTCATTTAAACTAAATCTTATTAATTGTGTGTAATGTTTTAATAAAATACAGAATAGATCAATGTACTCGTATAATCAATAATAAAAAAACATCGTTGACGCGTCCGTATCATTACGATTCTTCTGTATCAGCGCAAAGCCAAAATCGTGGTAAATTCAAGTTCAATGTCATATTAGGTTGTGTCCAGTCTGGTTTTGCGAGTCGAATATAAGCATGAGGTCGGTCTGTTAGCGGTAATTTCAGTAAAATCAATTTCTTTGAGGATACGTTTTAAGATGTGGCCAGTTTTTGTACGCATTCCACAAAAAGTTGCTCGTAATACCTTCGGATGGACAAAAAATATACGAACTAGTTATTTCGTGTGTGTTAGCTTTCGTGCGCGGCTTTGCGCGTCTCTTAGTTATATTTGTGTATAAACAATACCGAACTAAAACTAAAATCTATAAAACATAGGACATCGTTTGAAAACATAGTCATAGATTTGTTATATAAGGAAAAAACAAACTCATAGTGTTGTGAATAGCAATTGTTGAATTTCTCTTACTTTATTTTAAAGTTTTAAAGATTCTAAAATTTGACACCAGTTTGATGAAATTTAAGTTAAATAGGCTATTTTAACATTGGTTTGCGAAATGTAAAATTTTAACTACTTGCGATTTCACTGTTATAGACTGTTATTCTACATATTTGCTGTTTAAAAAAAGGATTATTTTTACATAAGAAATATCTATTGAGTAATTTGGTAGTGTAATTTTCGCGATAGTAATTTGGTAGCTAGCTTTTAGGTAAGCTATATTGGACTCAAGCAAAGCTTTTTATGCGGGATTATTCAGCAGGTAATTCTTTAAGTCTCGGAAATACCGAAGTTAATCTAAGTGACGTCACACGTAATTACATAGTAATTGTACGAACCGGATACAGTCTGCAAAGTAATGAAATATGAATTAGTTTGAAAGATTGTTATGTTCTGTGGTAAAAAATCATGATATGAATTTGGACAATCAATAATATTAGCTGTGCCCCGGTGGATTTATCTAGCAAGTCATTTGAAACCCATAGATCCTGTTAATCTATAAATGGTATCTCAATAAATTGGTGAATTTCGTAACTCATATTACATATCATGTTATTTTAGGAGATTTGTTTCTTACTATAGATTATTATTTTACTTGATAATCTAATTTTGTTTAGTCGTACAGACGTTTAAACATTTCATGAAGAAGAGACTCCATATAATTTATCCTTCATTACCAGTGACTTTCAAAATAAATAGAAGATGAAAGTGTGTAAAATCCAAAAAAAAAATCATCTAGTCTAATTGACCTTAAAACTGCGATGCTGTTATGAAACGAAATGAGTGTTTTAGTTATACCACTCATAGATTCTTATCAGCCAGTATAGACGACCCAATCATTTTTGAACTTTAGTTTTATTTAAATACGATATCTTCTTAAATAGACTCACATTATTTCTATTGTTTTCAGGCGAAACGTGAGATGTACGATGTGAAGAAGCAAAGGTTATGCCTGGCCCAGGACGAGTACAAACATTTGAACAATGCATTATCCACCCTCGCTGCCTCTAGGACGAGCTGTACGTACACAAATTTAATAACATTAAATTAATTATAGATAAATTTTGCTCCCAGATTAATGTTATAGATGGTACTGTAAGCCTTATATTATTCTTTCTATTGGAGTAAGCATTTCACTGTTAGAAAGAAAGAAAGAAAACAATTTTTATTCAAGTGACAGTGTATCACCTGAAAATGGATGCCACTCAGCATATGTTGGGCCATAGCCTGTGACCTAACGCTGATCTTCCGTGGCCTCCAAGGTGCAAAAGTGACCCTACGACTAACTTAATATTAGATTAATAACTATATATATATATGTTCACATTATTTAAATACATTTTAAACAACTGTCCAAATTTATCAGCAATAATTATTACTATTATATAGTTAAAGATAAAAATAACCCATTTATATAGTCTGTATAAAACGAATAAGTTATTTACATATGGCAATGAAATGCGTAAAATCCTGAGATTCCGCAAGCAACAATTCTCATGGTATTTCTCCGTTAAAGAATCTATCCAAGAATCTTTGAATCGTGCATTCCTTTTTGTATAATACAATAGATAATTTATTCGCACATATATTGCGTTGAATAATTTTGCTGAAATGAAATGAAATGTAGCGTTTTAGTTGCCATTATATTTAAAAATTAAAATAGCTTATGAATGTATGATATTTTCGAGAATTATGTAAATATTAATACATGTGCCGATGTTTGCGTATTTTTCTTGAAGGTTAGGTCGATAAGGCGTTGACTCTTAAATTCCACTGATTTCCAATTATTTACAAATGTATTCAATTGATGGAGACATTTACATTTTATTCTTAATTCATTTTATTGTGTAAACAAGAAATAGGCATCATCTTATATCAGCTTCATGGTATAAAAATCAAACGATTTAAAATTAAAATATATCATACCGAGTCTCACTTTTCAAACGGCCGAAAATTTCACAATCAACACAAAATACGTAATCCTTATAGACTAGTTTGTCTCCATTAAAAATTGTAAGTTTAGGTCTTTCATATCGTTCATCGCCTTGAATATTTGGCCTAAGAGTAAACTGTCTCTTACAGTATGTTCCTCAACAACGTCTGTGACCACCACGTCTACAACGTCAAGGCACGACCCGGAACAATTAAGATGTGAAGTGACGCAGGCGAGGGGTAGGGTCGCCCAGCTTCGCAAGGAGCTGCGGCAAGCTAGAGCGGAAGTAGCCTGCGCAAGACGTGGTGTTGACACCCTTGCTGAGTAAGTATACATTATAATATAGTCTTTTATTAACACAACTATTATTTTTAAGAAAAACACTTTATATACAGATTTAAGTACACTACACTTTATTAAGACGTTTCTTTTTTACTTTACAGCGTGCGTGGTCACGGTAGACGCACGCTGTAAAGCACGCATGTTTAGTGTAAAGCGGAAGTGTTTTTCTTTAAATAAGTATATATTATTTTTTTATGTCAAGGCTTTTTTTACCTTCAGTTAGATGTTTTAGGATGTTTGGTAGATATAAGGGAGTGAATATTGGCGCTGGATGTACTTAGATAGTTTTTGTTTCTAATCAAAAAGTCATAACTATTTTATGGGTGCTTTGTTATCTTAATACTTTAACATCACGACTTTTAATAGCCTTGCCTAATTTAAAATATTCTTAAATTGAGTATAAAATAAAATCTCGTAATTTTAAACAAAAAATACTGACTTGTTGCACAAAACTTTATCTTAGCTTAAATTTAATAATCCTTATATAATGAATAAATTAGGCATAAAATAATTAGTATTGAGTTTATGCAAAAATCAGAAACCGTAAACTTTAAAGATTAATAACCATTGCGAAGTCCTGCCGTCTTTACACATCAAATATTAAAGTGTGCAAAAAGTATTCAAAACTTTATTTGTCTATTTGTGGAATAAACTATTTAAAATCACATTTAGTTTTGTATATTAAAATATAGCTAATTTTTAGTATACAAATTATTTTGCTTATTACCGAGAAGTTTCTGTTTAACTGGATTATAACTTCTTCCAGAGTTGAACAAAAGCTCAGCGCCCAGCAAGGTTGCTACAACATAACCGAAGCCCAGGCGATTATGACCGAATTGAAGAACATCCAAAAGTCACTGACTTCAGGGGAGAAAGAACGAGCTGACCTCATGCAATCTCTAGCCAAATTAAAAGATGACCTCACGAGGTTACAACTGGGAGACGCCTCCCCAGACCTCTCAACTCTAACTCTTCCTCAAGAGAAACTAAGCACCGCCTCGCAAACCGACCTGTGCGCAGACTTGGTACCCATCGGCACAAGACTGGCCGAAATGGCGCGGGTTCGCCTCCAATACGACGAAGCCAGAAAGCGGATACAACAAATCCAGCAACAACTAGCAGACCTAGAGGACAAAATGCAGCCTGGCCAAGCGGAGTCAGACAAGGACCGCCTTCTCCTGTTCCAAGAGAAGGAACAGTTACTGCGAGAACTCCGAAGCATTACGCCAAGAACACGATCCAAGCAAGAGATGAGCGATATACAATCTGAATGCAAGCGTCTGGAGCAAGACCTGAAGAACGCTTTTGAAATGTCGAATAAATGCATAGCGGATAGATTGAGGTTACATGAAGAGAAGCAGCTCCTTTTGCAGCAGTTAAAGGATGCGTTGACGTCGATGACAACACTCGAGGGGCAGTTGAAGACTTTGTCAGCTTCTACTCTGTCGGTGTCGAGCAGTTCCAGCTTGGGTTCCCTTTCCACAGCAAGTAGTAAGGGATCTTTAAGCTCGGGTATCAGTTTCACCGATATCTATGGGGGGCCGCAAATTGCATCTTTCCAAACTGATAAACCAATCGATATGGTCGATTTACATCGAAGGGTTGAAAGGTTGGTGACTTTAACTTAGTGTGCTAAAACTGTACGTAGTATTCAAATTCAGTGTTTAGATAAATTGTCTCCAATGTATGCGGTAACTTTCTCTCAAATGAGTTTTATATTTTTTTTAAATTATAACAAAAATATAATAAGATATAAATTTAGATTCATCCTAACATGTGATATTTTAACGTATTTTTCGTCGATATATATTTTTATTACTTATTATTTTTTATGAATTCCACCCAAAGGTCGATCGCTCATACAATCTTTTTTAAGATATAAACGGGTAGGAGGCTCACCTGATCTTTAGATCTTATATCACTCGGAGTCGTAAGCGCGTTGTCGCCCTTTTCTTAAAAATATTTTTTTATTTTACGTTTCTTTACTACATTACAGGCTACTCCGCGGTTCAAATTACAACGATAGTGCGACTCCTGGCGCCAGTAGCTGCCAATCACAGCCGTCACTCTCTCCCAGAAGCAGCCTTTCTTCCGCCAGCCCTCCACCACCACCACCTTCGTACAACCAGGTAACGCTCGAGGCTGAACCAAGAATAATAACTATGCATAGATATAAAATATCACATTTTGAAATATTTATTCATATAAAAATCTATATTTATCACATAAAAAACTTCACAGCGTTCATTGAGACTCGATAAATATAAATCCTTATTCACTGCTTAATAAATCCTATGTAAAATAATTCCAGGTGGAAAGACAAAGACGGCAACAGAGAGAGTTAGAAGAGAAGTTAGCAGAAATGAGGATAGGTGTCGCTACCGGTCTCAACGAGGTTACAGGATTGGCAACTAGTAGTAAGTATTAAAAAAAACATAAACTGTTTCCTATATATAATTCTAACATGATACATATAGCTATATGAGTTTATAGTCCACCCCAATATACCGTTGCCATGGTAACCTAAGTGCGATTTTCAGTTCCAGTGCAAGTGCAGGGCCCGGGTCGGCCCGTGGAGCCGCTGTCTCCCATTTCGGAGACTCCCCCCCCGCTGTCTCCCACCTGCTCGTCTAGTGGTAAGATAAGAGACCCTTCGTATAAAATATAGAGATAAAACTAGTCAGGAATGGAAAAAGATGTATTTGTATTTAATTAACAATTGTTATTGCAGTTATGGGTCGCTATTTTGGCTAGTAAAAAATAAATTACGTATTAGATGTAGGTTTTATTATGTGGGGGACTTTTTGTATGAATAATGAAAGTTTCATTAAAATAAATTCAGTAGTTTTTACATGAAAGAGTAACAAACATCCATTTATACTTACTACCTAATTGGCTTTAACAGAAATTCTTTATTTAGAATTTGAAGACTTTTGATTTCAGTAAAAATTATAAAAAAAGATTAATGAATCTTTATTTCTGGTACAAATTACTTTTGATTTTATCGCTTATTTTAAGCACACTGTGAGCTGAGCCTGAATTACTAATGATGTGCTTCCAAAGAATATATTTTTTTTATATTGTTTTATTTAATTTGAAATATTAACTATGTTTAGGTACAAACACTAGATCCGTATCAGCAGCAGTGAGCGACGAATCAGTGGCGGGCGATTCTGGAGTCTTCGAAGCTGCTCAGGCGGCCGATTCTTCCAACGCCGGTAATTATCACCAAAGAATATTACATTTATGTAATCAATACAAATACAATATCACTTATCTATTACTTGTCACGCAACAAGATCTAGCCGTAATTAAATAGCTATTTTTGTTAATTTAAAAAAAGTATGCCTATCCGACGTTAAGGTATACCGCCCTTGGACGATCACAGGTTCGCTAGTATGTTGCTGGCTGATGAAACTTTTCTCAAAGCTGCCTAAGTTTATTAGTTTAGAAAATCGTCTATTGTCTATTGTTGTATTCGTCTTATCTTAAAATGACATGAAATATATAAATTAACAAATATAGAAATGTCAAATAGTTATTAAATGATTGATTACAGTGAACAGTGCGCAAATTGAGATCAAATTACGTTATTGTTCGGATGAGACGGCGTTGGAGATCGGAATCATCCGCGCTAGGAACCTTCATGCTCTATACATAGACGTCGGGACGGAAGTGTAAGTTTATATTGGTGTTTACTCTAAAGAAATTCCTTCAATACAAAAAGCACTTAATTAGGTTCAGCAAATCTATATCTATGTAGTCTATGCCAATAATTTGAAATATGTTACAATCCAAAAAAAAAAATCAATTAGGTTCAGTAAAGCTATTTAATACATATAAAGTATTGAAGATTATCGAGGGTATTTGTAAGGAATTCCTTGTAGAAACTGTCAAGTGACGTTCAGTTTTCAGAAAGAGTCTTAGGAATTTACGATTCTTACATAAGATTATGTGTAACATTATAACTTAATATTGATTATCTATAAAATATCATTTTAAACGTATGCGATAAGTATAAAAATGGTTGAAATTTAACTCTTAAATAAGAAATTTAAAAAATAATAAGCAATTTATAGTAACTAGAATTTTTAATTGTCAAAATAGGGTGATTTCATAAAATTCATGTTAGGTATAGTAATCTTTAATTTTAGTAATCTTTTTAGTTTTCTGGCATGGTTCCAAAACACAATTAAAACATGTAATGTATGTTGGAAATATATCTTAAATAGTCCTACAAAAAACCCAGTATGTATATATATTATATGTAAGCAAACCCAGCTAAAATAGTGAATCATAAGTAGAATTAAAATTGATAAGAAATACATTGATTCCTATGAAATAGACACAGTGACGCCACTGGGATCATCTATTGAGAATATTCTGATCTGATTCGTTACTCGGTTGTCTGCAGATCCGTCCGCGGGGCCCTGGTGGTGGGCGGCGGGGGCGGAATCGTGTTCAACAGCCCCGCCCTGGCCTGGCGAGGGGCGACCCTCGTCTGGAGGAGCAGCCAGCGCGCTGCCATCGGCTGCAGAGCTCTCCGAGCCGCTACTCTGCAGATCAACTTAACGGCTGACAGCGAATGCCTGGTGAGATTTCCTTACACCGAAGCAAATTCATTCGATTTGTCTTTGTATTTAAAAATGATGAAAATTAGCCAAATTCGAGTATTCGGCGCATGCCTTGAGTGCCATGTGACAAGCTTTGGACGAGAGCGAATAACCTGAATGTCATGTTAGTTCTAATCGATCCTAAATGCAATTCGTTCCACTAATTATCGTTTCTATTATAGGGTTGCACACAAGTGAGTTTGGCAGACTTTGACCCAGGCACCACTTCGCAAAAGTGGTATAATGTTCTTGGCTTCAGAAGTATGAGGAGAGATGAAAGTTCGGACGAATCGACCGTTATTTCTTCACAAACCTCGACTCTCACTAGAAATAGAGGTGAGTTAAAGTGATAGTCAATTAGCTGATGATAATTAAAGCTTTATTGATTCGGAATAAATTTATAAAATCTTTTATTAGGATACAAATGTAAACCTCCTTGATGACAATAAACGTTTTTTTTTTTTTTATTATTTTTTATTTTCTTGTCATAAATACGTTAGTTGTTAGTATTATTTATTCACTTTAGAGCTTGAAATTTATAAAATCGGACCCCGTTTGGGTAAAAGCCATTTACTTCCATTTTTCCCTGTCTTGGCCCAATTTCATCCAACCACTTCTGCTACATCATCTTACCATCTTTTTTGGTCTGCCTATCCGCCTCATTCCTGGGGTGGTTGGGGTGGACTTCCACTACAATAGTTTTAGTGTCCATCTCTCTCCATTGTACAGTCTTCTCCGTTCCCGATTGCCGGTAACTTCTACATATATATATATATATATATATATATTCTATATGTTTATATTGTATCAATTTTAATATCAGGTCCTGAGAGTATGACCGCAGCCGACTGTAACGTGGAATGTGGAGACGACTCCGGGTCTGAAGATGAAGAGTCAAGGGAACCGCTGAACCAGGTAAGTTTAATTCACAATCAAAAGAAGAGATTTTTCAAATATTTTTTAAATTAAAAAGTGTTTCTCAAGTATCATGACTAGGACTAGGACTTGGAAAGCCCAGATGGCGTTTACGTTAGGCCGTCGGCTGCACGCCTCTGGGACGGGGGTTTTCTTCCCCGGGGGGAAGGGTTCCCCAAGGGGGGGTTTTTAACCCCCCCCCTTTTCAAAAAAAAAAAAAAAAAAAGGGGTTTTTTTTTTTAATTTTTTTTTTTTAAAAAAAAAAATTTAAAGGGGGGGAAAAAAAAAATCCCCCCGGGGGGAAAAAGAAACCCCCCCCGGGGGTTTTTTTTGGGGGGGGGGGGGGGACCCCCCCGGGGGGGGGGGGGGGGTTTTTTTTTCCCCCCCCCCGGGGGGGGGGGGGGGGGGGGGGGGGGGGGGGGCCCCCCCCCCCCCCCCCCCCCCCCGGGGGGGGGGGGGGGGAAAAAAATTTTTTTTTTTTTTTTAAAAAAAAAAAAAAAAATGACTAGGACTAGGAAATGTATTTTATTAAAATGTATTAAACGACTATTTCTTAACTATTTTCTCAATGGCTTCGCAAGCAGGCCCGTTTTCCCCTATATAAAAAATATCGTGCCTAAGCTTATGCCATTTAAATTACAGATCGTAGAAGAAGACTCGTTCGAGGATTACATTCCGGAGGAAGAGATAAACCTGGAGGAGGAGTATCTCCCTTCCACGGCTGAGAAAGAGACCAACACAGAATGTAACTTTTGTCCCGAGGGCAGACAGCTACATAGGAGGTTTGTTTTTTTTTTAATCTGGTAAAGGGTGTGTCGGATCGCTTTCAGTAATGTAAATATGGTTATATTTCTGTAGTTTTGAGAGTTGATACAAAATCTGCCTTACCTATTTTTGTATCATTTTAATCAACAGTAAGAGGCGGAATAATGGTTCAATGGTGATTTGGTGTTTTTTATGAATTTAATGGGGGCTTAGGTTATGTAAGCAAAAGCTTTTCCAGCCATTTTTATTTTATTTAGACGTTGTCTTGGTCGTTAAAATTATAAACTAATACATACAAAAGCTAGTTTAGGTGCACCACCCAATGATTTACATTTGTAGTACATATATTATCAAAAAATCCTCGATAAATGCAACTCTACAGTTTTTTGTCACATTGTTCTTCAGATTTTATAAGCTGAAGCGAATTGAGGCTGATGGTCGGCCTCACGTGGACAGAACCTTACAGAAATAGTATATATATATACTAATTCTTTGTATATATACTTAGGTACGTCTCGTTGTGGATTGTGTATAGCTGTGTGGCTTGATATAAAAAAGTTTGCTCTTATATACACTTTAAAACCGGACGTGCGTCAGTTTATCGGCTTCCGTATTCTAATTTGTATAGTTATTGCACGATGACGTCACACGTAGCTGATAGTCTCATAGCGGAACCCTATTTGCCTCATGCATGACGATTTGCATGAAACACGCAAACAATTATGCTTTAAGATTTGCTTTTATTGTTTATATGCTTGGATGTAAAACGTATTGAAGTATAGAACTAATAAACGCGAGGTGTTTTTAACAATGACTTATATACCTTAATAATTGTGTATATAAGGAAATGAATTCGTATTTATGTTCGCTAATTCGTTTCTTAGTCGCGTGAATTGAGCTTTTGAAGGTTTCCATTTTCTTCTTCTTCAACTTCACAACGAATTGAAATTTTATGACGTGAAACATTAATACATTTATTTTTATTGTATTATATAATTTTTATTTGATTGTATTATATTATAATTGTTCTTAATATACAATTACTTGCAGGAAAAGTCAACACATAAGCACAAATGAGGAGGAGTCACTCGCGACTATAAAACGATCTCAAACTTTCTCACCGCAACCACAGAGTATTGGCAAAGGACATTATATTTGCAGGTTAGTACTATATAAAGTGTCAAATAAAGAAATAAATATTCTTTTGATAATTTTAAAAACAAAACAAGAATCAAACAAAAGTTTCCGCAAAAATTAAAATTTAATCAGTTGCCACTTGATGGTGACCGAGTGGGCGCATTGGTTATCATAGCTGATTGCCGATAGTTTGGTTCGAGCCCCAGTCAATAATTATGTGATGTTTCACTGTGATTTGGGTGTTATATATATGTTATGTTTATCAGTGGTGTTAGCACTCAAAATAGCTATAAAAAGATTACTTTGGGACTAACCGATCGTGTGTCAAAATGTGTGTATAATAATTGCCTTAAATTGATATCTCGTACTATAACTGAAGAATTTAAACCCTATTCTTACTTACTATTTACTTACTTACCTACTTACTTACTGAACTACTATAATGTAAAAAACTCATAAAAATAATAGGTGTGAAGATTACAAAATGTATGTGCCTTGTTGTTCGTAAAAAAATAGCATTAATTTATAAAAATCAACTCCTATTGCAATGTTTCAGACTGAACCGTTCAGAGTCGGATTCATCGATGTCTCAGTACGCACGGAGGGCGCTTCACCCGCCCATTGCACCCGGAATTCCTTTCGACAGGACATTGAAGGAGCGACGATCTCTCAGGTACACATCCTGCTAATATTATAAACGCAAAGTATGGATGCATGTTTGTTTCCCCTTTGCGTAACTACTGAATGAAGTTGAATGAAACTAAAAAAATTATATATGTCTTATAGGGAACTGCATATCTAATTACGACGTGCGCTTCCAAAAACATATATAGTTAATAATCCTAAAGTATATATCTATATCGTATGAGTAAGCCATTATAGCTAAAATAGTGAAACATAAAGATTAATGTAATTACAAATTGAATTTTAAGCAAAAATCGACACCCCTATAACTTCTGTTATATTATATATAATATGTATATCACAACGGGTGAAGCCGAAAGTATGTAGTAGAACATTGTTTTTCAACCTGTGGGTCGCGAAACTTCTGTAGGGGGGTCGCCAGAGGTCGAAAAAAATGGGTACTTTAGTAAAAAAAAACAAAATTAAAGACAATTAATATTGTTAATGGTAATACTGTAACATACACCTACATACATGATAAAAAACCGAAGGTCAAAGGGGGTCGCGAAATATTTTTTTATACCAAGGGGGTCGCGAAATATTTTGTTAAACCAAGGGTGGGGCCGCACTGTCATAGAAAAAAGTTGATAATATATCAACTTGTAGTAAGAATTAAAAACTCAATAATAGTTACATTAAGTATAAACGTAAAATTACAAATTATAACAGTATAACAACTTTAAAGGAGATATATCATCTAAACTTGTATATGTAACATTTTGCATTTTGGCACAATTATAAAATAAATCCTCAAGTCCTATCATGATACAATAATTTGACAGCCGTATATAAGGTCGATTTTATCATAAGCATACATGTATATATTTATTAAAAAATAATAATAATAGTATGTCACCATAGCAGAGGCGTTAAATAGGAGTTAAATAGTTGAGGGCTAAGCGACCGTTTAAAATTGCTTAATACTATACAATGAAATCCGTAGATGGGGTCGCGTACGTGGCGCCGCAGTGAGACACAGCTCGACGAAGCGCAGTGCGCGGACGTCGCTCGACCTGTCCCTAGATCTCAAGGCGCATCATTCGCGACTCGCTGATCTGCGACAGGAGATCGCCCATCTCACTCTTTTGAAAAAACGGTGAGTTTTTTAAATTTCCGTTATAGATGTTCTGACACAATACTTGCAATTGGTGGTATAAAAAACCTGGAAGAGTATTGTAATCCGATTTTTCCTAATAGATGTGTATAACCTAAGATTGAAATAAAATCGTGCGATTTTTTACGAATAATCAAATATCCTAATCAGATTAACAGGTTGGTTTTGAGCTGTCGAAAGTTGTCACAATATTGACAACACTTAAGATTTTGAAATACATTTTAGAAAATTTATTTACTATCTTTGTTCTAAAAAATTTAAATTTAATTGTAATAGCCAAAATTTTGCACCACGAAATTGTCAATAAAAAACACAGCTTATAATTTAGTTTACGAATTTCGTTACAAAGTCCAACATCTAGACTTTTCACAGCTGTAGGATTAGCAATGGCTTGGGCTGTTCGCTTTATTTTGCTCTGCAACGTTTTTAATTTTTATTTATTTTATTTTAAATAACATATGCTTAAAGCAGGCAGAAATTAAAACATCCCTTTTTATTTATTAGGCTTGAAGAAGCTTGCTCAAAAGGCGACCCCACGATAGCAGCGTGGGTTGCTGAAGATGAGACCCTTCGAAGGCTGATCACAGCACCAGAAAGCGCCAGCAACGACAGAGTCTCCAAATTATTCCAGAGGACCTGCAAGGAGATCTACCGCCTGAGGAAGTCCAGACAGGGTGGAAGGAAACCAGACCTCGTTACATTCAAGTGAGTTAATTTCCCTATCTACTATATTAGGTTCTATTTATTTAATATAATGTGATTGAAAAGTATCGACATCTGTTAGAATCTTTTGGACTTAACAGATAATTGTGACTGTCAATTAATTATAGAAAAATAATTTGCAATAAAATAAAATTGCGACTATAATAAAAGATCTTAACTATCCTATCTCTTAAGTTGGACTAGAGTGCTCACAGTGTGCCAATTTAATTTAAAATCGGTTAAATAGGAGTCCATCGCGGACAAACATCGTGACAGGAGATTTATATATATTCAGATTAAGTGCCAAAACAAAAGAAACTCAACTAACCACTTATATTTGTCTGTGTCTTGTATGTAAAGTACATAATTATATGTTTATTAGAACATATACAAGCTATAAATAGCTTACCTTGGGGTTAACCGACCGTGTGTGGGTATGACGTCATCGTTGGAATTGGATTATGCCCGCTATTATCACATTTCAAGATATAAAGGTGTATTGAAACATAATGTGACATATATTAAAAATATATCGTCAAAAATGAAGGTCTTCAAAAAATATATGTTATATAAACATTTGACATGACATCCAGTCCAAAATTCACTATAGGCCTGGAAGAGATTGCTTGTTAGCGATAAGGCCGCCTTTTAATTATATCCTAGTTTTTTAAGTTGTTTCATTGTTACGTTTCTTCCGTGTTATATGGTGTATTATAATATAATAAATAAATATTTCCAACTGCGTTTTTTACACACTTTAAATTTTCATCACGAATGTACACGGTAATATTGTGTTACAGAGAAAAAATGGCGTTCTTCACTCGCTCCAAGTCGACGGTGCCAGCACTGCCTGATGATGCCAATTCAGAAGACGACTGGGAGCAGGACCTGGAGGAACGCAGCACCCCGGACGGAAGGTCCTCCAAGACGTCCTTCGAGAAGGCGACGCCGACGCAGGACCCCGTCGAATGCAAGAACCCCTGTATGCCCGAACCCACCTTCGACAACGAACTAAAAATAAGCGAAGAGGACGAGGTTAGGTACGACTTCGTGGTCGATAGAGTCCTCGGTGTCCAGGTTTGAATCCCGTCGGTCCATATTTAAGCCCGAATCTGCTTCTGCCATAACTTACCTTGAGTTGAGCAACGATTGGGTGAACGGCACCTACGTAACTGTGATTTAATTTGCCTATTGAGATTTCTGGTTGAAGACTGAGTGATTGGGTGCCATAACGTTGATACAAAAGTATCAACCAAACCGTGGTGTTCGTACAAAAGTGTGCCTTAATTCGCGTACAAAACGGTGAGTCACATGTAAATGCCAAAATAGTGGGTACGATTGTACAATCCCCACCACAGACCACCGAGCTTGGCCAAAAACGCTTTGTAAATCGCGTGGTTTTGCCCGCTAAGGTTTATATTAAATTATTCATTCCTAATTCAGTTGTAAATTGCAAATCGGCTTCGTTTCTCCTAAATTAGTAGAACAATGGTAGCCGCCATTTTGTGACGTGCAATATTGTAAATAGTACATTGTATCCGTTCGGTCTGACAGCTGATTCGTTTGTACGTAATGTATAAATTGTAAATATGAGATTGAAATGCATTCTGATTACGTTAGGCGTTTAAAATAGTTGTATAAATGTATATTAAGTTTAGGTGAATTTGGATTTGCCAAAATAATATATGTTTTAAATCTTCCATTAAACAAAGGGATTATATTTTGTAAAGAAAATAAAACAATAAATTTAATTTTTTTTTGTTTTTCATTCAGCAGCAACCCTATTGAATTTAATTTAGTAAGACAAGCTCTTTTATATCTACACAAGTAATTGATATTTTCTGTAACGCATACATGCTACTTTTATTGTAAACGCTAATGATTTTCACGTAAAACTACTGAATGGTTTTTTTATGAAACTTTATAATAATAAAACTTATACATCAAAATAACAAATAGGCTACAATTTTAAAGATAAGTGTGTGTGTCCATAATATCAACTGAATAGGGAAAATTTTACCATCTACGAGCTATTCTGGCGTGCGCCAAAACTGCTAGTGTTACACATATATAATGTATGATGGAAGTGTGTATCTTAGAAATACAAAAAGCCATTATATATCTTATGTGTAGCCATTATACCCAAAATAGCGCACCATAACTACATTAAAATTTAAACACTTACTTCAAATACACATTTAGTAAATAGGATTCTTAAATATTCATTCCTTCTGTTTATCTTCTATTTTTATTCTTATCGCTGCTATTTATATCAAATACATTACATAAATCATATAATGTGTGGCTTGTGCAAAATGCAAGTGTTGAAATGCTGAGATAATGTGAGCATTTTTATAATATTTTAGATGATTAGTAATAATTGTTCAAGTTGAGTCATATTAAAAATAAGCGCGAGGATACGCTTATCATGTTCCATACCATTATTCGAGCAAAATCGACCAACAATTATAACGTTCGTACGGAAGTCACCGTAAGAACTCATCTAATTATTGAACATTATCTGTTGACTTTCCAAGATACAGACAGCGAACATCGGTCCACGTTTTTACTATAAATACAGACCTATCTGTTATCAATATACGATATATAATTACTTATTGACAATTATTATTTTAATTAACCTGTATTTGAACTTATACATGTTCGAAAACCTCGACTTTAGTAAAATTTCCGAAGTGTGTGGCAGCTACTGCGTGACTGGTGGCATCACGCGCGCCCGACCCCGGAAATGTCCGAGGGGGCAGTGCAATACCAGAAACACTACAGTGTACAGCATTTACAGTGAAGATAACCAAATTTGCCATGCAATTTATTTGATTTGGGCCTATAAATAGGTTCTATATAGTTAGATTTTTATAAAATAGGGCAAATGGTCATTTGCCTGATCGTAAGCGATACCGCCGCCCATGGACAACCGCAATCCTAGAGGCTTCAGAAGTGTGTTGCCCACCTTTACAGTTAAAACACTGAGCAACAAAATATCAAATGAAGTTCAATAATTCTCATCATATGAAACACTGTTAAAATTTGACCCAACAGAACAGGTAAGTACACTGTGGCGTTATGAAAATGACCATGGCTATGGCGTTCGTGATTTGACTGTAAAACTACAGGCTATAATTTTAACTGGGTCATTTTTTGTATTTCAACGGAATTTGTTTTATGGGCTATAGTAAACCTTCGACTTCAATTATTATTTTGAACATTAGTAAATTTTTTTTTGTGAACGGGGACCGCACTAATGTAGTGAACGATGCTTTAGGGTGCAGACGGAACTATTTTTCAAATTTACGTTTCAATCAGTTAACTTTTAACATAAGTTTTGAACAAAAATATATAAAATAATTAATCAGGCTTTACTTTGCAGTCCGTAGCATAGAATTGTAAAAGACCAACTTATTATTGTACTGTTAACTGCGTGTGTTTAAATGTGTATTCCGCATTTGGCTTATATGTAATATTTTTTTAAGAATGTTTAATATGATAAACTGTAGGAATATCTAAAATTATCATTAGCACTACTCAAAAAAACTCTCAAACAACAGCGTTTATTGTGTAAAGAATTAAAATATAATCATAGGACCCTTAATTAAAAACATTTTAGAACCGAAATGCATTAAATTAGTAACTAAACTATGTATTACGAACTGCGGAATCGTAAATTTCATAACAATACCAGAGTTTCTATTCACAACGAACTTAAATCATTTTAATGCAAAATCTAGGTAGGGTAGGTGTCTTAATAATTTAGATTGCACTTAAGAATGAAAGTGAAATGTAATAAACATTGACAACAATAGCCTAGTATTACAATGGTGTGCCTCCATTTACCTCATGTAGCGGACGAGATTTGAATACTTAGTACTGGCGACGCCGGCGAGTAGGTGGCCCTAGTGATGGCATTTTTCGCTGATTAAGATACCAAATTTGTGATGTGAGATTAACAGTGTATATTTTCTTTACGATATATGGCATAGAACCCTTGCACATGCTCAATAAAATATAGATTTGGTTTTCGCAGATCATCCTAAGTAGTACCTTTCTTTTTTGCGATGGGTTATCCATTAGTACCCCCACGCCGGCACTATATACATGGCATGGGGTTGTGGGTCAAGGCCCTAAATGATCCACTATCCACTTAAATCGGTCCCTCCTTGGCCCTGAAAAGACATGGCAACAGCGAGGCCTTGACCAGGAACCCTTAGTTGTACCTGAAATCTCATAAACACTGTTGCAGCAATTTTGTTGAACCTTGGAGAATCTCGCCATGGATAGAGCCAGATAAATTCCTTAATTATGTTTAAGATGTAAACACATTACATTAGCACTTAGCATTCTAGTATATCATGCCCTAGTCCACTATTTGTACTGTACACCCCCTCCCATTTGGTCTCTTTTCACCTTAGCCACTCGCCTCGCACACAATTTAAGTCCACCACCACCCGAGGCCTAACGGTTTGTTTCGACCAATCAATAGATAATATCGTATTCATTCTAAACAGCAAACATCTTCATACAAAAGTTGTCTCTAAGTCTATCAAAATGGACTTAAATTGGAGGGGCGAGCGCGAGTGCGCTAAGGGCATAATAGAGACCAAATTGGCGGAAGGGTCTTTAAGGGTTAATGGAGTATGTTCAATTTATATCATAATATTTGATATTGACTATTTTTTTCACTCTCTACTCTACTCTATACTAATAATGCGCTTCTAACAAGCCGTACTTTTATATTATTTTATGTAATGCAGGTAAGCGCTCGAACTAAGACCACGCATGGATTTTCGTAAGAAGTATGGTATAAATCTAATTCTTATGCGGGTCTTTAAACGCTAGTGCGTCTGTAGCATTTTATTGATGATTTCTTCTATTGTATGCTTATTTACAGCGATCGTTAGATGTGAGAAGCGTTTCCTTTGTTGCTTCTGTTAATTATATGCATAATAAGGAATTTGTACATTCTTAATGTTTTACACTTTAAAGTTTGAGAGCTTATATTGTCTATTATAAACTTCACTTTCAAATATAACTATTAATAATACTAAATTGCGTTTTTGGTCATTTACACAGTGTTTTATTTACACGTACATTACGAGAGCTATCCAGTGTTAGTAAAAAGCCTATTTATTTCTTAAGTTTACTTTACGCTGGAGTGATAATGAATGAATCAGAGCTGAGTTAAACAAATATACATAATAAGTTTCATTTAAAAACTACTAAATGTGGATTCTAAAGTACGGATATCAGATTGTTTAATCCTCGATTGGATAAGAGATGTGTTAAATACGTAACCTATTAAAACTTACTTAACGTTAAACTTAGTTGTGTCGATGCTAAAGTTCCTCCATTGCACAACTCATATATAAAATACTTACATTACTCGACAGGATTTGGTCAATTAACAAATTAAGAATCTTTAAAGAGACCGACTTAAGTTTAATTTCAAAGAATGTACTCAATCATTGCTTAATAGTACACGATCGACATTTTCTAGAAATTCTCTTGAAAGTTCATTAACATAGTGACGCATTTAAGGTGTGTATGGTCTTATAAGTAGCAAGAAAACCTTAGGTTTGAAAGGAATTTAATAATAGATGATATTGAAATAAACTTCTGACCGACTTAAAGTCTCGAAGAGATTTGTGATGTACGATAATATATTATAATATGCACATCGTCTTTGCTGATTATTGATATCATTATATATATAATACAGATATATATTATATAGTTACAGTTCATACATGCATACAGTTGTCAGTAATAATTCTTTAATGGCAAGGTGTCGGTTTTATTCGGTGCCTGTATGTACGTCACGATTTTAAGATGAAGTACATATATTTTCTTTCAGGAAAATTTAATCGATATATATATTGCACATAGTACATTTGTTACTAAACAGTAGCCGGGAATCAAACCCGTAACACGTTCATTTCAGAAGGCTTTGCTATTGTGATACTAAAAAAGCGGAAAAAATAATCTTTTAGCCTTATTTATTTAGCCCCGATAGCGGCTTTGAACAGGCTGGTACAATTGTTGGAAAAAGCAATTTATATTGTGCAATTTGTGATGATTTGCAAAACTATTATTCAATTTACGGTATATATGGAGACGGTTTTCAACTTTCGTTTTGTGGGACACTATGTGTTAAATTTCGCTATATAAGTTCGAAAAAAGCGATCGAAAACATTTTTCGAATAACTTTAAGTTTATGATCTGGTACGTCTTTGTTATAAACGTAAGACGATCAAAACAACACAATTATTCCCTATTATCTCACAATCTGTTCTGATTTACGCTTGTCCCTGTTAACACTACTACGTTCAGTGGGTTTTATAAACGTGGTAATAATATTTTTTATGACTGTATAGCTTCAGTCAAATATTTTATCTCCTAGGCTAAAAGGATCTACGCTAGAGCACGCGTCGCGACAGGTGCGCGCGCACATCTGTCCAACTAACGAGGGGAAAACTGACAAAGTTAAAAGACTCCCAATCACAAGTTGTGGTTTAGGGGTGCTCGAAACAATTCGGAAATTATATTCTTGTCTATGGAGAAAACTTATTTATAAGACTTTGATTGCGCGAGCCTTCTATTTCCTAAAATGTTATTATAAGACTATTCTATTAAATAAGTTCCATTCGACAGGCCACAGTGACAAACCGTACTCCACAATTTATATGTCCCCTTAAATATTAATTTACGCAATTAACTAAAATTACTTGGTAATTGCTTGGTATATATGTATGACTTATAGTACCACCTACACCAGTAACATCTAGTAAAGAGTATCAAATATTTGTGTCTGATTTCGTATGTTTTGATTGTGTGAACGTCTTATTAAGTTATATTCATTAACAACATTCTCGCTTTGAACCATGGGACGATTAAAATTATCTAGATGGGTCTTACACATATTATATAAAGAAAGCGAACTGAAAATTGTTCTAGACGGATTTAACTATTGCCGGAGCATTAACCTATAAGTACCTATTGCATTTCCATAGACGCCAAGAACCCAGTAGAGCCCAAAACAACACCATCATTACATGCTCTGTCGGTGCCTGCGCAGCCGACCGAATCGTGATGAAACTATAGACCACCATGGCACATATGGAAACTTTCATTTTACCACAGATAAAATATGTATGCACTACTCTGATTCCAATGTTTTTTTTATAAACCTGATGTAAAGTGATATCGCCCGCCGCCCATGGACTCTCGCAATGCCAGAGGCGTCACTAGTGCGTTGCTGGCCTTAAAGATATACGCTCTTTTCTTTTAATGTGTAAAAATAGTCTAATTATTAATTTATTTATAAATAAATAAACCTTTATTTGTACTGTGCTAAATGTGCATCCCTTTAAGCTTCCCATGTAATTCTTACCCTTGCTAAGGTCATCCAGCCTGGTCCACATTTCTGTGATTATATGTCTCTCTTCTTTTTGGTCTGCATTGTTTACTAATAATAAACCAATACAACCTTAAATAAGCGAACGGTGAATAAGCGATCTTTTCCAGACATAGATACATAGGTTATGTAGTAGTGATTTATTTAAAAGCTATATACGTAATATTTAATTACATAGATTTTCTCAAAAATGTCTTATTTTCAGAGGACAAAACAATGTATGAAACCTCTGGTGTTCTATAAGGAATATAAAATTCACTTTACTCTATTCTGAATTTTCGGAAAAGACATCTAGAAGTGAATAGTAAAAGCAGAAAAAGAACTATATCTTATAGACAAAACACTTCAATTAATGTTCTTTGTATGATGTTTTAGTATAAATGGAACTATTTGGTAAAAGGTATGTCTGATAATTTTATCAACCGACTTGAAAAATAAATTTGAAATTATCAATATAATATATATATATATATAATATAGCATATAGCAAATCTGCGCATTAGTCCTCGCCAAATGATCCATGGCGGTTTTAGTAATCGCTTTCAAATCATCAAGTGAAATAACAATGAAAATTGGAAAATTACAGCTCACGATTTCCACTTTCTATACTTGTCCATTATCACCTGATTGTTAAAGAAACATTAGCCTGAATAAAATCATTTGTTAAAATCAATCTGCACTTAAGTGAAAAGCATTTATAGCTCGGATTAGGATATGGCTGCTCCATACTACAGCTTTAACTTGTAACTTTAAATAAAATACTACAATATTAGTTTAATATAAAACCTTCATATTGTGTTAATATGTAGCAATTAGACTATGGTACATCAAGATAAAGTTATATATAATTAAGTAATAAATTTACATAACACTTCCCAACTTCCAAGATAAAATCATAATCGTCCCCTGATTCGACAATTTTCCTCAAAAAAATGCCGGTCGCGTGTTCCTTCCAACTGATTGCTTCACTAACAACATACAACGGTTCTCCATTTGTTTTATTGACAATACTTAACAAATCTTATCTGTATTATGTATAGGTAATGTCAAAAACATACGAATGAATTTACAGTTTTGTTAATAGTCTATGCAATCTTTTGTGAGAGTAATTGGTCATTAGGTATTTACGAAGGTAGGTACCTAATATACATAATAATGTAAGTTTCAGGCTGTATGATCAAACCTAAACCTAACCATTAATCTGCCTTTCTATAACATTTTTTGTAAACCTATAAACCGACAACAAAATACAATTTGATTGTGTATATATTGTACTCAACAGTGATTTATTACCCAAATTGTTAAGTGGTATAGGGGACGCTGTATAATTACTGTTGTTTGGGGTCAAAAGTCAACGGTAATCATAGTGTAAAGATAATTTAGTGTACTAAAGTAAAATGCTTTATATAAATTATTAGGTCAACCAATCAACAAATTCAAAAAGCCTTCGAAAAAAAGTCTTCGAATCTCCTGTGGCCACAAAATTATTTATCTACATACAAAATGTCATGTTTCAGGAATTGGTCAGCTACTTGTCTGGAGTAAAATAACAGAAGTAGATGTAATCAATATAAGGTTGCAACTTTATCGACTAAATATTAAAACGACATAAGTGCCTTAATTGGGTTTTAGCGCTTAATCATTGTTTATATTAAAACCAGAAGCCGCTAGAATTAAGGCTTCGCTCATATCCGGTTGTTAGATTTAAATATTCATTTAAGTAATTTGTACGGATATTACAAACACAGGTTTGGAATATTAATTTGAGATTCTGGTTTATTATGTAATTAAAATTATTAATTAATCACAGTATCATTCTAATAAAAATTCTTATGTTATTTTAAATTTCATTGAATTGCAAGTGAACTTCAAAACTTCAACGATTAATTTATTTTCGTATTTATTTCATATTTTATAAGCATAAGAGAACTAATTCATTATTTAAATCATACAAGGCAGCAGTAGCAGCAACTTAAACAGCTGAGCGATACAAATTCAAACGTTTTTGTGACACTTCAATCGACTTCTCACTTTAGCACTCTTTAAATACAACAATACCTCTTTTTCGTTGGTTACATTCCCATCATGCTTCAATTATTATCTGTGCGTTGTGTGTGCTACTATATACAATTAATATTTTTTCGATATTCACCGTTAAGTACTTAAACCAAATGACAAATACAACATCAGTTTCCAACACCAATTCCCACAATACAATTTAGAAAGAACTATCTAAGCTTTTTCGTCATATTTCAAATTGATTCATCTTTTTCATCAGTGTTTTCGACTTCTTATAGATTTATTGATACGATAATCGATACCTACATTTACGTTTTAAATAATAAAAACATATAAACCTCCATAAACAAACAATCGACAGAATATGTGTCGATTATTTGTTTTATGTTTTGTGAATTATGTGTGATTTATTTATTTATTATTTTGAATTTTGTTTATTTATTATTGTGAATTTTGTGTATTATGTTTAAATAAAAATATTCAACGCAAATTCACTAAAATATTTTTATCGATAAAACAAAAGAATGATAACTGATATAGTATTTCGCAGTATATTTATAACCTGTGAATTTTTATCATGTCAATTGTCAAATAATACCGTTCCTATTTCAAACAAAGCACAAATCATAACTCCCGCGTTTTAAAAGACAATGCTCTATTATTTTACATCTAATGACAGCTCAGTAGTGAGGTACCGTTTAGTGAGTCAGCGTTTGAATCAGTGCGTTCACCTCGAGATTATCGGAGATTATGACACCTACACTGATTATACTTGATCTTCGTTCATTCATTAGCAGTTGTTGTAACGAACGAAAGTATAGAAAAGGAAAATGAATGAAATCAATTTAATATATTGCTTATTTTTTATTTTTAGTTTTAGGACTATAGTAAGTAAAGTATATAATAGACTATACAAAATATTAAAATTTAGTAGGAATAAGCGAAAATAATAAGGAAAGCAAATTTGTATACTGGCAATCATCTTTAAATGACAACTCTTTTTCATGGATGGCAACTTTGCAGGAATTGTGTTTTAAAATAAGAAACATGTAAGTAGCTGTTCTACCGACACACTTCATTCTTTCTTAGTGCGACTTCTAGACCAACCACGTGAAATAGTGATCTAACTTCAGTTCAGGTAAGTCTTTATTATTATTTATAACATTGTTTTAATAGAAGAAACTGTTTTATCTATTTATCAAAATAAATTTAATCTATTATCCTGTTCGAAACCTGTAAATTTAACTTATTTAATGGTGTGTATAATGCTAATGAAATCTGATAGTGTGACTAAATATAATGCAAAGGTTCATGAAATAGATACATCAAGCCCTTGTAGTATAGTATTTTATGGCTGGCGATAGCAGATGTGCCATATCACGATGTATGGCGTTGTAAATGTATAATTATTTCACCAGTCGAAAAACACATAACTAAAGTGTTTCGAAAAGGGACTATGGGACATCGTCCCAATTGCAACCCAATTTTTTAAACCCGAAAAGTGTAACACGAGCTTTACAAGCAACTTCATAATTCAATAAAATGGGTCTTATTCCAACCGAATGGAATAGATAATTTCTACTTTTCAATCGATAGAACCCTCAGCAGCAAATTGAAAAGTGTAGGTATATATTTTCTAGTTTTTTAAATTATCGAACTTGTGTATAGTATTATTTGTTTAAGAAAAATCGAAAAGAATAAGGAAAGCAAATTTGTATACTGGCAATCGTCTTTAAATGACAACTCTTTTTTATGGATGGCAACTTTGCAGAAATTGTGTTTTAAAATAAGAAACATGTAACTAACTGTTCTACCGACACACTTCATTCTTTCTTAGTGCGACTTCTCGACCAACCACGTGGAATAGTGATCTAACTTCAGTTCAGGTAAGTCTTTCTTATTATTAATAACATTCTTTTAATAGAAGAAACTGTTTTATGTATCAAAATAAATTTAATCTATTATCCTGCTCGAAACCTGTAAATTTAACTTAATTAATGGTGAGTATGCTAATGAAATCTGATAGTGTGACTAAATATAATGCAAAGGTTCATGAAGTACATACGTCAAGCCCTTGTAGTATAGTATTTTATGGCTGGTGATAGCAGATGTGCCATCACGATGTATGGCGTTGTAAATGTATAATTATTTCACCAGTCGAACAGCACGTAGCCAAAGTGTTTCGAAAAGAGACTATGGGACACCGTCCCAATTGCAACCCAATTCTTTAAACCCGAAAAGTGTAACACTGTGCTAAGCAACATCATAATTCAATAAATGTATGGGTCTTATATCGAACTGGTGAAAATTTGTAAAAAAGGTCAACTGTAGATGTGTTCAAATTCAAATATGTTGTTGTATGTAGATGTATGTTAAAGTGAATCACTGGAACGAAGTTTGTAGAATTATTTTCCAAGTAAATATACTTTTTCATTGTTACTCTTGCTATACTTTTTTAAACTACCCCATTTAATTTGTTGTGAAATCCTTACTTACATAACTCGATATTTCATAAACTATATTACAAATATAAAATATTTATATGTCTTTAGTTGAAATAAAAATTATAATAAACCGATAAAACATTATTTCATTTAAATAGCTATTGTTTTTACGGCAGGATGACAGCCGACAGGTGTCGGTGGCCAGTGCTGCGCCAGTCACCTACGAACCAGCGTCGGGGAAGGCTGCGCGGGCGCATCTATATTTTTTCGAAGTACGTATTGTTGTGTCGTGATTGTGTTTGTGATTAGTGTACTGTGGATTCAAGGATTTTTCTTGTAAGTTTTCCATGTGATATCTCTATTTATTATTTTATCTGGTGAGTTATTACAAATTTGTATTACACATACATAGTACAAACCTAGTCAATTTAAAAGCGTATATTTTTCTAGGCAAAGTGCTTACTACATAGTTGCTTGAATAATTAGCATAACTGAACTCATACAACAATCGGATTACGTTTAATATATATTAACGTAATTTTAATATACAGGGGTTTAATATAAAATAATAATTTATATAAAGCTAAATATAAAATAAGGTACAACGTTTTTTTTTCCTTCGTCTCGTCAAAATCATATGATTTTTAGTGTGGTTTATTTCCTCCGAAACTAAATGAACGTAACATCATTGCAGTCGATTGAATAGTATAGGATAATAATTAGGAATATAAATTACAATGTAACACCTACAGATAGTGGGTGATTTAAGGCGGAGCGACCCATCATTAGCAAACACACTGAGTGTACATACATATTAGAAATTATGATCAATCGATTTTAACAAATAATATGAAAAATATTTTGTTATATACAGTTTGGATGTATTTCATTTGTAATGGCTTATATGATAAAACTATTTAAATAATCAAGTACTTATAAATCAAATTTATGACTAGCATACATCCGGTGGAGCTACAATCCTGTATGAATCTTGAACTAAGATTTATTCATTTGTACTACTCAAAGTCATCCTGCTGACCCACATTGTCATTTTGAGCCTACAAAGACGCATCCATTTAACAATTTTGAATGAGACAAGTTAAAGCAATAATAAAATACGAATTCTTCATAAAGCAAAGTAGGTAATTAAATATAATTACACTAGTTATGTCGTGACAAGGTTAATATTAATTTACTTGTTTTACCGACGTCCAATGTCATTCTGTCATTTACAATTCATTTTTTGCACTCATCTTAATAGGTATATGTTTGAGGAATGTATTCGCGGAATATGTAAAATTGTCCTTAGAATTTGAATTATCTTTAAAACATTTAAACAACCGAATTTGTTATACAAATTGTGTTATCAAATGTTGTGTTGTAAAGGTTATATTATTATACTTTTTACTAACTGAATCGTCTCCTATGAAAGTATGATGTAATAGATAGACTGGATAGATGATCAACTATAGAAGGGATTACTTCGTTAATTTGTTTGTTGTAGGGGCTTTTAGAAATACAGTGTACATTTTTGTGCTGTTTCATATCACCGAATTACTACAGTTTACTTTCCTTGTATATTAAAATAAAGTAAGAAAATTTTTAGAAATTCTTCCCTGTAATTTGGGCCCCACTTGAATTACCAGTTACACGATTTAAATACTTTTCCTTGTTAGGAAATTCGCCTTTAAAGTAAACGGAATTTTAATATGCTTGATAATACCTTGATAGATAATTCTCTCTCTTTTCATAAAATTGTTAACACAAATGAAAACAGTACTCTAAAAGAGATTGATACGTATATTATAAACTCGTATAGGATATAAAAATTACCACTTCATACCATATTTATTTTTAACAAGAACATATAAATTGTTACACCTGTGTCGTAAAATTACTGAATTTGGCCAAAAACCTTAAAAACACGTCGAAATAATTTATAACAACAGCTCGGCTGCATACTAATATTGACAGTAAATTTCTTGGTTGTTTTTATTATTTTATTACTCGTAAAATGTGGAGCCGGTCATTTTATATTATTATTGTGTTTTTACTAAACACTTTTGGTTAATTGGCTTAGAAAACTATCGTGGAGTTATTTTATGCATATAATGGAATTTTAATTAATATAATTTTGCTTCTCATACAAATACTTGCGAAGTTTTTTAGCACTATTTTGGCCAAAACATTAAATACTTGTATCAAAATGAAATTGTTAAGAGTTAATGTATTTAAAATATATCTTCATGCATTTGTTTTATTTTATATTTTGACGTGCTTTATTGGGTCGGTATAATATAATACTTCACTAAAAGTTTCCAAAAACAACAAAGTGAAGTCATTAAATCTCTACAGGCTTTATAAAGATCTATCATCTATTTTTTATCACCCTACACAGGGTCAACACAATTTGACAGAATACTCATGCAGTTCACTGATTGAATTGAATTTAATTTTATAGAAAATCAATATGAATAGATACGAGTATAAACGACTCAATAAAATACATATTATTCAATTCAATTTATATACTAAACACACATAAGCCGAGTTTAATTGGGGTCGTGTTTAATATTTATATATGCTACTACAAGTAGGTCTTGAAATTTGATATGAAAGACTGTATCTACTTTGATAAATTTATTAAAGATGAAACTGTCATGACTGTCTAAAATGAATACAAAACCTCGTTCCACCCATTTATTGGTAAATTTTTGTACTCTTTCTTCTGAAAAGAGGGTAGTTTTAAAGACAGAGTTCCCTACTTATAATGCAACTAGATACATTTTTATATTTTATATGGAACATTCGACATATAAAATATGTAAAAAAATTGAGGATATAGAAGCCTAAATAGGCGTTAAATGTTATTTTGAGTTTTATTATGAAAATCGAAACTAGAACAGAAATATGTCTTTATACTAAAACAATCAGCAATTTTAATAATTTATTAGTACAAGTATGATTGCAAAGCATATCAAACAAGACCTAGCCTGTCGACTCGAGTGACAGAAATCATTTTAACTTACTAGAAGCTAATTCCCTTTACTTTTTACTCCGTTTGTTTGTTTGGTTAACAGTATATTTCGATTTATCGAAAACCAATTTTTGACTTGACTTTTTGGAGGTTTTTTTTTTTGTATAAAAAAGCTAACCTAACTATTTTTTTATAAGATATTTTTCATACGAGCTTCCGTGACGACTGAATCGATAACAACGGATGCCTATAATTTTTACATATGGTGTTGCCGGCCATTAAAATTAATTTAAAAACAACAAACTGTCCTAGGTTGATTGTACGTTGGAATATACATTTCATTATAATTAGGATTTCCTAACGGTAATATGGAAAACTTATTTGTTAGTACATATCAAGTTAGGTAAGTTCGAGTTTACAATTTTTTAACCTTAGGTGAACCGATCCATGGGGTCAGCTAAATGTTAGAGGTTGCAGCATTCGTACCACAATAGGATTCGTAATGCAAGTTTATTGTTATTTCACATTACATAAGAGTAGGTTCATATGGCTCAGACAATAAAGAAATTAGATAGAAATAAATCAAATAAATTTCTTGACCTTGAAAGTCAACTACGTAGTTTTCACTTTTAAGCATATATATATATCCTTAATATTCTAGTTGTGACTATATTAACAAGTATACATACAAATAAAAATTTATAATCTATTTAAATTTCCGTTGAGCACATTTTCTGTATAAATAAAGAAAATTATTCCACATAGCTTACTTATTATATATCTCATATTTAACTATTTAACTAACTTTAACGCGCTATTGAGAAAATTTTGACTAATTTATCAAGTTTTAAATTTTTTTTTGCTGTTGATTTGCGAAAGTTTATTCGAAAATTGCATCTAGATTGGGTGGGATCTCCCATCACAAGCATACTTTTGCTAAAAGGGCAACAAGAACATGATTGAAAGATGAATAGAGTAATTATTATTAGTTTTTCTAATGTACACCCACGCGTAGCGCGTTGATGTCTTTTCCTCGGGTCAAGTGCTATGGAACACTTAATAATTTCTTATATTAGTGAAACGAATTGTTCTTAGATCACAAGTTATAGATTGAGATTATTATTACTATTATTTTTGGATACATTTTGTATCTTTATTCTTTATGTTCACTATAGAGTTGGTTGAAACACCATCAGCTTTATACAACACAATTGGATGAAAACGTATCAGCGCAGATTATAAACATTGATCTTATAATCATATAAATAAATAATTCTACTATATAAAATTGTAAACTGTTACTAAAATTTATTTCGTACCCTTCACACATAAATTTTTTTATTTTGATCTAATAGGAAGGAGGTCTAACGAAGGCTATCATTACGTTGATAAAACTGAAATGTTGTATTCAGAAAAAATTTAAAAATAAGAAAATTATAATATCCTACTAGAGTTATCTGCTAGTATTAATAGTATGAATGTGCGCAAAGTACACAGCACATTAGTCGAAGGCTTTGTATTACTCATTCTGTTCTAACTCAATTGACTTGAGCCACGTACAAATCTTCGAACTAATTCCTTCATATTGAATACAATGAAAATTGATGCTTTTAAGAATCGTACGCGTATATATTTACGAAAATATCTAATACACAGTTATGCCTTTGCACACAATACATTACTGGCTTAATAAATATATAGCAAAACTAGAAACACAATTTATTTTATTATAATATTACACACACGGTCAGTTAGCCCTCAAGGTTATTTGCTTGCTATTTATAACCTGTATTAAGAATGCTAACAAAACTGTGCTTATGGTTATTACAACTTACATGTACTTATGTATATATGAGTTTGTTGATGTACCGGTAGTCGAACTCTGGTATTCCGGCATACTGATCACTTCGCAAACTGAGTCTACACCTCTTATTGATTGTCTGACATATTTATTCACACGTTAATTTCAGTTCCAGTTGTGTGGTTTTCCTTTTATAACAAAATGTTTTAGCTATTTAATTAATCTACTTCTTTTTTACCCTCCCAACTGTTGGCTGAGTTATAAATTTTATATGTTTATAATAAAAATATTTATGAAAATATATATTTATCGGTTGTTCCAGCCCCATAATACAAGATATAGCTTACCTTGAAGCAATTTTAATATCTTAATAAATAAGCAATGTATTTGAAAAATTTGTCGACCGCGCAACGACGTCATTCGTAATGGTGACAAGAATTCGTGAGTGGCTTTAACATGGACAATGCGTGACGGGTGGATTCATGGAATATGTATTTTATTGTTAGCCTTAAAGGCTGTGGACGATTATGGCTTCCAGACTCACTTTGAAACAGAACTTTTGAAAGTGACCTGTGTGAACTGAGTTATTGGGGTACTAATGCATGGTGTAATTTTAAAATGTATTCACACATATTTAATATATTTATATTGTAACACATAAAACTGAACATCATTTGTATTGTTAAGAGCCAACCTTTAGTATTAAAGTGGCACCACAAGAAGAAGAAGGATATGTGCCTGTAATATTTTTATCGTAATATAAACAACTATTTGACATTTCGATATGGATAAAAAGTTTTCTCGCTTGCGTCGAAGTACATGACATTTACATTGACAACTACGCTTGCACAATTTCTATCAACCATCTGCCAATTACCGTACAAAATTGGTGAACATTCGGATTATGTTTTGCAATGGCTCAGGAATTCAAATGTTTGGATTGGATGGATTATTTATTTGTTTATAAATATGTCTTAACTGTTCAAACGGTGGCCCTATATTAGTATTTATTTTTTTAATTCCCTTTGAAGTAATAACGTAAGACCCTTATTAGTCAATAGTTGTGTGAATGGTGCTAATGAAACTGATAAACATTCATTTATATTTTTGTAAATAACATGTGTTTGGCACAAATGTTGAATGAACCAGGTATCAAACAAAAACTAAAACAACTTTGTGACATTGTACCAACTAGGACGTCAATTTTTTTTTTTGTGATTTCATAATTTTTTATTATATCATTTGAATACTGGTTACCTGGAAGAAGTCGCTTAAAAGTGACAAGTCCATCCGTTGCCCTCCTAATACACTTTTTAAAAGACGTAGTTTTAGATAAGGTTCACATTAGTAGCCCGGTCTTAAGTGTATGGTAAATCTAAAGTACTAAACTCAATATTAATAAAAATTTAAGCGTTGTGGTACAATTCGTTTATATATCATCCACACTTAAAATAACTCATATGCTTTGAACCGCTAACAACGAACGTCTTAAAGAAAAATCAAATTATGACTCACACTTGGCAAGAAACTCAATATAAGATGACTATATCGAGTCTGTTTTTTAATATTGAACTAGTTTAACAGATATTGATCTACTGTGGACCAACAAGCCTATAATTCACAACGCTACTGGTCTTATTAAATACGTATTATACTAGAAGATACTTGACGGCTCATCAAAATAGCTACCGCGTGCGACATTATTGCGAGAGACTTTCAATCAATTTACTAGTCACTAGCTTGTTCTCTGTCAAAGTTTCCGATGCGTAGCGACTTCACGTTTACGTAGGAAAATATATTATTACAAATGAAAAAGAAACTTATTAGAAAATATATAATTAAAAAAATGAAGTGTTATTAATAAAAATACTAAAATATATGCTTATATTTATTTATATGCTTATTTTATTTATATATATAATATATAAACATCTATTCTCGATAATATATATATATATATATACTGCATGACCCTAAGCAGTTAGAAAATAACTTTATCGAGAATAGATGTGTGACCATTTAATTACAAGCTTTTTAATAATCTAAAAAAGTAATAAGTTTGATTTGAATAAATGCATAACAAGAATTAAATTATACAAAAAAATGGAAATGCATTGTCTGACCATCGTTTATGGTAACATAGACAGGTGATGAACTAGTGTTTTTGCTAAGGCTATTGCCCTATGATATATTCAATACGTTTTCATTAATCAAACAAGTACGATTGCAATAACCAGCAATTTTAATTCATTGTTTTCTTCTTTTTGTAATTTATTTGTAAAACGTCGGGAAAAAATTTAAATAATGTAATTATATTGAAATTTTGCTAAAAATACATAACATAAATCCGTTAAAAAGTGTTTTTCTTTCATTCCTTTGTAATGTAATAAATTAATTTTTGATTATGTTTCTTTGATTTCATTTTATTTATTATTTCATTTATTTACGTTTTACACAGAAATTGCAGGTATCATATGCAGCAGCGTTAAAGCTAATAATACATATATTGTATATCAATGAAAATATATTTGACGACTAAAAAAAAATTGAATGGTTCTAGGTTGATTTGCTTACATAAAATATCCATAAAGATACTGTATATTATGATTATTGATTAATTAAATCATTCAGTTTGGCCATACTCGTAAAAATACTATTAATTTAACAAAATAGTACGTCAGTTTAACGAAACAGGTTTTAAGCGATACAAAATATATTTGACTCTTGGAATCGATGACGTCGCATTTTATAACCCCTTAAAACACACTGGTTTCTGGCAATTACGGTATTTGTATCATTAATTACATTACGAAATCCTTTAAAAAACCTTCTTAATTGAAATCATTATATTTTTAAGTTTTTTTTTCTGAAACATCAAATCTGAGACGATTTCGCTTTAAGTAAACAAATCAAAGTTTAAGTGTAAAAAATAAATTATATTATTGAGGGAATGGTTCAATAAAATCCAAATTCAATGCGCATTATATTATCCACATAACTTCTGCTTACCAAACCTGAGTAGGTGTATTATAAGGATTTTTATATGAGGGCGATTGTAAAATGATTTTTTTAGGTTTTTCAGAAAAAATCTTATTTTAAGACTGGCAAATTAACATGGTTAAACTACACACAGTCATCAAATTATAAATAATCTCATATTGATTCCTCATAACGCAAACGTTAAAAATCGACTTTTTTTTATTTGTAAACGCCAGAATATCACTACGTTCGCTTTTGAATAGTATTCATATAGTAAAAACTACTTGAAAATTTTGTACCGTGACAGTCTACCATGACCACGCACGCTGTAAAGTACGCGAAACGTCGGAAAAATTTAAAATAATGTAATATATATTAACTTTAGCAAAAATACATAACTTAAATTCGTTAATAAAGTGTTTTTCTTTAAATGAGTAATAGTTATCCCAATATAAGACAATATTATGTGCAACTTTGTATGACTTACTATCATAACACAACATGAATGATATCAGAATGTTTCTACTGTTAATAATTTTCTTACATCTTTTATAGAATTCATTAGCCTATCATTTACCGCATTATATTATCTATAAATGGGCTTTCGAAAGTTTTCGGCCTTCTCAGTCTAAGAGACACAACTGCGAATATTGAGAGAAACGTTTAATTTGATATTTCGATTAGCGAATTAATGAAGTTTACAGTTTTCTTTAATTTTCGATATAAAATTATTATGTCCTCGTAAATGTGTTTTTATTACTGACCCACTTGGCACGATAATTTACTATCAATATCGCTTACTAATTACGCAGGGTTTCATACAAGCCCGTCTTTCAAAAATAATTGAGTGGGCGGAGTAAGTCAGTGGTGTATGGCCATTACACATCTTTGTTTTGAAGGTGAAAGTTGCTTAGTGATCTCTGAACTTGTTATCTACTAGAGAGCGTTGCGTTTACAACAAAGACTATACAAAAACAAAGGCATATAAATATATTTACGACTCTAGATAGAGCCACCTTAGCGTTAGTCGCCATATGCGTAATGGGTCCTGATATTTTTCAGTAAAGTTAAGATAAATACTACAACATTGAGATTTCAAAGTTGCACTTCAATAACGTTACAAATAAATAAGAAACAAAAATGTGTTTATTTTCATGTAGAACCACATATGCATTTATTTTTCATTGTTTGTGGTTCACTATTTTCTATATAATAGCTTACACATAATATAGATATAAGCTATGCAGGGTTTTTGTAGGATTATTCAAGATAAACTTTTGAATAAAACACTATGGAACTCTAGCTGTTTTGGCAGCGTTCACCGAAGTAGCTCACAGATGATATATGAAGGGTTTTTCCTACTTTCAACACAATATCTTTATAAATTGCCTAAATGTTATTCTTATATATAAGATATATTCATGTTAAATTTCATTACAATTCACTCAGTTCTCTTTACGTGAAAGAGTAATAAACATCTGTAGTGTGGGTGTATAAATCATATAGATAATTTAACGAAAACGGTTTATTGAATACAATATACTACACAAACAGATAGAAGGAGTAAAAAAGAAAATCAAATAATAGCGACGACGTTAACTAAAACCACCAAATTTCTTATTTTTGACAATGTGTCATGGCAACGGACTGTCATTGCAGACCGGCCTGCACACCTAATTAAAAACAAATTAATTAACTACGTAGGACATAGGCTACACTACATCAATACAAACTTTCGCATTTCAAATAGAAGGACGACTAGCGCTCGTCACTAAAGTGCAATTCTCTCCACTTCTATGTAAACACTTCCTGAAATTTAAAGCAGAATCAAAAGAGAATAATTTGCCACGTTTTATTGAAATTTGACACAAGTCCAATAGTCAGTCAGCTATTGTTTATTATTGCAATTAAAAAAACGGCTCGTTCCTTTATACTTGTTAATATTTAAATTTAATAACACGCTGAGATTTAAGGCGTATCTTAAAGCTTCGGGCGAGAAAGTTCTGTCAACAATAAATTCGTTTTAAAAGCTTGGAATTATCTGCGAGCCATGAAACGTGATCTCAGTTGTGCCCAAAGCGTAGAAGGGCTTTTTTATTTCAAGGAAAAGAATCGTCTGTTTTATTTTGACTCTCTGCTAATTAAAAAATCTAAGTTATTCAAAGAACTTATGAACGTGTGAATAATATTTGTATTGTTATTCAATGTCTCTAAATTTACCTTTACAACCAGTATTGCTTACATATTGGTATATTAGGGTTTTGTACTATGGACTACCGCAAGGTAACGCCTGATTCTATTAATTAAATTAATTATCTATTTTTATCTGAACCAAATACGTCTGTAGACACGCAACGTTGTTTTTCTCTATATTTTAGTTATCATAGAATAAGAAAATAAAGACAAAATAGAAAAAAAGAAAGAAAAAATTCATTCATTTAAATAGTAGAATAAACTTCAATAGTTTCTTCCATTAGAAATTAGTACATACTAGCTATGATATATAGCCGAAGTTTTTTTCATTTCATGATTTTAATAATATAATATATAATACGATTATTACTAAACCGAGCGGAAATAAATATGAACGAGTACATTGTCTTTAATCAACGCGAGTATGAAACATACTAAAATCCATTGCAATGGATTCAAATGCGATTTATATGAACTATTATTTATACCGACGTATGCTTTTCAGTTGACGTTAAGGCGTATTTTGTGTTGACAATTTTGACTTACAGATCAATCGGGTCGTTGCCAGGACTTAAACATACCCCAGGTACAAATCCATAAACCATGGCAATTTAAGAATGGCTAATTATTAATAACGGGGACGAAAACGAAAAATGTTATACAATTAGATTGGTTTAACGTATTCTTACATGCCCTGGAAGTACTGGCTTGAAAACGTTTTGGGTTGTCTTTACAGTGGCTGAAACACTACAAATGATTTCATATATATATGCAAGACAGCTGATAAGATAACATGCAGATGTGCTCTACATATTACCGAATACTCGGGAATAGGACTCGGCAGTCTGGTATAGAGACGAACTGGGTGGTATTTCCTATAGAAGATCATACAGTATATAACAAACAATCCAAAATATGTTTCAACCAAAGTCTGGTTGGTCATGAAGGGTCAGTAGGTCGCGCTTATCAGACCTCGCTTCCGGAGATCTTGGGGTAGTTAATATTACAGTACCACGCTATGAGGGAATTATAGGTTATTTCGGTCGTAAAAAGCAATTGACCGTTATAAAATATTTTTTATTTTACTTTCCATATGCTGGGTGTAATTTTAGCAACTTTGTATGATGTGTTATTTCAAGTATTTAAATTATATACATACACTGTTCACCGCGGAGTAATACTTGAACATACCGTGGGCAAACATTTTCCTTAATGCTTCAATATTGATAGCAGCACCTGTAAATGGCCTTGAATTTTCAACATAAAATCGAACCAGTAGTTCAAACAAACTCATGTTTATATTAACATACCACTATTATTTTAGTAGTTATGTACATACGTTTATACTGTGTAACAGTTAAATTGTGGTTAGAATAAAAAACATAAAACCAATCAAGTTGTTGCAATTAACACTTTCTAGGTTGAGCTTAGCACTCAATAGATGGCGCTGCATCAGATATCAAATGATGATTTATTACGTCCGCTCAAGTTAAAGTGCGCGTGCGCTGTTACGCCAATCCGTTAATTACAACTCGCCCCACATACTGTAGGACTAATTGTGCGGTTTCCGTGGAAATCTGCGAAATATTTATGTCTAAAACAATTTTTAAAATAAATAGCAATCTTTCGTGTAACCTTATAACGCAATTCAATTAATGATATACACTATCTAATAATCTAGTATTATTTTCCTGGACTCAGTTCTATTTACTATAAAATCACCGGGGTTATCAAGGCACTGTCAAATGTCCAAATACCATATTTCCTAAAGTTAGACAGCTCTTGAGATAGATTGAAATTTGAACTTCGATTTTGCGATGCAATATACAATATACATATTAATATTGTAAAATAAACCCTCTTCCTGATGCTCCTTATAATTTTTATACATACTTCCTCTCTCCTATAATTAATCTTATTCTATTTTTATAGTTAACTCAAATAATAAGTCTTAATTATTTTTTACCATTGCGATATTTTTTTAACTAAGTAGCTTTAATATATATTAGTGAAGACGGATTTATATGCTGAAGATTTATTAGCACGACAGTCACGTTTGGTTCAAACAGCAATCTTTTAGATGGAAGGCATTTAAATAATTTTGTAGATTTTTAATGATGATTTTTAGTGATTTTCCTAAAAGTCACAAAATATCGAGTTCTCTCGCCTGAGACAATTCACATAAGAAACGCGGCGAATACAAGTCGAACTAGCGACACGAACCCTTTGTACCATTATAATTAATAATTCAAGCGGAAAATCACTTTGGTATATTAAAGTTTTAATTTGATGCAACAGCGGCAAAGGAAAGACATAATCTGTGATTAAATTTTTAAATTTCCACTTTCTGTCTTTCAGGTTCATGAGCCTGGTGAGACGGACAAACGAGCAGGCAGACAGGAAGCGAAGTCTCGGTAATAAACTGCCATTTTTTCCCCATTGGATATAGAAAGCTTTAAATATATTAAACCAGTTAGATTTATTTAAATACATAACATGAAATGGTCATACGTATTCAAGCAATACAGTAGTTTTTTGTTCAGTGTGTGGGTCAATACAAAGACCGGTGACTCATAGCTCCGAGTGCCTCTAGTGGCATTGTGTTGTAGTCTAGGAGGTCATATTGCTTTTGGACGTATTCAAATGTTGACGATCGATTTTACGGATTGGATTTTAATGGATGTCAAAATAAATTGTCGTGTACATATCAGGGGGATAAAACAAAACTGTCAATAAAGATTGTATTGACTTGAAACCTGTAGGTACATAGATTCATATGTTACATGTTACATTCATATGGCTTACGAAAAAAGGTTTTTAAATATAATTTAAAGTTTAAAAGGCTACCAACCAACTAGCTAAAACAGCTGAGTTCAATGTTCACGTATTAATTTATAGTGTACACTTTTGTCTCTTTCTGTATATTGTGTTTAAGCTGTAATGAAAAGAGACAGAAGAATACTTTTTAGAAAAGTAGGACAATCACCTTGGAAAAAAACGAATGTTTCACTACTATCATAACCATTCCGTCCTTAAGCCTTATAAATATTATGGCATATCAAGGAATTAATTAAAGAAACACAAATTGTAAGTTAATAGATGTATTATTGATTATTAGGTCGAAAGATAATCTCTCAGACTTCAATGCGCGGGCGCATGCCTGATTGTTATGTATGGAACGCGTGTGAAAATATTCGCCATTCAACAGCCACTTCACTTACCAATTAGCTGTCTGTATTCAAAAGAGATTGGCCAATCCCTCATACTAGGAATAAAAATTACCATCAGTTATAGACATGCGCTCATCAAGAGTAAATCAGTAAAGAGTTGTGTAAAATCCATATATACTGAAGTAAATGTTAAATCTTCACCACTCTTTAACTAGTGGTTACTAGTTACAAGCAATTATTTTCGTACATAGGGTTTCTTAAATAACACGTGCAAGAAAAATGTAGATAATTGAATATATATTTAGCAAAATAATTTCAATATACTTTCTTGTTACTGTTCGTGAACCTGTGACACAATTATATTGCGTTAAACGTAACAAAATATCCACAAAACAACATAATACAATAATCACGTTTGTTTGTTTATGTAAATGTAAGTCGTGACCAACAATGATCGACTATGGAGCTCGCGATTCGATATTATAATCGATTACAATCTTCGATTATTGTACCATAATAGCTGTTCCGTAATTTAATTGTTATTATGGATATTTTTTAGGTATGGTTTAATCCCTTTGTGTCAAAGTGAATTTTAGTTACTGACATTACTAAACTTATCTAAATAAAGTATATTAGACAACGTTACGTATACGTTGTTATACTAAACTAAAATTATTTATATATATATGGCAAGAAATTTATACTTTAATGTAAATAAATGTGGCAAAAGGTATGTTGGACAGGACTAAAATAAATTTTGATATTTAGGTAGACTGGCTATGAGTTTATTTAGACTAAGGTAAACTAAAAGCTTGGCTAAGGTTCCAACAATTTTTGTAGGATTCTGTCGATTGAAGTATTATTTGTATATCTATTTAAGTCCAATTTATTTATTAAAACAAGGTGTGATTATTTAAAATATGTCTTGGAATAGATATAATTATACATAAAAATATATTTTTCTTTTGTTTCAGACACTACATCAAAATACCTCCGTAAGTACTTTATTACTTAGCTTATGAACTAAAAAGTTTTTGTGAACAGAGCATGAAAATTCATTGTAATATTCGTTTATCTTTAGACATCGAAATGATAATATTTCATATAACATAATGATATGTAAAATTATATTATAAATAAATCTACTATACAAAATTCTCGTGTCACGGGGTTCGAACTCGAACTTCTCCGAAACGGCTTGACCGATTCTCATGAAACTTTGGGAGCGCATTGAGTAGGGCTGAGAATCGCCCAACATCTATTTTTTCATCCCCCTAAATGTTAAGGGTAGTCCTCCCCTAAATTTTTATTTTTTAGACAAAATTTTTAGTTTATATTTTTTATAATACAATATACAAAAATACATACAATCTCCTTCTACGTTCAACCCTTATTTTTTATTTATTAATTGAAACTTGAAATAATATGTATGGCAAAACAACGTTTGCCGGATCAGCCATTAAATAAATAAACTTGTTTGATAGCACATCACATGAAGAATTTTTATATCTAAACATAAAGAAAATCGAAAGTGAATTCTTGTTTTATGTAATCACATATTAAATTCAAGTCATAAATATGTATAAACATAAAAAATTACGATAGACATGATTGAAACAACGAAACTCACTCCATTTTGACATATCATTGATAGATTGGTTAATAAAAAATTGTTTAATGACTTAACTGGTAGCTGAATACTAGGCCTATCTGATTTCCGAGTTATTCTAATAATCTTCTTATGCTCATATCATAAATACCTAATACAATCTAAATTCAGTATGTATGTCTTTTATATTTATATATGTATCAATATTAGAAAGCTGTTAAGTTTAAAAGCTAATACCAGCAGCCATTTTAGTATTGAATCTTTTAATTGGCAAAGGATAGACGCTATATAACATCTCGCTACTATCAATAAGTGTTCAGATGTCACCTGAACATTGAGCAACCGCTGACACTCCTGACACGGTTGTTCTAAATCTTATAGCAGATACGCGATACACAAACAAAAGAAATATTGTATATATGTGATTTATATAATCGTAACTTCAGTTCAATAAATCAGATTTGAATAATCCTTTGGCTTATTCATATCTCGCATTCTCTTAAACATATGTGTGGCGAAGCTTTTTTCATTATCGTGGTGATAGCGATATATCCCTATAAAGATTGAATACTTAGATTGAGATCCCACTACATCCGTACTTATTTATATATTCACTATTTATCACTCACATCTATATGCAGTTTGCGAAAGTCATCACATAATATTACATATACACAGACTCCTGACATACAGACATATAAAATTAATACACTAAATTGCAGACTGTACTAGTTATGACCTCTAAAAGTTCCTTATCGCAAAGTACGAAATGACTGACATTAATTAATACGATTGAAAAGGCCGACTTTTCGGTAATTTTTTCGATAATTACGATTAAAACTAATAATAATATAAAAAAACAACAAAAATAAATCTTTTTTCAGAGGTTCCCAAAAACCTAGAGGTAAACAAAAAGGTTTTTTTTCTGTATTTTGAAGTGCGTGGGTGAGCACATTATTTAACTGATCGTTTAAAATACTATGTTTGTAATTAGAAACAGCGAGTGGCAACATTAATGTCAAGCTGGATATGAATATAATTAATTTCGATTTTATAGTGCGATTAATGGAGATTTTACGACGTACCATAAATATATTTAGATAACAATTTTTCTTATAATATATGAAAGTAAAGAAACATGTATTTACTGTAGAACATTTAAAGCTTAAAATAACTAAAGCAGCATCAAAAATGCAGAAGTATGAGATGAGGGTAGTTTCGTTAAACTAACGAGTATCCAAATCATTTTTAGGAATAATAATATAAAAATTATAATTATTAGGAAATTATATTCCACGAACAGATTGTTCCTGTCTAACCAGTTTTCGGCTAACCTTTCCGTGATTAAAACAAAGATAGCAATAGGTGAAAATAAAAATAGAAATCAAATAAATTTTTGATTAAAAAATAAATTTTAAGATCCAAAAATATTTACTTTCAAAACTACTACTATCAGATACTATCAGCTATCGGACAGTGTCTTGAATTCTTATAAAATTTAAATATTATAGTTTATACGAACTACGAGTATGGCCTAATAAAAATAAATTGATAATAGTAATATGTTAGTCAAAAAAATATAAAAAATAATTACATCATCAAAATTAATGTCGGCTAGTAACTATAAAGTACACTGCCATTTTAATTTTTGTAAGTAACCGGTTCGTTATGGTTAAAGTAGTACTATTAGTTATCAGTCTGCCTTTGCTTCCTTAGTACCTGATCCAAGGGGACACTTTGTCTTCTCGTACATATGAATAATTTTACTGTTCAAACCAAGAGCTTAATATACCTAATCTTCATTTCAATTGGAGATAATTTATTCCTCATATGACTTGCTTAAAATGTTAAGTACAAAGAGTGTCACTAAAAATACATCGACGGAAAATACATACAAAACTTGCAACAATGTATTAGTCAGGGTGAATACACAGTTGGATTTTGTGGGACACCTACTTCGCTTACCAAAAACTTACTTACTTACCTACTATCGCAATCCAAACACTAGTGTATTGTTATTTGTATAGTAGAAGCTGGTTTAAAATAAGAATTGCATGATGGTCCACGACATGGTAATTAATTAATTCAAATTTAAATTAGCAAATTAGTGGAGCTAAAGGACTGAAACGTTCCTTTTATGTGTACAACGAAATTATTACAGAACAATAGGGGAAGCCTATATACATTTTTATATTCATCTTATTACTGATATATAAATATTATTTAATGCGAAGATTGGTTTTTTGTCTAAATCACTCATATAAGAACACCATGTTAAATTACAATGTGTTTACATTGTAAATCCATAAAACAAGAAAACGATGGTCACTGCGCGTCAACAGTTTAAAACTGATGACATCACATTACTCAAAGTGCTTTGAGTGTACAAATAGTATTTGAGATTTATACACCATAACTAATGGGCACAAGTAATGCTATACTTAAAATTTAGTAGAGCTAGTATATTATCACCTGATCGTTGAAGCACATAGCAGTATTTGAATACGAGCTGGTGCCACTACACACAGATCTCAGAGCAGATCATTTTATTCACCATGGTCTTTATGCCAAAATTTATGAAAATTGGTTTAACCACTGGCGTGGATGATTTCTTCGACATTCCTTTCTACTATATTGTATGTATCTGCAACAATTTTTACGTAAGAATACCTCGTTATAGTCTTGACTATTCGTAAAATGTATGTAATTCTGATATTTAAGATTACTGAAAATATTATAGGTCATAATAGAGTAATTAAGTAAGGTATAACCGTTTATTACTACATTCATATTAAGAGTAAGTATTTTATATTTACGGTACATACACCAAAATATCCTTTTTTCTCATTTTTATGTCCCCGTGTTTTTACCGGCTAATCTCTGAAATGGCTATACCGATGTTGATAGGACTTTCATTAGCAGATAGGTGACTTAATAAGGAGTAACTAAGGCACATTTATTTTAGAAAAAATATATTGCTATGTAAATAAAATTAAGCAGTTGTCAAAAAATTAATTTCAATTCGAATGAGTACGTCCAGAGATTAACGCGTTCAACAAAACAAACATAGTTCATTATTCCAAATTGAATTTCGTAGTCAATTCAACAGTCCCATAAATTACTCCAGAAATAGATTACTATAAAACATTTTATGAATTTATGATGTCAACAGTTTATGAAGTGTTATAGAATTAATAACTGTAGGAACACGTCTATATATTAATAATTCAGCACTGCAATGTTGTCATACAACTTAATGTACAGTCCACAACTCCTTTAGTTCTGATAAGTTTTTACGAACATCTCTTGTCATTGAGCAGTGTGCATTAAAAGTCGTTTATATGCACAACTTATGAGTATAATAAAATATATGTAAAATCATTTTTGATCCTTAAAATCAGAGTTATTTTAAAGACATTAAAATTTGATAAAAATTTTGTACTGTTAACTGTGTTTTACTACTTACCGTTAACACAGAGAGTGTTTAAATGTGTATTCATTTGAAGTTATTTTATTTATTATTTATTTATTTAACTACAGCCTTTAGCCAAAAAGAATAGCTGTAGTACAACTTATATATTATTATTATTATTAATTATAGTACTGTAGTATTATTTAATATAATTATTATGTGAAATAAAGTTTGTTAAAAATTCAATTTGATAAAGGTAATTAAACCATTCGATTTAAGGTTCGATTCCTTTCAAAATGTCAACTGCATGATTGTTCCGAGATTGTTCCGATTCACCTTAAAGCTCTGAGCACAGCTGGACGATACGATCCTGATACGATAGGCACAATTAAATTAAGATATTGGTGCGAATATTATGTTAACAACTACTTAGTTATTACAAATTGCAATTTGAGGACATACGTGTATATGTATATGTAGTACAAGTTTTTGTTACTTCAAGAATTCAAGGTAATTCTCGTATGGCACACTTCGCCACTCGCCGTTACAAAATAGGCATAACGATAAACTAGTTTTCATATTTTACTATTTCTTGCGAGTTTGCAATTTTGTAGCTAACGAACATCTATGAAATTAAGATTATATTGTATAAAATTATTGGTAATATTTTGTTACGGAATCGGTTTATATACGTACCATGTTTCTCGAATACTTTTCGCCTGTTTTGGCATCCCTGTAACTGGAATCCCTGTATAGAAAGAAAAAGTTAAATTTTTCATAAGACAATATATGTATTGTTAAATCAAACGCGTACTTTAGGAATCTGTCAAGTAAAGTTCCTGTTTTAAATATAAGGCGGTCCATGGACATTGTCTACCGAAGAGCTCATGAGTGTCCGTCTTTGGGTGAGGAATTTCTTGACGTCCCTAAGTCGTATTGGTTCGTTGTTGCCTCATCGATTTTACTTATACGGTATACAAGTTTTCGCGTGACAAAGTGAAATTAAGAGCACTATTAAACCATAGATGATAGATATTCAGGATTGATTGCTTATTGTCGTACTCTTAATGTCCTAAAAGGACCTCATCCCAATGGCCATGGTACAAATAATTAGTTAAACGAGCTACAAATAATTCAAACGTTAAATAAATTTGCCTGTATATACTTATTTTTGTATTTCCATGTGTAGTGCTCACAAAAAGACTAAAGTGTGATATTTAAAGCGATAAAACAAAGAAATTGGAGTAAGAATTTAGTCAACGTAATGTTTTGAGTAAACCAGTTGATAAGGTGTTAAATTTTTTACGCCATTTTCACGTCGACATAACTGTGAAACTAATAATGTGACGAGACACTTTACACTTATCTGTAGTGAAACAAATGTGAGAAAAAGTGTGTGTGAGCTTCCATTTTTTTCATTAGTAGCTTCAGATTTTGGACATGCATCTAACGAGCCACTTCCAACACGTTATAATATTTATAAACAAAATAAACAAAAACTAAAATTACGAATTCTCTTTGTATTATGTCAATCAGAAAAACACCAGTTAATTATCAAAAAATAATATAAAATCTGCTTTGAAAGTTCGGCTAGTTCTAATTAGGTAATATTATGAATTAAATTAATTTGAATGACATTTTTAGTTTCATTGGGAAATGTTACTTGAAGCGGTACTTAATTTATCCAATGTGATTGTATAATTTTACAAGGATATGAGAGAAGAGTATTCTGTAATCTAAAATTTGAAGCAGCAAAAATCAGGCTTAACAATTGACGTCAAGGTATTAAATAGTAAAAAATTGGTAAACCGATTTATATGAAGCATGAAACATCACACGGCATGGATCACGCAATCAACCGTTAATTTATGTTTTATAAACTCTGTCTTAAATATACATTTTTTGTATAATAATAGTGAAATCTTACCTGTCCAAATCGTGTCTCTGACATATAATTTTAAAAGTATTTCTCTGTTTTTCTACTTCCGCGCTTCTTCTAGATCATAATTTTGCTTGAGAGTATAGGCTCCTGTTCTTTACCATTTAAGTTCTGCTTTGTATATATTTCTATCGTGCGTAAAAATTTGTGTTGATATTATTGTAATAGTAAGCTGTGTAAAAAAATTGTTAATCATAAACAAGTACGATTTTATACACACATCATTTCTTGCTTCTTAATGCACCGTCAATCGTGGAAGTTAAAGTGTTTAGGGAAACGCTAACACACAAACAGTAAATGTCACAGATATGCAAACAGTATTAAATTTTATTATAATCTGCAAGCGTGCATATCTAATATACTATATAATTTATAATATTATACACATAACGGGTATTGCAACTGTTTAATCTGTGTGGAATATAAATGTGTGCTAGTAGGTTTTTCCGCCTTTTCCATCGCATTGAAATTTGAAAGAAGAATACTTTAGTTCCACAGACTAGACAGTCTAGTTATATATTGTTAAGCACCTTAAAGGCCGCCAACTCACTGGTGAGGCCTCTGGCGGCGGTATTACTTAGCATCAGGTGACCCTCCTGCCCGTTGGCCCCCTGTTTTATATAAAAAAAAGTTTATACCATGATTTTGAGAAAATATAAGCACTATCGTATAAAACGTTTATTCCTGAGTACACCCTTTAACTCAGTTTCCTGTGTTATAGAGTGCTCTAAGTGCTACCACGAAATAAATGTTATGACAATGCTCTTGTAATCATCTTAAGCCATGCGTTAGTTTCAACCTTGATTGGTGAATTTTGGTTGAATTTCCGCATACACAAATTCAAGTCCCGCCACTCACCACAAGTATCACCTGTTCACGAGCCCGTACACCAGGCAATCTTAAAACAATAACTTCAATTTATTCATCACATGTCCACTATTTTAAAATAACAACCGTCTCATATACGTTTCCAACACACAAGTAATTTTAAATAATTTATTCAAGAAGTCATTGCAATAAATTGTATAATAAATAGCGAATGTGTGGTCCGCACTTTGCTTAGGGAAATATTGTAATGAATTAACGAGCTTTATAACGGTATTTCTTCATCCAAAATACTGTCATTCAGGAGACTCGAATAATAAGCATATACATACAGACATAAAGAAATATAAGACACACAGAGGTAGTAGCCATCTATGTCCAATTTGACATTAATCATATTGCAAATTAAAATGATTAACAGTAAATTAATTAAAAACATAATTACAAATAAATATGTGATAATAATCACATCACACGTATATAAATAGATAAATATATAAATAGATTGTCATACGTTTACCGCTCTATTTTAGTTGTATTTACGTTGTTAAGGTAATTTTCTAATTACAGACCCTTTTTAATTATAATAGAGATTTCTTTTAACCGTAATGTTCGTTTCAGCTTAAAAATCAGGCTTGTATAATGTTTCTCTTACACAGCTAGTCTCGGAATATATATGTAGAAATCGAATGAGTACATTATAAGTATATCCTGTCTTTGTATGACCGAAACGTTGCTTGATATATCTTTTATACTAATACGCAATGCGTGTCTCATAAACACTTACCATAATAATTTATAGTTCTATAACGAACGTTACGTACCGTTGAACCTAACAAAGCGATGTTAGTCGTAACGAATCGTTAAACGTTAGTAATTACAACGGCGTGACCTATCGATTTGAGTTTACCTGTTGCTAACATTTAAAGCCTTAACCAGAAATTTACTGAATTTTGAATATGTATTATAACTAGTCATTCCTTAGAGTTCCACCAGCATTACACACGATTTAAAGTAGTCTTAAAGATTAAATCGAACTTAAACAAAAAAGATAAACTCTTCTTTTGAATATTTTAAATAAAACTAATAAATATAATGTAATAATCAAATATGTTATTAAAAGGCAAGCTTGTTTGGTGTCCTGTGACGTCGACTTACATATGCCTTAGAGAACTGGAACCAAGGGTCCTGATACCTCCTTATAGTAAACTGGAAGCTGTGTGAGTAGATTTGGGGATGATTTCTTCTACTTATGAAGACCCGGCAAACGTTGTTTTGCCATACATGTGCTTTATACGGCCACGCCGCTATGGCGGTTTTGTTTACTGTTTGATTTGATAATACATTATTTTGTTCTATCGGTAATAGTTTCGGCAGCGCATTCGACGAAAGACATTTTAAGACTCATTTTTCTACACCTTCGATTATTTTGTTCAAATTTTACCAAGGATCCCTAATTTTTTTCAAAATAAAATGTAGCCTATGTCAAATTGGAAGAATGTAGCATTCTATTGGTGAAAGAATTTTTTAAATCGGCAAAGTACTTTTTGAGCCTATTCATTACAAACATACAAACATAAAGAAATATTTACAAATCTTTCCTATTTATAATATTAGTGTAGATGTATACGTCAAAATAACTATTGCTTTAAATAATGTAGATAGAGGACCATTTTAGATTAAAAATTATAAGAAACACATATATATAAGACAATTTTTTTAACGTAAATCTAATTTAATAAAACCAGAAAACAAAAATGCTATTTAAATACATAGCGCAATTTAAAAGGCATTATTTTATTCTTTGAGCTTCAGAATCTTTAACCCGTTGATTTCCATAACAACCATTTCTACTAAATAACGGTAGGTAATAGGATGTAATTGAACTTAACTTATTTAAAGGTAACTCGACATACGTCCCTTAGCAAGAAGTAATTATTGAGAAGCGTATATTTATGAATCTTATTAAACAATGTTTATGGTCGGTTTTGTAAATTCAAGTCTGACACATATAAGAGCAGGTCAAATTCGTCTTATAGAATTGTAAATATAAAGTGGCACGTGCGACCGATTTCAGCTCAGCAGGTCGACTCAGATGATGCTCAGTTTTACGTCCATAAATAGAGCACCATTCCTTCAAAAGCCGGTAACTACCAGTAAACGTTCTAGCGTTGCAGGGTGCGGTTAGCTTATTCTTAGTGCCGGCTCGTTTGCCCCATTAAACGTCTTCGTTATCTGATTGCTTCCGTGACGCGTCGGTAAAATAACGCACGTTAAGTTAAATTCTCAGATGGGGTTTAATATTAATTTGGTTATGAATTGTGTTAGCTTCTTTGAGGTTCATAAGATGTATGTAAAATTTGTGCTCGATTCATAAGAATATAATACCGGTCACGATGTAAAATGAGCAGTACTTAAGTGATTGCCTCAAGAAGTTATTGAAATATATACAGTATATTTCATATAGGTATAATAGTTATGGTAACGGTAATCATGAATTTGAATCCTATTGATTTTAAAAAAAAAGGAAGCCAGGAAAAGCACACGGACGCCTTGACCCTAATATACTTTTTATAAATACTTATATTCACCATGAATCAAACTCGGGACTGTGTCGGGCACAACCGACTGGTTAGTTAAATCATCGTTAAACCTCCTGTCTTTGACGGTTAAATTAACCACCTGCTACTGATCTTTGGGAACCGTTAGAACCAGGAAAAAAAATACACGGCAGGTGGTAGTTTGAGAGATGATGACCTAATTTTTTAATTATATTTTGTTGGCAGTACAAATACGAATACGATACAGCTGTATTTTGACTCAAAAATAATTATGTAAATAAAATCTGGCTTATGATTAAACCCAAGTAAGGAGTTTCTTTAATATGATTAGTATCCAGTAAAAAGCTGTTCTACCCTTTTCTTCATATAGCTAATAAACTGCAGTATTAGTAAAATTTGTTATCGTAAGCGATTTGATATAGAAATTACTCTAAAGAAAAAATTACTTAAGTTTTACTGTAAATCTAGTAACGTAATTTAAAATGCTTGCTGCATTCTTATTAAATAATGCCAAGATTATAAATTTGTTGCCTTTTATGTTTTTTTTTAAATATGAGTCAAGTTCAGCATTTTAAATTGTAACCAGTATGAGCTCATTATTTACTTAAAAAAATATATAACTTACCACATTGCGTGTTTAAATTAATAACATTACTCTGTCTTTTATATTTATAAGAACTTTGTCATTAATAATATATATTAGTATTATCATTGGACCAGTAAGAATTTAAGCAATATACATTATACATTCAGTTACATTTTAGTATATTAGAAAAGAATAAAAACAAACATGCCTGTCTCCTAGACTACAACAGGTACAGGGCTTCACGCATCAGCGCGCGCGCCGCCTGACGTCACTTCCGCTCCCGCCTGTTTCCTGCGGACATTAATGTGCGGCTATGCTTTATAACGATCAAATGGATTGAATATTATAACAAATTTTAATGTCTTCATACTATTCTTATTCAAAATTTATTATATTAAATACTTGTGAAACGGTGCTACGAGTAGTGGCTGAATCCGGTGGATCGTGATAGAGAACCAAAAAGGTATAAAGAAAACACTTTACAGATTAAGTTATGTATTTAAAATGTAAGTAAATTACATTATTTTAAATTTTTCTGACGTTTCGGGTACTTTCAGCGTGCATTGTCACGGTGGTCATCGTTTCTTTAAATGAGTAATAGTTATGTTAATAAAAGACAATATTACCAAAAAAGTTATATGAGTAAGGTCTGTAAATAAGTTTTTTTTGTTTACACACAAGATAATTTTTATAATAATATTTGGGAAAAAAAGAATCCAGACAACAAAACCTATTTGTTACCAGTTTGAATAGTAAATATATCTTCTTCTTCGCGTGCCTCTCCATTACTGGAGGTCGGCTGTCAGACTTTTGAAGCGTCTCTTGTCTCGGGCCAGGTGCAGCCTGTATAAATATATAGCTATACTTTATTACTTAACATGCCTTGCATGACATAAATTCATTTTTTATACATATATTTCATTTATTATTACATTAAAATTAATGCTTTAGAATTTTCAATATGTCCTTATACATAATAATCTTAGGCAAACTCGGAACATACTGGCTTGTAATTTATTACAAGGGTCTTTTCTTCAACGTTTTTGAGTCCTATTGGCATTAAAAGATCTAGGGGCCTAAAAACATGACAGGAGACCAGAGCTGATAGTTTCGCGGCTCAGCGTAAAAGCCTCAAAATAGAGCGAGGAGCATTAGGGTTCACATTTGTTAAATTTATTTTCTTTTATTTCGCTCTATAAATAATAAAACATAATTTAAAATATAATAAATTATTGACTTGATATATTATAAAGTGTTGAGTAATATTTCAGTTATGTAAGAGCTCGCGTGCGGTTGTATGGGGACGGCAACATGGTCGGATTTGCATTTTAATGACAAAATGTGACTCAGAATAGATGCGAGATAAAAATATTACGAGCTTGATAGAAACATTATGATAGTGAGTTTTATGTTGTGTTTCGTCATCGTTGATAGCTTCATCATTACAAAGAGCTTTTAAAGTACCCATCGCGGGAATCCGCTAATTGAAACAATTTTTATCGTATTAATGTATTTATTGAGAGCAAGATGTATTGGTAATCGTTAATGAATATAAAAATAATTAATTCCCGCTCATACTTCCGGCGATTCAACCAAGAAATCTTTACATTAATATTGTCTTTTATTAACATAACTGTTACTCATTTAAATAAAAACACTTTTTAAAGGATTTATGTTATGTATTTTTTGCAAAATTTAAATATAATTATATTATTAAAAATCTTTCCCGACGTTTCGCGTGCTTTACAGCGTGCGTGGTCACGGTAAATCTAAATCCGTTATAAAGTGTTTAAGCTTTATATTATTGTTTAAGATGCTTTAATTGTATACAAATACATGGTAAAATTATTTAAATGTTAAGTAAAAATATTATTGTTATTATTTACTTATTGCATAGTGTATTTTTTTTTCTTAGTATCCCAGAATTTTTATATTATGTAACCCTCTAACAACGAACGGGAAAAATATGACAGTCGGTTTATTTATACCTGGAGCAACTGTTGTTTTACGAGGACGAAAAACAATTCGTCTAATCTATGATATTATAAAATATAAAATATATTTAGTAATAAAACACTTATGAACGTCAAAAATTAAAAATATTTTACTAAAGAGGTTTGCATTAACAATGGCTACTTTTTATATTCTCAACAATTTCCCCAGTGAGTGATAGTGTTTCAAATAGTCACCGCAAGCTTTTGTTGCGGTTCGAAACTGATTTATCAGCTCATTGGAGTGAAAAGTGATAAATCAATTATTTTCATTGCAGGCTTTTATGTGAAACAAAATAATTGGGACAAGTGCCCTACTATCGACCTTTCGCGAATATTTCTATACAAATATCAGGTATAGAAAAATATTTTTTTTAAATCGCACCAATAGTTCGAACAAATATTGGCTGCAAAATCCCAATAGACTAATATACAAGCAGTATTCCGCGAAAAACCCACAACCAATCGACGCAGATTTCGCTCCGACACCGGAGCATCATCAGGAGATGTTGCCTCTACGAACAGCGTTCGTAAACGTGTGTCGAGTGGTTGAGGGTTTTTCGCGCAGTTGTGGTTGTACATTGGTCTATTGGGATTTTGTACTATGGACTTCCGCAAAGTAACGCCTAATTCAATTAATTAAATATTGGCTATAAATTAAATTAGTTTAGTTGTTAAACATACTTTAATATTTGATGTCTTAACATCAATTGCGTACCAGCTTTGCGTTACAACGTGTAAATTCCTCCCACCATTCGAGGTTATAATTTCTTTACATTTAACGTAATAAATATCCCACAATGGCTAATTTATCTAGAATGATTACAATCTTTACGCTATATCTCAATGCCTTCACAATCAAAGCCTAAGGGTCTGGGTCAAGAGAGAGCTGGGCAAAATCAGGTTAGGGCAAGTGTTAGTATTTAAATTTTAATGGGAAGTACGTGCGTACTCAGTTTTACATTCATTTGTTTTTGTGAAACATTATTTGCTAATTGACTCTGTGATATACGACGACTTTAACTGCTATTTAAAAATTATATCACCATTATATAATATTAGCTGATCCGGCAAACGTTGTTTTGTTACATATGTGATTTTTAGTTCAATAAGAATAATTATCAAATTGAAGTGTGTGAGCGTATGTTGTAATCGAAAGCGTTTTGAACAATAAAAATATGCTTTATTTATGTTAATAAATCAATCTTTATTTAGGACTCGTTTGTCGATTTACCATGGTCAAAGTCAAAGTGAAAATATATTTATTCATATTGGTAACATAGTACACTTATGAACGTCAACAGAAAACATTTTAAATTATTTAATACCAGTTCGGATAGCAGTGCCATCTATTGATAACTTACTTAATCTTGTGGAAAAGTATTGACATCTGTTAGAATCTTTTGGGATTAAAAGATAATTGTGACTATTAATTAATTATGGACAAATAAATTAGCAAAAAAATAAAATAGCGAGCTATAATTAAAGATTTAAGCTATCCTATCTTTTAAGTTCGACCTGACTGCTCACGGTTTGCCAATTTAATTTGAAATCGGTTAAGTAGTTTAGGAGTCCACCGCGGACGAACATCGTGATAGGATATTTATATATATTAAGAAGATATAGTATGTAGGCAAATGTATATCGACATACTATGAAGAGGATTTCAGACTGTGTGCAAGGATATATATATATAATTATTGACATTAATTGTTATTCAGAAATACTCGCGCAAATCAAAAGATATATAATTCAAAAATATACCAATATGTAAGCAATAAAGCGCGAAAAAACCCACAACCACTCGAAGTACGTTTCGCCCCGACACCAGACCATCCTCAGGAAGTTGCCTCTTCGAACAGCGCTCGATGAGATATATAATTAGTAAACTGAATTGCCATCGATTTCTTTGACATCTGTGATTAAAACCAAATTCATGATTCTACAATAACATTTTATTTATATCTTCATCAAAACAGCGATTAATTTGGCACAATATAGTAGCCAATACCACAAATGTAAAACTTAAATAACAGCCATCATAGACTATAAACACAGACCATAAAGTATAGAGAATCATAAAGCAACGGTCATTGACCCGTCAGTGTAAACGACTCGTGAATTGAGTATTAAACCAAGACCCTTGAGATTTGAGGTGTTCTTAGAATTTTAAGAGACGAATTAGAAATATAAACAGTTTATTAAAATATTGCTCTCTTTGCTTGTTTGACGTTGACATAGATTTATGAAAAATGATATAAAATTGTATTTATAACCGAAATTAAGTGAGATGCACAGATTCTTTATACTTAAAATTACCTTTTATTTTCGATATCTCTTTAATTTAGACCAAAGTTATATAATCCTTCACAACAGCTCACATTACTCTTTACCTGTGGACCAGGCCCCAATAAAAATGAAACAATCCGAAAAAAGCCGTTGTCGCAAATAAGCGCAAATATATTTTTACCATCCTGCCTTATCTCATTGCAAAACGGTAACTTAATTACTATTATTTCCGGCGGAAGTAAGGCGCTGTATCGCTTGTTAAAAGACCTAATTCAGGTTGCTTCTACCCACCTATGATAAAACTTTCTTTATTCAACAGGACTGAATCATATTTCGCAAATACTAAGTTATTTTAAGCCCGAGGATGTGCAGCAAAGCCTTATTCTATTCCTATTCGCTAGACGATAATACTATATATAGTAGATGGTTTTACATATATAATAAAACATACATGAAACGGATATATTTTTGCCACAGGAAGCGTTATGTGCCAGGAAATGATATCCTTTAGCGAGGGTCTGTCCCTCGTTGACCAAGAAGTCTGGAAAGCACTCGGGTTTTCTGATCATAAGTATCATAAGCTTATCTTCGTTCGCTTCGATACAAAATAAGGACCGACTGTGTACATAATTGAATTATTACGATAACCGATTGTACGATTCAATTTCGAGCTTATAATTACATTGGAAGCAATTAATTTTAGCTAACATTATAATTGTTTTTCCTATATATATATCTTATTACATTTTTATATTATGGATTTATTCACGGAAGACTTGCTATTGTAATGAAACCTTCAGAGTGTCCGATATATAGATGGGCACTAATACATTTATTGCAGAAGAAATTTCCAACGCAAGGGCATTTTAAAATCTTGTTCACTCTCTTAATTTGATTGCTTCCAGTGCGTGGGAATATCTTTTATAGTTTGTATTTTAATCCGCGGAATAAGCGTGCAAAATTTACATATTTACACTACCGACGCTTTTTGCTCCATCATTTTAGTTTGTTTTTGAAGCTGATACATGAAATTACATAAATCATGATTAATATACTATATACAACAAATCAATTGTCTAATCTCTTTTGGCCATCTGTAAATTCAGTATCTAAAAGCAAGCTATTTAATTTGACACCTACAGCTGACTTCCATCATCGGACGTCAAGGCAGAATACGAAATCTTGTCCGTATCACGTTTTCACAACTTTCAACTTTTTCTTCTTCTGTCTTCCGTTCCACAACTGAGTGCTTCAGAATGCACTTTATGTCGCGCACCACCGTTATGTGGAACCAGCTGCCAATATAGATATTCTAAACTACAACTCCGGGACCTTCAAAGAACGTTAGTCATCTTAAAGGCCAGGAACGCACTTGTGAGGCCTCTGGCATCTGGTATTGTGAGTGTATATGACTTATGATCAGGTTAGCCTCCTGTCTGTTTGCCTCATTTTATAAAAAAAGTTTTCTTTTCCAGCGATGACAATATACAAATCACAAAATTGCATTTAATATATGTGAGTATTTATAAGCAACGTTGTCAAACATATCTAGTGTATTTACTTATTAATTATCAATTTATTAAGAATACTTGACTATGACTATAACTGTTCATCAAGTCTAAACAACTTTATAAATGCATCGCGATTTAAATTTATGTTTATCTGTGTTATATTCATGTTTTATATTTCTGTTTTCTTGTCCTTTATCATTCGTTGTTATTTTTAAGGTTGTCTGGATGTGAGCGATAAAGTTCTTCTTAATTTAAGCAGCTTCCTTTTGTGTAACAAAGTGTGTGCATCGCAATATAAATATAAAGAAAAATACTAGGAGATAAGTTAAATATATTACCATAAACACTATTATTACGGTCTCTACGAACTTGTTTCAAATACACGTTACAATTAAACAATGCTTATAATAGGTACTATAAAAACCTAGACAGTTCTATTATTGATCTACAATTGTCAACAACCTATTACAGTGGGTGGAGTTTTCAGTGAGTAAATATCTATATCGTAATAGCGAGGTCCTTTGTGAGCATATTTCAATGGTAGAACACTGCGATTTATATTGACATTATAAAATAGCGGGATCAACGAGATTACTTATATGAAAAACAAAGCATTATAGGTAGTAATAAATTGATTCCAAGATGAAAATATATACTTTTATCACCTCTATTTATATAAGATATATCTTACACATACTGTTTATATCATGTAACAATTATTTTACTACTAGTGATATATTCTGTGGTACTACAAGTACAGTGTCCAGACAAGAAAAAACTAGCCAATACTTCGTTACCCGTTCTTTAATTAGACCGGAATAAAGATACTCGTTTCCTATTACCAGTTTTGTGGGAACTGGGGGAGTGGCTTCGATTCTATTTCTATTACGGATTGTGACTCATTATATCATACTTTGTTATTGTTTTAATAATCAGTATATCACTTATCAACCTGTCCGATCCACCTAAATCTGTGGTTGTCGTAATATATTTGAACTTCGTGTGTACACAATGTTGCTTGAATAAATAATAAAAAAAGCTGTAAGCTCCGATTTTGTTTTTTTTTAAGCTATGTCCTAATAAGTGTGAACAATTTAATTATAATAGTTTCTATTGAATACAATTGCGTCAGTCCAAAACACGGCCCTTAAGTGAGAACTTTCCTTATTTTTGTGAACAATTTTTAAATGAATGAGTAATAGATCAAAAGCTTAATTTTAAGCTGAATTAGAACTTAATTAATTAATATAAGCGTGCAATAGTTCAGCAGCAATGGGATTTGTGCGCAACTAACTCTAGCTCATGAAGTGTGAAGCGTCGTGTGTTTGTCAAGTGAAAGTAAGATTTATGATTTATTTTCAGTAAAACATGCTGAGAAGGAAATATTTTCGCCTATATATGCAATAATAACACAAAATTGTGTGTTTTTAACGCACATATTGTGCATTTAAATATGTAACTTGTTATATGGTTATTCACTCTGATTATTTGCGCAACGCGTTTAAACATACCTACAATTTCAGTGTGGGACTCGGCCACGATTGCTAAAAATCATCCGATAACAAATAGTTGGTATAATAAATCGCTCTTTACACAGTATACAACAAACTGGAATCTTTATAAGAGATCGGCAACTAAAATCAAACGAAGACCTTGGTGTAATTATAAATTTCTAACAAAAAACTCGTAACACATGAGCACTACTAGTTTTCGATACGCACCATATTGGGTTGACCGCTTACATTTATATGGAAATAACAACGTGTTTATGATATACAATAAAAAACAAATAAATTATCAGAGGCAAATTCGCCACGCATTCAAGAACTATCAAGTGATTAGCTTGTGAGTTTTGACAGCTTGAACCGCCATCTTGGATAGATGGCGCCTCAGATTTGAATCATTTTAAATTAGTCCTTTTTTTTAAAGATTTAACGAACTCAAAAACATTTGCTAATATTGGTTACAGGCTGATCGGATACTTGTAAAATATTCAGAGATAGTTTAATTTTAAATTTCAAAATGTATTAATTTAAATTGTCAATTCAGGGAGCCTTAAATATCTCTATTTCGATTATTAGAATGATATCTAGACATCTAGATATCTTCTAGACACCAGTCTAGTAAGATAATTTAAAAGAAATTTCTTTCGAATTGTAACTACAAGTAAGCAAATTAAAGATCGCGTCAAACTGTCAGCCCTTAACAGAATCTGACTTAGTTTAGACTTTAAAAAGTAAATCAAGACTAATTAAGTGTTGAACAAGGATTTTGGTACTCATTATTATGTTTAGTAGTATTCAATCATTGTACTACCATCTAAAAGCGAAAACGCTGCCAAAGCCAATACCATAGTTCCGACACATTAATACAGAAGCATTGTCCATTGTCTATTACACGTGAAGGCCTTATTCCCATAGTTGGAATAGACTATAGATCTGTCAGTCAACCGCGACAGCGCAATTTTATTGTGTAGTGACGTAATCATATCAATAGCTTAGATTTAATTAATAATTTTGTTTTGTTTTTATAAAACAGGGACAAACGAGCAGGAGGCTCACCTGCTGTTAAGTGATACCGCCGCCCATGGATACTCGCGAAGCTAGAGGACTCACCAGTGCGTTGCCGGCCTCTAAGATGCTTATACGCTCTTATGTTCCTTTTTCGTCTAACCTAAGAACGTCACACATAAAAATGTATTAATTATGAAACTAACATTTACTGCAAACTCCCAACTAAAAGGCGGAGAATGGTTAAGAATAGAAACTCTCCGCTACGCTTTTAAATCACCAAGTGTTAGTTTTATACTTCAGTAACGGTATTTTCTCGATATTTGGTTTTTATGAATACAATCCCTTCATATCGTATACAAAAACTAGGTGCTAACAATAAAAGTTTTTACGTCTCTCAGAATCCATTACTTTTTTCTGCAAGCCTCAAATTGATAGTCTGAAGGCAATTTTTGAATCTTAATAGAAATATTTGTAAATGTATTTTATACACTTTTCAATACTTATATTGGTATTTAAACGTATATGCTTTACCAAAAACCTATTTTGATTAAAAGATTAACAAACCTCCGTTTTTATAATAAAAATATAGCGTTGTAAGTGGAGGTCTGTGGTCTCTGCCTACTCCAATGGGAAACAGGCGTGACTTATATATAAAATTCTCGTGTCACAGTATTCATTCCCATCCTCCGAAACGGCTTGACCGATTCTCATGAAACTTTGTATTGAGTAGGTCTGAGAATCTGCTAATAACATCCATCCCCCTAAATCTTAGGGGTAGTCCACCCCAAATTTTTACTTATTTTTTAGACAAAATTTTTAGTTTCTATTTTTCTATGATACAGCATACAATAATACAACCAACCCTAAATTTTATACCTTTGGCTAAACAGCGTTTGCTGGGTAAGCTAGTAAATATATATATAAAAAAATACATTGCCATGAAAATGTTATATCTGTAATCATTTGAACAAGTAGATATTCGCCTAAAATTCATATCAATTAATATTCTGAGCATAGCTCCAAACAAAAACGAACTCTCCTTGGACACATATTCTCACGTTGAACATTGTTGAATAGTATAACAAATATAGTTGAACAAATAATTTGTTCTATTTTAAAGATAAACTGAATAAGTCAGTCTTTTTCGCGAAATTCTTAATATTTGTGTGTTGATTTTTAGAAATACGGTAAACGGATTAACCATAATATATAGAACTATATTATTATATACATTTAGCGGTACTTTTAAATTAATAAATCAATGTAATAATTCGTATACATTTTTAATATGGACAAAATTTTATTTTAACTTACATAGCGAATTTAGGTAGAATGGTTTATACAGCGTTTTCTAATCCGAAGCTGGTGCGTTTTCACTTTTACGGTTGAATGACAAAGAATTTGATGACAACGAATCTCGTATTGTGGTTCAGAAATCGTTGAAGAGTCGTCACGTACACTAAAATAATAACGAATAAGATAAAAATACAAAAGATGCATTTGACATCTGAATCTAGACCAAAATTATAAAGCTTATCTCAGAAGTGTTCGTGCCAAATTATATTGTGTAGACTATTTATTAATGAATGTTATAAAATACCTCACTATTGTCAATAAGAGCGGAATATAAATGAAAAATGTTGAAACGACGTCATTTTGCGCGTGACAATGTGCGTGGGTATTTTATATAATGCGAGTGCAACCGCAGGGAAAGGCTAGTAAATTGATTGACATTAGTAAAAACAAAAGCTTATTAAATATGCTTTGATAATTTGAGATTAAATTTGTTTGTTGCAAGAATTATGACAGGATTACGTAACCATGGTAAACAAAACTATTACTATACGTATATAAAGTCTAGTTACTATGGCAACGAACACCGTATTTATTCTGTCAGCGTTGTTTCGAGCTTATAACTTCGACTGCTTATAAACTATGAACTTTACTGAAACACACTTTTATCTGCAATGTGCTTTTCTTGTTCTCTTGTTTTGTTTTTCTGTCGTAAGTATAGCGGCAATTAAAATATCTTACAACTGTGTAATTAAATCATCAGCTGAAAGACGCAAAGACGCATTAATATGATACCCTTAAGATATGAAAAAAATATTGAAAAACCAAAAATTAATATCCAAATTAAACAAGAACCTTGCAACACGATCCATGTTTGCTCTATTCACGAGTATGTGAGAATTATACTAATTGGTGTGACAAATTTAAATATTTACCATTTCTACTTCTGGTGTAGCTTCAATTTCACGAGGCTGACGGTTTGGGCTACTTGTAAAATATGACATCTGTGGCTCTAAGATCATCTTTTCCTATCGCATTGTTATTACCATAGTATATAAACAAGGTGATGCAAGTCATCGACTTATAATAAATTATTAATTCAGAAAACGAGGCTAGCTTTTTAGTGATCTATCTAAATCCAAATATTTGTAATTTATTTGGTAAATAAAAAAAATGTGATACAGACTACGTAAATGATTCAAAATTAAAAAGTACAAATGGCCCTACAATGATTGACTCAGTAAAGTCACCATTGCTATTCGCATTAATTACAATACATTCCGTAAAGGACCTTTATCCTCTTTCTCAGGATATTTTTAAGCTCCGTACTTATTGAACTTCCTTATAGAATTTAAAAAAAAATCACCAGTGGTTTAGCACTCTAAACACATTCTTCAAAATTTACATACAGCAATACGAGTTGCAATCGTCCCGTAGCGATTTGTTGGTCGTCAGTATTTAGCCCTATAACATTTAGAAGCAATGACCACTTTCTCACGATAGCTCACAAATCTAGCCTAACCTTTAAGTAAACAATGTTGAATACTTTAGATTCAATTAAATGCCTATTAGCTCATGAATACCGCGGTATTGTTGAACAATTTGTTTGATCTTTACAAACATTCCATGTTTCTTGAAAACAAAAGGATTAAGGCGACCTAAGAATAAATTCACAAGTGATTACGCTTTTATGGTTACACAAAAGTTTTAATAAAAATATTTATTGTAATTAGACGTAGTGTTTCAAATCATCAGCTGCATACATCTGTTTGTATATTTTATATGTATAAGCTTATTTTAAGTTTATAAGTTTCATTCAATTGAAAGATTCATAGCTTTTAAATTTGAAGTTTGTAGTAGTTCTTTATGTTTATCGTTATTGCTGGTATATATATATATAGGTTTGGATAGTACACATTTCTGATATCTTTATTATTTCTAAGGAAGGAAAACATAATATAACATGTTGTACTCCGTAGTCGGATGTAACAAGCCTGAGGGCTGGTACATTGTGCTTTTAATATTTCATTTCATGGTCAAATGACAAATGTAGACTTATAAACAAAGTATCTCAAAGGTCGGCAACGCACTGGTGAGGCCTCTGGCATTGCGAGTGTCCATGGGCGATGGTATCACTTAAAATGAGACCCGTTTTCCCCCAGTTTTATAGAAAAAAAAATGCGATCCAGTTCGATTTTATATGCTATTATATTTATTATATTTATAAATACTTTATTTTTATAGATAATAGAACGAATAAAACCCCAATCTCCTATTCATATCTTTATATATGTTATCCTTAAAAATTGTACGTTTGCTATGAGTAGATACACTAAGAAACTAAAATACTTCTTAGAATAAATAAACAACCCAAGAAAAGTATAAAATGGCGGCCCTTGCCTATCATTTCGCAAAGCTGTCACGCAGCGTTGCCATGTGGGACGAATAGGCTTCCGCTGATTGTTGACTGAAAGTAAAATTATTCCTAATGCACTCTTTGTTAGCGAAACATGGAACTAGCTAGTTACATGGGCTTTGAACATTGCTCAATCCTTATATTTCGCAAAGTTGTACTGTGCCGTTTCATCCGTATTATCTAAGATAGCCGTGGAAATTGTGTGTAAACTCCCCGATTAACAATTAAAATTAATGAACTGCATATATGTGCGAATACCTAGCCTTCTTCGATAATTGGACTTCAATTTCTCAATTCAAATCAGTAGTTTCTACGAGCGTCCAACCGAACAATCGATTAATGAAAAAAATATTATTATTATATTTTGCAATATAATGTTGGTATGATGACAGTTCTAACTGATGTAACCAACACTTGATACTGGAAATAGAAAGCTATGAAAAGGTAAGTGGACCACAAAATGTCAACAATATCTCGTTGATAACGAATCTGCATAGACTCAGTTCACTTCAATGAATTTTCTCTCCTCTACATATTTTTCTGTATATTTATCGTTGGTTGGTTCTTGTCTACAACGGTTTTTGCAATTGAATTATCGTCTAATTTTGAAGGGTCTATTTTATGCTTATTATGTTTACCAAGTTGTCAAATCGTATTGAAAATAATTTTTTTAAGCACCACAGATACACTCAATATTACCCAAATATTTAGTGTACCTGTGGTTAACCCATGGAATAATACAACTCTATGTGAATATTTTTAGAAGTAATATAAGCCCCCTAACCTTAGTCTGACAGCGAAAAATGTAAGAGATCTGATCGTTTGGCTCTTTAAATTCAGTATTATTTGTTTGTTCATGATTTCTTATATCGTATCGTATCTTACATCGTGTTTATTTTTATTTAAGTGTTTTTTATCTGTTACTTCTCCATGTCATTATTATATATTCTATAACTTAGTTATAGACTGATATTTATTACAACATAATTAGTCGTAAACATTCAAAGGCTCTGATTCTTTTATTTAATGAATCAAGAAGTTAGAAGCTCATATAGACGTTTAAATGCATTATCGAATGTATGAAATCTGTTAACTAAACTATTAATCAAAATAAGATAGTTTTCTTACTATTTGAAACGCAATTTATACCAGACATGAGATTTGACAATGTACGTTGAATGGATCAATGTGTTGAATCAAATTAACAAGGCCTAAGCAAGTAGAAATGTACAGGCTTGTCTCGTACAGTAAATTTTTACGTTCGGAATTTAAGAAACTGTTTATTTTTTAAATTTAAATTAGTTTACGTAAAATAATTTATGGCTTCTTTTAGATATGAGTAATGATCTTTGTCAAGCATGGGATTTTTAACCCTAAGGTCGTTGTTTATGAAAACACTCCTCCTCCATTGTTTTACCATGTCATTATGACGCGTGGAAAAATTGTCTTTGAAAAACACAATAATACAAACATTCGAAAAGAGAATTTATCACGCCGAGTAACTTCGTGGTCAAAGATTGATTTAACTTAGAAGTTCTTATATAATTGTTACTTATGTAATTTTTAATCTTACTGTATGTTATTTATAAGTTGATTGTTAAGCATTTATCATGTTTGAGAATATAATAATAATAAAAAAATGAAAAAGTTATTTAGACTTAGTTTTAAAAGATGACCATTTTGTTCATTTTTACGATACGAATTTCAATTGTTGTTTCAGTAGGAGCTTACCATTGAAATCTTGAAATTAATAATAATAATAATTTTATTTCAGACCAGAGATCCATATAAATAGGTTAATATGTTAGTAACAGTAGTAAATTACCATGTTAAGATGGGATTTTTATTCCTTTCCGCGTTTATGACGTGAGGCTGTCAATTTTCATATAGTGACTATGAGTTTCTTGTCATATGTTTAATGCTTAGATCAATACCGAAATGCTATTATTGCATGTGAATCGCTTGCGAAACCGAATTCCGCATACATAAAGTTCAAAGATAAATTAGTATCGCGCAAAAAGTGAACCATCAATAAAGAACTCGGTTCAATAAATAGATTTAACGAATAGTTAAAATTCTGCTAAGCCTTCATTTCACAAATTTTTTGTATATATGCTTTTTTATAAAATAAACGCAAACTAGCTTGCGGGTGGCCTAAGTATAAATATTCACTTAGAATGTTTTCGTTAGCCAGCCCTTGGAGATTGAGTGTGCTCTCTTTTTAAAGAATTGGAGGTCGTATCCGTTTGGGAACCTCCATTGAGAGCCGACACAGTTCATTTGTTCGAAAAAGATGACCGACCCAAACAGTTCAGAAGAACACTCACTGATAGTACATTTTGTAAGACGCAAGGTCTCTGAAACGAAAATCTGTAAGATATGAAAGACAAAGCTATCTATGCTATTAGAATATTCATCAGCCGACATGTCGAATGTAAATTTACATTTCGTATCGTATAAGATCAGAAACCGATTAAGGAGGAATGGTTAAAAATAAATCCATAGACGTTTCCAGACGTCTGTGACGAGCCTTTAAGAGAATATTTTGTGATTGATTCCTGCAAGGAATATACAGTATTTTGACAATAAGCTTATAAATAAATAAAGAAATCAATGGTCTATATCTTAACTATCCGAGGTGTGTAAGAAATTTGATCCCTTCCTCGAAAGTACATATAGACTAGCAAGAGCAAGACGACCACGAAGGTTTTATTGTAACCCCTTAAATATTTATTTTAGTTTTCAGTTGTTATCACGGCAACAGAGTAAAAATTTCGGATAGCGAAGTCTCATTAATATTCCCCTCTTTCCTAGTGTATAGTACCCTAAAAAGTGCTTTTATCCAGTGAACGTGAACCCTTAATTATGCACAAGACTTCAATAATTCTCTCACATAATAATTAGCATGCTTGCGTCAAGTAATAAATATATGCATTGAGATATGACTGTCCGTTAATGAATTTGTCGGTAACGTGTAATGATTCTAAACATACGTTTGTAATGTCATTAAAATTTAATGAAATAATGAGAATTGCAAGGAATAATATTTATAAATATACAAAGCTTTTAAGTCGCTATATATTTATAGAAAATAACACACATCTATGACCGATTTGCTAAAACACCAGTGTGTGTGATATGAAAAAGTGAAATTTCCGAGTTATTCTGGCTTGCGCCAACCGCTAGAGATACGCATTTGATGGAAATATTTATTGATATATATATTTATCTATATCTTATCTTATGCGTGAGCCATTATACCCATTACATTGAACCATAATAAAAAAATATAATTTATTTTAAATGCAGATTATTAATCGTTTTTTAAATTAAAATAGACATTGTTTATTGCCTCTGTATGAAATATATTACATACAATATATAATATATTTATTTATATACAATAGCGAACACTATCTCTATCTCTTTCTCTCTCAGCTTTCTTTATTATTTACGTCTGAAGCGGCGGAGATTATCCAGTTTAAACTATCTGTTTGTATGCGTTTATCACTTACCATGTGATTAACCGACCATGTGAAAATATTCTGCTATTGCATATATCTTTCTACACTTGTGAGAATAACTTCCAAATGTCCATACAACAGATATTTCAGACCGTATAGATTCGTGAATTATCAAAGCATCCGTCAATTATAACGTAACGATGCCACTTCCTTTTGTACTATTGTACGGTGTAATAGAAGAATGTATAGGTTTCAAAATCATTTACTACATATATAAATTTAAGGTATATTATATATACCTGTGTACATAAACTGGATTGGTGTACAGTAAGTACTTGCTAATGCATGCAAAATATCGAGTGTACATTATTGCTTGTAATTAACTGTCAATTCATTACACGGCCGGTTTATTCGCCTAACGTTTAGGGAGATGGAATTTAATCGTTTAAATTTTTCTATTTCAGTGTTTGAGCGATTTTAATGTTTATTTTTACAAGTTAAATATGCATATGTTTCAATTTAATGACAAATTCATAGAATTTGATATAAATTCATTCAATATATATATATATATATATATATATATATATCATAAATTTTTTTTTTTTTTTTTTTTTTTTTTTTTTTTTTTTTTTTTTTTTTTTTTTTATATATATATAATTGAATGAATTTATGATCATCTAGACCATAGCTCATATTTATGCTTAAGTAATAGAATCAGGCTTTATTTCGTCGAAGTATACAATTTAAATTTCTGACCAATTTACTCGTACTAGCAGTCCACGAAAAAACTATCGCTGCTTGTAGAGGGAACATTTTGTGGATGCTCCGATGTCGGAGCGAAACGCGTTTGAGGGTTTTTTTCGAGGAGTATTGCTAGTATATTGGTGTATTATAATTTAATTATGGTCATTACACTGTGTTGTCCCGTGTGAACCTGGGACCATCTATTTATTATTATTTATTTAATTCTTTATCACACATTTACAATATATAAAAAATGGTTATATGATACAATATTAACGAGTGAAAATGTGTAAAGGGCGGCCTTATCGCTACTAAGCGATCTCTACCAGGCAACCCAACAGTGAAGGAGATATTAAAGCCAGTTGTAAAGGAACACATGCACAAAATAATGGCAATCTATTTGGCAGTCCGGCAGAATTGCGTAACCACGAGTCGTCTACATGTATATCCGTATGTAATTAAGAAAGTATAAAAAAATAAACATTCCATTATTCTATTAATACGTTAATAACTTCACTTTACTTTTTTATATTTACCTTTTTTATTAAAAAATAGGGGGCAAAATTGTATTCCTCCTTCGGGATTTCGACAGTCGGTCGTTAACTAAAAAGTTATGAGTTGGTAAGAATACTAAGGGTAGATCTTTTTAAAAAAAATTATGAGCTTCTTTATAAACTTCACAAAGTAATATTTCTTCTGTATATTTGTATGTATCTGCGTATAATTAAGCATATTTGTGTATTTTTAAATCTAATCAATAACATCTGGTATTAAGATGCAATAATAGATCTTATAATCCATTGATCGATCATTAGAGGTACTCCGAAATATAATCAAATTTAATAAATTTTTATACGGCATAAAAACATTTATATTTTTATTGCAAAACGCAATAAAACCCGTTTCCCAAACAACATTCACCGCTATTGTTTATAAAATTTCCAAACGTTTAAACAATACATTATAACAATTGATTGAGCAACTATTGCACGACACGTCAGCGCTCCGTAACCAAAACTTGATGAATGATGTTTAATTTGATATTTATCTTAGGAAATCTGAGATATTGATGCCATTTGCTCATTTTTAGCCATTTGATTTCTTTGATAGTCAATTGTTCTTTTGACCTCAACATTTGCCTAATCTTTACTGTCTACAAAATATTTTTTGGCGCAACTAATATTTCGAATGGAAATATAAACATGATCCGTGAAAAGACAGAAGTGTCTCTTGATTATTATGTACAAAGTATTTTATATATCCAAATTATATATAGTTTATAGACGACAGTGAGCTGAATTTTTTCCTGGTTTAAATGTACATGAAACGAGCATGTCTTTCATTTTATTCTTAGAAATCGACCACTAATATAAAATTATTCGAATCGAACATTTTCTATTCTGTTCGAATGGATATTCTTTGTATTTATAATTGTAGTGTATTGTCTGTATTTGGATACATTTGAAGTGGTGTTTCACACATCAAATTTATTCAAAAACACAGTAACATTTAATCTGAAATATTTAAAGACAAATATTGAATGTATAATTCGGTGGGAAATATATATAAATACTCCAAGATTTAGCAAAATAGAAATGCGAATTCCATACTTAATAAGCCGTAACCAAACTGAATGCTTATTATGTTTTAAGCTATCATGTTATGAACGCAAATTAATATTTCACTACTTGTAGAGACATTTCTAATAAATTACCTCTATATTACTAGACCACAACATAAAGCACATATTAACATTTAGTGTTACAATTTTTTGCAAAATGTACAGAGAAGAAATGAAATGAATTATTGTGGGGTTGGAATCTATTATATCGATATGACCTCTTATTTTAAACTCTCTTCTACTGACTTAAGGACCGGCAACAAACGCTAGAGTGGATGTTAATGTGCTTACTTAGGTCACCCACAATTTGGTTTCCCCCAATTTTATTGATACAATCCGTTTGTTGCAATTCAAATTGTTATACCAGCATATCCGTCCAGCATCTGGTAAAAAACTATAGCGATCTCCAATCTAAGTTCTTGTTCTGTTCATAATATGTAATTAAAATCCACTATTTTATCGTGAAATCGTATCAACGTATTTATTTCAAGCGTCAAAATTGGACAATAAATGACTCTTTTGACATAAAACAAATATTTATGAAGTAATTGTTATGCTTATTAATGTAAAGATCGCGTGTTTCGTACTTTGTTATATGTGTTATAATAACCTCATTCGTATTGTTATATTAAAATAGATTCAACAATATATTCAATGAACGTTTTGATTTCAATGGTAGATAGAAAGTGTGTACTGTGATGGACTAAAAATAAATAAATAGATTAAATAATATTAAAACGTTAAAGAAAATACGATTTAATTTTTACTGGGGTGGGCTGCAAGTTTCAAAAGCTTTCACCAGAGTTAAGTGTCTTGTCTAAAGCCGAAAGGTCAAATCCTTTTTTATACGATGGGAAATCCATTGACAGACCCCCACGCCGGGACAATATATCCATGTCATGTGGGGTGTGGGGCCACAAACGAAGGGCTCCACTACTCACTAAAACCCAGCGGTCCCTTCTTAGCGCTAATGATGAGGGCTGGTAGCTGCGAGGCCTTGTCCAGGAAAGGTCAAAACCTACCTGATATTCTAAATTTTAATTCGATAATTCATATCTATATTATATTTTAGGTTCATACTCTCAAAAATAAGCCTCTTACAGCGTTAGTCTTGATTTATCTTCTTGACCGTCTTTTACTGATGCTATAAGATAAAAGAAATAGATAGATTTATCACGAGGAAGCTTTATATGGATTTAAAAGTTCGATTCATGAGTAGCTTACGAGGGTTTCTATATTCACTGATTCGTAATAACTAAATAATAATATAGGATCTCGATTTATAATAATTATGTATGCTTTTTTCAGTCTTGAAAATGTGAATGGTTAATTATAGGTAATAATTATTTACATTCTTAAATAACAGGTGCGCACTTTATATGGCGTTTCAGGTAAACTATGAGACTCAAGGTTAAAATTCTTAACGTTTAATTATTTAAAATTATGTCTTTTATTATATATAATAAAACATCTTAAAATAACATAAATGCGGACTTATCTTCTTCCTTTAAACTTATTAAGTCTTAATCTCGGAATGAGGACATAAATAAAAAGAAATTTAAGTTACATACAGGAAATATTCATTATTTTCCGAACTTCATTGTTAAAGCAAACTTTTCTTATTTAAACCCTCATCTGATTTGGTAATTACACAAATTAATACTTACATACATTCTTTAAGCCCATCACAACCATTAAATCAATTATTGCATTGTCAATTAATTAGCGGATCAAAGCTAGCCGATTCAAGAAAATTCCTTACTTTTTGTCTCATTACAATGCGATCATTATACTATGTTTTTTATATAAAATTCCGTTGACTTGAAAAGCACAGATTACAAATTTATGTATCTTATTCCTGTAATGATTAAAATGTAACGTACATTTTAATCTATTAACATATCTGTGAAAGAACAAAAATAAAAAATCTATATTATGCATTTGTAAAATTGTCATTAAAATAACATTCGTTGAGTATTTCACGCAATTGGGGTTTGCTATTTTATTAAACGCAGTTGCATGTATGAAAAATTATTTTTTGTGTCAGTAATTAGTAAATTTGAAACATTTTATGAGCGGAACTAAACATGCCTTCTTCTGTCCCTTGTCCAGTGGTATACCAATTTTTGACAAAATAAGATAGATAATATTAATTTTCCAAACGGTCGCATAGTGCCATGGTAAGCGAAGCGTAGAGGTCCTAATTTTGAATAACATATAAACGTTTTTCTTATTATAACACCGGATAGTACGCGGGACCTCCGATAGACCAACTATTTCGCTGAAGGAAAGATTAAGTAACGCTTTTCACCTCAACGTCATTTACGAAAGGACCATATGAAACCTATAGAAACCCTTTGCTAAGACGAGCGTGAGCCTTTCATGTCAATGTATATACTATAGTATATTGACTTTTACATCGTCTAGGTATATAGCAATTTCACCGAACAAAACACTGCATTGCGCCTCGATTGCTATCTCGCGACATTATATGGATCATAAATTGTACTATTGATTTTATACCTACTAATTATTTTTTGAATCCTTAATTATTGGTGCATATATTTGCTCTCGTCACACTTAATAGGATATTTTTTTAATATCTAGTCAACGTTGATGTCTGTAAAAAACTAAATACGTAATGGTAGTAAATCTGTAAAGTAACTTCAATAAAGAAAAATTGAATACATATATATATTATAAATTATATATTTGTAAAATCGACACTGTCTTGATACTATTTAATGGCTTAAAACTCGTCCTGGTCTCCTAGTAATATATAGGCGTAGACGGAATCTATTTACTTTTATGTATTGAAATGTATATGCCCCCATAGTACGGAAACATTTGGTCTTCTTGACGTCAAGCCGGATATTTTTAAACCCCATGATAAATCGACGAATTCGATTGTTCTTGAAAAAGTACGTCGGTGTTAGAACGAATTCTATCAATCATTCTAGTACATACATAATTAATACCAATACAATTCACCACCCCATACTAATTTGTCTACCTCGTGCTTCTTATCGGGCCATCATAGAAAATGGGGTCCTGGGATCAATAGTTTGCCCCACCCATACGCATGCGTAATGGGGTTCAAAATCTGGTGGTGGTACCCCACTGAGGGTTGGAGAAACCCATGAGCGAATACCACGTACCATTCTAGTGGCAAGCGGCGAGGGAGCAGCACCATGATGGGACCTGTAAGTAGATACAGCATAGAACTATTTCAAACCATTAATTTTCTGTTTGGGATTTAAGATTATGAAAATATACTTGAAATTTTCATTAGTAAAATGCTTTATTCGAGGTACTAGCAGGTTGTATTTGCAACACAATGTTATAAATTATGTTAATATGCATATTATTAACATATAATAATAATGCATAGTTATATATTATTTTTACTTTTGGCTTCAAACATAACGTGTATTTTTTATTTTATAAAGCTCAACATATGAAAGCTTTGGTAATACTAAGTGTCGCATATGTACTCGTATATTTGGTGGTTTAGATATTATTTTCATTTTCCGCAAACCCCTCGTATCCTTGTCTTTCTCAGGGACACATACTTTAGATTAGGGTTTATTACTGTAGGGTGAGTATTTAAATATTATTATACAAAATTTATTTTTCAAACTTTGTAAAAAGTTTCAAAAGTTTAGTCCGGACATGCCGTTCATTCTTCATCGTCATCTTCGTTCATTAGCCATACTTTTGCAAACGTTTATGAGTCTAGTAGAATAGCTCAATAGAACCAGAGCAACGAAATCTAAAATCAGTGTTTAAATACTCTTTGAAGTATAATATTGTATTTTTTGATATAACAATTCTCATTTTAAAAAAATGATTGAAATCTTATAAAACACGTTCGTACGACTTAACAAAATTATCATAACATAGTTTGTGTTAAGCTACACATCTTCTTTTACCCATACAGTGAATGTACAAACAAAATATCTAATATCTATGCACACATACTGAATAAACACGCTGCGTAAACTAAAACGTTATTTGTTTAATGCCTCACCTACCCACACTTTTAGCTTTTTAATTTCTCCGTGGCGCATTATACACCTCAGGTTGCCAAATTGAATTCGCGCAATGCAGTTTCTAATATATAATATTTCGCGCGAATTGTAGTTAGCCGTATATCATTCAAAAACAAAAAGTGAATAATTGTAATATATTACCAAGAAACCAATTGTATATGTAAATTATAACATAATATAAATTTAAAAATTTAATAATAATCTATGACTTTAGATTCAGTCAATACAGGCCTCATACGAACTAAAGACGCTACAAATAAAACGACAAATAAATATTTTTTATGTAATGTTCAAAAAATTAGCACGATATAGAGTTTTTTGAATGATGAACTCATATAAAAATGTCTTAAAGACCTTCATAACGTGCAGTTAAATTGTTACGCAATTTGTTTACTGAGCAATTATAATTGACACCACCTCTATGATCAATCAAATTATCTTATGTACTATTACCATCGTAGTTTGGATTAATGTGGTTCTAGGATTGGTAAAATTGATCTGTCGTGAGTGTAATGTGGAGATGTTATTTTTATAATAAACATTATATACAAACAAAGGAAGCGTGGATATATTGTGCATAAAATGTTATAGACACATAAAGTTTTTGTATGTAAAGTCTAGATATAATACCATTTATGTTCCAACAGATATTTGATTACGTAGGTGGTCACGTGCCATTATTTATGAGTTATAAAACAGCCTACAAAATATTCACCATCACGTTGGTGCATAGTACAATTACCAACTATGTTGGTATGTGTGGGTGTGTGGTACTATCCAGTTTGTGTGAGTTTGTGTGTTTGGGTCTTTTTTATGTAAAATATATATATATGTACATATGCACATATTCATAAGTTGCTTTCCCCATAGCACAAGTTATAAGTTGCTATTTCCAATTATTCCTTACAAATGTAGGAAATTTTTATTCAAAAATGGAACTAGATACAACTCCGAGTCACACAAAATCGATCAATTCTTCAAGCCTCCATGGGCTTTTTAGGCGTAGCTTTCTGTGGGCTTTTCTTTTTATTACTATAGACTATAGAGAAAGCTCAAGTGTCGTAACCAGGTTGGGAGCCTTTGCTTTGACTATCACAATTAATTCCTTCATCACATTCATTCAAATCTAAATTGCATTACCTACATTCAAAATTTATTTATTCTAACTATATACGATTGGACAACGATCGAATCGAACATTCTTGTGAGCATAAATAAAATGATTTTGTAATATAAATTAAAATGTTACATTTATATACTGACCGACATTCCCTTATTAGGGTAGATATAAACATTTGCTAGTTAATAGATGTCTAAAATATAGACGGATTGTAATTGTGGTAAAACGTTATATTTGGTTCGATTCACGGCGATTATTTTGGGTTGATACCGCTCCCAAAATTAGTACAAGAATTTTCGTAGACAAATAAATAATTTATATTTTTATGAACACCTAATTCGGTTATTCTCTGATGTTTTTATAAAATTAGTTAAGAACCAAATAAACATTCGTATTTGTTAAAATTTATGTGAGTTTTAGCGCTGTTGATAAAAAAGTGTACGAGAAGAAGTATTTTACTAATAATATTCTTAAAAATATCCTTTTTATAACATGATATAATTTCGCAACCTATCCTGTATATGGGATACGTGAGTTTGTCCCGTCTGTCTGTGTGCTCCCTTGGGATATGCAAAATTAAAATATTTTACAATGTCTGTAACATTTCATAAAATACGATCCTGTGCCTCCATAAAGGAATATATTCAACACTAGCTGACCCGGCGAACTTCGTACCACCTTAGCGTAGCTTTGATGCACTATTTTATTTTGTATTATACGGTTTTTATTACGTAATTTTATTTTATCTTTTTATTGACGTAGTAAATACACATATATTCGTGCAAAGTTCCATCTTTCTAACACTAACCGTTTCGACGCTAGAGTGAGAACGAGCGAATGAACGGACATGACGAAGGATTCCTTTACGTAGTCTGCGGAACCCTAATAAAAGTAGCCTAAGTGACTCCCTATTACATCAGCTACCAATCAAAAAAAAGTCCCGTCGAAATCGGTCCAGCCAGAGATTAGCCGGAACAAACAGACAGACAGACAGACAAAAATTTTAAAAAACGTTTTTTGGTGTATGTATTGTATTCATATGAATGTAGTAAAAAACGGTTATTTCAATATTAAAAACAGACACTCCAATTTTATATATTAGTATAGAGGACCCTGATCATATGCTAAAAATATTTGCATATAATCATAATAAACATTAAAACAATAAATAATATTTGCTAAATGTAAGGTCGCTGCGTTTTACTTTCAATCAAATGTTATCTAACCATTATTTTAATTATTATGGCAATACAATTAATTCAGATTTTATGTAATGGCAGCAATTAATTTATTCGTGTCACGGACAAAAATGTTCACACTTCGCTAATTTGAGTCATTCTAAATGTTGATATTTATTAAAAATTTAACAGAAATTGGCAATTTTTTTCATTTTTAATAAAAATTGCGTATGCAACTTAAAACTTTGAAAAACCAACCCGCTGAAGTAAAATGTTAATAATCTCGTTTCGGCACTAATAATGAGATGTTGTCTTCGACAAAGTTAAGTAGGTGAAAAGTACTTAAGGTAGGGATAAATTAATGGTACTCACCTGAATCAAAAAGTGGCCATTTTGACACTAGCTAGATCGTAATCATGATAACTGTTACAAAACGATCAACAATGTGAAATAATTGACAAACTGGACGTTGATTTATCGATACTTAATTTTAATTAACACGTTCAGAATTAGCATAACAATTTTGACAGGTGATTTTTAATTACGTTTAGAAAGTCCTCATTGCAAACACTTATACTTATAATTTCACAAAAAAAACAATGCATTATTTTTTATACCGACATCCAAAAGCTTAGATATGTAACGGCATGTATTTCATTGGGATTAGTGGTACATTTTCAAAGTTACAATATGATATTTTTTTTTAATTTTTTTAACAAAATATAATTATACGATAGAACACACTGCAATCTAATACAAATTTATCTATTCAGCACTTTATAATAAATGGATAAGTTTATCATAATTATCGTATTTGAATATTTTAACTTAGTAACTGTTAACTTTACTTAATCTTGTTAAGCTTAAATTTAATTAAACCCATTTTGAAAAGTCAAAGGTCGAATTTATTTTTAAGTTCAAATAACGGTTAAATATTCAGTTATATTTCTGGTTTATGATGGAGCTTTTACCTTTTGGATGTGTTTTTAATTTTAATCACTTAAAATAATGCGATCTTTTTAAATACATTGTGTGGATGTTGTCCTGTTTCATATCATAAATTCGAAGTTTGATTAAGACGTTAAGATGAAATTTATCAATAAGATTTTTTAATAACACGAAAGACTTATCTAGCGATCTTATAGCCAAGTTCTAAGCCTTCTTTAAGGTTTAGAGGGTTAGACTTTAGAGTTTAATAAGAGCTATGAATTTTGTTAGAGGCTTAAATTCATATTCCTTTGTCTTATTTTATATGAAGCATTCAGATAGGTGACTAACAAAATTGTAGTATTGCGGTATAAAAAAGTGTTGTATGAGAATTGCAAAGTATGTATTTACTATTTTCCCCGGACACTGATTGGAATTGAAATAATAGAGCAATGGAGATTTAAAAATATTAACGTGTATTTTAGTACGCAAATATATATGAAGCAATGCAATTAAATCATAGCAAAAATTAATTTCTTATCCCAGTTTACGTAATAAGCTTCAATTACTTTGAAGGCAGTAAAAAATGTTAAATAGATCGTTTACCGAGTACTGAGCGCATAACAGGATCATTAATAAAATTAATTGCCCTATTTATTCTATATTGAAGTTTGAGTCGTGACTTTAGTATGAAATTCGCACACGCTTGTTACGTCACGTTATTGTAATGATTAATTCTGTTTGTCGGTTTATACCCATGAGATTTTGTTTATAACCTTTATAATCTGTAATGTTAAAATAGAGATATAAGTACAACTAGCAATAAGTGTAGCTTAAGCTTTCAGCCCTCATAAGCCTTCCTTCGAATGTTTTAAATTTAATTAATTCAACATTTTACAATTTGACATTTTATTCGATACATATATCTTAAAACAGCGAACGTAGAAACTACTATACGTGCTGTCTGGTGCGCGCGACTCGTCTTCATAGAATAATGTAAAAATGAGTAGAAAGTAACTAACATTATAAGATTAAACTATAAATCATTCATAGTAAAGTTATTAATAATAATAAAGTTACAATATAAAGAGATATTTTATCGACATACCAGATCGATAAATGTATCAATTTTCATTTGGAAATCAATTTATTACTTAAATATAAATTTACTATTTTTTAGTTATGGTTCTCTATTTTAGTTGTAATAATAATAGAAATGTTTCCACATTTGTTTCATAGTCGTGATCATACAGGTCAAGTCTTCAAGTTTATTTCGTTCCTTTTTGCTGACGCTACTGCATTTTAGACCAGTAGTGGTTATGTCCTAACCAGACAGTCACATGGCGATAGTTTAACGGATTTTAGCCATTCAAATTTATTACTTTTAGCGAAAACTTGCTCAAGTTGAACTCGTTTTAAAGCATGTACGAAATGTGTCTAAAAAAACTCGCTGCGACCTTATGCGTCAGCAAAAAAACTAGATTTGTACTAGAGATGCATTGCATTCTTTATCAATACCTATAGTAGTAGAACTCGGGTTTAGCCGGTCCCTATCCGGTGGTTTTATAAAGGGTAATACTGTTAAAATTTTGCCAATTTTAATAATATAAACAAAATATACTAAAGTATTTTTCCTTGTTCTCAGATACTTGAATGCAGTCCAGGATGGTTCTCTAGTATCTCCTTCAAGTGGTATAAAGTAAGTATTATTATTAAATGAATTAAAACTGAGAAAAAGAATTATTGATAATACGATTTCCTAGTGTTTAATTAAACTGTTTAAATATTTTTGCGTAATGTAAACATTTATTATAACAATGCATAAAAGATACAGGTTCGTTAAAATTGCTATTGTAGTTAAACTTAGCGAAACACTCTTTAAGCTTTGATATCAAGAAGTGTTGCTAACTATAAATCTTTAGGACTTTTAAACTACTTCGCATGTATGAGCTGTATCGTGCGATTCTGAATAAACCAAAATATATTAAGAAATGTATTCTAAATCTGACATGTATGACATAATATATTTAGCAGTGTTTTGCTTTAACAAATATTTAATCTGTGTAAGCCTACATCCTTGCAAGCGCTTTACAGCGTACTCGATTTTGTATTTTGATTTGATAAACGCGTAACCATTGAAGCATTTGGGTAGCCAATGATAATTATATAATATACACCTGTTTAACATTTTACCAAGGTCATGAAGGGCTGTTGAAATATGAACTAGTTTTATAAGATTAAGTTGTCTTAAAATTGTATAAATCCAAAATGGATTACAAGCTTGTCATTCCTATTCATTTGTTTTTGATACATTTTTTATCTAACAAAGTGTAAATTAATAAATTAGTGTTATCGATTCAAATCAAAGCCAAATCGAAGCCAACCAACGAATAATGATCTCTCTATCATTATCCCTAACAATAAGAATACCCTTTTATAACCTTAAGTCACCCCAATGACATCAATGCTATAAAAGGACAAGGGTGGGACAAAAGGGCGGCTTTTTGGGTCACCCGACTGTCACGCGATACACACCTTAGATGACGGGGAAATTTGTTTTAGTGGTTGCATCAACGTGTCATAAATGTATGGTGTATGAGTGACTTTAGCGAGGGGCCCAATATAGACAAAATAGTTTAGTAAAGATATTTATAACCGTATGTTACAAACACTTCATCACTATATGAAATAGCATATCTAATATATAAAATTCTCGAGGTGTTTGTGGTTAAACTCTTCCAAAACGGCTTTCCCGATTCTCATGAACTTAAGTGCATATTGGGTAGGTCTGAGAACCGGATATCTATCTTTCATCCTAAATGTTAAGGGTTATTATTTTTCTATGATACAGCATACAAAATACATACAACGATAAATTTTTACCCCTTTACGATCAAGCTCTATTTTTTATTTATTAATTGAAAATTGAAATTATATATATGACAAAACAACGTTTGCCAGGTCAGCTTGTTTTATAATAAAAATGTGAAATACGAGGAATTTATTTAACCAAAGAGAGCTTTTATTTCCATTTTCAAAAATTATATATATCAATATTTTTTATATTTTGTGCAAATAAATAATTACATATATACTGACCACGACCAACACCTAAGTGCTGAGGCTCGGCATGGTCACCATTACTGGGTCGTGAAAGCAGAAACTGACCTAATAGTATCTGTGGCTTCATTTAATACGCTGTGAGGTGCCAGCTCTGTGGTCCTAGTAAAATAATATACAATGTAGATAAGCAATATAATTAAGTTTAATAATTCTGTCGCATGTTGTGGTTAAATCAAGATAGAATTCATGCAAGCGAATGTAGTTTAGTGGAATGTAAGTAACGTGGAAACCGTGCGATAATTTTTTCCATTTTTCCGCCGTTTTCCATGGAATTTTTGCGACAGTTCGCCTGGAATTGTAGCGAAACAACCTATTACCTTACAGTTCCCATAGGAATTAGAATAGCCAATCAACAAACCTACAACGGGGTTTATGCCCCTTTATAAAACTTATTTACATAAAAATTCGTATATAAACCGTCAAATGTCACAACAAAGACCGCGTAAGCACTTATACGTAATTATACAAAATGAATTTCATATGAATTTGGTATTTCTGACGCATTATTGAAACGTCCATTAAACTAATGGTCTCTATACAAAAATAACACAAAACCTTCAGAAAATGTTTGAATAATCGACCCGTGTAATTTGCTTTCAAAATCTGATAGGCAGACATGTTTTTTCAAGCGTTGCCATGGTTACCGCAGTAACAACAAGCTATGACGTTTATGGTCGGATAATAGGGTGGATTTTTAGTAGCAGTCGTAACAATGACTTCATATTTAGTTGATATTCAGTGATATAGGATGGTGATATCAAAAACGGATACAGCAAAAAGACAACGTGCAGATCAAGAACAATTAAATGTTCTTCTTCCGCAATGTATGTATGCTTTGAATGGACATTTTTCATCCCAGGCCCTTTTGTAGTGCTTTTATAATCAAACGATCGATGCTCATGACTTCTAAGAATCGTAAGAGGATAGTATACATTTTAAAACTTCTTTAACTAAAAAAACTCGCCTTAATATTTAATGTTTGCACAAAATGGCTTAGACAACCTTGTCAAGAGGGAACGCGAAGGCAATTCCTCTTGACAAGGTTAATTAAAATAGTCATAGAATTCAATAAAACCGCGTAAAACTAATTTTAATAACGGTTCTAAATAACAATGACCAACGGACATTTGCGGTGTACCAACTCGCCAAACTGTAAAAAAATGTGGGAACTAGATAGAATTTATTGGAATGGAAAATTGCTAAGCAGCTGTTAATGAGCGGTTTATTGCTTTGGGAATAGGGACCGTTGTTAACCGGAAGCATAGAATATATTTTGTAAAGTGAAGTTGAATTTTGATACCGATATTGTACATTCGCTTTTGCATAATCTATGGAAGTTAAAAAGAAGTTTTATTCAAAAATTATTTATGTAATCTGTGTACAAAAATGTGACAGTGACAATGATGTTATCACAAAGACCATATTGACGTATATTATACGTTTAAATGTGTTAAATAGTGTATGATAACTTGTTACAACTCTATTGGAGCTTACGCTAATTCAAAATGAATGAATGATTTTCATTAAGAATTTTAACTCCCTTACGACAGAATCTACAGGAATTTTGGATCACCACGGTCTACGTTGGGTCTTGGCACTGGGAGAATTCACAGGAGAGACCAAATTTACCCCGTGAATTTCCTGATGCCTCAGCTCAATGTAGTCCCAAACATCGGAGAAGATAGAAGATGTGTGATGAGAAGTGACAAGATAATGTTTAGTTAATGAAATCTTTTATATATTTAATTAAAATGTATTTTTTATTAAGCACCTAAGACTGATGTCAACATTCAGTTTCATAATAAAGCTGTGTATATGTGGTAATTGTTTAAACAATTTAATCATCGAAAGAATAAGTCTGCTTATTTCGCCCTAGGATTGCAGCCCATTATTCTTCTGTTAGACACGAGATGGTCATAAATATTGTTTTTCAATATCTCCATACTCCAGGTGCGGATAATTTTCAAACGATACATGTCTACATGGATAAACATTTAACAGGTCTGAATAAAGCGAATTCTCGCTCCCATACGAGCTAAGATTCAAAAATTTTAATTGCTACTATCATTGATTCTTACTCCCATGCGGTATTTCAAATATGGATAAGCTTCCCGAGTTTTTAGATGAATGTATTCTCATATCGAACCGTGTAAATTATAGGATGTAGCGACATTACAGCGAACTGTGCAAACGAGCAGGAGGTTCACCTGATCGGAAGTGATAGCGCCGGCCATGGACACTCACAATGCCAGACGCCTCACAAGTTCTTTGCCGGCCTTTAAGGTCTTTTCTTGAAGGTCCCTGAGTCGTATTAGTTCTGAAATACCTCTGGTAAGTGCCTTCTGAAGCGCTCAGGTATTGATCGGTTAAACGATTTGTTGGAAGAAGGACAAAGATGTGTTACGAATATTCGTTCGTGAGTCTATTATGATAAAGTAATTACAAATGATGGCGTGTTCACTTGATTGTCCAACCAATTACAGAGGCGAGACATGTTGTCTCTCCTTGACAACATTTAATTAGTTTCATTTTATATTCTCAGTCCGGGTCTAAGGTGTTTTTTCTAATTGCCGTAATGCAACCCAATGCAACCCGCATCATGCTATCAAACAATGAACGATTTTCAAACATAATATTGAACCTAATACGTATAATACTTTATTTAAAAGCCAAAGTTTAGGTTTGGTTGATAATGAAATTGTATATGTCTACGCCTTATCATTTTTGATTGTTTGTGCGCTTGTGACTCATCCCACACAGTTATTTTGTTGACAGTTACTCCCCGCATAAGTTCGTATTGTTACATACGTGTCTCTGTAATCATAATCACAGTGTTTTCTCTTAATTACGGTTACATAGGAAAAAGGTATGCAATTATGTAAACACTATTAATGTAACAAATGCTTTGTATTTACAAACTTTTCTGTTTTGAAATACAGTGGATATAACAAAACTGATTTTCACTTCACGCCCTTTAATGCCCTTCAGAATTATGACGTCATCTCTCGTTAAGTTAGAAAACTTTTTGAAACCGTTCTAGACCGCAGCTACGTTGGACATGTGTAATTACGAAACGGGTAATTATTGCGCCCGCTTCGGTCTTCTGATGTTATATATATACACAGGGTTTACATAATATTGTCTTTTATATTATATAAAAACGGCACAGGCCTCATTTAAAGAAAAACACTTTTTAACGGATTTAAGTTATATATTTTTGCAAAATTTAAATATTAATTACATTGTTAATTTTTTTTAAACATTGTTTAACTTTCCTGGAAGGCTTGGTTTGGACTTTGGACTTGGTTTTCCAAAAATATCAAATATACTAAGTAGCTTATAAACAAACAACCGCTTCCATCAATCTACGTTATCAGTAATAAAGATAGTCACTCTCACATCATTGTATCCATATCAAAGAAAAACAGCGGGTAATGACACTTTAAGTGACTGCTGTGTGAACAAAAGACTGTTTGTGTAACAATGTTTTGGAAATACTAAAAATATTATTGTTTTATGACAAATTACACAATCACTGAGAGCTTTTAAGTGAATATGAATTTCAATTATCTGATAGATTTTTTTTACAACTAGGGCCAATACTATATAATATACATAAGCGTTACTTAATTTACCTACGTATAAGTTAATGTTATAGTTTATACAGTGTAATGAGAATAAATTGTTTAAATGTAACATTGTAAAATTTGGATACATTAATTAAAAATATAATTATTATATTATTATTATTATTAATTAAAATAACACATGCAAATAAGGACTCTTCCGCTAAGGGAAGAGAAGGAAAATAAAAAAATTAGAGTACTATGCTTTTGTTACTTAATTATTCATAATAGTAATATTTAATAGCCCTGAGGTTAAACTATAGGGATTCTTGGAAGTTGTATCAATTTGGCCTGTGCCAAATAATATGTAATTTAGATCATTCTTGGTAGCGATGACTAAGATTAATCAAGCACCGAAGTGATTTGCATTTTGAGTGAGCAATTTTCAATGTCCTTATAGATTGACTTCGCAAGTTTCAAGGACGAATTTCAGAAGATAATGATTGTCAATTTGGCAAAGAAACAGATCGAAATTCGGTGTTGTACCACATATCTTAATTTTTTGATTGGCAATTCAGTATATGACGATTATTTAAAAGCTCATCAAAGTTCAAATGAAAATTAACATTTAATTGATATCTGCTATATTTAAACACACATCAATCACAGCTTATCGCACAAATGTTGATCATACAGGGGATCGAACCGGGACCTTCTGTTTTGGACCTCGGCATGGCGACTATTGCATCAACTAGGTCATCAAATGATCTTATTAATGGTGAAACAATATGAGTATAGATGTCCTTTTCAATATATTTTGGTGCGAAATCCTGTATGTTTTTCTATACGAACAATGCACGATTTTAGACCTTTGTATCCGCTCTCGGTAGACTTTTTTTTCAAGAATAAAATTGCCCCTTACAAAAACTAGGCTCAGCGGAAATTTGTAATGTTTTCTTTTTACAATAATTAATACGCAGGCGGATACGAGTAAAGTTGAACGAAGATTGAAACCCATATTTTGTTATTTTGTTTGCATTCGGTTACACACGGTTCTGGAGTGTAAGTTTATAGATATTTTGTTTCGTTTGTTTCCATACGTTGAGAGATAAAATTAAGTATTTACCTCAAGCAAAGGATAACATCATACAACACCATCTCATTCCAAACTTTGCATTTTTAATCTACACTTTTGGCCATTTGGTTAATAGTAAAATATATCGGTGTTAGTAGTAACTAATAAATAAATTTACGTAGAAAGAGATCGCGTGACTTTGTGATGACACCAGTCACCTTTCAATCTGGCCGAGACCACTGAAGAACATCTCAGGTCATCACTCACAAACAAGTCGTCATATAATAATTTCAATTGCTCTTTATCCGATAAAAATATTTAATTTAGACTGAAACTTCACTAGTCTGATATACAACGTATTTATAGTTTTCATAAGATTCTAGGAATGGTCTTGTAATTTAAAAACATGTTATTTCATTTAATAAATACGAGAAACTGTATCGCTTACGGCACATTATTCATATAATTACCGTTGCAATACCTAGTCGAGTGCAGACTCCAAATTGTTCGCCGTTCTTTAAGTCTGTGTGTTTGAACGTCCTTGCGTGCTCTCACCGCGCGGCGTTCACGTCTATAATTAGGTGCCTGTGCTAAGCATGGACTACTGATAATTCACCTATTACACATAGTGATGGGACAAATGTATCGATCAAGTTTTCATAAGACGTCCAATATCAATTAATATGATATTTTATACAAAAGTCTATTAGATATACAAATGTCTATTAGATCAATCGACTGGCCGAGCGCAAGGTTTTTTCGCGGAGTATTGTTTGTAGATTGGTCTTATTATTTTGTACTATGGACTTCCGCAAAGTAACACCTGATTCTATTAATTTATTATATTTTATACTTGTAATAACGCTTTTATAATCTTGATTTATTTACCACACAAATATAAATAAAGAGATACAAAAAACTTTATCTAGTCAACCGAAAAAAGCTTTTGTATGAAATATTGTATACGACAATTAAAAATAGCCAAAAATTTAACAACTAAATATTTGAGGATAATAGATGTACAGAAAGTACTCTATACACTTTATATATGGATGTAATTATATGTAATCTAAAAAATAAACGTTATCATCAATAATATTTATATAGTAATAATTAAACTGGAATACGTAACTTGCGGCTATAGATTCATATCATATTCTTATTGATAAAGATGTCAAACGATTAAACTTAGCATTAGTTATATCCAAGAGGGTTTCAATAATACGAAGTTTCAACAATATCTGAGGAATCTATATATTTTTTAAATCCCTTTATAAAATTCGTTCCTATTTACTGGAAAACCGTTAAAATCGATATATGGACGTCTCTAGCGCTACTGGGCAATTAGACTTAGCGTGTACACTTCATACTACTTAGCCACCGGCTATTTTGCTACATTTATATTTCTGTTGAGTTCCGTTTAGCATCTGGCAACAAATAATATGGCGCAAATGACCGCGAGGAAACATTACGGAAAAAATAAGATAATAATAATAATACCTGGAAATAAAGAAACATAACAATTATTAAATTTATATATTAGATATTTATGACGACTGTTTTATATCGTAACAAAGCAGTTGCTATGACATCTATGGGACGAAAGAGGTTGAACTAAACACTTTACATGTACATAAATTAACAAAAGGACGATAAACATTAAGTATATATTCATTGAGTTTCACCTAATCGCGTCTCTTCATTACTGCTAGATTCCTAGGCTTCTGTAAAAACTTTAACCACAGATTAACGAAAATATGAATCGTACATTTTTAAGAGCTTAATGGCTAATGGAGTTTTGAGTTGACAAGGCTCAAAACAAAAATTATAAAACAAGAAACTGTAAATTGATGAAAAGCATTTTCATACAATGGCCAACTAATGGTAATAAGAGCAATAAAGAGTTACATTCACAAAGAAATCTAAAAAGTAATTCCCCTATCGTGACTAACGGCCATTAGGTGTTGTAACTCCCACCTGCACCCCCTGGCATTTGCCGCGCCTTACACCAAATTTCATTCTAGTCTGTATTGATTATATGAACTTTTGTTTAGTTTTACGAAGGGCTAGTTGGAAGATATCCAATGCCGGCATTTTGGAGTAAAATGTTTATTCTATTGTTTTTTTAGTATAATTTATAAATTTTAATTTGCTACGACGTTATTTATAAGCCTATATAAGATCAGTTTTATATAGTAAGTTAAGCATAGGGTCGTAATGAGAAAAATATAAAAAATACATATATTTTTATTATTATGATCCGGACATATGTTGTTAAGGGACAAGCGATCAAAATGAAAGCTCAGTGAGCTTTTATTCTGTCGGAAATACCACGAAGAGTCTTATCTAATATGACGAATATCAATTAATTAATATCAATAAAAAATGATGCTTTTACATATGAATGTTAATTTTGTCCATTTTATATTTCACTAGGATATTTTACAGCATCGATACAACAAAAATTACATGTGGAACAATTAGATTCTTTCTAGATCTATCAAAATCAGTTGATAGATCTCTTTATTAAAAAAATTACAAATTATATAACAACAAAATTCGTTCTCCTTCGTGTACACATACATTAAAAGAATTATGAATGCCTCAAGCCAACCGCTTAACAATCTTTTTCCAAATATCTCAGTGATTTCCTAATTTCCCGGTTTTCCATTGAAATGCGCTTATATGCAAAGTAATTACGAAACTGCAACTATTTTACTTCCTGATAACGTTCGCGTGCCTGGCGCCACCCGCCCCCTAAGTTGCAAATTATGCAACCTTTGTTTGCTTGGTCGTTGGTTGCCTGGCAACGATTTCCTTTATACCTTAATAGCACTTACTAAATATAACTTCTTATATGTTTAATGAGACGCCATGTTTGTTTTTGAAAGTTAAAATTTCAGTAGCTTTATATAGTTTTATATATTTAAAAATATCTTTCATATCACACTACTTGTTATAAAGGATATTTTAAAATGTTTTTACTAACTACTCCTGCCCCTTTTCATGACAACGTGAACATAATCTTTATATGAGTTATGTATATATATCTTAATGATTGACTCATTAGTATAACGGCTTTATTTGTTCTTACACCGTTTTGTATATGAGCAATTACGAACTATTAACTTTCCTAACCGATAATAATTATTATATTACATTACTAAATAATTATTTTTCATACAATTACTTCTATATATAGCTGTGACACGAGAATTTTATATATTAGATATACCTTGTTTCGTGTTTATATCGCTTTCACTTGAATTGTTCTGTTATTTCGAATACATATTATTATATATTTACTTTTTACAATACATATATTTAACACCCAGAGTATTGATTTGTACCGGGGTTCGAACACGAAACCCTCTGGTCGGCAATCCGATTCAACTGGCTTGGGTCGGTAAAGGGAAAACTAGACGGAACTGATGTGTCGGGACTAATTGAAAGTTCTGCTTTTATAGTAATTAAGGGTGTTACAATATTGATATAAGGGGTGAGGTAATTATACTTTTACTCCACTGCAGCTAGGTTCTTTGTTTTAGCCCCTACAACAATAATAGATCTTCGAAATAGTGTGGTAAATTCATGTGTGACGTTTTGTTTCACATATATGAAATGGATTAGGTAAGGATTTGTTAAAATCGCTTTATCTTTAGTATACAGTCATTGTATTGTTTTGGTATTTGTTATGTATCAAGAATTTGGAATGGAAGAAAAGGGAAAATATAGATATATTTCTTATTCAATTATGTCAAAATAAAAATAAAAATTGTTACTAGTTACAGTTTTCTATTAATTAATAAAAATAGGGGTTGATCATAGAGGGGTAAAAATTTGGTGTTGTATATATTTTTGTTTGCTGTAGAAAAATAAAAAATATGAAATTAGGGGTGGACTAGCCTTAATATTTCGGGGGTGTTAGCCGATTCTCAGACCTACTGAATAGGCATATAAAATTTCGTAAAAATCGGTCGAGCCGTTACGGAGGAGTTCAATTACGCAGAAGGCCGATTCTCTATAATATAAAAATTAATCGCTAAATTTTTTGTTAGGATATTACTTGAAGTACGAGTATGGTTCTTACGGAGAGAAAAATGTAATAATAAAAAACAAGTGTAAAAAACAACACTTTTCTAGACGAACAAATGATTTGTAAATTAATTCGATTTGAACTTTAATACCAAATCTTAAAGTTGCAAATGTTCCAGTAAGGCAAAGCAATTGCGTGATGTTACCATCTTTTTAATATGGACAGAATAAACCGTAATATAATTTTTGCTTTCTTTCCTTTTGCTTTTTTGTGTTTTCAGTTGATCCGACGTCCCGAAGAAAAGTTATCCAAATACTGAGAAAAAATATTAGAAACATATCTGCCACTGGTTTCTGGCTTCAGAAAGAAATTAAAAGATCATATTAATATAAATACTCGATATAAAATAAAATGTACATAGAATCAATACTTATTATTTATATTTTACAGGAGGAATTATGGAGGCGTCCTCATCAGATTACAGCGACGAAGAGGTGGGGGTGATAGCTCGCGGCCAGAAACTTTGGGTGAGAGGGGTGCGATCCCACACAACTTGCGCTGACATCGTCAAGGCGTTACAGGGGGCTCCTGAGGGTGAGGCACGGCAAAAGTTATGCAAAAAAAATTCAAAACGCTTTTGATAACAAAACCACTTGAAAAACACCGAAAATGTGTACCTTCACACACCTTAATTAATAATATATTCTGCCTTAAACATTATAGATGAATATGACGTTTCAAATATTACGTATTCTAAGATAATATTTTTTATTACAGCCAGTTGCTTAAGCGAACCAGGCGAGTGGGTTCTTGCTGAGCGATGGAGGGGAGTGGAGCGACCATTACCACCAGATGTACCTGTCCTGCATGTATTGGCAGCGTGGGGAGATGCGCGACACGAAGTAAGAAGTCCATTTTAAAGAAAGTTTATAACTTCAGTTTTCACAATCGACCGCTGATTGGTTCGTCCCAATTCACAAGGCTATCTGATAACGGGCCTATCCTAATTTTATCAGTGGGGTTTGAGCAGTCTCCTAGTTCGAAAAACTATATTCAAATCAACGAAGTCTTTAATTAATATTTTGCCGGTTTTAGGTTCGTCTCTCCCTTCGAAGATTATCAAGCGGTGGCGAAGATGATTCTGGTAGAGATAGCGACGCTGGAAGTCGCAGTAGAACTAGAAGACGACGGAAAGGTCATAGGGCCGCCACTCCTCCACCAAGAGCCAAGAGTGAGGAGCCAGCAGCGAGACTCGTCTCTGTGATACAGCATCAGAGTAGGACGATACACCAGCAGCTTGATAAGCTTAGGTAATTTAATTCATTTGTATCATACTACTGTTTTATATTCTGCTTCTCATTAACTTAAAATTTTGAAGATCGTTATATGGTTTTGAACTTTAAGTTCTTGCTTTCGGTTCGCAAAAAGTGAATTATTCGTATATGATTAAAAAATAATGTTATTGTCAATAGTAGACTAGTTATTTCAACGGCAATATAAATTTTCAAAGTTAATATGAAATGAATTTACTTATATCTTAGTAAATATTAGTCAATTACTAATAATTGATTCTAATATGTTCCACAAATACCATTATTTAAATCACTAAACAAACGACCATTAGCAAATATACATTGCTTAGTCTCGATATATAATTATTATATTATGTTTACAGGGAGCAAGAAAAACTTATCGACCAGTTAGAAGATCAAACGCATAAAAGTAGAATGGAGAAGCATGGAACAAATTATCTGCTGGAATCATATCTGCGAGACCTTGGGAGATGTAGTGAGGTCAATGATAGCCAAGCAGCCAACAGTGACAGTGGAGTAGGAGTTGGTAGTGGCACGCCACCAAGAAGACATACAAAGCACAAATCCAGAAGAGAACGGCACTTAATGAGAGAGCACTACTTTACTAAAGAACTCACAGATATCTGCCAAGTAAACTCTGAAAGACTGACCCAAACACACAACGACACTGATTCAGAAGCATCAGCTGACGAACTAACAAAAATAAGGGAAGAGATCGAACTGCTTGAAAAGCTCGCGATCATAAACAAAAGACTACATCGTGAGGAGGAACTGGTTGTTCGATTAACAGCAAAGGTGAAACGATATACAGACGAAAACAAAGCGAATAGCTGTGAAAATGTATCACAAGTTACAATGCTGATTGATAAAATAGAGGAAGATCTAGCCAAATCTGCAAAGGAAATGCAAGATAATACTAATGAGTTGGAGAAAACAGATAAAGAATTGGAATATAGAATGAAATTGCTAGATGAACTTACCTTACAATTGGAAGAAGAAGAGTTACAAAATACTATTTTGGAAAGACAATTAAATGAGGCGTCAAGTCGACAACCGATTGCGTTGCAAGAAAGTTACATACCCATTCTAGATCAAACCCAACCCGTCTTCACGTATACAGGAAATGGATATGTGTTAGACACTCTTGTATGACACCTTTACCACAAAAATAAAATGAAATGCACGATTTCCCTTATATTCTGATTTATCAAAATAGCATAACTGAAAGTTCAGTGCCACAGTACTAATAATCTGTGGTTGCTATAATTATATTTTTGATAGTCTGTAACCAGATAATATCGAATTGCTGCTTTATGATAAAACAATACTAACCCTTAATTTCTATTTCTTCCATGATTATTGTACATATGTATAGTATTTTGTTGTTATATTCCAAAGATATATTTGAAATTACCATAAGCTTCCGCGTGATCGAAGTCCAAAATTCACGAGATTTAGTTTTATATACATAAAGAGGTGCTAAGAATATTAATAATTAGTTAAGATTTGTATATTTATATAATATTGTCCCATACCAAAAATGTACAACAGGACCACCAATATCGATTGTAATAAGTTAGACCTAGTCAAATTGGTAAAAGGACAAAGTGACAAGTTTTATTCACTACAATAAATTGTTTAAATAAAGATGGTACAGATGGAACTAAATTCTAATATAATCTGTGCGGGGAGAACTGGCATAGCAAAGTTAATATATATTTTACATGGTATCCCAAAGCATGTATTATCCTTATTCTCTTCTGAGTGTAGACTATACACATTTCAAAATAATGAGAAAATGACAATTGACATAACAGTATTTTTTTTTATATTCCCTCAAATGTTACACGGATTCTCTTTCCGTAACTTGGGTCACCGTACTAAAATATTTATTTTACCTATACAGTTACACTGCAAAAAACAACAGATATGAACTACTTACATAAATATTTTAGCGTAACCCAAATAATTTCAAAACGTACTCTTATATTTATTTATTATTGACGGATCTTAATAACAACTGTACACGTCGTTTATACAACTGGAAATTGTTAGTTTGATTCAGTAATCGAAAGCTAAACATAAAATCTGTGTCATCCCAGTTCCCAGCACTAAGTTTCTTCCATGTTTGAGTACAATACCATAGATAAATATATTTGACTACTAAACTCCTTGTTACCTATAATTTGTAAATATGTTATTTTTAATCACAGATGAGAGTACAATATATTGTCAATGCAACTTAAATAAATAAGGTAAAACATCTATAGCAATTTTATTTACAAGCCTCATTCAATCGCAGGCCATGAATCGATTGCAGATGAAATTATTTTTCTTTTAATCATACACATTTGTGTTCACTCAATTATAATCTATGTCCATTCTGACAATAGAACATGCTATACTTCAAAGCTATACGTCAAAATTTCGACCATTACTGCAGCTACGTTTTTTTTTCAATTCAGCCAGTAAGACAGAGTTATTAATTTTAAAGAATAGTTAATACATTTGTAGTATAGCCTATGTCCGACGTAGGTAATTTGTTTCATTTTTAATTAGGTGTGTAGGCCAGTCTGCAATGACAGTTGGTTGCCATGGCACACTGTCAATAAATGAAAAAATATAGTTGTTTTTGCTAATGTCGACACAATTATTTAATTTTCTTTTCGCTCCTTCTATTTTGTTTTAAAGACTTTTGTGTATATACATTTTATTCAATAAACTGTTCTTCGTTAAATTATCTATCTGATGTATACACCCCGCTACACATTTATTGCAAAAGTAAAAGGCGCTGGTCACCTGGCGCCTAGACTTTAGAGCGACTGGTTAAAATAACGTTTTGTCAGCGGTCGATTATAGTAAAATATATTCCATTATACCTGCATTCTGTAACTATAGCGGCATCAAGACCCCTAAACTGCGTTATTTGATTATCAATGTAATTCCTTTGTCGCAATGCTCACCATGCCGTCCTACGAAACACAGTCAAGACTCGTGTGAGACGCAACAAAAGAGAAACGACAATTAATATTGGCAATATTCGGCTATTTGAGATGAAACAATGAACACTGTTCGTAGAGGACCACAGCATCCTGAAGATGCTGTGGTATCGTACGAAACGTGTGTCGACTGTTACACAGTTTCTTCTATATTTTTATTAAATTTGTCTCTTTAAAATTGTATATATGGACTTCCGCAAAATAAGTTATAAATAAACACTTAACGACAGAATAATACAAATTACAAATAAGTCATTTTTAAATGAGAACACAGTGTAAGAAAAAATGCGTTTAATTAAAATACACAGTATACATATAGCCTCGGCCAGCGTTCAAACACTTTGATACGCAAAAATTTACTAGTAGAAGCTAAGAAAAAATTAATCTTAGATATCCGCTTTCTAAAAAAAAGGCTTATTTGAGCGTTTACCCAGTACATTTTCTTACTTTCATCAACAAGTTTTTTCAAGACAAAATCTCATACAAATCGGGGTTGTGGTTAAGCAGCGATGGCTTTATATTTATGTTTTATTTGTCAAATATTTGAGAGTAACAAAGGGAAAGAAAACAAATTTAAAGTAACTTGCACAATAATTTACGCAGCATTAGGTCCGAACACTGGCCGAGGCAACCCTTTCCAAAAGTATAGAAAAGAGGGTAGAACCACAATTGTGGCATATTTGTGGGTAGGAGGGCAGCAAAGCAGAGGCTCCTCGATCTGATCATCCCTTCCCACGTCTTCTAGTCTTGAACTTACTCTGTGTCCATCGCTTGCTGAAAAATTATAAATTGTTATCATCAGTTGCACTTAAACACTAAAGATTGATGCCACGACTGACATTGACAATCATACTGTCAAAAACCGACTAAATAAAAAAGTCCGAACGGGGCCCCCCTTTCCTTTCCGGGGGCTTAAAAGGCCCCCCCTTTTTTTTTTAAAAAAAAAATTTTTTTCCCCCCCCTTCCCCCCCCCCTTTTGTTGCCCCCCCCCCCCCCCTTTTTCTTTTTTTTGGGGGGGGGGGGGCCCCCCCCCCCCCCCCCCCCGGCCCCCTGAAAAGCACATTTGAAGAATAATGAACAATATATATAATATATAAAAAATAAATACAGTAAAATTTCTAAATAATCAAGAGAAATTAGAAAAACATTACTTCACTTGGTAATTTACAAAGAAAAATAAAGCTACGATGTGACAAAACAAACAGTAAATTATAAAATGACTAAATTTTTGTGTTTCAGGAAAACACTAATGTGTTATAAATTTTCCCAACGTGAGACATCGACTCCGTGGCGCAACGGTAGCGCGTCTGACTCCAGATCAGAAGGTTGCGTGTTCAAATCACGTCGGGGTCAACCAATATATTTTTGTATTTTAGTAACTAAGGAGAACTTGTTTATTCACTTTACTTAACAAATACACTATTGCATAAATAACTTTTTTATACTTATTAGTTAAAAAATCATAAACAATGATTCTGCTAAGTTGTTGCTCTTTGTAAATGCAAATAGGTACAAATTTCTATGATTTAGCTAACAAATACTATACTTTCAACTAATAAAGTAACAAAAACTACAAACTAAAGCTAACAAACGTTACGTAAATCTAAAAAATGCGTATACAATTAAGTTTTACTAATATATCTAGCAAAACAAGATGAATACAATAAAAATGTAAGTGTAATAAATGAGTATAGTATATGTCAGTATTTTGATATATGAACAATTATTTAGGTATATAAAAAGGCAAGTTTCTTAAATACATTAAAGTATTAAGCTTCGCTGTTACAGCCGGGTCACAGTAACTATTTATTGACAGAGATAAACTTATGTTATCTTTATGTGGTCAATGGTCATTATTCACTTAAAACCGTTTGAATAGTACATTCACTGACCCGCGATCGTCGCAAGCGTTCGCGATGTATTCCTTTTATTTTCTCATTTTATTCTCATATACAACGGCAACCAATTTAAACTATCTAGACCCAGTGGTGTTGCAAACAAAAACATCTCCTGACATACAAAAGAGGGCTGCGGAGTCAATAATTAACAAGTATTTAAATAACGTAAATGTGATAATAAGTCCCGTCCTCTTCGTTCACAATAAGGACGTATTCGTGTTACGAACTGTTAATAATCAATTGCAAATAAAAGCCAGCAGCGGAGTTGCTGCGGTTTGGGGTTTCAACTATTACCTGAAGAAATATTGCAAGAGCCAAATCGCATGGCAAACACAGAATATACAAATTCCAGATCCTCTACCGGAAGTTGATGAGACAGTTGTTGCTAATGACCGGTTCAGATATTATCAGAATGTATGTACACAATCGTACAGTTTCGTCTGGTGGATATCTGAATGGTCCACGCATGTGGAATGGATGGCGCTGAACGGCATCAACTTGGCAATGGCGCCGATCGCTCAGGAAGCCGCTTGGATTGGCATTTACAAATCAATAGGAATGACTGATGACGAAATCAATGAGCACTTCACGGGCCCGGCGTTCTTGTCCTGGCTGAGAATGGGTAACGTCCATGGATGGGGTGGGCCGTTATTCAAATCGTGGCACGACGCCCAAAAGAATGTTCAAGATTCAGTGGTTAGTCAGATGCAAAATCTTGGTATGATTCCCATATTTCCAGCGTTCAACGGACACGTACCACGGGCGTTTAGTCGTATATTTCCCAATTCCACCTTCTACCCAGTAAGCACGTGGAATAAATTTAACGATGACTACTGCTGCAATCTATTCCTTAGCCCGTTCGATCCACTTTTCAAAAACATCGGAAAAATGTTTCTAAAGAAAGTTACTGAGGGCTTGGGTACAGGCAACATTTACTCAGCCGATCCTTTCAACGAGATTAAAGTCGAACCTTGGTCGACACTACTAGTTCAGGAAACCGCGTTGGCTATTTACAACACGCTAACCGAACAGGATCAGAATGCTGTTTGGCTCATACAAAATTGGATGTTTGTGCATAATCCACTTTTGTGGCCAGTTGATAGAGTCAAGGGTTTCCTCACATCAGTGCCAAACGGAAGAATGTTGGTCTTGGACCTTCAATCTGAACAGTGGCCACAATATGATTTATACAAAATGTATTACGGCCAGCCATTTATTTGGTGCATGTTACACAATTTTGGGGGAACACTCGGCATGTTTGGCAACACTCAGACGATAAATAAGGACGTGTACGAAGTCAGGAAGCGGATTAACAGCACCATGATAGGAGTGGGATTAACACCAGAAGGGATTAATCAAAACTACGTTGTATACGACTTAATGTTGGAGACAGCTTGGCGCGAATCACCTATCGAGGACTTGAATCAATGGGTTGCCGACTACGCAGAAAGAAGATATGGTTGCAACACAACTGCTGCCGCTTGGAGATATTTATTCAAAAGTGTTTATAATTTTGACGGTTTAAACAAAATAAGAGGCAAGTACGTGATAACCCGTCGGCCCAGTTTTAAAATACGTCCCTGGGCTTGGTATAAAAGTAAAGACCTAGTGGATGCTCTGAAGAATATGGTTCTTACAAATGACAATTGTCAAGGGGGCTTCGAACACGACCTAGTCGATGTCGCCCGACAACTGTTACAATACAGAATCGATCAGCTTTACCTGAACGTAGTAAATGATCGATTTACGAATTCGTGGACATTTAATTCTTCAATAACTCGTTTCTTGGACGCTATGAAGGACATGGAAGTTGTTTTAGCGACGCATAAAGACTTTTCATTGTTGAACTGGCTAGACAGTGCCAAAAGTTTGGCTGCTAACGAAGGGGAGTCTTACTTATACGATGTGAATGCGAGAAATCAGATAACACTGTGGGGTCCAAACGGGGAGATATCAGACTACGCATGTAAACAATGGGCTGAAATGGTACATCACTACTATGAACCGCGATGGGCTATGTTCTTGCGAATAGCTTTCGACTCTAAGATCAGAAACGAAACGTTTGACGAGAAAAGTGCACAGCGAGCTGTCAGATCGTCTGTAGAAGAGTCTTTCTTGCGATCAAATATAGATCGATTGACTTCAAACAACCCTCGTGTAAAAGCGTTGTATGTGTATGAGAAATGGGGCTATGCGTCGGATGTAGAGGACCTTCCCCTGAAGGTTATAAAGAGAGACCCAGAGATGAGAACCACGTTAGCTGATATTGCTGACGAAAGTGATAGTACTATGGATAATACACCATCTGTTGTTATGTGGCATTCTACGATACAACCCAATTAAACATGGATCAATGGATTTTAGTATGTTCTTGATTGTTTAAAAATATTATAATATTCAAATAATTGTCTTATACAATGGTAAATGCTACTAAAAAATAGCTTTTAAGAATTTTCTTGTTAGAAATATAATTTTCTCTAAACTAGCTCTATTTTTTCATTTAGTTAGCTTTTTAGTGAGACCCGTAACATTAAGCATTTACTGTGTTCATGTCACTCAACCAGTTAAGGTAAATAATAGTGCAGATAACATGACTCTGACATCTTTCTACTCATTTCTAACTAAACTATGTCTACAAGGAATACTTAATTTATTAATCTAAGGCTTTAAGAAGCTCAATTTAAACTAAAACACACATTTAACAAATGCTAGTACATACATGTTTAAACTTTTTTGAAATTGGGAAAATCCAGTCTAAGCAAAAAATTTACTATATCATCCCGGTAAAATACATGGTAGAACTACTTTTTGTATTATTTGTTTACCTGTGGCTGGGCTTCTTCCCCCGAAGGTGCGGCATCTCCAGTGGCTGTGCCTCCACGTCTCTCTTCCCCTTCAACCAGTGCCAGGAAACGGCTCAACTCTGCCTCATCAGCTACTCGGAGAGGAGTTTTAGGTCCGACTATGGCGATTGAGACATTCTGCAATTAGGCAATAGAGATGAAAACAAATAACATTAATATCAATAAACTATATTTGTTGTTTGTTGCTAATGAGTACTTGCTTCTTAGGGAAGAAATTATAGGTTAATTATAAAAATTATACAAAAATATCTACAGCACATCAAAGCCCGATAAAGAAGTATCTACTTGCCAATATTGTTAATTATACAGGTGATGAGTTTTACCTTAATTAACAATGCAATACAATGTGGAAATCGGAATATAGCTTTAGGCTTTTTATTATACCTTTGTGTTCAAATCAACTTCATTAGGGAGGGTATCTCTCAAAGCTCTAAGACCATGAGCAACTAAGTCCTGCAGATCACTATCCATGAAGGTATTCAGGTGCTTCTCCAGGTATGTCCTTGCAGACTGGGATCTGGCTCCAATAGCCATTGCACGGCAATCAAAGAAATTTGCTGATGGGCAAGTCTGGTATATATGAGGTCCTTGGTCCTGTAATGGCATGATGAGCATTTTAAACCATACTAGTTACTTTCAAAAATTAAGTTTAGGAAAAACATTGATCATGTAACTTCAATTGTTTAAAAGACATTTGAAACAAATATGAAGTACACAAATGCAACACTTATATATGGTGAAACATTTAATTAATTTAAGTTTTAATCTTGAAAGTTAAAGAAGTAAAAAATGTTATCTATGCAATTTTACTCAGGCGTCTGTTGTAGAAAAATAATAAATTTAATTAAATAACATTTAAGTTACTTACATCATAACCAGCTACAAGCAGGCCAACACCCAGTGGCCGTTTATCATATCGCTGAGTGCATATTTGCATCTTGTTACCAACCAAAGCTATAAGTCTGCCAACTGGCATTGGTGCGTCATGTGCATAACGATGATTAAGACACTCTGTACGCATATAACGGCTGTAACATTAGAGTAACTATCAGTTTAAAAGTTACACACTAAATCAATATGTTGGACAGTCAAAGTGATATATTAAAACTTAGTTTTCAAAATATTTTCAAGCTTAAACACAAATATGACATACCTTAACATTCTAGCATCGGCTGTCAAGCCAGACATAGAGATACCAATATGATCATCAATAGCTATAATTTTTTTCTGGTGAGCTGATAGTTCACTTACAGCCCGTTTGAGAGCTATCAATACAGCAAACTGCTTATTTTTAAGTCCAACTGTTGCTGAACCCAGTTTAACTGCTTCCATTGCATACTCTACTTGATGGAGACGACCCTGTGGACTCCATACTGTGACATCACTGTCATATTGATTGCGAAACTAAAACAACAGAATAAAATTAATTAATGCTAGGAGTATTCAGTTTTAGATTAAAAGGTTATGTTTTGTTTCCCGGCAACATAAGAATATAAACTTATGCTCTTAATACATGTCTATAACAATATTTGAAGAGTTTTAATTATTGAAAGCGTTGTTAATCCATTTATTTGGGTGTTTTGTTGCGGGAAAATGCCAATGACAATGCAATTTTCGAAGTACTCTCTAATAAAAGGGGTCCGATTGTGATAAAACTTAAAACACATATCGTAAAAGCTTACCATTTTATATTCTATAAATAGAAAGATTTAAGACACTTAAAATAATTGAATTTCTTGGATGCTTCTAAATCTTATGATGATAATTAAAATTTACAAATTTTATTTGCCTCTTTACGTTTAGGTGTCAGTTACTAATGTCAAGTTGTCAATTGTCAAATACAGTAAAAATTCAAAACAGATGCTATTAATTGAACTGCCATGTGCCATAGAAGTTAGCGCATGTCAGTCGAATTTGATCCATTCAAAAAAATAAGACTAGGCTGTATGGACTAAAGTCCTTTGCCTTTCCCATTTGGGATAAACTGAAAAAAAAAAAATGATCCATTCAAAGAATACTTAACAAAAACTTTTAAAATTTATATTATATAAGTCTAATTACAAAATACTACGTAAGTTATAATCAAATGTTTGTTTATGTCTACTACATTTAAATTTTTTAAAACAATTAAAAACATTTTGACAAGTGTAAAAATTAATTAGCACAGTGGAGTCAAGCCAAACAGGAATATATATAACGCCTAGATGTCTGAAAAAATCATACATTGAATTATTATTAATTATTATTTTAATTTAATTAATTATTTTATACACCCTAAACCTAACCTTACCTTGGGCTTGCCACTCAACCATACTAAATAATTTGACTGGTTGTTAAACTCTTTTTAGGTAATAACGGCACCTTCCTTAGTCAATGAAAATGTTAACAGTTTAAAAACATAATTTTAACTCTTAACTTCCTACTCCATTACCACGTCGTTTTTTATAACAAGTACCCCTATTGTCCTTAGGCAAGATGGGGCCTCCTTTATCGCATTTGCCTAATGCCCAATTACCAAAAAAATTCTTATTATTATTTGTTATAATGTGTATTAATTAGCTCATGGGACTTGGCTCAGGCTTACATTTAAAATCTCTCTGAGGTATTTCGGAGTCACCTTTTGCAGTCCACCTACTGTCACTTATTCCAATTTCCTGTCATCAATGGATTTATTTGTTTTACCCATCAATAATCGCACAGATCGTACACGTTTTCATCTAAGTCAAAAAATGATGAAAGGCTCGTCAGTCTATTTATATCAAAAACACAGGTTTTCACAGCTTTTGTAGGACAACATAATGGAAGCTTCACGAGGTATTAAAATTTATAACACCTCGAACTAAGGACGCATTAGCACTAATGTTTTGAGCAACGATGTTTTGCGCTAAAGTCATAATTTGACGTTTTAAATAACTTGAAAGGAACTTACTACGTATTATATGCGCCAATTTAGAGACTTAAAAGTTAAATATTTGGAAATTTAAATTTGTACAACTAGGTGTAAGTCCTGTCTCAAAATTAACGTACCGTGTGGTGTTTGACAAAACTCATACCTTTACCTCAATAAAATATTTTTAAGTATTTAATTTTTCGTTTCAACTTAATATTAGTTACACTTAGTTAAATAATAAAAAAAACCTTGTATTACATGCCAATGTACAGTGTTAATACAAATATCATATGACAAAATGTCTAATTCCCTCTGTCTAATTGTCATTTCCTCTCTGATGGCCAGTTCCTCAATGGCAATGGCAAAGAATGGTTCTTAACACTTTAACTAGTGTTAAGAACCATTCTTTGCCAGTCGCAGGCCAGGATATACACCTCATCAACACAATTAAACGCTTAACGCTAAAAACGCACGTATATAGGTACAATGGCTGAGCGATCCTAAAATTACGCCTTTTTTGGTGTCTTATAGTACAAGTATATTCATTCACTATAAATTTTACAACGTTATTTTTTAATAAGCATATTTTAACATTAACGCTATATAACGTATCACTTAAAATTATGGTCTCTTTATAAATATTCAGTCGCGTGCCTCTACTCCAAAGTAGATAATGTTAATAAATATAGGGCATGATTATCCTAACTACCGTTGACAGATCCATTTTTGTTGACGATAATCGATTTTGTTATTTTGATAATCTAACAACATTTTACCTTTAGAAAATCGAACGAATATCTTAATGCGAATGTCAAATTGAACTAAAATCAATCCAATATAATAAAAAAAGATATATTCCCTTATGATGGATATCTGTAGTGAGTCTCTTCTCTAGATACAGTTGCAGTGTTTGCTTTATTTAGATTCTGGAAAAATCAACGTTGTTTTTTTCCAAAATTTTGAATGCTGGACCCATCCGTGTAAAGCTCGTCGGTCAGTGACCTTAATTTTGAAACTTCGAAACTTATTCGTTGTTGTGAAGTCACGGAATTCTGTATACACACGTTTATTCTCTGTTTCCAGTCTCTGAAATAAATGAACAGCTCTTACCGTATGAAGCCTAGATGAGTATTGAGACGATGGTTATGGAATGTCACTAAAATATTGAGAGAGCGATATCCTGTTCGTCTTAAATAATTCTAAAAGGTACGTACTACGTTACAACTGTGGGCAGTGAAGGTGCGTTGTCTCCCTAATCCTTTATATGTTTATTTCGTAGCAATCATATAAATGCTTTATTAGCGAGTTATTGTTTGCATTATTTTTATCTCGTCGAGACATAAAAATGACAAAATGCAGTCAGCATGAAATTGCTAATGGAAGATGGTTCATTTAAATGTTAATTTTGTTGTAATAAAATGTCTGGCTTAAATTTCGATGTATTCAGGTTTAAAGAATGTTCATAATGAAAAATATTTTAGGTATTTTGCAGTGTAGGTAGGTTAGGTTAGGTTAGGTATGCAATTAGTTTATTTTGCTATTTATTTCGCGGAAGCATGGCGGACTTCGTGAAGTTGGTTTTCTAGTTTGGTAGGTGCAGTCTGGTAAATTGACCTGACCTGCTACACTATCGGCAAGAGAAACTATAATATATATTTTCCGTTTTCGTTAGCCAGTTTTGATTTTCACAGATGATGATTTATGTCGACAATAACAATAAACACTAAATAAATATAAAAATAGCGAAGAATTTTAAATTCCATCATGAACGTACAACAATAACAATCTCACTTAGTCTATAGTGAGACTCTCTAGTATGGAAGTGACTCACAAAAGAAATAAAATAATACTCTGACGTAAGTACAGACAAATATGGGCACCGAGTAATAAAAAGACTTCAGTTAAAATCCAATTCATTGATGTTTAAGATAAGATGTCATAGAGCTCGTCCAAAACGTAGGTTTCCATGAATGGACCACCCACACACTTTCAACTATAACCTGTGGTCAAATTGTTTACGTAGACGAGATACGTCATCAATCGAATTAAGTATGCTGGTTACGGGCCAAAACTATTATTCATAAAATTTGATTTCATTCAACTACTGACTGTTTCGTTTCTTTCTGACAAATAGGTTTTACGCTGTTATGAAAAGGGACAGGAACTAATAGTGCTCGTGAACGTGTGCTACGTGTGGTTGAGTTTGAATTTGGGCATGGTGATGGCGTTATGTTTTAATACAATACAGAAAAAAATTCATGACGTAACATGATTTTTTTTTTATAAAACAAAGGGCAACGGCCGCCCATGGACATTCACAAAGGCCTTGCAAGTTGCGTTACCGGCTATATTCCGCCCTGTTTCGGAAACCTCTATTAGAAGCTGATTCCACATAGCGGTGGTACGCAGCAGAAAGTGCCTTTTGAAGCCGATGTGGAACGGCGGACGGTAAATGGAATTTGGAAATACCTCGCAATGAATGAAGACAAACATTAATCATTGTTCATTGTGTATTGTTCTCACTAAATGTAGGTGGCTTCTATTTCTCTTGGCCTGCTACTTAGCGGTGATTTTATTAAGTATTTGTATTGTCGAGTGGAACTTGGTGTATGGGCGCCTATCGGTGACTCTCTTGATGAAGTGTGACAGAGAGTTTCTTAAAAATACCAGTAGACCAATATTGAAGTAATATTCCGCGAAAAACCCCACAACCAGTCTTCGATGAGTTGAGGACGCTGATGCTCCGGTGTCAGAGCGAAACGCGCGTCGAGTGGTTGTGGGGTTTTTGCGGAATATTGCTTCAATAATGGTCTACTGGTATTTTGTACTATGGACTTCCGCAAGGTAACGCCTGATTCTATTAATTATAGAGAGTTTCTTGCCTATCCTGGTCCACTCAAAGCCCTTTCCATTTGTTCTAAATAGGTATTTTTCTATATGTAAATGATTTATTCGATACAATAGGATACAGTTTCTACGTCGTGGGCTGGTACTTGGATATTTTATTATAGAGATGCTTATCAGATTTCCAGTTGCATAACGAGGCATCGTTCGTCACCGTATAAAGATGTCTAGAATAACGCACATACTTATATGCCCATTTTTATTTTATTTACTATTTCTGTCTACCCACTGTTAACTCAAATTATTCTGTTATTACTTTAATACAACCATTTGCGGTTCATTACGAGCCACTGTCTTGCGGTTCTGAAAGAAAGCCGGTTCAAGTTTAAGTTTTCAATCATATTTGATGTATTGTAATTTAAAACATTTTAAAAACTTAGCTAGGTAACTTCATGTTATAGCCTTATAATAATTTATGTTTGAATCCAAATTTTTAATGTGGTTTCAATAATGAAACGGACTTATTCCCTATAATGGGGTCTTACAAGACGTTATAAATTATATTTATCTGATAGATTAATTTTTAAATTCTATATTATTGTTCGGATTTATTGTTACTTACAATAGTTATAACTCGTTATCGTATTCCTACAGTGTAGTGAGACGTTATTTTGAGGCTATCAAACATTTTATTACAAATATTTTTTTTATTAATAGAATCAGGCGTTTCTTTGTGGAAGTCCATTATATACAATACTAATAGTTCGCACCGATGAAACTTCAAAATGTTGCCTTTACCATTAAAGTTCATTGAGATCGTGCGTCGAGTAGTTGAGGGTTTTTTTTCGCGGAATATTGCTAAAAAATTGTTCTATTAGAAGCGATATTTCGTAAATCAATTCATTTATATGATCATATAAACGTAATACATACATATTACTTAATCGTCGTTCACAAAGTCTCAATACGCGAACATTTTAATGATAAAATGTTAACAAATGAATGAAATGTTTTGCCGATGACATCGCCTATGATCGTCGCGGTACGCATTATACAGTGTTACGACCCTCAAAGTGACGTAACCTAACTTATTTCTGTATTTCGCCTAATTATTAATGCACAATACAACTTTGGATAATGGATTTATGTGACACATTTGATTACAAATTAGTTGATAAGTTATGTGTAAGTTTAACCCAATAATTACGAACTTGTTTATATGTGTTTATTAAAACACATATAAACAAGTATATAAACATAAATTGTTTCTATAATTAAGATTTAAGCCAAATTACTTAAAATCAAATTAAACCAACAGAAAGTTAGAAGTAATAAAGTATTACTTATTTAGTTAGGTTAGGATTGAAGGATTTAGTCTCAACCCTGTAATACATATTAAAACTATATTATAATATATTATACGTGCATGTTTGTGAGTATGGATGGATGGACGTTTGTTATTCTTAAAAAGTAATGAGTATAATTAAATAATATATTATAATACAAAGCTTATACTAATATACAATCCTAACATAGGCTACAATTTGTAAAGATATTGTGTGAATTGTCAAAAATATCAAGTAAATAGGAAAAAATCTGCTAGGAATTCTGGAGTTACCAAAACTGGTGGAGTTATACATATGTAATGTATAATGGAAAAACCCACCTCTGTATCAACTAGTATGTTTTGTGTATAAACAATTACAGATAAATTTGTGAACCATGAACACTATTCAATACAAATTTATTACAAATGCACATTTGGTAACAATAAAGCCATTACAAAATTATAATATATACTACATCGCTTCTATTAAGATATAATATACGTAATAATAAATACTACAAATGTATTTATTTCCAAGGGCTTCTTTATTAACGTGGATGAAGACGCAGGAATCATCTACTATAGTATAACATGTTTTTCTCATAATTATTATAAAATTAATAGTTTTTTGAATTTCATCTCAAACCTCCCATGGATATAACAATTTGACAAATTATAATTTTAATTTCAGCTTTTCAACTTGGTGAATTCAATAAATAATATATATCGTAACAAGTAAATAAAAAATTCATTTATTTTTTGTTCATAAGATAATATTTTCATTCTATCGGCGAATTGTAGCTATGGGATATAGTCGTATATTAAGGTAACAAATTCATTGGGCTTAGTTTTTTTGTAAAAAAAAAATAGTATAATTGAAATATTTTGTTAATTAAACAATATTTAATTAAAACAATGATCAATTAAAGAAGAAACATAAGGATAGATTCTGCCGTGCCACAATAAAATAAAGTGCATTTATTAAAAATTAATCGAATGAATTTTTTTATAATTTGATACTATCGTGATATATCGTATTTTATACCCACTAAAGCAATAGAAAAACTTTTTAATAAAATTCACCGTGACTTTATGTTAATAGGAAAAATTAATCATGTTCCTAATTTTATACCCGAAGATTATCGAATATCTCAACTACTCGTAATCTTTGGTTTCATACTGAAGCTAATTGTTGTCTACTAGCCCCTAAACTTGACTTATACCATCTAAACACTGTTATTAAGACCAAGTAGTATTCTATAACACCATAAATTGAGCCAACCCACGTTCCATAATCTTGACAATGCTCCAAGTGACGTCACATCCGTTCGCATAAAAGCTACGGGATAGCTCTTCGAAATGCAATAACGTAAACCCAACGCTACGCCGTAGACGTGCTACGCGCTTTCAAAAGTTTGTGCGGGAGTGTTGTGTGGACGGTGAGTATACATAACGCTTAAATTACCTTATATTAGCCAAACTAGTATCTAAAATAATGTTTAAAAGTCAATTATAAACTTAATTTACATTTTACAATAATACACTTTTCAATGTTCATTATTGTAAATAAATTCAGTTCACCAAGACTATTTCTAAATTAATGTGTAAATTTCACAAAATTCTCGATAATGTTATACAAACATACATCTTTATGGGTCATTTGTATCAGCATCTTTTAGGAATGATAGAATATCAGTAAGTGTTTGTGTAAAATAACTTTAATTAGGCCTAGGGCTTAAAACCTTTTTCGATCAATAGTAAACTTAACTTCTTTTAATTGAAAACAAAGCCAGAAGCTGTAGGATTTTTATGTACGAAACAACCTTGTGGTTCATTTTGTGATAGTAATTAAAACATAAATAACATTACACATACAATTATTATATTAATATAAATATTTTTTTACTACCTTAATTGATAAGATTTTGCTTGAATTGATTAGTGTAATAAATTGTATTTAAATTACTTAAATGTAAAGAGTTTTATAACTATACAAAATATGTTTATTCATATATTGTAATATTTTTTTTGTATTGTTTCTTTCAAATTCAGTATCATTTTGCCGTACAACTAAACTTGGTACGTTCTCTTAATACGTTCCAGTCATCTGGATCATAGAAATATAATGTAACAGATAAAAACACATATTTTTCTTTTTTTTAGTTTATTATATATTTATCTATTTGTAATTTATTAATAATTATAATTTGTTATTATTGTAATTTCTGTTTGTAACTATTTATAATTAACGTGAACTTGACAATGGGTCCTGATTCTTTACATATAATGGAATACACTTATGTTTAATTTAACCTTAAAGCATTTTCTTCTACAGAGCGATTCTTAATCGAACTTTTATACTATATTGCCAGAACTGAAAGCCTTTGATTTCCGGAAAAAGTTTAGAGATATAGCAGCTTATAGAACAAGATGAATCAATAATATCATCACATTAATTGATGTAGATATATATCATAGTTAGGTAACTGTAAACTCAGACAAAATTATAAGAACTGATGACTGAACTGAAAGGGTTTCTATAAATGATTAGTTCTAAAAGTTTTTATTGAAAGATTTGAAAACTTATTTAAAGGAAAATTTCATTAGTATTCTTTTAATGAACATTAAATAAAAATAGATAATCAACTTTTTGAACTGCATTGAGGTGATAAAAAAAACAGTAACACATTTAAGGTGTATTATCCCGTTATTTAAAGCGAATACAATTTTAATTAAACACATTTATTGCCACATAAATGTATATTAATACGTTTATTGCTTTTTCATAGTAGATATATCCAAAGACTTTGTTTTGAATACAAACAGTAGGATTACCTACATCTCAGCTAGGAATTACCCGTATTAGAGGAGCCACTTCCCCTGATACACTGGATATCTTTATTAACAGACTCTGATAAAAGTTATAAAAATCAAACAGGTAAGTTTAAATGAGGTTATCACTGCGAGTATACATGATAATATATAAACCAAATTTGCATATGATGTCCACCATTCTATTATGTGCCTCATTTAGCCTTTGTTACTTTGTTGACCTTCTGTAGACGCATGCAAGCCTGGTAAACAGCTTCTCTAATCATGAGATAGGCTTGATGTTTACTTAGTCGCGAACATTGGGCCATGGGAGCCATTATCACTGTAGCAAATTTATTTATAATTGGATTAATTGAATTATAAATGATGTCATATCAAAACCAGTTCAGTGACACAGATACGCTTGTTTAGATTATGTAAAAGTTAATGTCAGTTCCAATATACCGTGTCATTTGGTAGTGCTTAGTCATTCCCTCTATTCTCTAGATGTGATATAAGTTTTCTATTTTAAGTCCCATATAAATAACAATAGAGTTTTGCTGTTTTGATTATTAAATACAAAGTTGTACATTTTCTAAAACACTTACATAATTTTTGGGACCTTTATGTACGAGTAGGTCGATTGCATCGGTGAACAAAATATCTACACTATACATCTCACATATACTACAGACGTATTTCTATATATGTGTAATTTAATCGTACTACCAGTTACAGTTAGAAGAGTGTGATTTTTTCACGCTGAGCCGAAACAAACGGCAGATATAAACCTGTAATCAACTGATGAACAGAATTACAATGAACTGGGAAGGGCTGATTATAATTAGTAACTCTTAAGCAATTTGATGATATACGAATCTCCATTTGAGTCAGCAAGTCCATTAACAGTGAATAATGTTTACGAACTCTACGGTCATTCCAGTTCTATACACTAACAGACAGTTTAAAAAAATGGCGCTAAAATAAGTTCAGGGATGTGGGAGTGGAACGGGCTTAATAATTTAAACCTTTGCAACCATAACGTACTGATGAATTGCTGTTAATTAGAATCATATATGTTCTTAATTAAATGTGATAATCGGGACACTAGGTAATAGATTCGTTGTTCACATGGCAAATTTTAATTACTAACAAAAGCCTCAGAAGTATTACTTATATATGTAATCCAATTAAAATCTTCTGTTAACGTGAAAGGAAAACATACAGAAGAATGAGACTTAGATCGGGGGCTATGTAAATTATTAAATTAATGTAAAAAAGGAATAGTGGATGCCGGATTAAAACAAATTTTAATTACAAATAAATCGTTTTCATTCTCCGCGTGGCTGTGGCCTTTGTTTTACGCGACTTTCGGCAAAACTTATTTTGCAAATTTGAAGCAATATAACTCGACGTTTCGTTACTAACCGTATTGAATAATCACATTTTTTATAGATAATATTCGTTATTTTATATTCAGTTTTATATTTCTATTCAGTTAAAACGATTGCGTCTTTTTTAAATGAATAATTTAACTTAGAAACAACCATATCTATGATAAATATATATATCTTTTAAGAGTGTTTCAAATCTACGTCTACAGAAATTCTCTATGGTATCATAAATATCATTGTCATATCGGAGAAATGTCACCCTAAGTGCACTATATAATGCACATTTTATCTGTTGTAGTCGAAGATACAGTTCTCATATTTACAAATAGGAAATACACTAGTGGATTAAAAAGGGTTCAATTACAAAGGATGATTAAACATTTTCAAACGGAAATATTTATCATCTATAAAGTTCTTCTTAATTTAAAAGGCGAATTTCAAATTCATTTCCGCGTCACAGTTAAATGGGTATATCTGTAATTATTAAAGACAGCAATTTGTCTAAAAATGTACATATTTTAAGTGACAGAACGGTGATATTTGATTTTTATTATCTGTGCATTCCGCATTGCGTTAAATCACAAACACGTATTGAATTTTTTAATTAACTTATTTTTGAAGAGTTAATAGAAATTTTAAAATATTTATGCAATTTTTCGAAAATCGTTTGGCATTTTCGACAGTCACAATTTCAGCGCATTTTCATAGTGAGCATCAATTAGGAAGAATTTTTACTCGGATTTTCATTTTAAAAGTGCTATTAGCATTGTATCACAAAATGTTTACTTCCGACGAAAGAATATTGTATTATAAAATTGTAAAAGGTCTCTAAATAAAACCTACACGGATTTAAAATTATTTATTTAGTAATTAGTACTTCTCCGTTTATTTATTTAAAATTGCGTACACTATGTTTAAAATAGACGTTGGCTTTAGTTAAAATCTTGCATTGAAACTGATAAATAATATTTTCGTACAAAGTTGTTAGCGACGATTTTAAAACTGACTTCCACTCATCTATTTTTAATATCAGAAATATATTTCAGATTATGTAACAATATATATGAATTTTACATCGTAAGCTCAATTTAAACTGACACAAGAATAATATCCCATTCGAGGGTCTTTACAGCTCAGTATTAAGTCCGCCTTTCATCTTAAATCTCATAAATACTGTACCATATTAATTCGATACGCAAAACCACATTAACATTTTGGATTTGGCCTCTAAAATGCTTTAAAAACGCAATGTAAAGAGTTATTCCGTGTATTTATTATTTTATATACTAAGGGGAGCTCGTAGGTATATTAAATAGTCGTTATAACTATTAGTTTTTGAATACGATCATGAAGTTAGTACCGAGTGACGAACCAGTGGTGGGAATAGTACTCCACGGGCAGCCCAATTTACTTTGTATTGTATTTCTGAACTCACCAAGCCTTGCAGAGGCTTATGTAACTTCTGTTATAAGCTAACAAAATGTATTATTAACTAATTAAGGGTTAGCGCGTTATAAAGTGAGCGATATATATACAGGATAAGTCTAGATTAAAATAATTGATGCCTCTATTGTTGTACGTGACAATGCGCCATTGTAAAATCGCGGAAGCATCCAGACATTGCTCATATGGCTTTGTATTTATTAAAAATTACAATTTGTGTGTTCGTATTATGTTTATATAAAATTTTATATACTAATACTAATAAATTTTAAAATGAAAAGCAACGGTGGTGAATCAAAAATATGTAATTACAAAAATTATATATATTTTAACTTCATTATTCCCTCGCACATATCAATACGTATTTCGTATATTTTTTGTTGATAATGGAACTGTACGACAGACAGTAATAGTAATAATTAAGTAATAATTTTGTATGTAGATAATCTATTAAGTTTTTTCATATCGTACGAGAATTTAGATTCTAAGATATAAGCGTGTCGCATATCAAAGTTAAAACTATAACCAGTATTCTTTAAGTAACAATTAATTTATAATTTTGACATTATTTTAGAGTTAAATAGTATATTAGAGTAGAAGTAATAATTGCGGACAACAAGTATTTTTGTATTTGGCAAATGGTGACATAAGAGTTAAATAGGTAGCTATCCCAATATGCATTTGTTAATAAAAAACGATATATGTACAATAACGATTCACACGATTGACTATAAAACATCTCCAATTCTTCAAAACCAGCGCGTAATCCTCCCTTAACATACCATTAAAAAGGTATTCCCAACTTAGGCGACATCAGGTTTTTAATTTGAGATTATTTCATATCAAATATTTATCAATCGGGCCGTGATCCGCAGATCTGAAGCTTTTTAAAAATCATTTATTATTAGAAATATCTTGACTAAGCGTTCCATTGGCTAACATTCGTGGCACGTTTATATTTTATTCTGTAACTTTTGATTTATTAAAACATAATTAAAACATTTCAATCTCTTGTTCTTTTGGCGAAGGACCAAGTTACTTAAACTTAAGCACTTAGTGAAAAATTATACTCATATAAATACTTTTTGTTTTTAAAACTTTTAGGAATAATTTATGAACTACTTAAACAGTAATGCAACTGAATTTAGCTTATGTTGTAGGTCAGTTGGTCAAGAAAAATAATAACTATAAATTTAAAAGTCGGTAGTTGCTCAAAGTTTATCTCTATCTATCTTTGATTTATAGGATTAGTGTAAGCTTTTATAAAATTTATATACAAGCAATTCATATATTTCATTCATATCAATTTTCGCCTTATGTGATATGGATTGATATAAATGATGCCGCGTTCTAAAACACTATCTGCTTTCTTTTATAAAACGTTATTCCACACAAAGATCTTAAAAGTTTATTTCTTCTAGATGTCATGTCTTTACGTATTATCGATTTTATGAACTGATTTGTGCAAAAGCCCAAAATCATGCAGTATACAATGCCATTCAATTAAATATACAGGAAAGCTTTATTGAAATCTCTCAGTTTAACGACAACATAAAATAAAATATATTTACGTCAGTATATACTAAAATCTAGATACGTTCTACAAAGTTCATACAGTTTTTAATATTTAAATCAAATCAAGTCGTTAAATAAAGTAATGGACATATTTGAGTATGGCTTGTATTAAAATTATTCAAAACTCGCTTCCGTAATTAAAACAGCTCTCAAGGACAATGAAACCAACCAATAGCCATTAAGGGGCCATTTATTTTTTACCATAAACAATTTTATGAGGCTTTTGTAGACAAATTCGTCACAAAACACATTTTATAACGCTTAGCTGAACGAGGATAAAATTGAGAATCTATAAACACCAGAATTCATTAGAATCGAAAGAGATGGTTGGAAAGTGAATTACTGCATTTGGAAATCTTTCACCCTTTCCAACAAAGTTTTTAAAATTATACCTATACAGAGATAGCAGTAGCGATTATGAAGCAAGTAAGAAAAGCTTCACTCTTTCGGAGATCGTACTACACAATAGGAGCTATAGCTTTATATAATAATAATTTCAAAAGCTATCTGAAAATATTTATGAGATTGGAATCTGCAGTAGCTAAATAAGAATGTAAGCGACCCCATCGGTCATAAATATTTATTGGCAAGAAAGCTTAGTACTGATAAAGGCTATAATTGAAAAAACTGTTACTCTTCTAAATGTAATATATAATATTCTCGTGTGTGTGAATTTAAACTCCTCCCAAACGGCTTTCCCGATTCCCATGCACTTTTGTGCATATTGGGTAGGTCTGAGAACCGGACATCTATTTTTTACCCCCCTGAATGTCCACCCCTAATTTTTTTTTGGACAAAATTACTTATTTTTTATTTTTCTATGATACAACTTACAAGAATACATACATCACTACATTTTACCTGCCTACGATCAACCCCTATTTTTTGTTTTTTAAATGAAAATTGAAATCACATGTAGGCAAAACAAAGTTTGCCGGGTCAGCTAGTTTAATATACATTTCGGAATAATCGAGACCTATTTTTGAACGTGCTTAAATTGCAAGTAGCAGTTAAAAATTTAACGGTCGCTAAACATTGGCGCCTCAAAGTCTGTTTCGCTAACCTTGGTCCTAGTTTAGCATTTCTATAAATTCGTGTCGCGGAAATATTGTATTTATTTTATGACCGATGTTTTGTGATTTAAGTGAAATTCGTTTGAAATATAAAATCATTTTATCCATAATTGAAGCTTTATTATTTGCGACGATGGTATCGCGTTTAGTTCATAAATTAAGATATTCTTCTTTTTAATCGACGATTAAAGTCTTTTTCCGTAGACTCTATGGAAAACATCTAACCTGAGAGACTGTTTGATGCAGGTTTTGAATTACATAACAAAAAATACACTTAAACTCTTTGTACAGACACCACAACTCTGGCTATGTACCTTAATTAAGCTTTGTAAACGAAAAGTATTGTTTTTTGAGACCTCCGGGTCCCGATATATATACCTCTATCAATAAGGCATGAAGAAACTATATAAACTTTAATTATTAGAATGTATGTATACACATATTCCGCGGGTAAATCTACAATCTATTTTGTTTAATTTAAGCTTATAATAATTGAATCCTGAAAGATGTTATTTGGTTTACAGATTAAGCCATGATTAACAGAGGGAATGCAGCTGCTGCGATGCTTCTGTGCCTCATGGCTGGAGTGGTGGCAAACCCAGTGAGACGTTCTCCAGATTTGGAAGCAAGGAGAAGAAGTGCTGTCGATAGGAGTATGATAAGGTACAGATTATAGCTGGAGTGTGGACCTCGTTTGGTCACATCAAATCTTATCTAGTTTTTAACATATGATATGTATGTTTACATGTTTTTTCATAGGTTTGGCCGCTCCTATCCCCCCGAACCGTCAGCAGCTGAAATCCGGGAGCAATTTGAACGACCAACACGCCGGGGCAATAGCTTCCTCCGTTTTGGCAGATCTCAACCTCTAACTTTCACCACTGACGATCTCATAACACTTCTGCGTAGCTACGAAAATGACTACGATAGTGAACCATCCAAGAGAAGTCCCAATTTCATCCGCCTCGGCCGCGACCCTAAGTTCATCCGTCTGGGAAGAAATGTTGACGAAAAGCCAAACTATGAGAAGAGTTCAGAGCTATATGTTAGTGGGTACCCCCAAAGAAAGAACAGGGCGCGAGACCACTTCATAAGACTTGGAAGAGACAGCGACGAGATCTTTGAGGATGACAACAGATCAATAGAAGCGTGCCACGACTGCGAATCGTAAGAGTGCCAATGCTGTGCCAAATTTTCTATTATCAGCTCTATAACTATCAACAAGTGCTAAAAGTATTTGCTCTATAAGATTAATGAAAAACATTTAGTCGTTTAACTTCTATAGATTGGAACCGAATTATTTATGACATGCATGACAAAATAACTCAAGAAATATGTAAAAATTGTTTCAAACACGCATCTTAAATTCATTAGATACTTATTTAGATTTGATTGTTTTAAACTATTATATTGTATATAAGAATTGTTAAAATTTATAACTTTTATCCAATTTGGTGAGAGTATCCGATTTTAAAGGCTGGGTTTATATTAATTCGGATAATTTCACTAAATATTTTATATTATTCTAAACTGGTATATGTCAATTTAAATGTATTTAAATGATTGTTGCAATGGATATAAATAGCGAATTATACAGACTTGTATGAAGTTAATTGTTTTATTTATACTAGAAATTTCAATTTCAAATGAACCTTTAATCGGCTACAAAACTACTATTATCCTTCTTTGGTACCTAAGTTTATTTCATACACAATATACTGTTGCTGCTATGAAATTATCGTCAAGAAAAGCATATATTTTATTCGTCATTAAACTTTTATAAACAACAATTTCAAATATGCAAAAATTCTGCCTCCTTAATCTTTTTTCGGCTGAAATCATATATTTTCTTATATGAGAGTCTCAAGAGGTAAGAGAATGATACCTAATTTAACCCCTGGATTAGGTTTTGAATTTTAAATTTTTTAACACTCATGATATCGCCAAACCCGTCTATATCGTATTTATTAAAGATTTTTATATCGATAAAGTTTTCGGCTCGGTCTCTCGATTATGTTATTTCATATAATAGCTGTAAAGCTTACATTAAAGCTTCCTATGACAACAATTTACTTGTAACGTCGCGTAGAAAAGCGATCCCGCACACTTTAATTGGTCATTTTGCTTTAAGATTCGTGTTACTGCAGTTAATTTAGCAACCTTAAGCTTTTGGCACAGTTTAAGAAGGACAGTTGGAAATGCTTTTAGACAAAGGTTAGTGCTGAGGTAATTAACTAGACAGTACAGAATACATCTCTACATCTACAAACAACGTATATTATAATATTTTACATATTATATAGATAATATTAAATTTAACATTCCTTCATATATATTTAAAATCGAAATAAATATGGTAATAATTGAATAAAATATTTTTGGTTAAGTTTGGTATGCAGCCAAAATAGATGAGATCTGTATAAAACTCAGCAAATTCGATGGACCTTGAACGACACAGTTCAACCTATTTTATATAACATGAAATCTGGAATTTTAAATCTATCTGTATACGTTATAGTGGAAGCTAAAGAAGAACTAACGTATGCTGTAAATATATACTTACATGAAAAATAAATATGTAAACATATTCCTTTCAGCCTATGGAACACCTAAAAACGTTGTTGTTGTTATGCTACGAAAAAGGGAGTGAAAGAATTTTTTTTTATCCTAGTGGCCTACCTGGACGAGGTTATCCCCGGGCCGTGGATTACCTAACTGAATAAAAAAAAACTTTATTAAAAAGTTTTTTATAAAAACTTGTTTATTAAAAACAAAATTATAAAAGATATTTTCTTAGGCTATTTAAATTTTAAACATAACGACTATTAGTATTAGAATCGTGTAGCAAAAATCTTAAATTTCATCTTTATATTTTATCTGTTAAATATAAGCAATTAGTAATAAATGTTTACATATTTTAACTAGTTTAGAATCATTTAGTGAAGGTTTGATTTTTTTAGTAAATAAGTTATATCGTATTAGTCATTCTGTAGATAGATCTATATATGGAAAGTATAAGAAAATTTTGAATATTTGTCTATATAATATAAAGTTTTTACGATAATATATGAGTCTAGCCAACGTTCATAGTATGACACTATTTAGCTGGACGTCTGTAGACAAACTAAAACCGTCGAAAAGAAAAACCACGATTAGAGCTCATAACTCTTAATCTCTACACATGATATGTTAGATCACGTGCTTAAATAACCACATCGGATGTTCCACGTTCATCCCCTTACATAAATCACGATTTATGGAATCATTATGTAATCCCTTAGCTAATTTCAATGTCATTCTTCATGGAACTCTCATAACAACACTCACTATTCGGAAGATATTATTTAAAGAGTGATATTATTTATGTTTGTTATTATTTGTCAAATAAGTTTAATTTTATTTCTTAAATATTTTCAGATCACTGATGTAGGTTGTATATTATTCTAAAACAGCTACGAAAATTATTGAATACTTGATCACTACACTATTGTCGGGAGCTGCAAATTTTGAAGGCTATGACGTGGTAAAGAAAGGTATCTTAATAATAATAATAGCCTTTATTCAGACAATTTTTTAAAATTTCGTCTTATGCTAATCTTAATCTAAGACTCTGGCAAGTCTTCGACACCGACAATTTCGTCTGTTTGCCCCAGTTTGGCAAAGGCCTCCATTCTTTTCCAACCTGATTAGGTTGCCCATAACAGATTTGTTATGGGCTTCCCATGTCCATGTTTTCTACAAGCTTAATTTCGTCTTCCCATCTTCGAAACTGTCTGCCTCTTTTTCTCTTCCTGTTTCTTGGGTACCAGAATAGTATGCTTTTATTCCATTTCTCAATACCTCTTATTATGTGTCCCGTCCATTTCCACTTTAGTTTCCTAACTCTGGTGCTGACATCTTCGATTTATGTCCTCTTTCTGATAGTTGTGTTCCTTATTCTGTCAGACTTCTTTACGTTTAGCATACTTCTTTCCATTGCAGTTTGACAAGAGTTTTTCCGATTGAACTTTGGTTAACGCCCAAGTTTGGCAACCGTAAGTTAGGACTGGGAGTACACATGTGTTGTACAGCTTCGTTTTGACAAATTGACAAAAAAAGAAAGGTATCTTACTACCTTATAATTCAAAAAGCAATTCAATTGCTCTTTCAATATCATAATGAAATATTTCTTACGGGTGATTTAAATACAAACCTATACGCCTTAATAGTGGAATAGATTTATCTCAACTGTAATAAAGTGACCCCAACCGATGACAAATAACCTAGTCTAAGATGGATGAGCTCTTAATCGAAGATTCTTATTCAACTCTTAGATATATCAGCTTTATTGATGACTCATACACAAATAATTATGAAAATTCTACACCTGCTCAGATCCGTCATAGCTTTTTTGATAATGGATCAGAAAAATGCCATAGTCGTCGAGAGCGGGTAACAATGTATGTAAATCGAGATGCCTGTTGGAGATTTCCGGAAAATTTATTATTGTTTATTTTTATACTATAATAATCAATATATCATACATCTAATAAAGATTAATAATAGTAGAACAAACATTTAATAGTAGAAACATTTTTTTAGTAACGCGACTATCAATCGAATTTCAAACTCTGTAGTCGAATTAAACTTTAATTTTTTCAATAAATTAAAAAAAATATTTCAATCAGTACGAAAGCTTTTCATTGGTAGGACATGGTATATTAAGTATTTAAGGAAGCATTCACTGACTCTGAGACGTTTAGTTCTCTATTAACATTCATACAATTTTTAGGAAATTATAACTTGATGCAAACGGGGCTTTGTTCGGTACATAGAGTTCTCTCATCACTGTAGCAGTCAAAGCACAATCAGAACTGTTTGAAATAAGTTGAACACTGCTCACATCACTGCGAAATTGAAAATTAACCAGCTGTTCTAATTTTTGCATTTGCCGCTCTTCGTATAGTTTAATTTAGATCATATACATATAAAAAAAGGAAAAAGAAGAATAAAGAGGTATTTCCGAACAAAAACGACTTAGGGACCTTCAAGAAAAGAGCGTATAAGAATCTTAGAGGCCGGCAATGCACTGGTGAGGCCTCTGGCATTGCGAGTGTCCATGGGCGGCGGTATCTCTTAACATCAGGTGAGCCTTCTGCTTATTTGCCCCCTGTTTTATAAAAAAAATCTAATTATTATTCGACAAATAAATAATTATATTCATATTAAATACACAATGTTTAATTTAAGTATATTATATATTTTTATAGTGTTTCTATAGTACCAGTTACAGTTGACTAAAATTCGTATTTTTCAAAGACTACTAACGAGCGTTTTAACAAGACACCTCAGGGTATTTCATGTCGTGTAAGTTTTTAACGTTCTATTATTAGTATTTTTGAGTTAATTACGTTTCATATAACTATCTCTTGTTTAAATAATATACCATTTCTCTGTACATAATAATGTACCAATGTCTAAATTTAGGATTTTTTTTTTATTATTATATTAGGAGACTTCGATTAGGCTCAACGCCTAGTGTGGTAAGACTTTCCACATTTCTCTTTACATTTGGGTACACCTTTGCTTTTTGTGTTCAAGTTTAACGTTTTTAAGTATCAGTACCATTAAGTTAGATACATATACATATCATTAAATTTTAATAATTGTACATTTGGTGGGTCATGGTTAATAAATAAATTATAATGTGCTTGCGCTGTGTTAGTAATAGAGACAGAGACAGACAGGCAGACAAAGAGTAACAGAGACTTTAATAGAGTAATTAGACCGAGGTTTTTGGGGTATATTTTTTTTTGTTTAAATACATCGCCATCAGTCATATTGAATGATACTTTCACGTATCGCAGTCTTCGGTATAACATTACAAGAGTATGTGACATTTTGTATGCGTAATTTCAAGGGAGATAAAAATAAATATAACATGTGGCCAAGACATTTGCGTGTTTGCAAAGGTTCGCCGGGTTATTTTAATATCATATTTCATGTTAAAACGTCCCTGAGGTTCTCTTATAAATATGTTTAAGGAGTAACCGTAATCCAATCGTTTAGTTTTTTAAAAGGTCACATTATAATAATCAGTCTATACTTCAAATGAGCTTAAAATCGATTTTAGGATCAGGTTACGGAAATTCATATAATACAATGCATTTAGATCATTTTATAAAAATCATTCCGCGAGAAACCTGTCAAACACTAAAGGCTTTCATAGTAGCAACGTCCTGATGGATCCTAAAGGATGCTGTGGTGTAACAAAATATTCGTTCATAGTTTACCACTAAATTGTGACAATTTGGTGGTAAATTGTAGTATTACTATTGTATTCCCAGTATACTGTAAATATAGAGCAATATAGAGTTAAGAGTAACAACAAAAATAATAAAAAAAAGAAATAGGTAAAAATAGATAAATCTGATTTAACAGTTTGTGAAATAACAGTCTACATATAATATAACGGAACCTATAATAACGCAATCTCGTGAAATGTAATGTAAAATTAATAGGGATAAAAAAAGAAAAAAAGAAAGTAGTCACTTTAAAAAAAATTATCAGCTATTCCACGGCCCGGAGATAACTTCGTCCGGGGGTAGGCCTAGTAGGATAAAAAAAAAAACAACAACAATAATTTATTACTGTTAACGTACGACTATACCAATATCGTACGATCCGTTAAAATGAAACTCGAAGAGGAGGTAAACACGTTCCTTTATTGTGTAAAGTTTACATCGAAGGGAGCTAGTAACTAACGTCCGTTCGGAACGGCTGCGTAAATCTATCTAACATTTCTTAAAATTAAACTTAAAAGTATGCGTTGCAGATATCGGGACCTGCCGACCATTCTCATGGCCCTCTACGAAATACATCTGGTTGGCAGCTTTGTTTATCACTTTTCTAAATTACAATGCCTGTTGACCGTAACAATTACTATATATAATAATGTATTTATAATACAAGGTTTACACTTATATACCTGCACCCAAGATCCTAAAACAGTGAAAACTGTTTTCAGAAGCCTATGATTTTGACATTAAATAGTAGCAATAAAACAAAATATGATTAATGACATCTAAAGCCAATATTAAAGGTAAATCGTATGCTACGAAATTAAATGTTTAAATTAAATATGAAATGTTAAATGTCCATTAGAAATAAATAAGATTGGATACGTAAGGGGATTACCAGTGACATTATAGCCCCGCTTGGCCCTGTCTTAAGCTAATTATATCAGTGCCAGTCAATCATGCTGCGGAAACGCATAGATACTGTCATTTCAATGAAAACTATTAGCAATCATTTTAAAATACGCTGACTGTTCGGGTTTTAATATTGAAAATTTTTAAACAAAAAGAAGTAAGCTTTATTGTTACTATGATACGACTTACGACCGTTAAGAAAATATCGTAATCTTAAAGGCCGACAACGCAGTTGTGAGGCCTCTGGTATTGTGAGTGTCCATGGGTGGCGGGAGCTTGCGATCAGATGAGGCTGCCGTTTGCCCAGTATTTTATAAAGTAAAACACAAACAGGTTCATCTGAGTAAATACACACACATATTACGAGTTAGTTTTAGATTAAGAAAAAAACTGTTTGTCTTCTTTAGGTTGTGTCACGAGATAAAAAAATAGGATTTAATACATGTAAAATATAAAATGAACCACGGCAGATTTTAAAATATCTTATAAAAATTAACTCGGGTAAAACCGAGGGGAAAAGTTGTACTGTATAAGGAGCATTATTAGACATTTAGGGGGGCGAAAAGATATTAGGCGATTTCCAAATGTACTGAAACAAATAAAATTCTACAAAAATCTGTCGAGCCGTTTCAGAGGAGTTCAATTATTATAATATTATATATAAGGAGAAAATAATTTCGTGATTACAGGAACAAAAAGGCTCCCAATTGTGAGAAAGTAATAACAAATATAAAATAAAAGGAGAACTATTTTCAATTATATATATTTTTTAAATATCATTTGAATTATCCATCTCCATTAATAAGGACTATATTGTATAGTTATCTTAGTGATTAGGGCGCAATGTAATCTTAAGTTCATGTATACCACTCTGGCTGTAAGGGATTATACGTATTTAATAAGATTTTAACATGGAGCGAAGAACAGCGACTAATAATTCAGAGTCTATATTTAAGCAATTTGCTTATAATACTGACTAATAATTATTTATTTCTATGCCTATATATTGCGTATAGTATAATTGTTTAATATATAATGATTATTCAAATCAGAAAACGATTTAATATCGCGTTGACCTATAAGTGTAACGATTAATCATAGTTTGGCGTGGGCATTCAATCAACTATTAGTTGTGACGCCTAACGATACACGAATGAGGTGAAATTATTATTCTATTTTCATATTTCTTTGTGAAACCTAACATATACTAGGCGTTATACTGCATAGTGATTAAAAAAGCGAAGGAGGTTTTAAGTTATCAGCGAAATAATGATGGTTATAATTAAATAATCAAGGTTTGATATGCGGTGACAATTTTCTTTATGAATAACTGTCAATTTTTATATATAGGACTGAAGTCTGTAAACTGACATTGACAAAAACTAGTTATTCATGGTAAATAGATAATTTTATTAAAAAAACAAATAAACGCACTAAATGTAAAATTCTTTGTGCCGAAGAGATCGCTTTCCATTTTCGAAATTTGAAATGTTTTCTATTTTCAAATTTTTTACCTAGTTGAGTTTTCATTCTTTTAGATAATAAGACGTCCAGAAACGCAATAATTATTGTTAATGAAGAGTGGTTGCATTGTTTTCACTAAAGTATATTTGACCGAAAGACAATAGCTATTAAGTCCAAAGTTGGCAATTAGACTGATTATGAATAAATACGTTATCAAAAGCAGTTCTATACATTATCATAGGAAAAAATTAAACATACCGCGACGGACTTACATTAATAGCATTAGTGCGGTTTCGCGGTAGTGATGGGTGCACATCGATGAAATTATATTTTAAAAAAATGCCGTTGTGTTTTATAAAGTTATGTCTCCGTGGCTTTCGTTTTATGATGGTAATTAATTTTATGTTTAAAGAACGTGAATTATTTTCACACCGCATTACGAATAAGCTTCGAAAGCTTTGTTTATAGAAATTAATAACCGTTTTGTTGAGCTGATTTTAATTCGTATAAGTTGATAACAAAAATACCATAAAATCATAGTAAAATTATTACTTATAAGTAGCTGTTATAATAACTGTTGAGGTCGCCATATCCTTCATAAGTTTCATAATTCTTGAAATTATTTCTTCACGACCATATTTGTAAAATGTATTTCGATCCTTTGTTGTCAAGGTCCGCACTTACCCTTATTTTCTTTCTCCTCGTTAGTGTGGAGATTGCATGAACTAATAACACTTTCTATTTTTCATTTTCACTTTATTTGATATATTGTTGAGTAAGTGTGAGCTGAGATAAAACTTATCGGTATAGTTTATCGACTCTCCCCATCACTACGGTCAGGGCTGGGCCACTTTGTAAATTCGATTACGCTATTCACTTACCATATTGTTAGCTAGTGTCCCGCAGGACACCACTGTGTCTCTGTCTGTTCTGTGTAGTGGTACATAGTGTATATCATGAAATAGGATATAGCAAATTAGGTAAGTCTTCTTTAAAAAAATATTACCTTTAAGTCTCTTTTACATACTACTTTAGATTGCTGATTATAAATTAATGAAGAAAAAACTTTATTATTTCGAATACTATTTATATATACATCAATACACATCTATAACAAGAGTAACAAATCTTGGGAATAATATTTAATTAGATTTTCAGTAATGGTCTCTGAAATGCTGATAAATTAATTGTAGGGTAGTTCAAGGATGCCCAATTGTTACGGATGCCGGCAAACAGTTGAAGTTTGCTATATTAAGTGAACTAGAATCCATCATTCGCATTCATTTGTTTCTTTCCATTAAATTCTCTTTGCGCTATGAAGAATAAAAAAACATACTATTAAACAATGAGATTGGATATAGTTGACTTAAACTTTCCACAGATTAATAAGACAATATTACTAATATTGACGCCAGGTCCGGCCGAAGCCATGGTTGCGGAAAAGCATTATCAATGTTGGAATAATAAATAACCAATCGCGTTTAGTACACTTTAGAATTATACTAAAAATTACAGTTTATAACGATTAAAAGACTGAATTGTAAGCCTCCAACTTTAATGGTCGGTTACTAGTGTAATGTACTCATAGGTGACATCCGTGACATGGAGAAAAAGCTTTACTGAAAAAGAATTGGAACCCCCAGTCTATTATAACTAAAATCCTTAATCTAAACCAAAATGGTCACAGCTTCACGAATAATTCTTTAGTTCCGTTCTCATACGAATAACTTTATGCAATAAAACACCAATCATCTTCTTTATGACAGTTTTATTTCCTATACTTTGTTAAACTTTGTCCAAGCACTATTTGAGTGCGTATGCAATGTTTTACGACTAAAACGTGCTACTGCGTAACGATTCTTACTTATTTTTAGTATAAACATGTAAAATTGTCTATACAAATAGCTTTAGAGATTTCATAAATTATAGAGCTCTTTAACTATATTACTGCATAGATATATTTTTCATACTAAACTTCGCCTATTAAAACACAGTAGATTTGTTATATAGATAACCAAAAGTTGTTATATAAATTGTACATCACGCCGATGCGATTGTTATATGCAAATGTGGTGTAAAAATATGCTGACGCCACGATACTCAAACTCAAAGGTGCTGTCAGAATTGCTCTCGCCATAGAAACAAACTACGTCAAAAATTTAACCCTTAGAAACCTCGTAAGTGTAAGAAAGTATTTGTTTCTGCGCCTATGACGTAGGAGATATTAACAACTACAAAGTCAACCTTCACAACGCGCAACGTCTTGAATGTAACTAGAAAAAAATCTAAGCATAATAAAAGCTAAATTAAGACTAGCTTGGAACTAGAATCGAAATGTTGAAGACCCGAAGGTATCTACGACCGCTCACCCTATAGCAACTAAAATGGCGGTCTGTGCCCTTGATTATTTTATCGTCTTTATAATGTTTAACACCTTGTGTATTGTTACGTTTATGCACTATTCACTCGTTATCCAATTTGCATGTAATCTCTGCTTAAGGTCGATACTTACTGCACACCCTGACACACTAACCTTACTCTCTTTATGAAACCGTCACGTGGCAGTCGTATACTCTGTGCTTCCTATTTGACAGAACATTTTGATTAACTGTGGTAACCGTTTTTGAAACTAAATAGGTTAATTATGTTATTAAAAATAAAATAGATGTTATAATTATTTTAGATGATTTCTATACAATGGTATTCGATATTCAACATTAATGTTACTATCGAACTTAATCATTACGAACATATTGTTCGCTTTTTACATACAGCGATCTTTTATTCAAATTTTATTGTAATATACTAAATGTATTTTAGTGATTAGGTTGTAACTAATATAGTTTCAAATAAATCTGGACAATAAAAGTCGTATATCGAAAGTCACTTAAAAATTGAAATTAATTAATTTATTGTCAAGGCATAATATAACACATTTGTCAGTTGTCGTATTCACCATGCCAAAATGCCAAAACAAAGGATCCCGGGTGCAATCCAGGTTTTTTTGGTGTTTGTACATACAAAAGCTGACCGACCATGTGTAGAATAATTTACTTTCCTTTCTATCGAATCGTATAAACGCAGTGTTAAAGGTAGAGTCCTTTAAACGGTGATATTGGTCGGTCTTATACTAATTATGCTTCATCAGTTCCCGGAAATTCTGCCTTCTATCAAAGCCTTTTTCCTGAGGGAGCTCATTTGTTTACCTAGTTCTAGTATCATGATTAGCTATCAACAGCACATGGCTATCTCCTTTGATCTGTACCATTAATTTGTTTACAAGAATCGGCTCGTTTCATTGCAGTGGTCATATTGATAGCGAGTTAAAGTTTAGATATATATTTTCTTAATATAACTTTTAAATATTTTTGTTTTATATAATAATAAGGACGGGACCATGTCGGTTAGACCCAAGGTACGACATTTATTTTTATCTTGTGTTATTGGCAAACATAATTGATAAACATAGATATTTTTTGTTAATATTTATATTGAAATGAAATCGGCCTTAATATCCTGACCACAGCCAACATTATCGAACCCGGGACACTATTTTTGGTAATCCGGCATGGTGACCATTGCGCCAACTGGGTCTTTAGTCACAGCATTATCATATAAAATGTCAGAGATCATTAGTACACAAACAAATTCCTGTGCCTCTTACAAGTCTTACACCTTCATGATACTCCGGCTGTGTCGGTCTCATACATACCCAGTAAACAAATAAGATCAATTATAAATGAGCAATGTGTTCAACATTTTTTTAGAGCAGAAAATTGGACGGGAGGCTCACGAAGTTTGGGGCCAACACCGCGCGGCTCTCACATTGCCAGGCGACTCGTAAATGCGTTGTCGGACAATTATCTGAAAATAGTAACTTAATTTGGTGAAAAAATGTACTCAATATAGAGCAATCCGCTACACTGAGACGCTACCCAAAACTCGTGAGTTTAAATAATTTAGAAGATAAATATATCTTGTAGCAAAATATATTTTGTTCAGATACGATTACTTTTAAAATTCGACATTTTATTAGCTATAATAAAACCACTAAACTACGGGAGCTTATTGGTAAAACGTTGTAAGAGAAAGAGTAATTTTATAACATTTTCTGCGCCGCGGTTTTCACCAATGATTTATTTTCACGAAAAATTAATAAAGCGAAACAAACATTAAAATGTTACGCAGCTATACATATTAACAAAATATACACGCGGTCTCCCTGGGCCTTATACATTTATATGTATAAATGATGAATCACAAGATGTAATATATTCCACATTGTGGGTACTTATATGCATTAGTCAAGTACACTCACTATTTAGACATAAGTTTAATAAGTGTGTCCCATTTTGGTCTCATCACAACACCCTTTTCAACGCTTCTTCAAAAGTTGTTTTGTCTTGAAAGTAATGGATTTTTCCATAATCATTTGTTCTTAATCTGGGTAAGACTAAATGCCTATCTTATAGTGTGTGTATTTATTTTATTAAATAAAATTGTTGAACAAGGGATATAAGAAAATATCGCTTTGTTTATTACTTTCACACACACAAACTCATATAAAATTAAACTTAGAAATCAAATCATACTTTTTGATTCGTCACAGTGTAAAAATTAGAAAATGCGATATAAAATATATATGATACAGGTTGTATATTATAAACATCTCTTGCCAATCCAGAGCGTTCATATTTCATTCAGCACATTAATCTGTCAATACAGTTAAAAATTCTTCGAATCTTCACCTAAAAATGTACTTACATAGACTCATCCCGGCGTCGCACGGTTTAATATAAGGCGCAAATATTTATTAAATATTTACAATTAAGGTATCCAAACAACATAGAAAATGCAGCTGGGTCAAAAAAACGTTTATAAATTTAATGTATCCTTCAATAATGGTAGACTGGCTCCATATTGGTAGAAACGTTTACCGATAATATAATATTATCTAAGCTATCTATACTAATATATATAATTGGAGTGTCTGTTTTTAATATTGAAATAACCGTATTTTACTACATGCATATGAATATTTATACGATGCATACACCAAAAAGACGTTTTTTTCAAATTTTTGTCTGTCTGTCTGTTTGTTCCGGCTAATCTCTGGAATGGCTGGGCCGATTTTGACGGGACTTTTTTTGATTGGTAGCTGATGCAATAAGGAGTCACTTAGGCTACTTTTATTAGGGTTCCGCAGTCTACATAAAGGAACCCTTCGTCATGTCCGTTCATTGGCCCGTTCTCACTCTAGCGTCGAAACGGTTAGTGTTAGAGGGATGGAAATTTGCACGGTTATAGTAGTATTTACTACACCAATAAAAAGCAAAAATAAAATTACGTAATAAAAAACGTATAATACAAAATAAAATAGTGCATCAAAGCTACGCTAAGGCGGTACGAAGTTCGCCGGGTCAGCTAGTCGGTAATAAGAGCAAGACTTACTATCAAAGGTGACGTTTGTCGCTAATATCTTGCAAGGATACGATTGTGGAACAGTTAAGTACAATAGTGAGCAAAAGGTGAGGTAAAAGGTGAATCCTTTTTTTGAAGAATATAACGAAGGAGGATATAGGCTAGTGTTTTCTGAGGTTATTTGCATGAGGAGAAAATGATTCCTATGATGATTATTATGATTATTATATAATCGTCGTCCTATGACACCCCAGAGGTGCAGAGGGTCTCCACTAATGACCGCCACTTCCGCCTATCTTCGGCTGCACTCTTAGCCTCGTTCCAACCAAGGCCAACGGCTCGCAACTCGTTCTCGACGCTTCGGCGCCACGATTGGACAGGGCGTCCACGAGAGCGCTTGCCATTTGGTGGCCGCCAGTCAAAAGCCACATTAGCGGCATTCGTAGCTCCTCTTCGTACAGTGTGCCCAATCCATTTCCACTTTCGTTTAGCAATTTCCTTACCGATGGGAGATTGTCGACACAACTTCCATAAATCTTCGTTTCGTATTGTTTGTATTGTTATTATTATTATATAATATATAATAATAATCATTTGTTGGTAAGTTTGTCATTCGGAGATTGACGTGGACTTTTCCTTTGAAAAACTTTGAACTTTGCCAAACGATTGCTAAATTTTGGCGTTATTTTTAGTTAACGTTTTGAAAATTATACGTTATTTAAACATTGTTATCAAACTTTCTTGTAACCGACCACCATAGAAAATGCGAAGCAGGTTTAGCCGTTTTATATGTCAATCTTTAAACGTATTACAAAGATATCAAGTATCAAACCTCTAAACGTACGCCAATATTCCCTTCTAATACACTTTTCCGTCTCTTTCTGCTAAACTATTCCGATTTAATGAATGGATTTAAAGAATCAGATGTTTTGTTTGAAAAGGTGACATTGGAATTACTTTTATTAACAAGGCAGTTATGCGATATTGGGACAATGATAAATCCGTTCAAATAATTCGTAATAAAATAACTTTTTTAGTATTCAATGTTTTTTTGTTTAATACAGACAGCTATGCACACATTTCTTTACTATATAGAGAAATTACAGAAATAGTACCAATCCGTCAGTTAGTAGAGCGCTTAAATTAGATGCGCGCGCGCCGGTTCTTTATTTGTTTATTTTATCTCAGTGATTTTGTGTAATAAAAACAAATTTTAAAATGAAGCGAAAAAAGCGGAGTCGCCGCATACGTATAAGATTTGATATGAATGAGGTAATTATATTATATCTTCCAATTATCATGTCTGTATTTTTACAAATTAATGTATAAATTGTTGCAAAAAAAAATGGACATTACTAAAAGACGTAAGCGGCAAAAGCCTTATCTTCTGTCAATAAAAGATTACAAATAAAATTCTTATTTAATAATGATGACAAGCTTTGAAGTATACATACAGCCATTGTAGAAATTTTCATTTGAACATTAAATATAATTTGTATGTACGCGGATTAAATGGTTTTCCTTTGTCTTGATTATTTTTGTTATAACTGGAATATATGCCATCCTTCTGAGCTTAATTTTGGGGCTTAAATGGTCCAGGTCTAAAGTATAAGTATATTAGCAATAACCTTCTAACCCCAGACTTAAGGGATATCAAACGTTAAGCCAAACAAATTATTTAAAAGATAAATCATATCAGATTACACTGACGAAATTCCTCTCATGTTGGAACCCAAATAAACACGTCAGATTTTCCCTTTATGTTACACAATTTTTCATGATGTACTAGAGATAACTGTCCAAGCATTGTGGGCGACTCGGCTATAGAAAGCCTTTTATTAATAAAATACTTAATTTTCTGTTAAAATTCAAAATAATTGTATTGAATCAAAATAGGTGGCTCTTACCATTCCATGTTGTAATTTGATAATTAAAGGAAAATTCGTTAAATGGCGCATGATTGAAAGAAGTTTTGAAACTTATTCCAAATTCAAAATAATTAAAAAATTCTAACTTTCTGCATAACGATAACTTGTATTCATTAGTCTGTCTATATTTATAGACAATTAAAATTAAAATATTTAAAAATTTACAAGTTTTTGATGCAAGTAGAATAAGATACACGATTTGGAAAATGAGGACAGAAAAACTTGGCCGTAGGAGTGAATATATAAAAGCTATAAAAGCTAGTCTACGCGATTAAGACGAAATTTGGGTTCGTTCTACATTTTCTTGTCGTAAAGGGGAATCGATAGGATTCCTAGGGAATTCAGAACACTGACTATGTTAAATAATTAACTATTATTATAATAAAATTAGGAAAGAGTGTTTATCAATGTACAATTTAATTACAGTACTTTTAACTTCAAATCACTACCAGTTGCTTCAACTATGAGAACACAAAAATCCAGTCAGTTTTGTTTGAGTTTTATTTAAAGTCATGCCAAAGTCACGAAGTCGATGACGCTGCGTAGAGATATAGAGTCTCTCTCCATCTTCTTTAGCATTTACCATGGAGTGTTAGGAAGTGAATTAATGATCGGACATCGAGCCAATACGAAATTCCATCTGTATTACATCAATGTCCACCATTTCACAACTGAGCGCTTCAGAAGGCAATTTCTGCCTCGCACCATCTCTATGTGGAACCAGCGATCAGAAGTATTTCCATAATACGACTTAGGGACCCTCCAGAAAAGAACATATCTTAAAAGCTCACAACACACTTGTCTCTGACATTGTGAGTGTCCATGGCCATTTTCCTTATATTTCATAAAAAAAGCTGTGAGTTAGTAACATCTTTTGCTTAGTACACATAAGAAATATATTCTTTATGCCGCTTCATTAATTCAAAAAAGATTATAAATTAATTTAACCTAAAAACCATATTAAAACTTTGGAGTATCTACGATTGATTTTATTTTGCTTATTGTCTTGCGTTTATGCCACCCATTATTTATCAATAATAGGACAGTGTTTCAACATTTTGGACAGAAATAGGGCGATAAACAAGCTACATAAAAAGCTCTCATTTGTCTGTCCATTTATAAAGCGCTTACTGTTCAATTGTTTACATCATTCTTAGAAATTTATATACTCTAATTTATTTATAAAAATTTATATACTTTACTTTTATTTATGTATAACCTTATGCGAAGTTTTACGCCGAATACGGTAATAAATAATAAAAAATAACTTTACGGTGATGTATTAAGGACTCATTTCAGCCTAATAACTGGGACTAAAAGAAATATACTAACTCCAACTTCGTTCGTTATTACCTGAAATCAAACAGCTTAGTTCTTCAGAACTGTAATTTGTATCCACGAGGTTATAAATTTTATGAATAATCAAAAAAATCAAGTATTTAAACACGTAAAGTCGGCATCAAAGCCTCAGCAGTTGTCCTATTTGCAAATACGCGACTAAGTGACATGTAGCAGTAATGATCCATACGTTTGTGACCGACGTAGTTTGTCGAACGACATACTTATGGTAAGTAAGTTTATAGTTATAAATAAATTTTATACTTTACGATTTAATTTTTTTATAACTTCTTATAACTGAAATCTAGTGTATCAAGGAAAGAACTGGATTCATAAACACAGATAACAGCTGGGAATCCGGGATTCTATTGTTTGTATTCTTTGTTAATAAAGTATTATTATTACTATTAATAATTTAATGCATATAAGTTTCAAGGGGAAAACTAGATAATTACATTTTATTTTTTTAAAGTATAATTAATATATATACAATAAAATAAATGAATAATAATTTGATGGGAAATCAAACCTTCAATAAAAGAGGTTATCGACATCTGAAAGGACGACAACGCACCTACGAATACTGCGGCAGTAAGTGAACCTCAAACGCGTTCTCCCCTAATTTATTTTTAAAAAATAAGACGATTTTCAAACAACCAGACTTCAGATTCCAACGACAGTTTCTAACAAGACGACATCGGTATTGCCTTTTTTTACAGGTTTTATATTTCACAAGTTTTATATGTATGTTTTTGTGTGTGTAACTAATACTTACACACTTAACTATACATACACTTCACAAGAAAACAAATTCGCAAGTATGATAACACGGGCTGTATGGTGTATTTACGTAAAAAAAAAGTAATAAAACCTTTTTGTTTTACAGTCTTAGAAAAACTCCCTTGAATTTTCTAACGTCTGAAAAATGTATGTCTCATTTTTTTTCTAAAAATATCAGTTATCGTGAACATATATTTAAATTACCGTTAAATAAATATTTTGTCATTAGATATTTTGGATTGTTAAACAAAGGGGATAATAAAGTGCGGAATAATTTATGTTATTAGCATTATAATAGGTTATGATATTAATAGGCATTTTAATTAAAATTTATTTGATCGTCAAAATATAAATTTGCATGTAAAATATATTTGAATTAGCAAATATACTAGTGTCGACTCTATTCTGCTAAGTAGTGTACAATTTTTTGATAAACAAATAACAATCTACCTGATGAAGAGACAAATCAAAAGATTTAGATCTAACATACAGAAATACATGATGAAATATTTACATTTAAATTGCTAAAGAAGATATATAATTTAAGAATAATGTCAAATAACAGTACTTTAAATATCTTTCTCACTTAATTCAGCATATCCCTATAAAACTGGCACTAGAACTCTAACTCAAAAAGTTTTCCTTTTCAATCATCTTACTATATATGTGTCTAGAAGCTGGATAGCCTCAACTTTCAAATGGGGGAATCTTCTTGTGTGAGCTACAGCGATTTTCTTGATAATGCGAGTGACGTCCTCTATTTTTAAGGCCAGATAAAGGTCATCGTTACGAATGTACCAAGGAGCATTAACTATCCTTATGAATACTTTATTGGATAATTTGAATGCTGCTCTTGTTGGTACAGCACCAGAGCTGGTGCATACAGGCTTGAAGACTTGTATATAATAGTAACTTGTTTTATACCAATAGTGTGGAATGCCTTCCGAGCAACCAGTGCATTTCTAGCGAAGAGCTTTTTCTTACCTTTTCTTTTTTACGTGATTCTTCTATCGGGTATTTGGCAGTTTGGCTTTTCCTATATTTGCGTTTATACCTTTATTATAACTAAAATTAACAATAAATCGTATCAGGTAGTGTTCAAAGTCCACTTATGAAGATCAATTTGGTTAAGTAGGCTTAGATTATGTTACATGAGCGTTCGTTTTTCACACGTACAGTGATGCCAAAACTTTGGTCCTTTCTATGACATCACGTGTTCGGCATAATTCGTTCTAAACTTCGGTAATAAATACGTACACAACACGGAGACGTTAATATACAAATAGTCTCAATATGGCTTTTGTAAATGGGTCGATTAATTTATCATAGGAAATATTATATTTGTGTCCATATAAGGAAATCAAAAGTCAGTAATAATTGACCGTTAATATAATATTTATTGTTTTTGATGCACTCCATTTCCAGGACACCATGAACCGCGGCTCCAGGGAGGAGCTTCTCGGCAGCTCCCAGGAAGCTCTGCGGAACAGCCAGCACGACCTCAGGAACGTCTACGAACGCCCACTTACTAGAGAAGAGAAGACATTTCTATTAAATGCCGATCGAGGAGATTATGCGACTGTAAAAAGGTAAAGCGAAATTATTTATTTCTATATATGACTTGTTTACCTAGTATAAAACTTAAATAATTCGTTTCTTGAAACTATTTAGGCTAAATTAAAATAACAACTAATTAGAATCTGGTGCTACTTTGCGGATATCCATAGTACAAAACTCTACCAGACTAATTTACTTTGCTCTGCCAAAAAACCCGTAAACAGTGATTCTCTTATTTGTTGATTGTTTATTACAACAATTATCTCTGTGACAGAGTCCCTAATGCTGGTGGCATATCCTCGCTGTAATGTCTGATACGCTAAACGACCAGCTCCGAGGTCACCTGCACCGTTCCTAAAACTAATTCTTGTTCAGGCTACATATGTATCACCATTGACAGCTTACAAAAGGCATATTTAGAGTTGAATCTTTTCACCACAATTGAAACAGAAGCCGTCAAGCAAATGCCAGGTCGTTGTAAGGGAATCACTATAAAAACCTAATCTTGTTTGTCTGCACGTGCGTTTGTGTGTCACGGTTAAAAGTAATGCCATTTATCCGGATAGACTGTATTTGATTGACTTGGATTAAATGATTTAGGTTACTCTGCTAAGACTGAACAGTAATCAAGATACGCCTCTGTCACTTAGTTTTATGAGCGCTTCTAAAGGTTCTTACTGATTCATTCTAGCTGGTGATCCTTCCAGCTCTTGTTTTATTTTAACGGAATGAATCACCAGCGTGACAAAAAGAATTGAGTAGGTTTCCTGGTTCCTCAACGTGTTACCATCCGATATTGATGGCATAAATTACATTCAAATTAAAAAAAACATCTCGTAGATACAATGTACTAGGTAGACTAGATACTATATGTTAGGTTGTCGCATACAACGGCACTTACACATAACTATATCATAATCACTGCATTCAAGAGTGCCACAGTAGTTATTTTTAAAGAGCGCATTTATTCACTCCCCCCCACAACTCAATAATTGTGGGGGGGGAGGTGAGTTGTCAGGTGGTAGACTATAGATACAGATTACCAAATATTAGCTATGGAAATGACATATGACATAATCTGTAACACCTAGTATAAACAAATGTTGTTTATGCATTTTTAAGTTTATCGATCCTAATTAATAAATAAATTGCATGTAGGTTGATAGACGAGTATGCATCGAAGCCAGACGTATTGGACATCAACTGCGTAGACCCCCTGAACAGGTCAGCTCTTATCGCTGCCATTGAGAATGAAAACATCGAACTTATAAGACTTTTCCTCGAAGCTGGCATCAAAGTAAAAGTAAGTAGCCTTGCCACCTTGTTTTTCATATTTTCATCTTCTTCACAGGAGGACTTCAGCAAGGCGAAAAAGGACGTACAATTCCGCAAAGATACATAAAACAAATATTTGACTTAAGTAATTCTTTCCTCTTTAAATTGTTAGAATCGAATCCAAACAGGGATTGGTTGATGAATGAAAAATGTAGATTTTTTTTAACTAACACACATAGAGCATTAGTTTTGCAAGTGATGCCTTTAATATAGTGCTCTCTTGAAGGTCTCTAAGTCGTTACGCTTTGGGAGTAAATGGCACATGATCTGTAAAATCGTACCGCGTATAATTAAAGTTCAACTGACCTTCTTGTTTTACAGTCTATATACTATCGTTTTATCATGATTCTTGGATTTTTAGATCTCCCCAGCATCCCCGCTTTCTCTATTCCGCAGTTAATAGATTTTTCTTACTATTTCTTATATCTTCAGCTATAATTCGTACGATCGAGTTCCATTTAAGATTTTTTTATTGTAGTATGACTCGTTATAAACCAATTTATGAAGTAGTTCCGATAAAGATCTAGTCTACGATAAAATTAACATTTTACCAAGTAATAGATACTGAATTAAAATGTTTGAAATGCGAACATTACGGTTACTTAGCAAATTGAGTTTTTGTTTACACGACACACGCTACGTCTATAAATATGCAATAAAACTACCGTTGGAATGAATTCTAATCTACGTATCGTATACAAATAAGGATACAAATTACTACAGACCTAATTATTTAGTTTATTTTAAAACATATCACAATATAAAACACTGGTGTCCAGAACTAAAAACTAATATTGAACTAAAATTGATATTATTCTTAGGACTATTTTAATAACTCAATGTAGACGTAATGTAATTAATATGGAAACTTTTAGCTTAACCTTTGGATATATATGAGAATATATTAAATTCTTATAATGTCGGAACACAGTACCTTTTAAAGATAGCAGAAAAAATGAACAGATCGAAACATGTGTTCGAAAGATCAAGAAAGGGGTATTTGTTGTGTTTCCCCGAGGGAATCGATACAGAATAGATTTAAGGAACTAAATATTATGACATTTTTCGGTCAATATATTCTTGAAGCCTTGTTGTATGTACAAAAAAATTAAACGATTTTAAAACAAATGGTGACTTTCACCAGTATCATACGCGTAATAGAACTAATTTGAGTGTGCGACCAACCAGGCTCCAGAAGATAAACCACTCCTTATATGGTAATTGTATTCGTTTTTACAACAAATAAATTCAAAGGCCTTGTTAAAAGTAAATTAATTAATTAAGCTTTTTATAAATGTGATGAATACTTAAATGATCCTAATCCTTGGGATTGATTTGCTTGTATTAAACTTGGCGATTGAAAAGAGTGGCGGAAAGTTTCTTGCCAGTTCTTCTTACCCGCTCTACGCCCTTGACTTGCGAACTGGTGGTAAATGAAAATTTACGATTAATTGAATTTGTTTTTCTTGACGTACATGTTTACCTAAATGAATAAAGATATTGATTTTGATTGAAAGAATCAATCGTAGGGCCAGGCTTTTCAATCGATGACTTAGCGAATGATATCATATGTGGCTTGTTTTACTAAATTGATTGCCGCAAGCTCGGTATAATTTTGTTACGGTGTGCTGCACCCACTCATAACTTTATTTTCTAAGCGGAAAGTTCACTGAAAATTGTCGCAAGTTTTTACGTTATTAACATGCTAAAAATAATGTTTAAAAAAAGTAGAATTAGTAAGTTTAATTTATTAACTTAAAACTTACGTAGCAGCGGAATGCTGCTCGTACTTTACGAATTATAACTCATACACACAAGGTACTCAACGTACAAGAAGTCAATGTAATTATTATTATTTTAATTGTAATTATATTTGTAAACGTTCACAACGCGGATCAGTTTAAAGTTGGAAATGCATTGGAGTAGCAATCAATTTTTACAAGAAATATGAGCTATAATTTATTTTTATCTATGATAAAAAATTTTTAGTTTCGCGGGTTTATTTTCGACTTGCAATCCAACTATTTTATTGTTGCCTGCATTATTTTCCACAATTGTTTAAGAACTTATGCGCTGACATATTATTCGAAGTTTTACATCTTATGATGAACTTCGAATTGGATAGGTACATATTTTAATTTTTTTTGCCAGTAGCCTATTTGACAAGGCGATAGCATTCAAGTTTAAGCAAGGCAATTAAAACTGGCACTTCAAGGCGTACTCTTGTTCTCGCCTGTTAATTGTGAAATTAATTAAATTTTTGTGTGTTATTCTTATAAATACGTCATCTAATTAACAGTTTATGATTTGTGAGTGTCGTATCTGTGTTTTGCTTGACTTAAATACATAAGAATTAAAGGCAACTCAGTCGTTTACATAAGCGAATTCGCATTGAAGGATATTTTATTTACAAATCATATTTTACGTCTTCAGAGACGCGGGTACTGAAAACTATAAATTGATTTCCCTAAGGAATAAAGTGTTTTGTTCTCGGTAAATAAATTTTATTGAACTGTTATCGTTAGAGCCAACGATTGAAGTTTCAGTAATGTGATAATTATCGATTACTGATAAACCTGATTGTTTTCATTAATTGGTATTCAGCGTTAAAAGAAACCTAAACATTGAAATTGACATTACGTAGGATATTAAAATGGGAAGTTATGTAATCCCAATATTTTTAGTACTTTTAACATTGTATTATCGCCATTGTGTACATAACCATTATAACCAACCAATATAAGGCAGTTTTATTACGATTTAACTTGACCCACGTTTTTAGTATATCTTAACATACTGTTTGATTTGAGGAACGAGGAACGAGCATTGTTTTTCAACCTGTGGCTCGCGACACCCCCCCCCCCGGTCGCGAAGCTTCTGTAGGGGGGTAAAAAAAATAATTTCGTTGTATTAATACAGGACAATGTTGTTTCAGGATGCACTTTTGCACGCGATCAAGGAGGAGTACGTGGAGGCTGTCGAGATGCTGCTGCAGTGGGAGGAGGAGCATCATGTGCCTGGGGAACCTTATGTGGGTATCCTCCTATACCAATATGTAATTCTACTAAGAAACATTTGTTTAAATTAAGCATTGAAATTAGAAAGATTAAGAATTATTAGAAATAATATGATACGTACAATGCGTAGCTAAATAAATGCAAATAAAGTCAATTCGGTACGGCATGTCTGGAACAACGTAATATATAATTTGAACGCGAAATATTCAAATCATTAGATTCAAATTGTTCCAGTTAGACGAAACTAAATAAATCCTTTGTTATTTACGCATAAATTATCATTTCAGAGCTGGGAGTCAGTTGACCCAGCATCAGCAACCTTCACATCAGACATAACTCCTTTGATCCTAGCTGCCCATCGGAATCACTATGAAATCCTGAAACTGCTTTTAGATAGAGGCGCCACGCTGCCAGTGCCTCACGACGTCAAGTAGGTACAGAACTCCAATTATTCCGTCTAGAAATTGCTAGAACCTTCTGTATGCTCTGTCCTGATGGCGTGAATAGGTACAAAGTTCACGTAAAGTACGTACGAATCCAATTATCCCTTCTAGATATTGCTACCTTCTATTGGTTTTCTATCATCTGATGACGTTTGGGTATATGGTTTAATATTTATTACAACGCAGCTAGCATCTTTAAAGCATTTTGTGAGGTATTCCCGGCGAAATCATTGTATCGATTGAATAAATCATGCCTGTCCAAAGTTTGTAAAGCGCTTATTTACTGATGAAGTCTTGAGTTGCTTCAATGATTATTTTCAATAACTACCCCCTCTTCTTTAATTTTAAGTTGAATTGTTTTAATTAACACAAATCTCACAAGTTTCATTTAATACCTGCCATTTTTGCTTTTTGCAAGACAGTTTTACCGTTGTATCATATTTTTTTAGCTTCTTTAGTGTGATACATGGACCAACACAAAAATAATTTTACGAATCTGTTGCCTGTGCCACACTGACAAGGTTTTGTCAGTCTTACATATATATATATGTAAGATTTCTTAACAATTCAATTTTGTGCAGTCATCAAAGATATGCATTGAAATATTTCGTTAACTATATTTTGTATTACGTTTTTATAAAAACCATTATTTTTTAATGTCAAAAATTCTTAATTGATCAAGTTTTTCATGATTTTAGACACTGAGAAAACCCAAGTAGGTAGGTAGTTGGCAGTTTTCAATAAAAAATTTGATAAACCTAATAAACTTCAGTGGTAATTATACAACGGATCAGGCAGGTCTTTAGCTACCAGATCCCCAACTATATAATAGGTTGGGGAAAAAGAAATCCGTTATTTTTACGTGAACTTCAAGACTTTATTTAACATGTTTTGCATTGTCCGATTTAAGTCAAATATGCACCATTTTGTTCTATAATTTGTTGCCATTTTAATGGTAGCTTCATTATGCCTCTCTCATAAAAGTCTTGGTCCTTATTAGCGAAAAACTCCAGCAATTGATTTTCACACTCTTCCCTTGATGCCAATTTCTTATCACTAAAAAAGTTTTGCAATGCAAGAAAAAGATGGTAATCGCTTGGTGCGAGGTCCGGACTGTATGGTGGATGCATCAAAACTTCCCAACCAAGCTCCTGGAGTTTCTGACGAGTCACTATAGAAGTGTGTGGCCTGGCGTTGTCCTGATGGAACACGACACCTCTTCTGTTGGCCAATTCTGGCCGTTTATGGTCAATTGCTCGCTTCAGACGGTCCAGTTGTTGACAATAGATGTCTGAATTTAATGTTTGGCCATATGGAAGCAACTCGTAATAAATGAGTTTTTCGCCAACAAATAAATTGCTGGAGTTTTTCGCTCTTAAGGACCAAGACTTTTATGAGAGAGGCATAATGAAGCTACCATTAAAATGGCAACAAATTATAGAACAAAATGGTGCATATTTGACTTAAATCGGACAATGCAAAACATGTTAAATAAAGTCTTGAAGTTCACGTAAAAATAATGGATTTCTTTTTCCCCAACCTATTATTTATTAGAAAGAGACGAAAGATGTAAAAAGTGGGAATAGACGGATTTCAAACCGCATCATAAAAACCGCTTTTTTTGATGCGGTTTGAAATTTGTCTATTCCCACTTTATATCTGATATTCTATTGACGATAATCACAGGTGTGGATGCGACGAATGTGTCAAATCGTCGACTGAAGATTCTCTCCGTCACTCGCAAGCCCGTATCAACTCCTACAGGGCTCTCAGTTCTCCATCTCTCATTGCTTTATCTTCTGCTGATCCGGTGCTCACGGCCTTTGAGTTATCCTGGGAGCTTAACAATCTAAGTCATATGGAAACAGAATTTCGTGTTGAATACAAGGTAAGGAAGAAGGGTTCGAACATCGCCGAATTTGGTATTTCAAAGTTTTAATCAAATTTACAAAATCTGATATAATAATCTTATATTAGGCAGTTAACTATTATTGTTGAGATGTTTTCATGTTGTCCACTTTTAGAATCTTCATACTCATTTAGATAATAAATACTGACATTGGTTCAGGCTTTGTAATTTGTTTTGTTTTTGCAGTAATAACAAAAACATTTAGTATTATGGCGGCTTACATACATGTAAAACAAAAATTCTCATTACACAAAAGTTGTACGTACAGTGAATCGAATCGATTTCTCTATTTTATATTCTGGTGTGGTGAGCATTCGGCTAACACAAATACTATACATGGGCAGCTAAACAAATGTATGTTTAGACCAAACCCTGCTGTGCATCAGAATTTTTCTAAAGAAGGAGCGGCTGTGAGGGATTTCATTCTATTTTTTCGTACGATCAAATAATAAAGGATTATAAATGACCAACATATTGTCATAGGCCCTTAGACAGCAAGTACAAGAGTTTGCCACCTCACTGCTAGACCATACGCGAACGTCACAGGAACTAGAAATCATGCTGAATTACAACCCCTGGGAGATGGACTGTTGGGAACCTGGTGAAAGACAGACTTTAGGCAGGCTCAAATTGGCTATTAAATATAAACAGAAAATGGTAAGAAACGTTTTTTTATAAAAGATTCAAATTTTCTCTTTATATTCTACTATATCCCGTGGAGTCAGTTTACATAAATTGAATTGGATAGTAAAGAAACTGAACCAGTACTTCCTGAGATTTCCACCTTCAGCCAAACAATTAAGTAATAGTTCACCTTTGCATTATCGGTTTGTATTTTTACCGGTTCATAATTATACTTTTTATATTTCATAGTTTGTGGCACATCCGAACGTACAACAACTACTAGGCGCTATATGGTATGAAGGGCTTCCTGGCTTCAAAAGAAAAAACATCGTAGGACAATGTGTTCAGGTAAAATTGTTCTTACAACGCAATCTTTATCAATGTTTATTTCTAATGATGCTTCTCATAAACTATTTGGAGTATGGTTGCTATTATAACTGATGATCTAAATATACTTACACTTATATGGTTTTATGTGTGTATATATATAAAAAATACATATATTTTATAAACGCAGCCATGAAATACACACAAACCTGCGATAAGCTTACTGTCCTTTGTGTAGATTTTTTACGCTATCTGCGTGGTAAAAATGGAATACAGCTTCCATTTGCATTTGCATTTGTCCCAACAATATAATAAGTAAATTTAAAAAAGCTGTAATATCATTATTAATTTCAGGTGGCAAAACTCGGTGCTATGTTCCCCATATACTGTTCTATATACATGATGTCCCCCGATTCCGAATATGGTCAATTTATGAAAAAACCTTTTGTCAAATTTATCTGTCACAGCTCCTCGTATATGTTGTTTTTATGTGAGTACAATAATAACGTCACGCAATTCATAATAATTTTTAACTTTACTACGAAACCCTTATAGACCTGTTCGCTGTTGAAAGAGGCAACTTCCTGAGGGGCGTCACAGGGGGGGGGGGGCTGTCGGGGCGAAACGTATATCGAGTGGTTGTGGGTTTTTTCGCGGAGTATTGCTTGCATATTGGTCTATAAGCGTTTTGAAATAATATTTGTTCTTCAGCTAGCGATACATAAATAGCTAGGCTAGGTGAGTGACTTACATAAATAAAATATATATTTCCAGCTCTTTTATCGTTGGCGTCTCAAAGAGCGGAATTTCTTGTTTTGGAATATTCTGGAATATCATGGCTGCAAGAGTTAGTGGAATATTGGAAGGCTCACGAACGAGGATCGTTGCCTGGTCTAATAGAGTTCTGCGTCATCGTCTACATAGCAAGTAAATTTTATTATAATAATTCAATATAGTTTCACAAGTATATTAGTTTTGGTTACGCAAGTAATGAGAAAAGAAATATAGAGACATTCTGTAAAATTCTGTAACTGGCATTGAAACGAAGGAATAAATTTGAGAAGCAAAAGTTTCTGATTTATTTTAATTTGATAGTTGTAGTTAGAACAATAAAAATATAATTAATAATTTCAATAGAAAGTATCGTTTATGTCCTACATTAAAAATGATTAAAGGTTTTTTAAAAAAGGTTTAATATGGGGAGAGATTCGATCTCTCTGGAATGGAGGCCTGTTGGAATATATAAGCGATCTTTGGAATATGGTGGACTTCATCACGAACATGTTCTACATCGCCTGGATCTGTCTGCGTTTCTCATCGTGGTACATTGTACAGGTAAGAACTAAGTGCGTTTTGTATTTTCAAATGTTCAACACCTAAATATTCTAAAGCTGTACTTGCCTTCTATACCTTGTACATTTGACTATATCAACCTTTTATTGCTCCATATAGAAACTAGTTATTTCCTGATGATTACTGATACTCCTCACAGAAAATATTCCTACTAATTCTCTTGTTCTTCTTTATTTTTCTTTTTGTCTTCGAATCGTGATTGATTAACAGAAGAAAGATACTTTTCATATCTCAAGATCGATTGAGTTGACTTCATTTATAATTAGTATAACTTAAAACCAGGAGACATAGGATATAATGCCAATTTCCCTATTTTAAATATTTTTTTATTTACGTATGTGAAACAGCATAATTTTTATAAAGGTGCACTGTTCATTATACTCTATTACACCAAAACTTTTTATACAGCGCGACTACAAAAGCGGCAAGGACCCATGGTACCCTCGAGAGCGCTGGGACTCTTTCGATCCGATGCTTCTCTCCGAAGGTGCTTTCGCAGCTGGCATGATATTCTCCTTCCTGAAGCTGGTCCACATCTTTTCCATCAACCCTCATCTTGGACCCCTCCAAGTCTCACTCGGCAGAATGATATTGGATATTTTAAAGTTCTTTTTCGTTTATATGTTGGTGCTGTTCGCTTTTGGATGTGGTAAGTGGCTTGTCCGCATATAACAGATTTCGAAAACTCGCAGCACTGAAAGAGAAGATTGTTGAAGAAATACGAATCTTGCTGCAATTAATTGAGAATATCGTAAATAGACTCAAATTTGCATCAACTCTAAAGTTCATAATTTCACAAAAATATTTAAAAACGAATACATAGATTATTAGATTTTAAATTTAAAATAGTTATAGCTGATCCATATAGGCTCCAAACTGTTGGACAGTTTTAAGAAAAGTTTTCTAAAAAGAGGAAAATTATTACTTCTCGCAATTTGGAATGTTCACGTTGAATTTTAAATTAGAATGGATTCTATATTTAAAAACACTATTGTTTTATATTATTTTAAATTTGAACTTTACAATAGAAGGTCAATTATACGTAATACTTTTCACGTTAGGAAACATTTCTAGGTATTATCAATCAAATGCTCAGTTTTATTGTGAAAGGTCGTAGTTCCAGGTAAAAGGTATATTTATCTCAATATTGTCACAGCATACAATTTATAGTCCCACAATAGAACATAAATTCATATCGCATACAAATATGACTTCGCGTATGTAATTTATTACCATTGCTTAACTATAAAATACAACTTAACAACTTTCTACTATTGAATATTGAATCGAAGCCAGCTTTACAAAGTAGGCGATTTATGTTTAGCTCTACTTGTATGAGACATAAAACCTATAAACTAAAATCAACGGATCGAACGAATAGTAACGTTACATAGCTACTTATTTGTTACGTTTGACTTGAAATTTGTGTAGCTGTGTCTTGCTCTTACTTATTTCGCGTAAGGGCTAAGTAAATGTCTGTTCTGAAAATTTCGTGTAATGTAATGTCATTGTATAAGTTTTAATATTAAAAATCCAAATTGGTATACATAAAATTGTTTTGTATGCGCGACAACGTGTAACTTTCTGTTTGTTATAAAATTTCAGGTCTGAACCAGCTGATGTGGTATTACGCAGAATTAGAAAAGAACAAATGTTACCATCTGCCAAATGGAGATCTCCCCGACTTCGATAATCAAGAAAGGGCCTGTACCATTTGGAGACGTTACGCTAAGTGAGATATATTTACTTTGATTTATTGAAACAAATTGCCTCGCCTATAGATTAGAAATCTATTTCAGAATAGGGCCATAAAGTTTCTGTGTTTTAAAGAAAGTTACCATCGCAACTATGTATCACTGTTAGTCTTTGATTAACACTAAATTGTAAATCGCGTCAATGTCTTACGTCAATTGTCAATAAGTTTAGGGGAGGAATATAGTTGATATTATTTTAATAGTTTTGAAGAAAAACTGGTGGTGGTACATAAAAAATAAATATTTATCTGCTTTATACTTCACAATTCGTGGATAGACTTGATTAATACGACATCGTCTTGTTAGCAAATAATGCGAAAATTTAACGGTATTGTCTTTATTTTTAAGGCTAGTAAAATTAAAATAATTCATATACCTAAACAGCTAACGATTAATTTTTAATTTCAATATTTATTTATTATTATTGAAATTTATTTATAACTCTCCACACAGTCACTATACCTCTATAGACTTTAGTCTATTCTACATATAGACAGATAGCCAGTATCTTGAATCCGTTTGGTGTCTACAGCTAATGGGTTGCTAATATTTGCCTACAGCTTATTCGAAACATCGCAATCACTGTTCTGGGCGTCCTTTGGTCTCGTGGATTTGACGTGCTTCGAGCTAACCGGCATAAAGAGCTTCACCCGTTTCTGGGCGCTTCTTACTTTCGGTTCCTACTCCGTCATCAACATCATTGTACTGCTTAATATGCTCATTGCCATGATGTCCAACTCTTATCAAATTATTTCCGTAAGTACCTACTGTAACGTCTACCATACATATGTCTTCTGTCATTTTCCTATCGTACGATGGAACTGTTAATCTTACGATAACAATATATGAATATAGGTGATTAAGTTATTTTAACTAATGATTCAACCACCGAAAGTGAGATGAAACGAAAGAAAGATATATTACGGATTACGTATAAGTATTAAAGTTATAATTGTTAGCTTTAAATTTATTAAAATTGATAACGTGAAAAACATCCTGAAACAATCGTACAATCTATTACTAGATTTCGAATTTAATTTAACTATTATTGTTTCTCTCTAAACTTTCATTTCCATACAGGAAAGATCAGATATAGAATGGAAATTCGCTCGCAGCAACCTATGGATGTCCTACTTCGAAGACGGTGATACGGTTCCACCACCATTTAACATTATACCCACACCGAAGCACGTCTCCGGCTGGATTAATAGAATTTGTAATGAACGGGAAAGAGGTTCCATTATTGTAAGTACAGCATTTATCTTGATAGTATCACGAAATTCCTAATTGAAAATTCATAAGGTGTAAACATTTAATTATTAACTATCGAGTAAACTTAATTTAAGACTAGCAGCATTTAATTAGATAACACCATTTTTTTTGCATAATTGACAGTTCTCAATTGGATATTGTGACTTACTGGCGGACGTGCTTATGACCATGATTTGGTAAATTAAATCAAAAATTAATACGCTTAACTAAATTTCAAAACAGAGCAGTATTATTATTGATATTTATGGTTACTAATCTGTATGTTTACGATTAAAATGATAATTATTTCCAGAACAAATCTCGAGAAAAAGCCCGCCTTCAACATGAATCTGTGATGCGTGTTTTAGTCCGTCGTTATGTTACGGCTGAACAGCGAGCGAGGGATGAAGTTGGTGTTACCGAGGATGATGTGATGGAGATACGACAGGATATATCGACGTTGCGGTTTGAATTAATCGATATACTTGCTAATAATGGTATGAAGACACCGAGGATTAATATGAATGAAACCACAAGTGAGTTGGTAGATTTAAATGTAGACACAATATAATGATGCGTCAAATGGGGAATTTTAAATTTTCTAACGTTGATTATTTTCCTAAAAAACATAATATATTTAAAGGGTTATTTTCATCATGTTCATGAACAACAAACGCTTAATTCAATTTATTTTACAATACTATATGCATAGACCGTGAAGTATAAATATTATCTAATAATAAATCATGGAAAATTCGAGTCAGTTCGTATGAAAGTCCTCTTGTTCTGGCGGCAATAGAAATATATAATCTGTGAAATTTCAACTCTCTATCACGATACCATTTGGGTATGGAAGCCTACAAGGTTTTCTTAAGAGGGATTCTTCAGTATAAGCGAATGTATATTAGAGCGTGTACTACTAGGAACAATATAAAATCTGATTCGAGAGAATCCGATCAACACCTATTTATGGAAAAATATCTAATATCCGATTAGATATTTTTCCATAACGTACGTGTGAAAATGCGCTCATACTTGACAACTTCATAGTTGTCTATTAATTTTGTTATTACATAATAAACACTTTAATAACTATTACGTATGTCGTTAAGGGATTAATCACGAGCAGTGGCCAGAAATAAAATGCACTATAACATCTATAGTGACTTCCATACAATTGACACGTAGCGACTCTATATGATAATTATAAAGACAAAATATTCGACATAATATATAAAATGTATTAATCATATTACGAGCAGAGTCGTAAAGGATTATTTAAAATGTTTTTTCTTTTAGTTTCCGGTAAGAAAGGTAAAGTGATGGAGAGGCGAATTCTCAAAGACTTCCAGATTGGTATAGTTGAAGGTATTATAAAGGATGTCATTTCCAAAGAGAGCAAGCCTAAAGATGTGTTCAGTCAAATCGCTAAAGCCATTGTCAGAAAGGGAAGTCAAGAGAAGTAAGTAAACCAATAACATTATTAGACGATAATGAGGAATATTGCTATGGTAGAAATACTTCATTTAATATTGTATTTTATTAACATAACTGTTACTAATTTAAATAAAAATACTGTTTAACGGATTTATGTTATCACATATAGATTTATGTCAGTCTACCGTGACCACGCACGCGGGAAAATTTTGAAATAATGTAATTATATTTAAATTTTGCAAAAAATACATAACATAAATGCGTTGAAAAGTATTTTTCTTTAAATACTTCATTAGATAAATCACTAATATTTAGTTGAATACTGAATAGCTACGCCTTAATATCTCATTCCTTTGACTGATTTATTATCACGTTATGCGACATAACACCACATAGGAAGCTATAATAGATGTAAAATAACGAGTAGGCGTCAATCAAATTTTAATTATGTTTTCAACCGTAGTAAGAAAAAAGATTGGAATGCGGTGGTCAGAACAAACACATTACGAAGAGATCCGATTGGAAGTACAACTGAAGCTGAAACCAAACGCAGCAGGCAATCGCTACGGGCCCATATCCTTGATAATGTTAAGGAGAGAACTATAGATCCACAGAAATTATTAGGTACGATTCCTTTAATCAATAAATACTATTTCCTATTTTGACTTAATTTTTTAGGAACATTCTTTTTATTTTGAGTGGCAATGATAATGTAAGCATTAATAGCATGATTGTTTGGCAATTTATTATTATTATTTATTTATTACTTTATTATAACATACCACATAACAAGGGAGAAAAGTAACAAGAAAAGCCACTGAAAAACAAGTAATTGTTTGGTAATTGTTTTCTGGATTAGATTTAGTGGTATTTTTGTGGTGGTGCTTATGCTTGCTTAATACAAAAAAACAAATTTATCATACAGAAAAAAAGTATCTGTGCCCTGCAGTTTCATCCGACAAAAAATCAGGCACATACTCGTTTTGAAAATACTTGTTAAATGCTCCGCTGATATTTTAGCATTTCTAGATAAATGGTAGTTCTCAGATGAGCGCGTTAACTAATCAAACTCTCGATATTTACGATGTATAGAAAATTTTATCTTGATCTCCAGAATTTAACCCCAAATTGTCGGATGTGACGCCAACCACAAGAGTCGCATACGCTAAGTTCATGAGAAGCAAGATTAAGTCAGACTTCAGTGAAAGAGAAAGAACCGGGACATCTGAAAAGGACTTTAGCATTGAAGATGAAACGGCTTCTGGAAAAGTTAAAGCTAAGAGTAAGGAACTTGCTACTGTACAATAATAGTCTGTTTTGATAATGAGGTTAAATGATTTAATAATTCATAATTATGATAATTTCTTCAAACATAAAAAGTGTTTTAATTTTCGAGATAATATCTAATATAAACGCATAAACACACAAACATTTGAACGGTAGCTAGGATGAACGTTAGTCTAGACATTAGCAATAGTCCATTAACATAATCTAATCATAATGAGATTTTTTTAAATCCACGACTAAAAAAAATCTAAATTTCATCAAATGAATCTGACTTTCAGCTCCACCATTTAGACCCAAAATACCAATACCAGTACCAATTGGTGTTGACAACCTGAAACAAAATGAAATTAAAGTTCAAGCACACATCGAAGAGAAAGGAATTGGTAATATTATCAAAATTTAAAATTTCGCCCCTTTGTTACACTTTCGCCCCTTCCATTCCGAGAAGCATTTAATTTTCCGCGCTTTTCGTACAGATTAAATACTTCCTTCTAGTTTAAATATCCTGCATTTATATATTACTGAAATTGGTTTTAATTATTATACAGAGACACAACACTAAACTGACTAAACTATCTGAATTGGATTGTGTTATATTTAGTTCGACACTTCGTTATTTCAACAGTAAAATATTCGCTAAAACAATTTTCCAGGTGGCCCTTCAAGCCCTGGTGGATCCAATCAAAAAGACGCCACACAGCCGGAGGAACCAGCCTCGCCAGCTTCTGAAACAAAAGTCGAGAAAAAAGAACATGTAATACAGATTGAAAATGAACCTGAGTCACCATCCAAGAACCTATACATAACTAAAGAGGAAGACTCTAATTTGCAAAAACCCATCACACCAACACCGAGCATGCATTCGAAATCAGAAAAACCCGAACAAATCCTCTCAGCGGCTACATTAGAAAAGGACCATAGTGGATCAAGATCAGATAGTAAGAAAGATAAAGAAAAGGCAGGTGAACAAAAAGAAGATAAACCAACAGAAGATAAACCTAAAGAAGAGAAGCCTAAACAGCCTAAACCCAAGCCTCCTAAACCGAAACCTGCCCCCGCACCTGAACCAGCATCAGCACCCAAAATGGTAACCGACAAAGGCAAGTCTAAAGTCACAGGCAAAATTGTTTCAGGCTGGCTGTAGAGATTGAACTATGTGAATGACGTATTAGTGAGAAAAGTGTTTGAGTATACAAAAAGCTGATCAAAATGCCATAAGATAAATAGTAAAGGTAATTTAAATTCATATAAAGCTATTGTGTATTCGGCATTGGTAAAATTAAGTGTTAGAGCAATAACTAGACCTAAGTTTTTTTTGTTAGTATAGAGAATTCTGTTAGTGACTTTTCATAGTTATATATTCCGTGACTGTTATATTTTTAAAATACAATATAAAATTTTATGAAATTTTATATTTAGAAGCCTGCCACTTACACTAAAGATAAGCATTAGTAATTAAAATGTTTGAAGAATGTATGGATTGTGTCCGTATCTTGGTATCACTTTAGCTTTTTTGCAAAAAAATATGAGTAACCCGGCTACAAATGATTGCTTATCAACTCATTATAATCTGTGCAACTGTGGAAAATGAATAATTTTTTTTTTCCAATTATTTATCCTCCATTAACAAATAAACTCAATAATTTACAGCACACGTCTCGATTATTGTGTTGCTATATTTAAATTCAATAAAATTTATTTAAATATCTCTTTATTTATAGCAATCCTAAATATATTCAATTAAGGAAATATTTCAAAACTATCATGAAAATGTCTATGCGTAGAAAGCTTAGTTGTTTAAGATGTATCTGTTTGGAAAAAAATATTTTAATAAGTAAAACACCTTTAAATTATGTGAAACTTGTTTTATAATAAATCTGAAATTAGTTTTCAACTTAAAACTGTATCTATTGTAACTATATAATCGCTTTGAGTTTATTCTAGTCTTAATTTGTTGATTATTTATTTAGGAATAAATTGCTTGTTTACGATACATTGTTTTATTTTAATACTGCGTTCCATAATTCAAAAGTAATGTATGTATGTAAGTGAACTTAAATACCAATTCTATTCACATATTCGAGTAAGAATTGGAAGCTTTTTTTAAATTAACCACGCCACGGATGACAGACTTGATGAGGGGCTGTGGGTCAGGGTCTTCACTCAAATCCCTTTACTAGACTAGGGATAGCGAGCCCCACCCTCTGAAAACACCTCAGCCTTCCAAACGCCTCTAACACGATCCCTCCGGGTTCGCCTAGGCATTTAACCCAAGAGACAACGTCAAAGCTGCAAATTTAAAGCTGAGATAACATTAATTGACCATGACCTTACTTTAAATGCTAAAAACGTTATGCTATATTGATGCTGAGGCTTCAGGTGATAGTTAACAAGATTATTAGATACCTTCATCCATAGATATAGACATGAAATGAATGGCTGTGATTTATCTGAATGACCTCTCGACTAGCCTTTTCATAATCTAATATCATTTTAACAAGCCTAGAAAGTAGACAGTTTTATATATAAATACTTTACACTGATGAAACGATACAAAGTAATTACATTTTTGCAGCAATATAAAAAAATTGTTTGAAACCATAGGTTGCGTTGTTAAATACTTTCGTCTGTCGCCTGTGACATTTATAGTACGAAGCGACTGTTTTTACTTACCTTGAAGGTGAATATTAGATGACTCTTTAAAATTTTACAAATGTGGCAACAATTATACCAAAATGTGAATATAATTTTGGTGTCATTGCTTTGTTGTTTCATGACGCGAAGTATTTGCCATAGGTCAATGACCGGGGGCAAGCATTCTAAATGACATAGAAAGATCTGTATCTTTAAAAGTAATCATAATAAACAGAGGCGATTAAAACTTTAATAATAATAAGAAACGCCAAAAATCATTTATAATAATTTTATTGCCACACGAATTTGTTAACAAATTATTTACCAACTATCATTATTATATGCCATTTGTCCATAAAATTATATTATTAATAATTACATTTAATAAGTATTATCAATTAAACAAATGTTTACTTAAAGCACAAACAATGATGGAGACGACTAATATATTAGTAAAATGCAAAAAAACGTAATATTTTAAAAAATTGCTGCTTTAATTCACAATACAATGTCATACATATAAAATAAATATGTATAATTGTTTAATAATGTATTCCGTCAGATATCTTTACTAAAACACCAATATTTTTCCTTTTTTTTTTAACTTAAGACAATTAAGTAAAACTTAATCAACTCATACACAAATAATGTTCTTCTTTATTGGTTTTGTAGCAAGGTTTTGTTGAAGGGGACAAATATCGTGGAATCAAATCACACTTAGGGCGGTCTATCGTACATTCATAAATGTCACGAATTTGATACCGAAACTACACACCTCGATATATCATACGACTCCAATAGATTAAACATAACGCTTTTATTACGGTTGTATAATAGGAATCTTGTTAATACAAATAACTATATACGGGCGCATAGCACACATAAGAAATTATTAACAGCTAGTATTATAGACTAGCTGTTAATCACTTAACTAAACTGAGATTAACACATCGTAAAAATGTAAATAAATACAAAGGAAAATGTAGCCGGATATTATAAATTATCCATAAATTATTGTAAATAAAATAAATTGTAGAATAAATTGTAGTTTTTAAAGTTAACTAATTTATAAATATTTATATATAATTTATATATATTATAAATAGTTACTAATTTATTTGCATCAAATTATATAAGCATTGATAATAAAACAGTAAAATTATACTGACTTATTTTAAAAAAATAACTAGCGAACCGGTTAGGTATAATGCTTATACAAAATAACTAAATATATTTTTAGTCCACAATACTGTAGAACATTATTATTATCCATCACGTAGGGTTGAGCCAGCGTTTGCAATGTAATGTAAAATGTTACGACTTCACTTATAAACTTCTACAATTATCAGCGTTATTTTATAATATTATGTATATATATGCAAATATACTATGAATAATATATTATATATAATATATATAATTTATATATATATTATATATAAATAGCATAAATACAAACATACAGACAGTGGGAAGCAAATTTGTGTTACACTATGTTGAGATTCATTTACTAACCTTACATTAATAGGTGTTCTTTTAATAAGTCCCAAATCACAAGACAACTGAAATATCTAAATAAATATTTTTGTTATTTCGTTGAGTAAACAAGGGTTAAGTTTATGAAATTTTGACGAACGAAATTTTAAACGGCTGTAGGCTTTAATTACGTTTTAATTAAGATTATTAGCAATTTAACTTAATCTTCAACTTACTGAAACTGTCAGAAACCATACTGTTAAAAGTTACGGACTTAACTCTATTACTGTTAATGTTAAATAAAACTATGCCTTAAAGAATAACACTTCGGTAACGGATTAAGTTATGTATTTTTACAAAATTTCAGTATATGACATTATTTTAATTTTTTCCGACATTTCGGACGGTTCTACCGTGACCACGCACGCTGGAAAGCACGCGAAACGTCGGAAAAAATTTAAAATAATGTAATATACTTAAATTTTGTAAAAATACATGACTTAATGTTTTTCTTTACATGAGTAATAGTTATGTTCATAAAATACAATATTATAAAACTATGGCTGTAATTGAACGTTGTAGGCATTGAATCTTAAAAATAATAAATAAACCTATTTCATAAAAACATCATTTGTATTATATACACAGGATAAGAAAGCATAAAAGGGATTATAATAGTGTAAATTCTACGGCTTAAACGAATCATTAATTATAGTGGTTGATGTCGAAGGTACAATATATTTCTCAAAAAATTCATTGACAAGATTCAGGAGATGGCGTCATCGTACTGATCCTGGCAGATTGTATGTCGATAGAAAATTTGAGGTGTGACGTTAAGTGATTATATTCACACCACACTCACGCCAAAACAAGAATAAATAGAAATAAGGTGTTCTGTTCGCATAGCACAAGAAAGAAGAAGAAAGAATGAATTCTTTCTCGTCTGAACATGAAAGAGATAGCCTTTCAGGTGTCTCGATCTCATCGGGCTATCCGCCTTTTAATTTACTAACTAGAGAGGGACAAAACATTAACTTGAATCTAGTTTATGACACCATTAGAACTGTTCAACACAATTTCCCCAAGAATGATGCTATCAACTTTTATATTTACCATTATATTGTCATTTCTAATGTTAATTTTTATAGTAAATAAATAATCATAAACGTTCTTAGGAGATATTTCCATGCAAAATAGAAATAAATTTGTATTATGTATGGACGGTTGCGATAAGGATATTACGATACAAAAGTAGAAAATATATTTTGACTTATTAGTGTTGTTTTTAAAAATATAATACTGCCGTGTATACTCGACAAGAATATTAAATATGTTCAGAGCCATGTTTTAGATGTTTTCTTAATGCTTCTCAAATTTTCATCCATAGATCTTTGCTGTAGTGGTTCAGGGGTTGGTATCAGATACTCCGTGCTAGCAGTCACTGAAGAATTGACCGGTGAATCCGGCTGATAAGAAAAATACATTTAATATATACATAGATACTACAGCTGCTTAAACGGTTACGATACTAAATAAGAGGACACATTCAAATACGGTTGGTTAGTTAGGTAAGAAAAGAACACCTAGACCAACACATATCCCATAGATAGTGACCATACCAGAGTTCCAACCGGACCCTCTATTCATCAGTCTGGCATTACAATTACGTCACCTTGGTCGTCATAATAAAACACTATATAATTCCTACATTACATGTCATAATTTTCATATAAATTACGAAAGAGCCGGGCACAAATAATTTGTTTTGCTTTCTGACTTTTGAATGTGTCTACAAAAACATCTTTGGTAAAAGTAAAAATAAAAATGTATTTATTTCAAGTAAATCTTTACAATTAAGTTGTGTAGGGAATGCCTCGCTCTTCCAGTGTACATAGCAGTTTCGATGTAAAAGTATGGATAATCTTTACTTCTCTTAAAATCAAATGTGGAAGGCGCTTCGCAAATTAATAAAAGTGCAATTCTTGTTAAAACTATTTACAAAAGAATTCAGTCTAGTGGACGATGAAGGCTTACCATGGGTGGAGGTACCGGCACTGCTGGCACCTGAGGCTCTGTCTTTGACACTGATTCACACCTAGCTGTTGACGCACGTTGGCATATAGGAGTGCATGGTGTGATCTCCATGGTTGGGGCCTGGATCTGACATTTAGTTATCATTAAATCTTTTGTTAAAAACAAAAAAAATTATTTACGTTGTGCTGAATAGTGAGCGATGTAAAAACATCGCATTTAAAGTGCTTCAGTTTTATTTAACTTTTAACTCGATTCTTTTAATAGAATTCAATTTAAATCAAATTTATTATAAGAACAATTTTAAGAGTTCTTGAAATTAAAGTTCAAAAATATCTTCAGCTTTACCATATCTGAGTAGATTTAAAACAAGAAGGTCAAATTATCATTTTTTGATAGAAATTCATAATAGTCCATAGCAATACAGTTCAAAGTCCTCCCACGTAATTGTTTTCACCAACGACGTTTCATTATTAATTTGCAATGAGGCGCGCAATTTTAACAGTCAATGACATATCAAATCTTTACTGATCTGTGGTCGCGTCAGCTTTGGCGCCATTACTTTTTTATATTTTATTACGCTATTTTCTTATTACGAGATTATATAGTGGTATTATAAACTAATTATAATTGTATGAATATTAAAAGGTATCTAAGAAATACCTTAGTTTTGTGACTCGGTGGAGGAGGCAAGGTGCCCTTCGCTCGAAGCTCTCCAGCAACTGGTCTTGCCACGGCCGCATCTCCACAACCATCTGCATCCGTTACCTGAATTGTAAATTTATTTTGTTTTTGTGTAGTGTTGTGTGGTTATGACGATTGATCCACACATTTCAATTAAATACTTTGTAATGTTTAAACTGTGTGTCTTGTAGCTATTATCTATGAAACATTTCGGATACTTTTTTTTAAGATTTTCGGCTTGGTTTTTTTCGGATTATTTATGATTTATTTGGGATACTTTTCAACATTGGTCCACAGATTAGTAATAGTTGCCTGCTCTTTTCTTTTTATTGTGGGGCTTCTCAAATACAAAAAAATGGACTGTCCAGTGTTTAGAAAAATTACAAATGAAGGTATACATAGGCAATAGGAGAAAGGACGTTAAAAACATTAATATGATAAAAATTCTTATAAAAATTTGGGGTTTCTTGATTTTGCTGCATCTTTGATAAAATGAATAGTGTAGGAAACATTATAAATACCATAAAAAAGATATTACGAGTGGAGAAAAATTATAAAGGATGCATTTTTTAATTTCGTAAAGGTGACAGGACATGGAACTTCAAGAGGAAGAATATCCAGAAGAGAGATACGAATACTCCTACAATGGAGAAATTAATAGTTCACTGTTCTCGGCCAAACATAACAAAGATCTGATTTGAAATTTTCTCAGAATTCTCATATTAATGCCAACTATTCCTAACGAACTTTATTATTGTTATTTATTATTATACAAAGTATTTTATTGATGTGTATTGTTTGAGTATCAGATATAGATTAGATAACACTTCTAATATTATCACATAATCTAATAATACTTGTATACATACATGCCTGTATTAAAATATAGATGTATGAGGTACTTCACCAATAAAATTGACTTGGATTGTGTACAGAATACTTACTTGCTCATTGGGCGGTGCTGGTGGTTTCCTCTTCACAACTTTTGGAACTGTTGTGGGGTCAGTTACACGTTTCGATTTCAAAGGACTCGGGTCCACTGTGAAAGGTGAAAAGTTCATTATAATACTAACTTTGATTCATCCACATTTAGATAAATTAAATATCCGTGCATCATTTCATTTATGGTTCGCTTTTAAATAATAATGAGATTTTATATATCCCATAGCTGTCGTCTCATAGCTTATATATCCCTAAGCTTTTGTGGAGCTTGGTTGACAATACGACACAAAAAGAACTTCTCAGTTCGCATCAGTAGTTCCTGATATTAGCGCGTTCAAACAAGCAAAAGAATGCTTTATGGTATGATATATTTACAATCTTTAGAAGTCTAGGGTGAGGAGTTTACAAGTCTAAGCTAAAATGTGGTAAACAAAGATAATTTATACTAACTACTATACACAAATTCGACGAGCGACTTATAGAATATTATGAGCATATGTACAAAAACAATTCGAATCATTTTTATTAATATTAAAATTTATTCACGATTAAACCGTAATGAACCTGATTGTACGTCTCCCATAGTTTGGCCGGTTCCAGGGTTTGGAGTCAAACTTCGATTTGGATTCGGAGAGGAGCTTCGTGATGATGGCTAGTTGAAAATTAAAAATAGAAATCATATAATGCCTACTTCTAATTAAAAATTGCATTGATAATTTTAATCGTAGGACAGTATAATAAAGCATATGGACCTACAAGAACTATAATATTCATTTAAGAATAACCTTCATTTGTAAATGTATTGCAAACGGAAACATTATCAATCCAAGTACTTTTATGTTAAACTTAAAAATTAATAAACCATAAATAGTCAATCTTTACTTAAATTTTAGTTTACTTGAACTTACACATATCCAATATCGTAATTCGCTTGTATATAATTATGGAGAGACGTTAAAATTTACCTTCAGACCTGCATCTTGTTTTTTACTAGGCGTTGGGTTTGGGATCAGGCTAGCTCTCGGAACATTGAGGAGGTTATCTGTAAAATACGAGAAAGAAGATAAATATATTTTATATATACGTATTTCTTTTTCTTCAGCTTGGTAAGCTTTTAAAAAGTTGTGCTCCCTCCTTTTTTCATAATTGGTTCTGGGTTTGGGCCGGTTCATCTTTATTCTCTTCATAGATTCATGATAGATCGAAGAGCGATTAAAATTGTTGTCGCAAAGGACTACCAAATAGATGGTTTGATCCTCGATACGTTCCACATTTGTGACAAGAGTATATATATCGTAGACGTGTGGTTAAATATATACACAAACACAACAAATACATCACAGTTACACACACATAGATGTGTTGAACGCGTTTCACAAATATGTAGAATTGAAATTTAACGTTGACAAACAAACAGGCTTGGGCCTACAAAGAGGCTTGGGTCTAACCGATATTTAAAAAAAAATTGATAAATGTATGTTGAATTTATAAATAAATTATTTATTACTAAATAATAATTTTTTTAATGCGATAACATACGTCTTAGAAGGATGAAGGTATTTTGAACAATGCCAGAAGCCTCGACAGATAAGTGCGTCGCCGGCCTTTAAGATGCGCTACGCTCTGATACGCTCTTTTTTGATAGTCGTATTGGTTAGAAAATACAAAAATGTTTATGCATATTTTACTTTCATTAAGCGATGTTACCATTAATTATATTCGGCATTGGAGACCTGAGATCAACATCGGCGCCTACATCCTGAGATATATTCTTGATCAGCTCCGTCAGTGTGTGTCCGGGAGACACTGGAAACTGTTGCGGCGATGCGGAGCGGGATACATCTAAAAAAGCATACATGTTTTAGTATAAAAATAACTATTAAAATTCAATTTAAAATAAAAATGACCATGAATTAAGATGCAGTTTTGAATATACATAAATTTTATTATTTTGACTAATAAAAAATAAAAACATATACAAGTATACGGTATATTAATACTAAATTTGCAACAATGTTTCTTTCGATAGTTTAGATTTAATGTAAAAAAATAATTCAATTACTATACCTGGTATGATACATGGCGATACAATATCGCTTATAAATTATATAAATACTGGCTCGTAAATCAGTAGCGTAATTTACTAGTTTTTTATGATGAAATCATCATAAAAAATTGTTTCATCGAACCGTCAATTTTTTTCATAACATATCACGAGAGTTCTACCTGGTAGTGGTGAGAGCGTAACAAGACGCTTTGCATGCTCAATGGCTTGCTGCAGTTTCTGCTGGCTTCTGAATGACTCACGAGTGCGGCACCGACCGATTTGTGACCTGCACAGACTGTCATAATTATTTTTAATCAAAGGAGGCGGAAAATTCAAGAATAATTTTCAAATGTGGTCCCAATTCAAATTCAAAAAAGGACATATCCCACGATGAAGAAACCAGGATCTGATGATGTCATCCGAGATATATATAGTGGAAATTTGAAACATCGTATATTTGTTTAAACTTGTTTTGTTTTGTCAGCATCATTATATTTAAACCCATTTTTTTGGCTACTATTGTTTTTAACTGTGAAATTGTAAGTAAAGAAATTTTTATATAAAATAAATGAATTACTTACGACATTCCAGTAGCAGCGAGCGTTTGTTTCCATTTATCGTTACTATTTGCAGCAGCAGCCATTCTAGCGATTCTTCGGAACCTGGCGAGAGCATCTTCGTTCGCTGGCTTCCCCTCATCATCTATTACGGAGACGGGAGCCACTTGGAAGTCCTTCATCAGCCTTCGTTCCCAGACTTTCATGCGCTTGCCAAGAACGGCTTACAAAAAAGACAAAACATTAGTCATTTTTGTGTGATTTGATTTTGATGAAACAAAAGAAAAATAAAAATAGGCCAGAAAAATTAAAAATCATTATATGGCAGTTTCAAAATCTACACTCGCAGTACTCGGGCTAGGAAACAGCATTGATTTTGGTTGAGGCCATTATTAACACTACTATAAAGCTTTTCGATAGAAAAAAATATTCTGGAAAAATTTTAACAAGAGTATTTCCGTAAAAAATACTTAAATAGATCTATAATCATACCAAGTCTAAACATAACATTTCAGTTTTAAACTGCTTCTGAGGTTTGTACACCAGTGCTATCTTTTTTAAAGCGCTCAAGCGGTAATAATCGAATGATGCAGACCGTATTGCATTCTAAAGTGTTGTGATCATAGACAATAAAATTAAGTCAAATAAACCATTATAAAACCATAAAGAAAACATGAAAAAGTACCTTTTTCCTTTCGTTTAGTGAAGGACACGTCCATTCCGTTCTTGCCCAGCACTTCCAAGAGTTCGTATCTCAATGCAGACACATCTCCTTTGAGCTCATTAATATCATCTTCTGTGACGGGATCTTCATCCAGTTTTCGATGCATGGCGGAAATGTAACGCCACACTAACGCACGCATTACTGCTGCGTACCGGCTATCTTCTTCTTTCTCCTTTTCGACCTGGTAATTTGTATTTGAACTGTTATTATTGTGAACTGTATTTGTAATAAAATGTTTGTTATTTGAACCGGTGTAATTGTCTTTTCTTTGTTAATTTTGAATGTTTATAATAAAAAATAAATATTATGTTCCCGAGTAAAAGTTTAAGTTCACCTTCATGTAATTAATATTTCGCATGAATAAGTGGTCTTACGATAAACTTGTCATAAATTAGGACCATTTATCATTTAGAGACTTAATTTGACGGCCACATACGGGGCGTACGTTTTGAAGTTATTAATCACAATATTTTTCATCTCTTCATCGTGAAACAATGGTTACAAAGATAATGCAAAATTATGAAGGAAATCTCTCAGCAGTTAGCAAATAGTGCAAGCAACGTATTAGTTCTACAGTATCTTTGACGTTGTCTCCAAATCACTGAATTTCAGAAAATAATAATAAACTGGAGAAAGAACGTTTACAGGGAATTAATCAAGAAATCAATAACAATTAATACCGTCTGTAAACTAAATATTTTAAAACAACAAATCGAGGGGAAAATTAAAACTTAATCTTGGAATATGGTACGATAATTATTTGCTTTAGGTTGACAAATATCCAAACTCAAGCACTAAGCAATATCTAGAAATTGCATACCTTAACTGTGTCTTTTTTATTTTTCTTTACCAGACAAAAGAGCTGCATCACCCGCTTTGGTGTTGGCAGAATGTTGAACGGTGGTGGCAGCGTGGGGCTGTCTTCAAAATAGGACATCCATAAACGAGTTCTTGCGTATTTCCATTCAACGTCTGAATGCTCCTGTATATAAAATCGCTGAATTATAAAAATATAACGGTGGAAAAAAATATGACTTGGGTGTTGTTGTCCAACCAGGCATCGAACACAATAGCTAAAAGCTCAAATGTCGCAAATATAACATGCTCATTTAATAATACAATTATTGAACTATCAAAATAAGATATTATTAGATTTGGATAACCTTTTAAGTATCACGTGACAGATTTATACACTTAAAATGACTATAAGATATATCATTATAGTGTATAAAAACCGAAGACCGAAGTATAAAATTGTAATATCCAATTTAGTAGCGCTCCGTTTAAAAACGATCGCTGTTCGTAAAGACATCCTGAAGATGCTCCGGTGTGGGGGCGAAGCGTGCCTCGAGTGTTTGCAGCAAGTACAAGTGTTTGTGTTTGAGTTTTCGGGAAGGATTGCTGGTCTATATTATTTTATATGATATAATTTATCTTTAAACTGCATTATTTAAAAAAATACTACATTTATTCCATCGCTTTCCTTGAATGCATATTCAACGACTCCGTACTTCAATGTTCTCTTCCAATTACTTACGACACTCCAGTAGCTAGTAGTAGTATAATAGTTAATTATGCATATTTATTTCAACGGAATTTAATCTTGAGGTAAGCATACTCACGTCGATATGTGCGTACGAGTTGGACATCATAGCGATCAGTAAATTCAGAAGAACAATCACGTTGATCACGGAGTAGGACCCAAACATCAGCAAACCCCAGAATCTGGTGTAACTTTTTATTCCAGCCAGCTCAAAACTGTCCAGACCAACCATACCGAAGGACGCCCAGAAAAGTGACTGCGACGCTTCAAAAACACTACGGAGATTTTGACAGATTAATAACGAGGCATTCGTACGAAAATGAGACATTAAAAGCTAAGGCTACATAATTAAATACGGAAGTATCTGGGAAACGTTTGAACAGAGTGAAATCAGTTCATTTTAAACTATAATTCCTTTTATAAACATTTAGATAAAGCATATGAAATCTTTGATCTCTGATGTTACATGGCTCTTGTAAAACAATTATAAAAACTACAAGAACAAATGTGATTTTATAATAACACTTACCTAGTACGACCTACCTAGTAGTAATTTATTCACGTATTACAATAGAACGTAAGTCTCTTTTTATATCAATAGGTGTGATAAAAAGTATTCAAAATCAATAAGTATTGCAGGTGCCCATAATCAGCGTTCTCTTAATCCTGATTGATCATCTTACTTATTGTCAGAAAACCAATTGCAATTAAAAAATATAACTACTTAAATAATATATTATTTAAAAAAAATACTTTTATGAAACCATGTTAATAAAATATCAAATTACCAATAATAATTCTGAAAATTAAGACTTATGAGTTATTTTATTCCACACAAATTGTGAGTTTATCTAAATCGTGTAAATTACTAAAAAAAAGTATCAACATTTAACACACTCTACGTGATTTTAACTTTAAAAAAATAATAGAATTAATAAGCGTGATAGTCCATAGTTGTACGTAGTGTCATACAATCCACTTCGTCGATTTTTAAAGTGTTCATCTTAACATTTATGTCTTCTTCTAATTGAATCTGTGTTTGTAGCAAATAACGCAGCGATGCGTTTGCTTCATGCAGCATTTGTTGCAGCTGCTCAGTGCTGTGTCGAAGCATCTCACACTCGTAGTACAAGGATTGTCCAGGTGGATCTCGGACTAGCTCAGCTCCGATACGCTGTGCCCTTCTCCCAAGCCTTGTATGAGCCAACGCTGTATTACCCTCTTTATCACACAAGGCTTTTTGTAGCTGTAGGATATTATTCATCATATCAGCGATTTTCTGCGTCGTGTCTCTATGCATATCTTCCAGTTTTGCCTTTGCTCTCTTTGTATCTTCAATTCGTTCTTTAAATTCATGATTGCACTTATTGAACGAAGACCAAAGATCATCTATCACTTGTTTGAGCAATACATCAATGAAGACACGAATAGGGCGAGCACTGGTCACTTCTCTTGCTGCTTGTTGAACATTCTTAGCTGAATATGCATTATATTCATCAGCCGAAATGTTAGCTGGGTCCAAATTAGCGTATCCTTCATAGACAGACAGGCAGAGATCTGTCGGTTTTAACGATAAAGAACCTTTGTCCAAATCAATTGCTGCCTGTTTGTATTGAAGATCCCTGTCTAGGAGATACCTGGTAGCACGAAGACGTCTCATTTGTTCATTCAATTGTTCCAAAGCACGTTTCAAAAGACTTTGACCGCCAAGAATAGTTGTAATTTCCTGTTGAAGAGCATGTTCCACTTCATCGACAACCAAATCGATGCCGATACGACCATCACGCAACATTAAACACTTACGACAAATTGTCAGAGCATTCGATTGCAACGATGCAAGACAGTCCTGGAGACGCGTCTTATAAACACTAAGTGCTTCTAGTTCCAGGCATATTTCTTTTCTCTGCAACTGTAATTCTTTTTTATTGAATTCTATATCACCGATGCGTTCTTCTATACGTCTATCAGATGTTGCTTTCATTATAGATGCTCGTTCACCAGTTTCTTCCCGAATCCTTTCACTTTCTTTTAGAACTCTGTCAGCTAGTTGCTGCTGGTCCTCGGTATTTCGACTTCGCATATCGTTGGACAGCTTCCATTCTGATAATGTGAACTTGGCAGATCGCGGAGGCATACATACAATGGCCTGTTCTGGAAGCCTCGTAGTAGCGATGGGTGCACCGATGACATGACGCACACCAAATTGTTCTTCACCCATGGTTAACGATTTTGAACTATTTTCAAACCTAAAATAAATCTACAACAGCCGAAATGTGATACTAAAAGTAGGAATTGACATAACATATAGTTGCCTTGGTAACCGAGGCGCGGGAATTGATTTACGACCAAACCAGTGGATTTGTAATGATCGAAATTCTTTCGAAAATGTAATAACAGTAATCTTCAATTATCGGTGAAAAATAAAAATACATACTTATTTATATAATATAGTCAATAATATACCTAGAATATTATTCGAAATTTTACTATTTTTCACACCTAGCATCTAGCGATACCCAAGCACTCACTCACTTTCCAAAACTTCTCCATTTAGTACAAGAGTCACCCGCGTGTTCCCAATCTGGGAGACCGCCTGGTAAAGCGTAACATTTTTGCTTTTCCAAATCGGCGAAATACCAAAGCAATTGATTCAGACCTGTTATATATTTAAATATTACACATAATTCTATTTCTTTTCTAAATAAATACATGCGTAATTGTCTTTTGTAATTTTTTTCAGACTAATTTCCGAGACAAAAGAAGCCTGAAAATTATTGTTTCATTCAGCACTCTTGTAACTTCCAATAGAGAAACGAATCCCCAACCACGCTAGTACAGTGTTATGTATTTTATTACTATTACTATCAACCAATTTAAAATTCTCTAAATAATTAAGACGCAACTGAAACGTACACGTATAATCTGAAGATGGAGCTCCTTCTATCATGTTTTTGATGTGTCAAAGTTATAGAAACGATAATTGGCTATATAACTCACCGCACGCGAAAGCGAAGAGCACCAGACTATAAATGAAGAAAAACTTCCCGATGTCGATCACCATCCGTCCAAGCGAGATCTGGAGTGGACCCAGATGAGGATTTATAGAAAATAGATGTATAAGTTTTAACGCACTGAAACAAAAATAAAGGTGTCAAACTACACAAGGACGTCTCACACCAAACTTTTGTTTTTAAATCCTACAAAATTGTAACACTAGAATAGAGAATTATAATTGAAATTGTTAGTTGCGACGGTCAATACAAAGAATAATATAAATAGCCAATATAAAGGCCAATATAAAGAGTTAGAAATCAACAGTGATAGCTTAAGCACACTTTTGCTTATTATTACTTATTTTTCAATTGTCTAAATTGCAATATTTTACAGACGTCCAGCGCGTGCATCTGTCGTACGGACTGAATCTTAAAAACTACATCATACAGTATTTGCCACAGATAGAGACTGATCAACTTTCGTTAAACTTTAGTAGTCCTTACTTTAGCAACGATAAAATCTTAAAATACTTATCAAGGTTCTATAGTTAAATTAAGGCCCTGTAGAGCCTTTTTGTATTCCCAATTATTAATTACAATAGTAGTAGCATTATGTATTCAGCGTGGAAAATAATAATATTTATTTACACAGGTTATTTAAACTATAAAGGAGATCTATTTAAGCTCTAATAGCCTTGACTTTTTTTTGTAACGCCATTCAAAATTATAAAAAATCCTTAAACATACCTAAACACGTTAGCAGCAGCGAACAGCCCTTCAGCAATCAACTGTGGGTCGAAATCATCCCACTGTTCCCTCGGAATGAATCTCGTATTTGGATCGTGCTTTATTTCGGCATTTTGCTGCAAATACGCCGCAAAACGAAGGACCGTAACTGCCACATACAAAGTGTTCCGCGTGAAGTCTATAAAGTTCCACATGTTTCGTAGATAAGCGTGAAAGCCTTCAGAGTACATCTCTTGAGTTTCTTCCCAAATGAAACCTATATGTGAATAATTATCATGACTGAAGCAATTTCATACGGGAAAAATATTGTTAATAGTTATTGCAATTCAATTTCAAAAAGTATGTTACTAATCTAGTATATTTGTCTCTTTCTGTTAACGCTGTGATGATGGAGACAGATGAAAACTTTAGTCAAAACGATGTATGCGAATCAACTTATCTCTTCGAATTGAAATATAGCAAATTTGACATTATTTACCGTCGTCAATACATACCTAAAACTACTCAAAACTCTTCTACACACTTTAAACATACAAATACAATCTAAGACACGCTTATATATGTTAGAAACTTTTCTGTATTTTAATAAAAAATGTAATTTTTATTACTTTTCGACTAAGGAGATATTTATAAAATAATTTACCAATCACATATACAAGTACGAGGATTTCTAGAACAGTGGGTCCATTTCCTCTCTGTTTTTTCAGTTCATCTTCAACTTTTTTCACCATCCAGTCTGGCCCGAATAGTTGAACGATTTGGACTTCTGCTCTTTGAGACACCAGTATCAAGATTACTGTAAATTTAAAGAATAACACACCAAAATGTTAATCCTCTAGGTGGGTAATAGAAAGGGTAGTTTAAAACCCCAATTAAAAGGTAGCCGAGTAAACAGATTATATACCTAACTTCAATCTAATCGACTCTCACGCATCTTCGGACATTCACTTAAAGTACCAAATAACGGTAAATATATTCTACAGTACTCACGCATACCGAGCCAGCCTACAAGTCCAGGTGGTTGACAAATAATTATGCAATTTTGATACTCCTGCTCAAAGAAATAACGATTTTTTAACATAAAGGCGATCCATTCATTAGTCTCGATAACAAGTAAAATAATTATAATATTGAGCTGAAGAGTTTGTTTGGTTAATCTCAGGAATAAGTGGTGCGAATTGAAATATATTGGTAGTTTTCCAATTAAAGCACTGAAGCGCATTATGAGGCATAATGCTCAACGTTGAAAGTTCCAACTACACAATCGAGAACTTTCAAAAGTACTGCTCCCTTGATACTCGCAATCAAAACCAACTATGACAGAAAATTGACAAGTGTTTTTCATTTAAGTTTTGTTACTTTGTGCACACAAAATATGATATGAAAAGATGCGAAGATCATTTTGAAGGACATTTTCAGGAAAAAAAGAAGCGGACCAGAGAGTATACTTACATAAAAAGAACAAATAACTTGATGCGTGTATTAAAAACTTCATAAAGGGCTTCCTCATAAGCTTCCCAGTATCACAATTCGGAGCTACCATATACAGTAAGCAGTAGTACGGGAATAGTAGTGCCACTCGTACAATGATAAACAATTTCTCAATGTTAGACTTCCGCCGGAAACCCGGAACCCCTGCGTACCAAAGCGACGCAAGAAGTTGCTGGATTTTCGGATGTGCTACGAACTGAAAAGAAAATGCGAGAATTGCATTGAATTAAATCACGTAAATTTTATGTTTGGCTATAAAATATACAGTTTTTCCCAAAAATGTAATTCATGTATAATTCTTGAAAACTCAACTTATAGAAGCACTTACATTCTTTTGTTTAAAATCAACAGCCAGTTCTAATCTAGCCAACTTCATGTGATCTCCTTCTTCAAAGGGCTCTTCGGGATCATGATTCAGGATGATGGCCAGCTCCTGTGAGCTACGAGATTGATCTAGAAGATCCACAGCGAACCTTTGCACTTGACGACGTAGTTCTAGATATTCAGATTTACATTCCTAAAAATGTGGTTTATAAAACTATTAATAACGAATTATTCGCGATCATTTATAATTTTTTTCAATGATTCCTTGTTAAAGTTACTATAGAAACGTTTACAATTAGTTTAAAACTTACCTGTTCAGCGAATGCCAGGTTTCGTAGTTCCCAAGACAGTTCAAAAGCTGTCAAAATTGGGTCGGTGGAAGACAGAGCTATAAGAGATGGTGAGGCGAGAGCCTTGTAAGCGTTGAGTCGGGCGAGTGAGTGTCGTAATGGATCCTCTAATGACTCTGTTATACATTCATCGCAGCCGCATCTGAAGCCCATAGAGAAAACTTAAATTAAATTATCCAAAAAAATATTAACTGAAATCGATCCTCTCACCACCACTTCTTTTAGTTAGCTATTTCTGTATTTTTCTGCCAAAACGAAAAGATTATAAGTTAATTTTGTTTTACAAAGAAACATATGGTTATCGGGTGTGTAATTTGTTTGTTAGAAAAATTTTGGAGGAAAATGAAAAAATCTAAATGGTTACCTTCACTATATAAGGGAATTTGTACGGCTTAATTATATGAATAGGTTTCATATGAGTATACCGTATATCGTGAGGATCCGGTAAAGTAGCTCCTCTATCGAGAAGGATTTTGATAATTTCGTAGTTGTTCTTATGCGCCGCTAATACAAGTGGCGTGAGGTCACGCGTAAAAAGTGCTGTCGTCGGATCTACTTTTTGCCAGCTCTGAAAAATGTAAAAAAAATTGATTTGCCGTCTAAAACAATCATTGAGCCGAACTCAATAAAAGACGCTTGATTCTTTTAAATCCTTAGTTCCTACTACCTAAAAGAGTTGGGTTGACAAAAACAAGATTTTATTACCATAAATACTTACATATGGTGCAGGATGCTTATGTATCAGCTCTTCATGCTCCAGTAGCAGTTCAACAGCTTCAACGAACTCAGCATTAATGGCTTGGAGCAGGGCATCATTTGTCTGTACTCCCATCACTACGAGGAGTTCCACCATCTCCAAGTTGTCTCCATCAATGGCAAGGGTCAAAGCACCACGCCCCAAGGAATCCACGCAGTTTATATCTATGTGATTCTTGCGGTGAGCTCTCTGTATAATTCTGGAAGATTTTGTCGTAAGTTAAACTTACATACGAAAACTTTCAGGAAGGTATATGCTTCCTACAACCTAATAGGAGGATCCAAGCAAGCCGGTTCGAAGGGCAACGGTCCTCGTGGCTCATGCAAAGTGGCATAAGATTCATACTACTTCATTAGCCTGAATCTCAGTGAGATTTCATACAAGTGATTTTATCTATAGATTCTATATGTAGATACATATAATTTACTAATTTCTAAGTGAGTGAAATGTAATACCAGAAGTAACCTTTTAAGGTATTCTTGTTATAATATATATATATGCTATTTGGTTTGGCTATGAGTTTATTGTATAAAGGGTAATACAATCAGAAGTAAGTGGACTAAGTTGATTGTATAAACTCGTATTAAGCAGGCACTGAAAAATACCGTCTAACGTTAGCGATGTCCCCTCTCTCAACAGCCATAAGGTATTTCTTCTCATCCATATTAAGACTTTTTGGCAGCACTGGCAATTTAATTGGTTGCCGAATCGTCTCCGCCAAGGCATCTCCCTGTAAAAATCAGCAACCCAAAATAAGATGTATGTTCCATTATTGTTAAAAACATGTTAGTTCTTGTGATTTATTCCTATTACATAACTTGAGATGTTGTCAAATCAATGAAACCTCGAATAAAGAATTTGATGAGAACTTACATTTTCCAAATCCTTTTTATCTCCCATTTTGATTTAGGATGAAGCTGTGTACGTCCCCGCGAACGAATTCTGTGGACACCGCAAATGTATATATTTAACTAATTCACTTCTTAGGAGAATCCAAATACATATAATATTATAATTAAAATAATGGTTGTGTTTCTTTTCTGAAAGTAAATTAATTATAAACATTTTATAAAAGAGTCTTTATGAACATTATAAATATTCGCATAATTATCAACTAACAACTGTGCAACAAGAATCCAAACTGATTAATATATGTTTAGTTTTCGTAAACATCGCAACGGACAAGTACAAAAGAAAGACAAAATGTCGGAAAATAATTGTCGTAACGATGATATAAAAACTGTCAATTGTTCTACGAAAAATACTAATATCGGTTTGATTAAATAAAAATATTTTTAGGTTTTACGTTAATATTCTCAATAATAGTTTACACATTGGCCTATTTCATAGTGACCATAGTGAGCTAGAAGAAGGAAGTAATTTCTTGGTTTATAAATTAAAAATAATTACTATAACAAAGGCTTGTTTCCTTTCCTTATGCATTACTCCTGAAACACGACGATTTGAACTAGCTAATTTAAAGTAGAAACACTGTAAGCCTCTCTTCTAAAACAGCAATAATATACAAGTTACATTAAAGGCTGACGATTAAGCTTAATGAAATAATTCTATTCTTATATTAATTTGTTAGTCCGTCCTCGATTTCACAAGACAAGATTAGCCACGTGACATGACGAAACCGTACAGTAACATACAGGACAGTCGGCTATTGTACGGATAATTGGTTTATAGTTAGGGCTAGGTAAGTGTGCGTAATTATGTACTGTTGATTAAATAAATTTATATACTATCACGCGACTTATAATGAAGATACTTATTACAAAGCTGACCCGGCAAACGTTGTTTTTTATTATAACCTAAATGTAAAATTATTAATTCTAATATAAACTTAACTTAAACAATATTTATTTTGCTATACATGTGATTTCTAGCAATATATTAATATATTAGTATATTAATAAATAAAAAATAGAGGTTGATCGTAGAGGAGTAAAAATTTAGGGTTGTGTAATTTTGTATGCTGTTAAATAAAAAATAAGTAATGTTAACATCCCCCTTAATATTTAGGGGATGAAAAATAGATGTTAGCATATTCTCAGACCTACTGAATACGCATATAAAATTTCCAAAAAATCACCAGAATTTTATATAAGATATTGCCTTTTCGGTTAATTAGAGATTATTATAATGTAAAACTTCAATAATATTATTCATGTACTGATAGTAACATTGTATATAATATACAAAGTTTATTTATTTTATTTAAATATGGCTTTTGGAATAAAAATATTGATACAGATAAATGTCCGAAAAGATTTTCATTCGTAACTTACGAATGAAAATCTTTTCGGACTCGAATTCTACTTTTTATTCTTCTAGCTAACTTTCTTTCGATATATCCTAAGACAGTGTCAACATATTTAATAAATAATGCTGTTAATAACAACGTAAAACATCTCTTTTCCGTATGAGCATCAACTAAAATATCCATCCACAATCTCAACTGATTATAACATAACTAAAAAGTGCTGGAGCACTTACTTTAACTGGAGTTAAAATATACTTTTCATTTGTGAAAACAAATCACTACTTCACAAAGAATACTTACGATCGCCGAGGCTGACGCGACACTACTGGAAACTGACCCTTCCATACTTCTTTTATTTACAATGTAATCCTATTACCACAAAAGTTTGATTCGTAAAAACATTCACGTGTTACGCGCAATAAGGATATAGCCCACGCTAATAAATTTATGTGTCTGTAGTCACAATAAGGCGCTTACGAGTTATTAGAGATCTATAATATGCCTATTTTTGTTAGCTATTTACCCGCGTGTGCTTGAGAGCCTAACATACTGAAACAAGTCGACACATACGAAAGAGTTCGACCGGACCCGACCGTGTCGGGGAGAAACTGTGTGCTGCGGTGTCTATTGGTATATTGGTTTTTGTACTAAATTTGGATTTGTTCAAGTGTAAATCTATGAAAGAGCAAGCATACATTCTAGTATAAACAACTCATTTCTTTAATAAGAAATATTACGCTTAATGAATTTAAACGATTCATAGATATAGTCTTAACTATATCTATGAATCTTCTTGTTGTATAATGTTTTTGGAATAGTCATGTCGCCTCAGCATTGTATTTACACTTGTATTTATACTAAATAACATATACCACCAGTATATTGAGAAGATGGATTTTCTAATAATTTACATGATTCTGTAATCTGTTGAAGTGTTGTGTATCCACGTCCAGGTGCTTGTGAATAATTTCAGTTCGAACAAACTACTGCGCATTGTCAATATCCAACAATATTGTTCTAGAACAGTCTCATTTTCTCTTGGCTGTTCATCATTTACAACTTTAAAGATAAATTTATAATGTTCGTTACGATTTCTTAAGTAACCGGAATTTGTTATAAACGATGTGACATTAAACTATTTTCATCAAAATAAAATATTGTGTCGAATAATACATGGATACGGATTACATATTAAACCTTGATAAGTATTATAATTATATTAGTATAGTATGTATGTAGTATAGTATAGTATGTACCTATAAATATACCTATATATTATCGAGGTGATATATATACAAACAGTATAAGAGTACAGGCTATAGGCTTATAATTAAAAAAAATAACAAAAGGGAAAGATTGACAATAATATTTACTCAATTTTGAGTTGCACCCCATTTAGAACAGATTCCCATGCAAGCATGAATCACGTGTCAATACAAAAGATTACAATCGGATTTGATTCCGATATCATACAAGTTCTATCGCGTATTGTATATTGAACTTGAAACTTTTATTAAATTTGCTCGATTCGCATGTGAACAGCGTTCGTAATTTGTAGAAATTATATGTGCATAATAACAGTTATGGCGATTAAACGTTTTTCGTGCAATTTAGGATTGTTCTAGATAACCGTACAAAGCCTTCGCTGTAGTATAAAATAAATTTATTAATATTTTCACTAATTGAAATTCGTATTATTTGGTATAGCAAGTATAGGTGTAGTAGAAGGTGGGACGAGCACCAGAAAAGCGTAAACAGGTTTGTTGGAATTTTTGGTTTGCTCTGTAAGATGGATATTTTTGTACATATTTTTTGTATTATACATTATGTATACAATATTTATTTGACTTCCACCTTGACTTGTAAGTTACCGTAGTTAACTTTGGAACTAGCAAGTAGTACAGTAAAAAAAAACTAGCTAGTGTTTTTTCTTGTGTCGGTCTCTTCCCAACATAGACATTAAGGATTGCGGTATGCTAAAAAAGAAATTTTGCAGGCTGCCTTTTATGTTGTTTCGTTTAAAATAAGTAAGATAGACAGTCAATAAATAAATATTCTTAATTTTGTTCTTCAGAGTTCGCCGCGATACAATTTTAGATGCGTTCAAGCCAGTTATATAATTAAACATTTATTATACTCCGAAGTGGAAATTCGCTAAGCAAATCCAACGAAAGTTCGACTTTCTTACGCCAAGTACGCACAGGTCTTTTTGGACGGTGATCAAATCAAATCAAATCAAAATATCTTTATTCATTTAGGTAAACATGTACACTTATGAACGTCTAGATAAACAAATTAATCATAATTAAACAAATAAATCGTAAATTTACATTTACCACCAGTTCACAAGTCAAGGGCGTAGAGCGGGTAAGAAGAACTGGCAAGAAACTTTCCGCCACTCTTTTCAATCGCCAAGTTTTTCCCTGAAATAGCCGTCTATTTCAAGGTATGACTTGTGAGGATCTTCAAGGATTAGATTTCTGGTTTTGTGCGGCTTCAATATTCCCTTGCGTCATAGCGGTTTTTGGACGACCTTAACGTAGTTTGTAATTCTAAATACCAGCGTTCTACAGTCCTAACACATGGTGCTGCATCACGAAACACATCTACACATATCACTGCTGTTATAATGAAAGCTGTTATGATCCCCGATAGTTTTAGAAAATTGTCGCCCGCAAATAAAAAATATTCCCATTTTTTAACCTACTTATTGGAAAAGCCATGTTTTTTTATAATCACACGACGGTGGTAGGCCCTCGTATAACTCTCAATAACAATAAAAAACATGTTTATAAAAAAAATCATTTATTAACAACAATTTAATCTACTGTACATTTTACGATATGTCAACATAATTTAAGCTCCACCAACGGTCCACTAACAAAATGAAATAACAAAGAAATATGGAACTAAAAACATTGCAAATGTCCATTACATCCTGAAATATAAACTGTTCATAAATAAATATATTAAATTCTACTGATTAAATACATAAAACACATTGTAATTATATTGTGACTTTTGATAATTTGGTTTCTCTCATGCTTCTTTAAAAAATATTTCTTTATTGTTTTACGAACTCTAAGCCTGAAAATCTGGTTCCGTCTTTTCCGACCAATCACTTTAAAACTACTTTTTATCACGTACAGATATTAAAAACAAGAATTACAAGTTGATTTACATCACATTTCTTCTACTAAGCCATACGAATTTTCCATCTAATTAGCGTGGAAAATTTGGACGTTTTGATACCAATTACGATTACGATAAAAAAATTAAATACATAACATGAACATAAAAATTCAGGTGTTCATCAAAATTACTATAAAAGTTAAAAAAAACGATTTGACTAGTTCGTGATATTTAATTTTAGATTTTGGTAGAAAATTATTTTTTGAAAAGCTGCAGTGAAAACTTTTCACTCGAGGAGTATTATCGATCACTTACAAAAAATCTCGAGAAGGGACTTAATAATAACCGGGCAGTTGCGAGTTGCGAGAGGGGACTCATGGAGACTTTTATTTCAAACCAAAGCGTATATTGTACGGCCCCTAAGTTTAAATTAATTTTTCTCACTCACGGAGACTTATTTAAAACCAAAGCGTATATTGTACGGCGCCAAATTTTTTTTCACTTTTTTGATACTATAACGGCAACAGAATCTGGTGAGTCTGGTGATATTAGTTACCATAATAATAATAATGAATAATATTAGATACTATACAAAAAAAAAAATATTTCAAAAGATTTTTTAAACATTTTAAAGCAATTTCGTTCGACTAGAGCTTTGTTACTATTTTTCATTTTTACGAGCTTGTACCCAAAATCCCAAAAATTTATTAAGTTATAGACAGAAAATAGATAGCAACACACAACTTATTTATCCCATTTCTATTGTATTCATTTATAAAGTTTATTATTGATGATTTTTTTTTCGTCTAAATGTTTAGCATTTGTTTGATAATTTTCGGTAAGTTTCAATACAAAAAAAGTTACTTTGAATTTGCTACAGTATAGATTTGCTACAATACGGTAGAAAAGAAAATTTTGGCACGAAACCTATTTTCATGACATACATACAGTTCATTAATATTCGTCTATATTTATAGTCTCATGTGCCAAAGTCTTTCAACGAGGTAGAGATTAGATTATTGCAGCATCTGTGACAGAATTTACATCAAAAGAAATATAAAACCTTTGACAAATTAAACCGTATATTTTAATAATTATAACGAAATTCTAATTATTTACATATCTTGCATTTAAGGACTATAATTTCAAAATCGCGATTCGTTTCACGCAGCACTCGATGTACAGGTAAAATTAGCGAAATTCCATTTACTATAATGGATTGACCATAATGGGTCGTATATAAAATCCAATATCATTTGTTCATAGCAACCTATGAGTACACCTTTTCTAATATTTATTTTTTTGTAATTAAATCACGAAATTGATGTATTTACTACTGTGATAAATTCCTCATTTTAATATAAGGATCAAAAATATAAAATTGTCTTAAATTCTCACTGAAATCGTTCATACAACAATTTAAAAAAATTTAGAAATTTATGATTTTGAGTCCAATCGCTGGTGTTTTAATGGTTGAATCATAGAGTAATAGAATATCTTTATATTTCAGCATCACATGTTAATTTAAAAATGGCGCTTCGATACGTATACAAAGGACATAATGTGAGTTTATAATACATTTTTCTTACCGTATCAAGTTTGAGAAACTAAAATCGAATCTCTATTCAAATGCATATTTTACTTAATAAAGCTCAAATCCTCTTTAAATCTACTGTTAAATGATTTCTGCTTTTCCATTTTATTCACTTGAGGTCTTCCTCGTCTTCAGCATACAAAAGATCTTCATTGGTGACAAATTTATCGTTTAGGAGTTGGTCCGCTGGTATTGCCTCCTGAAAATATAGAGATATAGTTGTGTATATTTAAATAATAATCAAATACTAAAAACACAAATCTAGGCATGCCATGAAATGTTTTCAACACGACATGACACAAAATGGCGGCAATTTGATCATATTCATTCATTTTGATTCATATTTCGAATCTTGTATTTTTTGAAAAAAGAGGTTCTATATTCAGAACGCGTTGACGTAATTATGACAATTGACAATTTATACTTAACTATACTATCTTTTCATACTAATTTACAAAAATGCTTTATTAAGGCTCTAAGTACCTGAAAATCGATTTAGGAAAGCTTCTATTTGAGAAATACTTATCACATGCATAACAGCTGAACATAGGTACATATATCAACTTAAATTTTGCCTAATAAATACTCAAAGAACCTCGAGCCCAATACTAAGGAAAAAAAACTAAAACGGCCCGTGCCCGTTTTCTCCCTGTTTAAAAAAAAACTAAAACTGAATCAATAGTTTCTGTAAAATCTAAATTCTTGCCAGAAATCAACCCGCTGAATTAAATATTACCATATTACTGCATTATACAACTTCTGGGAAATTTTAACAGTATAAACGAAACGTCTTGACTGAATCTCCGCGACTTAACAGTACTAGTAATGTCATAAAAAAAATTACAAAATTTAAATATATTTTACATTATTTTAAATTTTTCCGACGTTTCGCGTACTTTATAGTCTGTCTAAAAAGTCAGTTTACTTGAGAAATTTTATTACAAATTTAAATACTTATACTGGTAACCCAAAGTATAAGGTAGAAAGAGTATCCGCCATAACCGGTATGTAACCCTAGTTGATACTTGTATTTTATTTATTTTGCAGTCTAAATCTGGTTCTAAATAATACTAAGTCAGATCAAATGAATTTTAATTGTACTGACGGACCGCTTTTTATTTGTCGACTCTGCTTTTTTGTATCGGCAATTAAAAGTAAATAAATGTAGGCATAATGCTGTCTAGTATTTTTTTATTTGTTTTTCCTGTAATTTTGTACACTATCAAATATTTTTTTATTCACTAATCATCATTTATATAAATATTTACAAAGTATCAAGATTGTACATTTGTACATAGACTATTTGTCTATTCATTATTTGCTGTGTTGCTAACGTGAGTATTAAAATTACCCATGTAAAGTGACTTTTTAGAGAGACTATTCAGTGTGCGTGTGTGTGGTCACGGTAGACGTACATATAATAATATTTAAAAGCAAACTACAAATTAAACCATCATGCTTCTGAGTCTTTTATTAAACAAATCTCACAGTAATTTATAAGAAAACTTGCACAAGAAAAAAAGTGAGTTTTTTACTAAAAAAAGCAAAAAAAATTACATCTTCATCAATCATGAATTAATAATTTATTTTTAGATTAAATATTGTTTTAATAAAGGTTACTATTCTTGTTATCAACGTATTTCTATAAAATTATCAAAGGCAAGGCGAAAGACACTCATCACTGAATACTACAACAATTTGTAAAAAATGCTTTGAATTTTCTCATATAAATTATTAATATCGCCTGGAGCCCAAGCTCCAATATTTATTTGGTCTTTGGGTGTCCAGAAACTTGTATGGGCACTGTAGGAAAAAAAAAATTTAAAAATTTTTAACCACCTACATCACTAGTCTATATTATAGTATAGTACAGTCTATATATAGTCTATAGTATAGTATAGTCTTTGTATACTCTATAGTGAATGGTATAGTATAGTACAGACACAAAGGTTTTCAGAGCAACAATAGAACCACATAACAAATCTGTCAAACAGCTCACTTTCTCTATGTAACTTCACACCAACAAACCTATTTTTACTATTTTTTATGGAAAAATGTATCCAACAAGACAAAACTATAAAAAATACTAAAAAATTACTTGACGAACATAAAAATAGTTCAGTGGAAAAATTGTCTATTTGACCCACACCCAAAACCTAACTTAAGTCTTACTGCATTTTTTTCTAGTTCTTCATATGTAATGTGTGAAAGCAAAATAATAAAAAATTTACAATTGGATTAGCGTCAATGTGTTTCAATGTGTGTGCTACGAAATTTAACATAAATATACATTCAAAAAAAAAAACAAAATCTAGTTTTCTAATTTAGAAAAAATGTTATAGCTGAACCAAATAGGGTCTTAACTTTACGCCACCCAGTATAATAATAATTAATATTTCAAGTTGCCTGAAAGAGATCGCTTGTTAGCGAAAAGGCCGCCTCTTATTTATATACTTGTTTTTAATTGTTATATTGTCATTTTTCTCCGTTTATATGTGGTATATATTAATAACTTATATTTATTTATTATCTAAATATGTTTCTTATATGGGATTTATGGCAAATTATGATGTATAGCTTACCATCATATGCGGTGCCGGAAATGGTGCTAAGCAGATAATGAGGACCGTCATATTGTCGCAGCCCAAGCCCCCGGTGAGGCAATTTGGGGCCAGGCACCGCTGCATTAGGGCTTCGCAGACAGCCGCGGGCTCCCAGCCACTCAGGAGTCGGATACGGCAGAACGATATCACCTCCTGACAGGAGCGAGATACTTCATATATAAAACACTTTTTAACGGATTTATACGGTACGGTACGGTATTACGGTATTTTTACATTTTATTTCTGGATGATATTTCACCATCCAAATAAAAATTTGTAATATTAAATGATTGTCAAGCAAAGGAAAAATAAATTAGGCAAAACTGTATGTTCATGTTTTATATTATATATAAAATTCTCGTGTCAGTTTTCGTACCCATACTCCTCCGAAACGGCTTGACCGATTCTCATAAAACTTTGTGAGCGTATTGAGTAGGTCTGAGAATCTGCTAACATCTATTCATCCCCTAAAATATTAGGGGTAGTCCACCCCTAAATTTATTTATTTTTAGTTTCTATTATGCAGCATACAAAAATACATACAACCCTACATTATTACCCCTCTACGATCAACCCCTATTTTATTAATTAATTGTAAATCGAAATCACATGTATGGCAAAACAACATTGCTGGGTTAGCTAGTAGAATTATAGTACTACTGTAGCGGAATCGAATTACCTCATTGGAAAGCACTTCCCAGATTCCGTCGCAGGCGATCACTATGAACTCCCAATCGTCGTTCAACTGACGAACCTGCACGTCTGGGTACGCTGAAACATTATTTCTGTAATATTGTCTTTTGTTGACATAACTGTTACTCATTTAAAGGAAAACCGGAAGGATATCTAAATTAAAATCTCATTGTGAGCCACTTCTGCAAAAATCCTTCCGGTTTTAGTCGACACCAACTCTGGGGCAATAAATATAGATAACACTCAACCTCTCTACAGCTGTGACACTTATTTTGACAGCTAACACCTTTTGTCTTCACTCTACCGTGACCACGCACGCTGCAAAGCACGCGAAACGCGAATTTTTTTTTAAATGTTATTTTATTAAAAATTTTGCAAAAAATACATAACTAAAACCGTTCAAAAGTGTTTCTCTTTAAATTATTTATTTAATTACTTTATTAAAAACTAGTATAAAAATAAAAGGCTGCCTTATCGCTAGCAAGCGATCTCTTCCAGGCAACCTGACATATATATATAGAAGTAAAAATGGAAGGGCGATTTTAGAAAATGCAGTACATAATTAATTAAATGACTTTAATGATTCAGCGAATAAAGTCCCTTATAATTGTTGTAGAGACCGTCTTTAACGATTTCAAAGTTTCCAGTCTCTTAGTTTGGTTTATATTAACGCGATACTTATGCAAAAAAACCGAGTGCTTTGACCATTTCTGTATATATGTAGGTATGTATGTATGTGTATAACATATATATTACTATTCTACAAATATTTACATTTAGTTTTCATTGGTAAATTAACATTTTCGAATAGATCTTCTATTTTTCATTATATTTATATTAATTATACAGAGCGATAAGAAAAAAATGTGCTCACTGCTTTCTATTGCTTATCGCGCACTCAACTCCCGTTCGCCTCGCCCGATCACACTTTTCGTAACGCTTATATGCAATACAATAATTTCTATTATAAAAGTGTTTTATTTAATTTAATTTCATAGTCAAAATTTACCAGTAACAATTTGTTCCCGCGGCGACATTCTATAATTCCTCTTAAAGATGTAATCGCCCAAAGCCCTGGAGAGAGCAAGATTTCCATTAACCCTATTCAGTTGTACCCAGCCTCCACCGGCCGTTATCCTCTCCAGTTCTTCTTTATTCGTCGGCTTGTGGTCGTATGACAAGGATTCCACCTGTTTAAGATCACATCAGGGTAAGCACTAAGTAAAAGTATAACACTTCCATTAGTTTTGTCGTTAAAAACCGTCAAATGACCTGTCCTATTTTGGCAGTGACAGATATCAGATACGTAAATAATGAATTTTAAAAAAATAGTATAGTTAATAGAATTAGGAGTTACATTGCAAGGAAATACTATAATTTTTTTTTACCAATTTACGAGCAATATTCCGCGAAAGTTCCCTCAAAATTCAACGCACGTTTCGCCGCGACACCGGAGCATCCTGAGAATGTGTGGGCGGTGTTTGAGGTTCCTTCGCGGAATATTGCTCGTATTTTGGCCCAGTAATATTGTATAAAAATATAGTCGTTTCGTAACAAGCCTAATTTCTTTGAAATTACTTTCCTAATTTTATTAAGCTAAAACACTTGTTTTATATAAATTTAATAATTGCAAATAAATCGATTTCATATAGAAACTGCACTTTACCATAGAACACGAGATTCAGGTATCTTTATAAAATATACAACAAATATATACGATTAATTGGAGAAAGCATATAAAATAATTCCAAATTATAAACAATTATGCTAAATCAGGAGGCAATTTCTCCGAAAATCTTACATATATTAGAGAAAAACTTACCGCCCCGCCCACACTAGCAACAGCCCTGGAATCTCCGACGTTGGCACAATAAAGGGTGTTATCCTTTATAAGTACGACAACAGCAGTGCTCCCAGCTACTTTTTCTTGCATATTTTCTTCCAACATCGCCTGATCCAGGTCTAAAAAGCCCTGGAATTGAAAAATATCTATACAGTACAATTTTCTCGTTTGTCGTATAGACTTTATATGTACATATGTGTATGTGTATATGAAATGTGTATACGTTCAGATTTCGCGCTTTTCACACGTTTTCAAGTAGAAAATACGAATATTTCTCATCCAATTAGTATATCATTTTAATTAAAAGTTTAGTATAGAATCCCCCGTAAATGATTTAACTTTATTTTTGCTGTATATCATCACTACATAGTATAAAACAAAGTCACTTTCTCTGTTCCTTTGTAAGCTTAGATCTTTGAAACTACGCAACGGATTTTGATGCGATTTTTTTAATAGATAGAGTGGTTCAAGAGGAAGGTTTATATGTATAATAACGTTCATTAAATAGTAGAGAAGTACTGTTGTATTTTTGAGGTTTCTAATGTGATGTCGTAAATAAATACATTTTTTCCGCTTACATTGCAAACGCAGGCTGAACCCTACGAGATTTATCAAAATAATATACTAAGCATTGTACACATTGAAAAGGTTTACAGAAAAGTCCGTGATGTTATATGTCTCTTATGGATAACCCACAATAACTTTTTTTGTCATTTACTTTTTACGACAACGCGTTTATTTTTCTGTAGTGTATCAAGTATCAGCATTGCACCCGTGCGAAGCCGGGGCGGGTCGCTAGTATACTAATATTATGAATATTTCCTATTTATAATATTAGTATATATTTATATTTAATTTTGATTGAATAAATTCATCCTTGATTTATAACCTACTATAGCATGGTCCATGCAAATTACAACATCACGAACATTTTGTACTGGTCAAAATTAGCATATACTTTGGATTATACTAATGAATGCCTTGTTATGAGTCAAGGTCACCATATATTCTTAACATGCAACGTTTACTACTCGTTAGTATATTAATCATATCCTTAATGCGTAGAGTACAGAAAGACTCCTTAATGAACATCCAAAAGCAAAGAAAGCATTGTTTTGCGTGTGTGATTATCAACTGTAAACACACACAGTGTTCCTATCATGTATGCATATATAGTCCATCACAGCAACCTATAAAGGGGCAATCTAAAAATTAATGTTTTGACCTGTTTCATTGCCTCTTCAATGTTCCCTAAATGGTACTCCGGCCGAGCTGTGATGAATTTGTGAAGATGTTTCCCCGCATATTCTGCTATATTGGAACCTGAAAGTAATTTGTGAAAAAAATACCTAACACATAACTTAGAGATACAAAACAATATGTTTTCTATTGGGATAATGGCAAGGCAGTTTTAGGATTCCCATACGCCGAGTTAAAAACGGGAACAGTACTGAAGCTGTCTGTCAGCCTGTATGCCAGAATGTATACAGTTGAAATACACAGATGCTGTATTTCTTTTGCCGCTATATCAACAACTACTAAAACACAATAGGAACAGTATTTTATAACTAAAACAATTGTTCGAACCAAGTTATACACCCACTTCCCTGATTTGAACATGAATGGGTTTTGTTTATAAAAATAAATCATCCCAATTCTTATCTTTAAACTTGGCAATACTGTGATGAGATATGATTAAATAATAATAAAATAATATAATGCTTCCTCTAGCATTAAGGATTTCACTAAAAAACTGAATCAATAAAATATTTATGAATGATGGATAAACTCATAGATATTTATAAATATATATATATATATATGCATATGTATATACAGTTTAATAATAATATTCAGTCAATAATATTATTGACTACATGACCTGAACCAACCATATTGCACCATAATAAATTGCCACACCTTATAATTAATTATCAATATTTGCAATAAAACACTCGATAAAATAGACTAATGACCTTTAGGCATGAAAATAATAATATATTGTCATATGAATTATTTTTTAGGTACAAATCTGATATAGAACTTTCATGAACATTATTATTGACTTTATTATCTGTGGAGTAACTGTATTATAAAATAAATAATATGTCAATATGAAAATTTTATGTACAACTGTATTTTTTATTTACACACCCATAAAGATAAGTTGATTAAGATAATGGTAATAAAGTTAATTCAATTAACCTCCATGTCCATCATAAACAGCAAAGAAAGCTGTCCCAGGATCATCTGGTAGTGACAGAATATGTGTGTGAGAATCATCCATCGAGACCCGCCATCCTTGCATACAAGAAGAGCCAACCAGGAATCGTGAATCCTGACATGTTGACGATTGCTTGTCTGTTACAGGTTCTGAAAGGGTCTGACCCATCACTCTGCAAAATAATTATTCTATATCAAAGACTTGAATATAAAGATTGTATAAGACTAAAGCACTTATTTAGCCTCTAGAATTAATAAATTCTAGCATGTAATAGAAGAACATTGTTTTTCCAAAAGTGTGATAGACATTAATTTGTATTTATCTTATTATCTTGTTTTTGTAGAAATGTATTATTTAGTTCAATTTTACATAAAGACAAAATTAATAAAAATATGTATCTCAATTTTTTTTAAATATTTTTTCTAATCTCTAATCTATTTATCTGTATAAACTGATTATATCAAACTAATATAATAATACAAGCAGTACAAACTGTTACTATCAACTGCAACTCTCATTGACTCATCACCACTTTGACTTTTTTGTACTGTACCTCAAAATAAATATTAAATCAGCTTATATGATGTCATATTTGAGTGATGATACTACATCTAAATCTATGAATAACTTACCCTACAATATAGATATAAATCTGCTAAAATTCATTCTACTACTTGGACCGCTAGAATATAGCAAACTAATAATAATATTATAATAACTAGTAAGATTACAATACTATAATTTATTATAAATTCATATTTCTTATCAGAGACAACTTACATAGTAATGATGATTTTTTATATTTAATTAGATTTCCTAATAATGTAGTAGATTTCTCAATGTGTGATAATATTTATAACTATACTATTTAATTCCTAAATAATAACACAACTATCAATTCCCTAACCATTAATCACCAATGAAAACAAAATACACAACTCTCAAGTCAACACGCAATTAGTCAAAGTTATTGACGTATTCATATTGATATTTGACAGTTAGCGGCATAATTGACGCAATTTTTTCACAATTACTACAGACTCTAATTTCACTTAACGTTGACAAACTGTCATTTCAGTACGATTATTAATTCCAGTCAGTAAAATGATATTACCTTTTACTGACTGGAAAATGCATTTAAGCCATTCCTCAAGATACTCCGACTTCATTTCTTCATTATAGTCTATACTATTTTTTTTCGATTCAACAAAAAAGCAAACCGGCTTGTATAAAACCTATAATTGCTTATCTGTAATATTATATTATTTAAGTATTTTATGTAATATTTAATTACTTACCGTGTATGTTTTGCGTTTGCTTATCGCAAATTACATATTTTTTTAAATATAAAAGCAAATTAATATTGAATAAAAAATGTGATCTCGACTAACTTTAAATATAAAAATTCTATTTTACCGCACCGCTATTTAATTGGAACTAAAAACCTGCAACACTGGGAATGTCATTTTACTGACTGCAGTTAACAAGCGTACTTTAGTACACTTTAACACTTTTCAAGAGACGATAAATCAACAGAAAAATAATCTCTAAATGCAAGAAATATTTAGTAATAACATAATTTTATAATAAACAATAAAATAACATAAAAATTAATTCCAACCAATGGATTTTCTACAATGGCAACTCAGAATTCCGCGCCCAATAGTATAATTTTTGAAATGTGTACGGAAATAAAATCGTAAAAACAATCCTTTTAGGACACACAAATGGTAAAGTAGATGAACAAAAGTAAAGTACTTGAAGAAAATATAACTTACATAATATACTTACCTTAAAAATTTTGATGCAGGAATAGGATACATCATTGATTTAATCAATTAACCAGGATATAGACAAAATTTTTAACATAGGAAATAATTTAAAAAACATTAACATATAAATACAAAAATAAACAGAAATTTACTAAATAACAATTTCTCACATTTTCAAGGATGTGATAAATCAATGTCAGTTATTGTTAAACTTTTCAAAAACATATTAAAGAGGTTTTATTGCTTTTTTAAACAAACTTAGCTTTTATAAGTTATTTCGTCTTTTAATATTTACTGATATAGTCATAAACTAGAACATTTACATGGCAGTTACAGATCGTGGTGGTTTAGTACGTGGGTTGAAAAAAACTTCTTAAACGATATTAAAAAAGAGAGGCGTAGTGTAGGTATACTTACGTATATAATTGTAAAATTAATTGATGTTTATGATTTATGTATGGCAGGATTCGCCACACGAATTAAAAATTAAAAAACACTGAACGATGTTTCAGATGTTTCCGCAGTGCCAATGTTTCACTATTGGTACTATGGAGCGTTGCAAATATCTTTAGAAAAAATAACCACTACCAATTGTTAAAAATCTAATCCTAAACGACAAAATATTTGTATTTGTAATATAAAACCAGCCAACAAATTGGTCTCAGAGAACCACTTCATATGCTGAATGGTGCAATTCTAACGGGGCACGGGACTTTTGTCCTACTATCTTCACAGATTCAAGTAAGTTCCACATGCGTTTGTGATGACAATGACACGTCCTCAAGGCACAATCCAGAGAAAAAGGCAACATGAAAGGCTACGCTAATTGCCCTTACATCGCACCTTAAAGATTTTTGAATTTAAAATTATATAACAAAAATTAACTTGTTTCATAGTAAAAACACAGATGCGTGTCTTGCGATCATCAGCAACCCAGGTCGGTCATGAGTATTTCAACAATATTTCGGTGAGGCTAGTGGCAGTGCCAATCGTGCTTTTACCTAATATATCGAGAAACGCGATAATACAGATTAACATTTAAACTATCTACTTATACGTAGACAAAACCTAAGAGGAAATGATTAAAAACGAGCTGGGCTTAAGTCCTTAAGGAATGAGAGTGAGTTTGTGTAGCGAATTAAAACAAGAATAACATATATTTTGTATCCTTAAAAATAATAAAACAAGTAAAATTATAACCCTTTAAAGTGTTCACTATGGTACTATTATAAAAAAGGAACTTATAAATCTTCAAATTGTGTTACATCACGAAATAAGTCGATGCATGTCGTCATTTAAACAAAAATGATGTAACAATAATAAAATTATGCAAAGCGAAATAAGAAACCCGTGTAGAATTTAAGGAATTCAAATGAAACGAACTGCAAATTCATTACCAATCACATCTGCTCGCCGTTCACGAACCACGAATCGCGATTCACGAATCACGAGTCAGTGTATAACTGAAGCGTGAAAAGAACGTGCGTGCTTGTGTTTAAATTTGGAATTCCTCCGTTTCGGAAATATGTCGTGTCCAATGAGGTGTGTTTTTTTATTAATATCACATTAATTTATTCATACTAATAATTTTACGATTTAAATTTAAAATGTCTTTTTAAATTCGTTCCGATACATTTATGTAGGTAATCTATAACTTTCATAAATTTCATATAACATTTAACGGTCCTGAATTCGATACCTACAGATGAGATATTTAAAGGACACAGGTTGATTTACGTATAAAAGTAATATTGAATATTAGGAAGTTTAGTTACAGGAACGATACTAGCCAAACTTACTTCCTACATCTAAATCAAGTCACCAATTTTTCAAAATATTAATTATGTATAAAATATTTTATTTTAAGGGATATAGAATTTGTCTGAACCACACTTTGCCTTGGCAGTTATGGGTATTAAATTTCAATCAGTCACCCTTATTTAAATTTAGAATGTAATATAAAAATAACCATAAACAACAGAAGAATATACTAATCATGAAATGTGACGCAATATTTTTGAGTAATATTGCGTTATTTAATCTATGAAATGTTAAACCTACTTTGTAAAATTTAGACGACGGGAAGACATTTGCTTTGCTGTTGATTAAATTAAAATTGAGCCATAAAAATTTGTCCGAATTTTCCCTTTAAAGTTGATTTCTTGATAGAAAGTGGCGATTGAATACTTTAATGAATAGAGTGATTTAATTTAAATGAATTACCAAGAAGTTAGATTCAACAATTGTGGGTTAAATACCCATATTCTGTGCGATATTTAATAAACTTTTGCATACGTTCAACCAGTTTTTAAAACATTTAACCGTAATGAAATGAGGGTAGTAGCTAAGCAACTACAAATTATTTCGCCAAGTTCTCCGCGGATTTTTGGACAGTGATCCCTGAAATGGCCACGGTTTGACACATGAGGATTAGTTGCGGGTCGGCTTCGATTGCGTCATTGCGGTTTTTGGGTCGACCTTCAAGCACTAAGGATGGAGTGTCCACGTTGAAATTCTAACTACCAGTTTTCTGTACTACACTAGCAGTCCTAAGACGTGGTGCTTCATCAGTAAACAAATAAGTAATCTCCTCAATTCGCGATAATCCATAATAAATTAATACTGTAAAATTATCGCATACAAATTTTCCTTATTTTTACACATTTGAATTAACGAATTGAATCTAATCTGAAAACACTCTATTGTTTTCGAATTCTAAATTCAAAAAGATGAAAATGTCACTGTGTGAGATTGGAAAATGACAATTGACTCGAAAAGAATGTCAATAACTATTTATTGACATTCTTTTCTTTTATTAATTGTGCAGTGCGCTGTATATAGGGCTCAGGGCTACGCTACCTATAAATTAGTGTTATTATAAAAAGGTCAAATGAAGGTCGAATTTCTGCTTTATAAAATTTCAAATTCTTTTTTTATAATACATGAGTCGTACACTAATGGCTCGCGGCCCTGGAATTGGGACTGTACTGTACGTTTGCAGTTTAAAATCTTTGAATTAAAAAAAATGTTTTACTCATTCTTACCCTCTCTATACGAAACCGTCAAAACCATTCCTACTTCCACATAGAAATTAATGAATGAAACGTGATAATCCATTTTTATATAATATAATAATAGTATTTAGTATTTATGTAATAAATAATAACGCACTTCTGACCACATTTTTCATTTTTGACCAACACAAAAAGGTTTTTATTGCAAATCAATAGTTCCTGTATAACTTTTTGGCACTGGCATTAATTGATTATGGATATTATTTCATATCAGTTTAATAGAAGATAATTAATGTTATTATAACTGACAAAATAGTGGCTTTTATACACATAAGATGAATTATAATCTTTTAATTCGGAATTGATCGACGTTTAATAAAACCAAAATGTGTTGCTGTAAATAAAGAAACGACATTTAATGTTCACTCCTACATTAATTTCCTATTTACATATTTTATAATTTTTATTAAAATGCATTTTTAACAACAATAGAAATTATTTACATGTAACATCTGTACAAAGAGTCTGTCAAACTTGAATTCAAAATAACACCATCTTCTCTACCTAACAAAGAGTATACAAATGAAAGAAAAACTTTTTCTTTACATACAAGTAATAGAATAGTGTATTTCGGTCCAAATAAAACAATGGACGAAATAAATATATAAGCTGTGCTCTACGGTGCTCTTAGATATAAAATTTAGTATAAATTAAAATAACTAATTAACACATATCTAATAATGGACTCTACAGTTATGAATTCGTGTAGGTTCCGTTTTCCAAACCGGTTGATCGCGGACCTGTTTCAGGTATGTCAAAATCATTTTATTACAATTACGCTTAAAATAAGTAAAATACACATATACTAAAACCGGGACAATTGTACGTAATTTGGCAGATTTAATGTCAGACCTTAAATGTAGGTCAAAGTGAAATTTTCGCTAAACCATAGTTTTTTTTGGCTATTTATTTTCCGTTGCTATTTAGTTAACTCTAGTGTTATAATTAATTGAATCAGGCGTTACTTTGAACGCCTTTTGGCGTTTCTCATCGAACGCTGTTCGTAGAGGCAACATCTCCTGATGATGCTCCGGTGTCGGAGCGAAACGTGCGTCGAGTGGTTGTGGGTTTTTCGCGGAGTACTGCTTTCATACTGGTCTATTGGGATTTTGAACTCTGTTGTTGTTGTTGTCCTATGACACCCCAGAGGTGCAGAGGGTCTCCACTTGTTATATTTTATATACTAATACTAGCGCGCAAGGAATTAAAATATAATATTATTTAAAATATTATTTTTAATATTACATTTAGGCTTCTTATTTTTATAGGTACATGAGTGTGAGAAGTGAGGACAAAAGAAAAAATAACGTCCTAACAATGATTAAAAATAAAATTATAAAAACGACCAAAATGTTTTCACTTCAACACCGCTAATGACTCTTAAATTAACTCTAGGACGGAATTCCTTCCTAGAGTTAATTATCATTTCATATTGTCAAGCCGAAAGAACTCTTTCAAAATAGAAGGAAGATTGAGCAAGTCAAAATCTAAATATTCTAACGGCTACAATTTCCATAGAAATGTAACTGCAACTTTCAATGTATTGACTATTATTTGGTATTCACGAGGTGGAGAACGAATTAAAATTTACATATAATCTGCTTCTATCTTGCCTTCGATGTTTGGTTATATATATTTGGGCATATTTGGTAGCAAACGTGAAGCTTGAAAAAAATACCAGATCATTCATTGATAAATTAATCGACTATAAAAACTGGTTTTGAGCAAGTTTCGAATTTCTGACGCGTGTTACGATTAGTGATAAGTGACCGTTATGTAATTCAGAGACGGGTCAGAAATCTTTAAAATCGAATGACGCCAACATTAAAATTACTAAGTTAAATTGTATAAATCAAAAAACATTTAATTAATAGAATCAGACGTTACCTTGCGGACGTCCATAGTACAAAACCCTTAAAGACCAATATGTAAGCAACCCACAAACACTCGAACGTTTCGCCTCGACACCGGAGCATCCTCAGGAAGTTGCCCCTTCGAACAGCGCTATTCGAAGATGCGCTGTAGACCAGCGTTAGGGTTTTAAACATTTCCGAACAGAATTATCGTGAAAATTAGGTTTTTCTGTACGTCATCAGCTCTTTAGATCTAATTTATATAAAATTTACGACCCATTAGGCTTTATTAGTGTTTATCAGTTAATCAGTTCAGTTTACCACCACCAGTTTACAACCACTACCAAATTTACCGGCGGTAGTTTGAAAATATATTTATTTGTAACTAGCTGACCCGACAGACGCTCTTTTGCCATAATATGATTTCTAGTATATCGTTAGTTCAATAAAAATAATTATCAGCGGGGATATGTTTATAATCATTCAAACAAGAAAAGTATGTTTTATTGAGGTTAATAAATTAATCTTTATTAAATTAACAAATATATTTTAATGTCAAAATAAAATAATTATGCCAAAAGAATTACAGTTTTCAATTAATAAATAAAAAATAGGGCTTGATCGTAGGCGGGTAAAAATGTAGTGTTGTATGTATTTTTGTATGCCGTATAATAAAAAAATAAGAAATATAGTCCAAAAAAATTTTAGGGATGGACCAACCTTAACATTTAGGAGGAAAAATAAGCCGTATTCGTAAGCCGATTCTCAGACCTACTGAATACGTATATAAAATTTCGGAAAAATCGGTCGAGCCGTTTCGGAGGAGTTCAATTACGCACCCCGCAACACGAGAATTTTATATATAAGATTACCACCGCCCAAAGCTACTCATATTCCCAATGCGCAACATAGGCAGAGCTTTTAAGCTTCTACTCCCTCTCTGCAAAGTAGAATTGTTCTAGAAATTTAACCGTCACTAGTATATTATCTGTGTTAATTAACTGCTGAGTCACGTCGTAATTAAAAACTTAAATGCAGTATAACTTAAACTTCCAGATCTGCGTTAGAAGACATAGGGCAGGACGGCAGCCACCTGGGAAATGAGGCTGGGATGCTGTATGGAGAATACCTGATGCTTGACAAGCTGCTCACTGCTCAGCGGATGCTCAGTGCCGAGACCTCGAAGCCTGTTCACGATGAGCATTTATTCATTGTTACCCATCAAGGTATTGTATTTTAATACAAATAAATAACGAATAAACTTGTGATTGTCGTGATAAAAGTACACAAAAGTAAACAAAGACGGGTTTCTTATATCACTTATAACTCGAGATCTGCCGAACCAATTTTCATGGTTATCAATTCGTTGGATTTTTCTCCAACCTGAATAGCAGAATACATCTTAAAAACAATGAAAACTCGATATGTGTAATGAATACCTAATCATTTCAATAAATGCTGATAATTGTAATAATTAAAAAATAATTAAAAACCGTATTAGCCATACCTAAGTTATGAAGCAAGTTTATATGCAGAAGAGTTGAAGTTGAATGAGTTTTTGATAAGTGCAGATATTTACATAAATTAATTGTCTATTTTATGTAAATAAAGATTGTTACTAAGATCCCATCATACCGACACCTTTACGAGAAAAAGTATTTTTGTTAGGTATAAAAACATTATATTCTGGTGGAGGTCATAGCCGTAAACAATCGTACATATATCAGTTGATATAAATAGTTACTCATCAATTATATTGAAATTTTAAAATTTTGCATAAGTTCAATGACCTACACACCTCAATCTTGTCCCATGTTTGGCAACCTTCCAGGAATACTATTCATAAACTTGAAACTCAAGCCCGAATCCCAAGCGTCCTTTATTATTTTTAAAATATCCTTATTTCGTCCTTCATCCACCAAAATACTCTTCAGCCCGAACCGGTAGTATCTTTCAAACTCTATTTGTTTTTGAATTTTGTATTAGCATTAATTATTATGTACTAGCATCGTACTCATCCGTAAGAGACACTAAACTAAATATAATTGTAGCTTGCATTTTCGTTGACATCCCCGCCGTTGAATTGTTATTTTTGAAAAATGGAATCGTTGTTTCTTGATAAAACACTGGCGGTGTCCTCCATTTATATTCTCCATATAATATGAGTGTCTTCAAACAACGATAAACCGAAACTAACATATGCAAATTCAATAGGACTCATTTCACTTAACAAAAGAGATTGTAGACAAACATCTGTGATATAACAATATATATATTATATATAAAACTCTCGTGTCACAGTTTTCGTTCCCATACTCCTGAAACGGCTTGACCGATTCTCATGTAGCTTTGTGAGCATTTTTTTAAAATTTTTAGGTTCTTTTTTTATGATACAACGTATAAAAATAACAACAACACTAAATTTTTACCCCTCTATGATCAACCCCTATTTTTTATTTATTAATTGAGAATTGAAATCACATGTATGGCAAAACAACGTTTGCTGGGTCAGCTAGTAATTATATATAATCGAGGGTGGCAGCAAATTTCATCAAACCTGATCCAATGTGTGCATAAAGAAAAACACAGATAAACTTCGCTTTTATAATATTATTGAGATAAGATAAACTTTTCCAGCATACGAATTATGGTTCAAGCAGATAATCTTCGAAGTGGACTCCGTAAGGTCAATGCTGAACGTGGAAGGTTTGGATGAGGGTCACACAATGGAAATCCTCAAAAGAATGAATAGAGTTGTTCTTATATTGAAGGTAAATAAATAATCTTGTTCTTTTACTTACAAATGTTTTCAAAGCTAGACTAACTTATGAGAAACTAGATATCAAAAAACATGTTTTTTTTTTAATGCACGCTTTACATCAACGGACCAAATTGATAATACTATGATAGTATTTACAATATCTGCTTATTTTTACGAAAAGTTTTTGACAGAATTAAAACCGGCTTGACATTGACATAAACACTTTTCGTCGCTAGTTTCTTCGTGTTACCAAAAATTACACTTAAAAACGGTATACTATACTAATCTATATTTCTAAAATAACTAAACTGCTATTAATTCGAAACCTGTATCTATATATAAAATTGACAATGGAGAATGTTAACTAATTTTAATTATTAGCACTCCATATTCTCTGTCAAAAATAAAAAATACTAGTGAAAGAATTACTTCGATATGTCAATTAGTCTCCGATTTAGAAGTAAAACAAGTTGTAACCGTACGGTTACGGTGTGACGTCATCGCACAACACGCTCCGTCTGGTTCACTCAGTCAGCTCGCGGTCGCGCGCACGTGCCGTTCAAATTATACCTAAATACTTTTAAAAATGTCCAATCCAAATACTAGGAAATGCCTAAATGTAAAAATACAAGTACTAGTTCTCCGGAAAAGTTGTTTTTTATAGTTCCAAAGTGTTTTCCATTGTGTTTCTTCGCGACTTCCTTTTCTAATATTTTTTCTTTCTTATAGCATTCGAAGCATTTGAAGCTGTTATATGTCCTTAGCGCATTTCAAACCACAAATTTGATTCTGATTGAGCTCTTTTACTTTAAGATCTTGATTCCGTCATTTCGTTCTTACAAAATGTTATAAAACTTTCGATGTCAAAATCAACAGGATTTTTTGATAAGATTAATTACATAATGAATAAACATCTTTGTAACTTCTTTTTTTTACACATTAAATGTGAAAGAGAATACTCTTTTTGAAGGTCTCTAAGCTTTAATACTACTTTGTCAAAAGAAAAATGCATTCTGACGATCTAAATGAAGTGCTTTACAACTTATACCAAATGCTAAAGCTTTAATCATTTTCAGTGCTGTACCAATACCTGAGAGCTTAGATTTTTTCCAATAACACTTCGTAGCAGTCGTTGAAGGCTTCAATGATGTAGCCACATTAAAAATGCTATAGTATATTAACAGCCACCGCCATTGGCGGCACAATCATAGAAAGTTACATTTAAAATTTCTTGATCCTTTTCATTAGGAAACGGGGGCGAAGATGCTGGCGGAAGCTAGTTTGCAATAAATAAATGTTCATTCATTTGTATTCATTTAAATTAAGAAAAGCAGTACCTACCTATATATACCTTGCAATAACTACAAAACTATAATACATATTTGTAGTCTTTAACGTCAAAAGTTAATGATAGGTAGGTACTTCTACTATTTGGGTTGCATTCTTCCATTACGACTTAAGTTGGATATTTTGTTTAGATAAAACGATTTAGAACAGATAAACTGTTAAGCATAAGTAAGTAAGTAAGGTAAAGTATCCGATTACCCTTTTTCGAATCCTTCATCGAATAATATTTACTATTATTAGACTATTAACTTAATACGCGAACCAAAACCAACACAAGAAAATACTGCGTAGACTATTTATTACACCTACTATAAACGGTCACCGTTGGCGACTTCATACTAGGCGCGTTGTGAAATGACGTCACTTGACTGTTAGCGGGACTCGGTATTTTTCGAAACTTTAAATGCCTATAAAATCAAAACTACTAGGTATTTTTGACTTCAACAAAAACTAGTATGTTTGTAAACATACAGGCTTTACTGAGACAACGTTTCAAGCGATTTGGCAGACCTAGTAACATTCTCCATTGTAAGATTAAATTTCTAAAATTATACTGAACACATATAGCCATCACAACAGAACATTAAACAATAATTAGGTGAGAAAATATGTAAATCGATAATAATTTTTGTTCGTGGTTTCGGGTAGTACGCCTAAGACGATATAGTTTGGCTCGAGAGAGTTCAAAGGATCAGTGTTTATATATTTATATTTTATTTGGTAAAGGACCAAATAAAATGTCACCTGATATTCAAGGATTCTGTCCGTGTTTAATTATTCAATAAGTTTATATATAAATATTTTCTTTTTAGTATTGATAAGAAGATATCGCAAACCTATTTCGTAATTTCTTAACTATATTATCAAAGAGACAAACAAGACTATTATGCAGAATCGTCATAATTATGCATTTTTATTTAATTCATTCTACAAGATATATTTAAATACATAATATATTATCATCCTTCTACTGTCTGTGCATCTGCGACTGACAACTCATGAACCGTGATATTTTGACAATTGACATGTTAACAGATGATATATCTCTGCTGCCGCTATAAAAATCAATAATTTAAAAGGGTTTACCTTCCAACGATAGTGTTTTTTTTTAATATACCTGTACCTTTCGTACGCGAATCCGACTCGACTTGATTCATGTGTAAGCTAATTGAAGATGTAAAATACTTTTATTATATTTATATTTATCTGGATAATAAAAATACAAAACTATTAAATATCATTAATAAAGACAATCATCGTGACTGTCTTTATTTCTTAAGACGTAACAGTGGCTTAGTGGTGCGTTCTCAAGTCTAATATCGTACGTTTGATTCCCGACTATGTATTCTCGTTCTTCGTAATTATCATGGCATAAGAAAATTTACAATTTATACTTAATCATTTACTTGAAGAAGAAAGCATTTACTTCAGGTTCTACTTTAGGAGCTAACTGTTAACAAAAAAGATTTTTGAAATGTGTTTACTCTGCCCACAAAACTCAGGGCAAACCGGGTAAAAACTAGTCAAGTTATAGCTATATTCCTCACACGAAATCAAAGTATTTGTCTCAAATAGGCCCGCTATCTGCTGACTTTTGACATCGGAAACGTATGTTCAGATAAACTTTAACGACGTATTAAAACATTAAAAATATATGAATCATTGAGAAAAAAAAACAGGTGCTCAGAAATATTTTGAAGGGATCCTGTGTCAGAGATTGTAATAAAAATAATCGATTTAAAACAAAGATTAACATTAACACGACCACGTTTTTTGCATAGGTGGTTTTATTTTTATTTTAACCGTAAGGTTCAACAGGTATCAACAATAGTCTCTTTGGTTGGAGTGCTAATAATTTATATGAGTCGAATCATATATGAATTTTTGAGTCAAATTTTGGTATTTTAATTGCTATAATCACTGGTTCAGCTAGCCATACTTATAATCTATCATATTGTATCGTAAACCCCCCAGTGGTGATTTTTTTAAATAAACATTAGTTAGCAAAAAAAATTTTTTTTTGCTCATAGAAATTATATAAGGAAATTTTACTACTGCAAATACTAACGTCGTGTATTGAATTATAGGAGATACTAAACGTATCAAAAATCACTCATTCAGCCATAAATTCATATTGATGTTTTCATTAATAAATAATTGATCACAATTGCGAATCAATTGCTTCGTAATTTTATCTGATAGCTTTGTTTATATATAACAGATAATAATGCTGTTACCGTCTCAGTAAATATTGAATTAATATCACGCGTCCATAAAATATATATTTCTAAACAATTCACATTTATTATCTGATTCTGTGCATTTTTATAAAAAGCTATAACGAAAAGCGATTCGTTAGCGCTCAGTACGATTGCGATTGGTCAATGAATTGACACGTGATATGACGTCATCTGTTTGTTGTTTTCAAAGAGTAATATCGAATCGTTATGCCTTACGTTCACAACTAAAAAAGAGGTTAGTTTTTATTATGGAATTGCCCATATAGGTAAAAAAGGAATTTATTCAGTCAAGTCTTAATAATAAAAATACTTTATTGCACACATAAAACAGAAAAAAAACTTATAGTATAACTTAAAAACATAAATAAAAATGAACTTATTATGAACTTATAATTAGTCTTACCTCTAATTATGACCCATAGCATGTCAAATTTTGTTATTTAGACGTGCCAACGCTGGATCGTGCTCTGTGTTATACATTCTTTCAATGATAATAATAATGCTCTTTATTTTGGGCAAAAATGCCTATATCATATATATAAAACTACAACTAACCACTCCTAAGAAATACAATTATACCAAAATATTCGAAGGCATTATATTTGATTAATAATGTGATTAATAATAATTTATGGGCACAATTTTTTACACACTGTCTGTTAGGCTCGAAATAAGCTGCTTTTAGCTTGTATTATGAATTCTAACAAAATAAATAGTACATACATAGATAATTTATATCCAGACCCGAAACATTTTTGCTCATTACAGACAGTTTCGGGGATCGAACTTGATCGAACTACTCAGACGTCAAATGAATGCTTATATATTGCAAAAATATCGATTGAACACATGATCGGAAATATCTGGGTATAGACAATAAGCAATAATTGCAAATATTAAACTACTGTGTCTCAACTTTGTGTTTGCGTTGTGATAAAACAGATTATTTTAGTTAAAATCTTTTAATTACATTTGCGTTTTAAGAGTTTTTAAACTTTATTGAAAGACAATCACAAGTATGATCATTCATTTAAATGTATTTAATTTTCCAGCTGCTAGTTGACCAGGTGATGATCTTAGAGACGATGACACCTCTGGACTTCATGGATTTCAGACAGTATCTGCGCCCAGCTTCCGGTTTCCAGAGCCTACAGTTCAGGCTCCTCGAGAATAAGGTAATGAAAATATTCATATAGAGAAATTCAACAGTGGTATTCATATAACGTACAGCTAAATCAATAATAATATACATAAGAAAGTCGAAAGTAATTATTAATAATAAAAAAAATTGAGGCCAAATAAATTTAAATCAATACAGTATTATACTATCTTATTCAAAACGTTCTTTGCGTATTCGGTGTTAGAGCGAGGAAAATAAAACAAAGATCTACAATACGAGAATGGTGCAAGGAAGTACAAATTTTCAACATTTTCCCAGATGTTTATTTAAATATGTACCGCCAGCACAACATACCCAAGTAATTTATTCATAGATTACTTATTATAAATTTCGTCGCGAAAACCATTTATAGGCGTACGAAGAAGATTATAAGAAATAATCTTATTAAAAGAACATAATATTGTATTAAAAACAACAGAATGTTAAAGAATCCAACATTAAAATTATTTGAAGTAAAACAAATTGATTAAAATAAAAACATTATTATTTAATTCTTTCTGGCATATTTTTTTCTTAAAGATATTAAAGGAGTCATAAAAGATGACAATGTTTAATTTATGATTGTATGTGTTATAAGAAATATTACCAGATTCTTATATTACACGCATTACATAAGAATTAAATTTATTTGTCTACCGTGACCATGCACGCTGTAAAGCACACGAAACGTCGGTAAAATTAAAAAAAAATTCATATACCTTAATTTTGTAAAATACATCACTTATCCGTTAACAAAGTGTTTTTATTTAAATGAGTAATAGTTATGTTAATAAAAGACAAATTTATTATAGTTTTGCGGGTGTGTTGAGACGCAGAGTCTAAATGTAGAACTGCACACGTTTTAGATAGCGTCTAAAATGTTACTATGGGAGAATTCACTAACTTCTAATAATTTCTTATAACTAGTACATTACCTTTTGAACGCAGGCCGCGAGCGGGTGAGCAACAAAAATGATATTGGTCATTCATATCCCTTGTAAGTGATAGTAGTGTCTTTTTAGAGAAATAAAAGTCTTAAACCTTGAACCTTAGAACTCCATCTTCACTCGCCACCGTTTACCATAGTACGAAGATCCTCGCCTCCACAAACATGCCGGATGCACTGCAGAACCAATGCATTAAATTTATATAATTACTCATTATACTCTGAATTAATTCACGTCTATATAAACGTAATGTTTTAAAAAGAAGGGTTTATGTGGTAAGTGTTTGTAAGCGATCATACCGACGCGACGGCCCTTAAATCTCGAACATTGTCAAATTTTTCTTTATAATTAGGAAACCAAAAACCAATGTATAGATGATATTAACATATGAATATATTTCTATTTCAGTTGGGTCTCAAGCAAGCTCTGCGTGTCAAATACAATCAGCACTATCAAACTGTGTTCGGAGACGACCCGGAAGCTATGGAGGCATTGAAAAAGTATGCGTTGAATTATTGTAATACTCTCAGTGGGGAGATTGACTAAGGCCCATTCAGAATATCTTTTAAAATAACATCTGTTCGATAATTTTTTCTTCTAATAGTTTTATTTGATTCATAATACTCCCATATTTTGAATTGAGTGTTATTGGAATGCATGCAGAATTTCAATCAAACAAACATTAAGCCTAAATCAAAGTACGCGTCTCGTTTCGTTCATTTTTGTCTGGCAATCCAACGCCACCTTCTTGCCATTTTAAACCGTGCATTCAAAAGGTTATAAATGAACATACGTAATAATATATGAGAGACAAATAGAAGATATAAAACAATATATCTTATATATATGTTACTATATAATATGAATTTTAAATAAATTATCATTTTTTATTGTAGTTATGTATATATTCCACACCAGAATAGCTCCTAGATGATATATATATGGTACTCATATATTTAAACAATTTAAATGTTATTAAGTAAAACATCATAAATTGTAGCCTGTGTTATTTTGATGTAAAAGCTATATAAATGTAAACTTTCGTTAAAATCCATTCAGTAGTTATGACGTGACAGATTCACTAACTACCATTAGAATCCAATACCACTTAATCTTTCGCATTTATGATATATATGCACTTATTAGTCTCAAATCAAGATTTTATCCCAACATTATAAGCAGCCTATCCCTTAAACAGAACAGAAAAGAAAAATTTAAGATATTGCGGTATGAACCATTAAGGATTACTACTTTCAGATCAGAAGAAGAGCCAGCACTGCTAGCGTTGATTGAGCGCTGGCTGGAGCGTACTCCCGGCCTAAACACACAAGGCTTCAATTTCTGGGGGAAATTCCAGGCTGTGGTCGACAGAGTTTTATCCGAAGATATCGAAGAGGCTAAGGTAAATTTATCTTAACATCAGCGTCTGTATCAATACAGATTATTCACAGACGGTATAAAGGAATAAAGCAAATAATTGTAAAATATTTAGCTATTTGAAGTATTCGTCTTTTAATAACATAACTTATTACTTTATTAACGGATTTAAGTTATGTATTTTTGCAAAAGTCGATACCAACTCCGGGGCAATAAATACAGATAACACATAACCTCTCTGCAGCTGTGACACTTATTTTGACAATTAACACCTTTTCTCTGCAGTCTACCGTGACCGTAACCACGCACACTGTAAAGCGCGAGAAACGTCGGAAAAATATATTTAATTTTGCAAAAATACATAAATCCGTTAATAAAGTCTTTATTTGAAGTAATTAAAAGTCTTAAGATTAGAACAATTTAGCGGCTTGACATGACGAATGACGTTACCTCGTTGCGTTTGTGTTTTAAAAACCTTTTCGACGAAAGTATTTTATTGTATTTTTATAATTATTACTACTTTTACCACTGATTACTTTTATATAAACTGACAAAAATTCCTCGTCGCCAGTTTGAATAGAGACTGATCCAAAAAGTAAACTAATTAATGGAATATCTAGGCTTATATTACTGATCGGATATCATTTCAGAGTTCAAAAATATATGCATAAATACCGTATATACGTACGTACGTCTCATTATGTCTTTGCACGGTGCATTCTTAACTATTTATTTATTCTATATATTTATTGCATCATCTGTGAAAATGTCAACAATCAAAGACTGAAAAAGACAGCCTTTTGAGACTGTGAAGTCTTAGTAATGAGGTCTTTGTATTGTTCCAGCGGGAGCCTCACGAAGAAGTCCGCCGTCACCGGCTCCAAGATATAGAGAATCGAAGAGAGATATACCGCTCCATTTTTGATCCTGCCGTCCATGATGCTCTACGATCTAGGGGCGAAAGGAGGTCTGTCATTTAATTCTTCTACTGTAAAAGATCTATATTTTTTTCTTTTATTTTAAAGACTTCTTAAAAGGGCTAGGAATGAGACTTGACCTATTATCTATGCCTAATATTTTTAGGCCCATAGACTAAAGAAATTATTCTGGAATTGGCTTATTTTAAAAATAGAACATATTATCTATTTCATTTGTCAATGCAGTTGATAATAAAGACGCAATTACTAAAAACTGCAAAGGTATGTTATTCTACGGCTACTAGTGAGTTAAAGCTTTTATTAGTCACAATTTGATTATGGGTATCATTATGTGCTAAATTGTGTAATTTTTCGTCACAACTGCTATGGTATATACCTAAGAGAAAAGTCTTGAATTACATGTGTATGACTGTCCGCGGGAAGCAGCTAGTTTAATATAATAAAATAATCGTTAGAATATTAATATAAATAGAACTTTCTGCAGCGAGAACTTTACTATTCCGAGGCTTCAAAACGTACCATTTATAAATGGCCGGCATCATACTCGTAATCTCCCGCCTACTCGTTCGCTGCCAATCTCATAAAACACAATTATTAATTTTTTATCCAGGAACATAATAAGATTACGTCATTACAATCAGTTTTATTATCTGTGATCGCTTCGCTCGATTCGCTCACAATTTTATGAAAATTTATTAATGTATTACTTTCTAATTATAATTAATAGAATCAGGCGTTACCTTGCGGAAGTCCATAGTACAAAACCCTAATACGCCAATATGTAAGCAGTGACTTCCTGAGGATGCTCCGTAGTCGGGGCGAAACGTAGAGTGGTTGTGAATTATTTCTTTCTAATATGAAGTTTTATTTATCCAGGCTATCTCACAAGGCGCTGCAAGGTGCTATCATGATAACGTTTTACCGCGATGAGCCCAGGTTCTCACAACCCCATCAGCTCCTGACCCTCCTGATGGATATGGACAGCCTCATCACCAAGTGGCGATGTGAGTATGATAGACGCAAATGTCAAAATCATGTTTTATAGTCTGTTTAATGTAATGTGACTAATGGTTTAATGTGTTTGACAGCTCGCCCTTGCAGATTGTAAATTGCATTAATATTGCATAGAAATGTTATACGTAAAATTGTTTTTAAAACTACTTAAATTTCTTTAGTGAAAATAGTTTATTAGTGTCAGCGTTAACATAAATCTAGATCTTGCATATTTATACAACATTTACATAAAGTTAGATAAATGAAGCCTTTAATATTGTCTTTTATTAACATACCTATTACTCATTAAAAAAACACTTTGTTAACGGATTAAATTATGTATTTTACAAAATTTGAGCATATTACATGATTTTTAAATTTTTCCCGATGTTTCTACCGTCTACCGTGACCACGCACGCTGTAACGCACGCGAAACGTCGCGAAACATTTAAAGATAATGTAATATACTTAAATTTTGTTCAATACATAGCTTAATCCGTTAAGAAAGTGTTTTTCTTTAAATAAAGCCTTTATTTCTAGTTAAGCTAGATTATTACATTTTTTTACTTAAGTTAAACGATTTTAATTATATATAATTAAGCAACAATAACTAATCTATAATCTATCTCCCCTAAATCTTTCCGTTTTATTCTATTTTATTCTTTTAGTCATCCAACCTGGGCCAGATTTCTGTGAAAATATGTCTATCTAATCTAATTTGGTCCAAGCGGGGTCCACTGAGTTAAAATTCTTGCCCACCTTCTTTCTTTATTACACACGGGGCACGTTTAATCCCCATTTTAGCTGTCTAACACACCTCATTGTGCTTAATTCTTATTAATTTCCCTATGGCTTTGTTACTGACCCTGTCTGCTAAATATAGATCTTTTTATTTCATAACAATAATCGTTAATAAAATATAATACAGAAATCTAAGATAATACAACACAAATGATAAATATATACTGACATACGTTTACATAGCACCCAGACCACAGCTAATACATAATTTTTCGCATTTGCTGAACACAAGCATGGAGCCCCTAGTTCATTTATTGGTACTTGGGATCCAATGTTTCAACTGCACACACAAGAATATATTACCTCTCTTCTAATATAATTTTATGTATTCATACAATTAAAGCAATACTGAAATATTTTCTAGACAATCACGTGATAATGGTACAACGTATGATTGGCTCCCAGCAGCTCGGCACCGGCGGATCCTCTGGCTATCAATACTTGAGGTCTACACTGAGGTATAACCGTGACAATTGAACACTTGGGAATAATTAAGGCATCTCTAATAACTCTTAAATGAGTTTTGTCTCTTTCTATCAAAATGAGTTATCGGTGTGACGTAGAAGAGATTTTATATGACTAGCTGAACCGGCAGACATTGTTTTGCCATAAATGTGATTTCTAGCAATCATTTGTTTAGTTCAATAAAAATAATTATGAGCTTTAAGTGTCCGGGGATAATTAGGTTAGTAAATTAATCTTTATATGACACGTTTATCGGTTTATTATAGCAGGGACATCTATTGAATACTTACTCAATCCAGTCGAAAAATATCGACATCTGTTAGTATCTGTTGGAGTTAACAGATAATTGTGACTGTCAATTAGTTATACACAAATAATTACAATAAAATAAAATTGCGACTATAATTAAAGTACTAAGCTGTCTCTTAAGTTGGACCAGACTGCTCACGGTGTGCCAATTTAATTTAAAATCGGTTAAATAGGAGTCCATCGCCGACAAACATCGTGACGGGAGATTTATATATATTCAGATTGTAATGGTGCTTTAAATACGTTTTGCCGAAATTTTAGATAAACTTTGAATTTACAGCGATCGTTATAAAGTGTTCCTGGACCTCTTCAATCTGTCCACGTTCCTTCTACCTCGGTCTCTCATCCCACCTTTGGATGATGGGATGAAGCGGGACTTAAATCTAACTTGGGGGGAGCAAGTTAAGGAAAACGAAAGGAACTCTGAAAATGGATTAGCAAACTCAGATTTATAGATTAACGCTAGTTCTATGTATCAGTCACAATTTCCGTGGTAAATAAGTAATCGAAGTGTATAGTGTAAAAAAGTTTTTGAAGCCAATTTTGTCCTTTCATTATTGCAAATTTACAACAATTTAAGCCGTTCAAAGATTGAAGTAAAATTTCGCGCTTAAATGACTGTCAAAAATTTGTTAACACGCTAATGTCAACTGTCACTAATATTTATTCACCTTTACTTTATGAAGAAAGCGATCATAGATAATAAAACTGACTGTCATGACGTAATCTTGTAAGTCCCTGCCTAAAAATTAATTGTCTTGGTTTAAAAATAATTTTATAATTAATATAATAATTTTCAATTTGTATGTTATCCGTATCGGGAAAAAATATATTTTTTGTATAATTACGACTGGTCATAGAACATGGTTTCTTAGAGGACATGTATACTAAGAGTTCCTAATGTAAATATTCGGGAATGATTTTTCAAGATAAAATGTGTTATGCCAATATTTATGTATATTGTTGCGAATGTTTTATTAATGCAGAATTAAACATGAATTTCATTAAAAAATGTATTTTACTTTCTATTTGTGTTAAGCTGATAAATAATTTTACGTTAATATTTTAAATTGATTTAATCCAGTGTTTTTCAACCTTTTTCATGATGCGACCCCCCTGGTATAAAAATAATATTTCGCGACCCCCTTGACCTTCGGTTTATTATCATGTATGTCTTTAATTTTGGTTTTTTAACTAAAGTACCCATTTTTTTCGACCTCTGGCGACCCCCCTACAGAAGCTTCTCCACAGGTTGAAAAACAATGATTTAATCGATTGATTTTTCGTACTTAATATATGTAATTGTGTATTGATCACAAGACAAAAATACACTTTAATTGAAAAATAAAAATACAAAATTCAGCTGAAATTATTTATTCAAACGAGTGCATAGTTCTGGAAAAAGTTAATAGACAATTTTTGATCATAGTATTAAACTAAACAGATACAACATTTGGCGCGTCATTTTTTTCGGCGCCAAATCTGTAGACGACTTTATGGTCGTACAAGTTTCCGGGTGTTAAAATTGCATTCGGGAAGTTACTATGATTGACAGCATCGGGGTAGTTCTGGGTTTCCAAACAAAAGGCACCGTGACGTCTGTAACCCACACCATCTCGTCCCACCAAAGCGGAGTCAGTAGGGGCAGGTAGAAAATTGCCAGTGTAAAGCTGAACGCCGGGCTGGTTCGTGTACACTTCAAGATATCTTCCTGATTTTGGATGAGTCACCCTAGCCGTGAAGGTGAGATCCTGTGACACAGAAAATGATTAATGGATATTTAAAAAACCGACTGTGCAACACGACTGAAGTGAAACTATATGTGTGTGTCTACATATATTAATTTTCTACAAATATTTAAATTTTATATTTTCACACTAGCTTATGGTTTGAGAAATGAAATATGTTTTCGAATTAGACGGAATTTATTTGGCTGAGAGGAAGGGAGAGGGAATATGTTCGCTCGAACTGCTTTTTCTTGCGTATATCCCCCACTCATCTGCCATTTTACTCGCCCGATCACACTTTTCGTAACGCTTGCGTCACGCGTTCGCCAGCCAGCTTTTCTTTGTCTTTGCCAGTCTTTTATTGACATAACTGTTACTCATTTCTCAAAACACTTTATTAACGAATTTCAGTTATGTATTTTTGCAAAAATTTAAATATATTTTACATTATTTTTTAAAAATATCCGACGCTTCGCGTACTTTACAGTCATTTTTACTTAATAAAATATCATTGTTACATATCAATAGTACGCAAAGCTATCGCATTGGGGGAAAATATGCTCCAGGCTCGTATAGTCTACCCACTTTTAGTAGTGTGTAAATATGTTCGTAACCAAATATTCAGCTAAATATCTGAGTTACCTTATTACTGAAGCGATTGATACAAAAGTTGTCGTCAAACAAAAGCGCACCCTTCTTCATCGCGTCTCCCAATCGAATGGGCACGCGCAGATCGAATGGTGTACCCCCTACTTTCAGGAGTCGGCCAGTGGGTATAGACCCCGCGTCTGTTTCGGTGATTCTATAAACGTATTTATATATTATTTATGTTAAAATTCTTATTCTGCTTGTATAAGAGTACTGAGATTATATAAGAGTATAATCAAAATAGATTCTACTATTAACTGTTATTTTTGCAATATTTCTTCGATTAAAAATGAGATTTCTTTTAAAAATATTTTCTTCATATAACGTGTATTATTGAAAAAAGAGAAAAAACATTTTTCTTCTAAAATTGTGATATTTAAGCAAGTTCTGTAAGTAGTTTCTAGAAGTAGTTCTTAGAAGAACAGCGTTGGATGCCTTTAGTGCTTACGATTTTTTTCTCGGAGTATTCCTATTACAGTTTTGCACTAAGAACTTCCGCAAGAACGCCTTTGATTAATGAAAAGTCTTATTAAGTTGCCTTCTTAATTGGAATAACGATAACCTTACCTCGTAAATGTTTTAAATTTTATATTTGCATTTATTACGCAATTACATTTCTAGTTATATAATACCGAACACGATATCACTCAACTATAAAGCTTAGGTCTTGTCTTCCTAAGGTTAAGGCACTTAACCAAACAAATAGTGTTATATAATTTGGATTTTTCTAACCGGTCAGCGTTCATCATGATGATATGGTCAAAAAGTCCCTCCGCTCCTGCGTCATGTCCCGCCAAGTTAAAGTAGGAATGGTTAGTCAAATTAACCACAGTTTTCTTGTCCGTGCTGGCCACAAAGTTGACATGAAGCTCATCATTCTTCACCTCATATATCACGTTGGTGATGAGATTCCCAGGGTAATGCTCCTCACCATCTTTTGAGAGATAGCTGAATATCACTTTGTTCCCGTCCACTGCGGTGTGCCAGTTTACCTGTTTTGGTATGCAAACAAAAAATAATGTGTTTTTATAATCAAAACATCACATGTGGTGTTACAAATCTTTAAGGGTTTAAACTGTCTGATAAATTAACAGATGATAACCAATAAATATGTGTATCAGACAAATGTATACCGTGCCGAACCTGGTACCCTTTACTCTAAGACCACTAAGCCAACGTGTCAGAAAAAAATAATTTCTAGACCAAAATGACCAGAACTATTTCTGAAAACTATCAGAAACTCTAAAACTATAGTGTATCAGAACACAAATTTTTTGATGCTCTGCTGGTGCTTTGCTAGGTTCAGATATACCAGCTTTGGTCGTCATTAATAAGTCTAATGTTATGTTATGAACATTGTTTGTCTCAGTTTAGAATAGAATTCTTCACAATCACATACCTTGTCAAACCCAAAGATGCCACCATGAAGATGGTCTTTACCTATGTTTTTAGCCACTTCATACGTTTTAGCGTCAATTTGAAAGGTGGCGCCACCTATCCGGTTGGCACATCGCCCAACGGTGGCGCCTAAGTATGGTGTATTCTTTGTAACATATCCTTCTATGTCATCGAATCCCAGTACTACGTCTTTTGCCTCACCGTTCTTATCGGGGACCTAATAAATTTGTTATATATAAGTATAAGCTACACTTATTGTTGCCCCAATACAACTGTTAAATATATACTTTTTAAATAACACCCAGACAGCTAACAGATATTGTCTGTACCGTGACATTCTGTGGGGCATGAATGTCGAACTTGAAAGAATCAAGTATTTAGAAATAGCTATCTCACTCACTTGTATGGATTGTATTATGGCTCCATAAGAGATAACAGAGATAGATATACCGCTGTCAGTGTACCAAGTGAATTTCCTCACTGGTTCGTTCTTGAATGTACCGAAGTCCTCCTCAGATAGATGCACCATTTTCAACTGTAAATAAGATCGTTTGGTGTTCGTGATAAACACAATATGATGTATTGTTTATTGAAATGTAAATAACTTTATTGACTTTTTGCACTCATCTAAAGTACATACTCTTTTGTCTCTGGTATGTGATGAAAGAGATTAAATTTAAAACAGTTCAATTAGATATTTTTTAAATGAATATGTTTTGTGTATTGGTAAGATTACGGTGTTATACGTAACTTTGAAAAGGGTTTATTATAGATTACCTTTTATTTTTTTGATTAAAATATCGTAACACTTCTTCACGAAATATGTTCTAGAACAAAAATTCGAAAATACAACATAATCTATTTATAGTCGAATAACCCTAAAACATGTTGATAAAATGCGGTTGTTTTATCATACATTTAACCACATTTATCAAAGTAAATTTTCAAATTTACCGCGATATTAATGTTTAAAATAATGATATACCGGTTTTCGTTTCTTTTAAAACTTAACACTGACAAAACGTACTCCACGTATATATAACAAAACTTTAATAATTTATGTATTACTTTAATTATTTTTATGATAAAAAAAGTGTCTGTATAGTATTAAAATTTTTAAACGTTCACTAAGCTTAGATTAATAACTATTTATACACAGTTCTATTACATTATTTAAAAACAAATATTACAAAAATTTCTGTGAAATATTTATTTATGATACTCACAACTGAAGCACCTTATTGTTCGATAAGAATTATCTTTTAACAATTGATATTTTAACGTGAAGTTCTGTATGACGCGACTCGCATCTATCTTCACGGCGAACATTGACCTTGAGGACATAAGAAATTCTCAACACTAGAATACATTATGCATAACTCTTTTATGTCATATTTTTATATGAAATAAAAGATCATAAACCTAGTTTTGGTGGCATGAATGTCCGATTTATAATAAATACTTATATATTAATTCATAACTCAATTGAAGATAATATTGTATGAGGACATCTTTTATGGCCCCGGTATCTGTGTATTTTATATGATTAGGATGTGTACGGGATCTAGGGAGTATCGTACCTTTATGTCGTCAAATAATACATAAAATTGACTGATTAAATGTTTTACAATTAGTTTGTATGTTATTAGAATCGTAGATATATTTGAGTATGTCTATTTAAGCTAGTATAGGCTACAAATTATTCGAAAATTCCTTTCTTTTTTATTGTTAATTAATCAACTAGGTTAACAGTTCAACGTTCACAACCAATTCGTTGTTGCGATACGTCTTATTATTATTTTATTATAAAAGTTTTGTATAAAAGAATTACTTAGTTAATGAGGGGGTATAAAATAAAACACAAATTAAAAAAAAATTGTAATCAAAAATTTTATAAAACTAAGGCACCTTTTGAGTGTTTTCGCTTAATCCATATTATTTTGGAATGTATGCGATAATAAGAGACGATTACTAAATATATGTAATACAAAATAGGTCTTGAAATTATCTGTGGTGCATGGGGTAAATACAATCTGTCTTAACTTTTTTTTCTATCAAGTTTCATTCAGGATCATTTATATGCTGTCGTTTGCCGACAAACCAGAAGACTTAACAAAATGAACAAACAGAAATATGTCTGCCTCATACCCACAAATCTAACTTCACTAAACAAAAAAACAAAACTTCCACTTGAATAAAAAACAAAAATATTTTTCGTTATTTTGGACGGAGTTTTAGTCTCAAAAGATTATTATGCAACATTTATAATATTAACATTGATATAACGCTTATAATATTCGAAATAACGATCTGGTAAACAGATCAAAAACGTGGGTAGCTGCAAAAAATATATATATGTACCTAAAAAAATGTGAGTATTAAAACAAATTTCAATATTGATATAACTTTTGTGACACGAATATAACAGCCTAAAAACTGGCAAGAAATTACTTTAGAATGCCCGAATATGTCAAATAATCTTTAAGCAATATTCACAGTATAAATTCGTTGATCTACCTTAAACCTAAACTTCCACTTAAACACCCTAACACATAGAAATACAGCTGTCCCTTTCACGCTGTATATAATAAACAGAGACAGCACTATTTAAATGCTTTGTCATGGATCATACGGGCATTATTAGGTACATTAAGAATCAGTCTCCCTTTAAAAGCTTGGAATTGCTTCTACCTTTTCTTAATTAAAATATAACAAACTCCTAATAGGATAAACAATAGTGGGTAGTTAGCAAAGTTCGATGATGTTGATGTGAGATTATTAAATCTACCCTCGGTTTTACACCGTGACATCCACTGATGCCACCTCATTGGCCAATCCGCAAGTATTGCCGCCAATCGCCAAGTGAATATAACCACCCAGCCCAAAATTTGGTCCCCAGGAGTTCTTCGCGATGTAGTATGGCACATCGGCTGATAGATCGTAGCCAACTAATTCCACTGCATGGTTCAAATCAGTTGGGCTTCCGCTAAATAAACAGAAATTGTGATTGTATTTAATATTCAAGTCCCACTTTTCCCCACCTTTAAGTTAGATGTACAAATAAATATTGTTTAAGTTTATATTAGAATTAATAATTTTACATTTAGTTGGTTATAATAAATAAATAAACTTTCGGATAGGCTACACCCGTCCTAATTGTGATAGTATTGAATGTGAAGTGTTCAACTTCCGGGTAGGCTACACCCGTCTTAATTGTGAGTGTCTTAAATAAAAAGTATTCAAATTCCGGGTAGGCTTCACCCGTCCTAATTGTGATTAAATATGAAGTATTCAAATTCTGGGTAGGCTACACCCGTCCTACTTGTGATTGTATTAAATGTGAAGTGTTCAAATTCCGGGTAGGCTACACCCGTCCTACTTGTGATTGTATTAAATGTGAAGTGTTCAAATTCCGGGTAGGCTACACCCGTCCTACTTGTGATTGTATTAAATGTGAAGTGTTCAAATTCCGGGTAGGCTACACCCGTCCTAATTGTGATAGTATTGAATGTGAAGTGTTCAAATTCCGGGTATGCTACACCCGTCCAAAAAGGGGAAATTCAAACAATCGAGGTTTTATTGTATTGAAAGAAATTGAAAGTAATAAAATTTTGGATATCGGTGTCAAAAACACTACTTAAAAACATACGTTATCATATTAAATTTACATTTACCTTCGTTTTTTTTTAACGGAACCGTTTCTGTGTAATTGTTACACAGCATAGCTTAAATAACATAATTTAAGTGCAAATTTATTCATAAGTAACGATAATAAAAACACCTATATCTCGTATATATGAAAACATTTCAAACAATAAAGTATAGGCCTGCAGCGTATAACAAATTTATCGATATACCTGCAATGATATTGGATCACACCTCCAAGGTAATTCTGCCACGTCAACGCATTCACAGCAACCGCTACCGGACCATGCGTGGCAATCAACTTGAGAATCTTGTCTTCTGCACTTGTGAGACTAAAGCGACAATGAAGAAAAACAATAAAATCTTTACTGAAATGTAAATGTACATCATCAAAACCAAAACACTATTGACAAGACAGTAAACAATGGTGGATTTCATATAGTCATTAAATACTATTAAATGTATTCGTTTATTTATTTTTTTATAAAATAGGGGGCAGAGGAGATTGCGGGTGGCGTAAGCGGGAACAGCCGCAGCCCATAAACACCCATTAATGAGTGCGTTGCCGGCCCTTAAAGGAGTACGCTTAAGAAAGAATTGGAGGTCGTATCTCGTGGAGACTTCCGTTGGAAGTCGATTCCATAGTTCACTTGTTCGCTATAGAACTATTATGAAACTCTTCGCCTGTACAAATTAGAAGAGCGCAAACTATTTCATGCTTCGATTCGCTGGTGAACGTATATCTGTCACTTTAACTAATTTTATTTTATTGTATTGTACCTGTAATACCTGTAATATTAATTTTTCATATCGAAATTTAATTAAAAGTACTTGTGCACCTCCTTTTTATGTTATTTCGTATTTCCTCCAACCCGGGTTGTCTGGAAGAAATAGCCATCGTAGCTATATGACCGACCTCTGTACACTGACATTAATTATAGGTTCGTAATAAGTTTATTTTTTTTAAGTCTACGATAAGTTTCTTTCTATTTTTTATGTGTGCAATAGTGTTTTTATTATTATTATTATTAAATTTATTACACGTCTTTGATAGGCTCTTCATAAGTACAAATGAACTAGAAAACCCTAATAGACCAATACAAGCAATACTCCGCGAAAAGACCCACAACCACTCGACACGTTTAGCCCCGACACCGGAGCATCCTCAGGAAGATGCCTCTTCGAACAGCGTTGCTTGTATTGGTCTATTAGGGTTTTGTATACTTCCGCAATAACGCCTGATTCTATTAATTACAAATGAACTTACAATTAAGACGGCACACAAAGTTTTACATATAATCTTAATATATATAATATTATAATTAAAATAATAGTTGCGTTTCTTTTCTGAAAGTAATATAGTCGCAATTTTATTTTATTGCATATTATTTGTATATAATTAATTGACAGTCACCATTATCTGTTAACTCCAAAAGATTGTAATAGATGTCGATACTTTTCGACTGGGTTGAGTAAGTAATCAATAGATGGCACTGCTATGGTAAACCGACAAACGACAAATATAAAGATTAATTTAAATACTAAAAAATCACATTTATGGCAAAACAACGGTTGTCGGATCAGCTAGTTAATGATATAATCCAATTTTGTGTAGATCCGATACACAAATATGTCTGCTATATAAAAAGGGACCGTTATACTCACTCAGCACAAGTGAAAGACTTGAGGCGAACACCGGTCGCATTCTTGTTCAACGTACAAATACCGTTTGTAAGTTTCAATGGATAATCCTTCTCTGTTGCAACCACAGACTTTGACATTGTAAGCCAATCCAGTAACAGACAGATGTCGCCACCAGCGCAGCCGCTATTGCCAAGGCCGGCGCAATCTATTACTTCCTGAAAAAGCAGTTCATCTAACCACAAAGGTTTCATTGCGTTCATCGAATCATGCTTCGAATATTCGCTGCCAGTTTGAAGTTTCGGACATAGATTAAAAACACAAGAGTGTTTCCATAATGAAAATTAGTCTATCAAAATTCCAATTTTAAATTTACATGACTGGATGCTCTATTTCGTAAATTAACAAACTTGTTCAACGAAAAAGCGTTATTGAACAAAGATATGATCTTAATGCTATTATTAAAGCGAAAATAGGGCTGCAATATGTATAATTATAACAAAGTTAATTTCTAGACCTTAATTCAAATAGGTTTTATACTTGTCTAATTAAATTAAAATAAGGATTCTTTAATTAAATCGAATACCGCATACTTCGTCTAATTAACATGTTCTCGGTTATTTTATATAGAATTCAAACGTTTCGCAATTATTTCTTCCATTGAACTACAGCAGTTTTCTCTAGTAAATTTTACATGAATTCCCGGAAATTTTATCCTTTTGCATGCACCCCACCATTTATCGGACTGAAATTTAAAAATATTCTGACAACAATTTTAACAATATCTTTACTCGTATCAAATTATAATTAGATGGGCTTTCAGAGTTAGGTAGCGCTCCTGGTTCGCGACTAAAAAACTTTTGAACCGATGAAAATATAACGTTGGTCAAATATAGGTCTTTTATTTACAAACTCAAATCTGAACGCAAATAAAATAGTGTGGAAATATTAGTTATATATTCCGTTCGTATCCTTTTCCACTGCCTACGGTTCAACGTTCTACCATTTGAACACGATAATTCCGCATAATCCATGCGAAACCTGCAAAATGTGCGACTTGCATCGTACGACCGCAAAAGCTCGGTAAGCTCCTTACCATTCTAAAATAAGCTGGAATCAGTTTAAATACACCTATCAATAACTGACTAGATTTCCATTATGAGGAGTTTTTTACCGGTTTACATTTTATGTTCAGGAATAACAGCCTCTTGGATAAAACACAAATAATAATCAATTATGTGAATAGATCATAGTGATGTTTTCATAATATTGTGTTTAATTAAAATTACTGTTACTCATTTAAAGAAAAACACTTTATCAACGGATTCAATTGTATTTTTGCAAAATATAAATTTCTTACGTTTCGCATACTTTACAGCGTGCGTGGTCACAGTAGACTGAAGACAAAAGGTGTTAATTGTCAAAATAAGTGTCACAGCTGCAGAGAGGTTGTTTTTCTTTAAAATGTATATTTTCTAGTTACTGTTATTTGAAACATTTCAAAATTTTTGAATCGATAGATATTATCCTCTATAGGTTCAATGCGCCAGTTAAACTAACATTCTCGTCTATCCCTTTTCTTCATAGCGTTAGCACAATTTGACAGAGAGGGACAAAACATTTAAAAGAACGCATTAAATGTGATTATTTTCTATGAATATCTTCCTGTCGCTATTGGCAATTGGCTTATTCAGTTTAAGCTTATTCAAAGGTGATCTTTACATATAATTTTTTTTAATTGACACTACAAATATTTTACTTAATGTTTTCAATAATGTATACTTGCGGAATAACGATCGAAAATAGTTTTAATATAGGTTAATTGTGTCAGTTTCGAAAGCCTCTTAAAGTGTAATTATCACAACTCAACTTTCTTTACTACTGTGATACAATCAGTACTCCAAATTCGCAATTTTGGCAGCGAGTTTTATTTTAAACCTGCCACCGGCTATTTTTGGAAAGTTCAACGACCTTTCATAAGGAAACTTCAAAGGACCAAAATGCCTTCGGTTTTCGCTAACAAATAAATATATACGGATCAAACATGGACATAAACTCAATAATTTACATAACTCGATTCGCATGCCACGATGACTGTCTCAATTAGTATGTTAGGTGTTATTTTGGAACCTGAATAATTCTATAAATACACCGAGTTATTTTTAGCCGATTCGCCGTTATCGTCGTTTCGCTAACCCACTTAAGATGCGTAAGGATTTTTCTTTAGGTGTAAGATTCAGGACCTCCTCGTATTTCGACTATTATTACATATTTGATAAAACCCTAGCGATATCTATGTATATATCTAGTTAGGTTTTAGACCAATTAATACAATCCTCGTATTTTTAGTTTTAAGCAAATCCGAATGTTATCTTCAAATCTCTGCTAGCCTATTCGGAATCCCGCTAACCTTTCCGATATGAAAAAAGCAAGTTTCTGCTCAAACCGATTTTATCTTATAAATTATCTACGAAATACGCCAACTCTATGTTCAACGATATTTGTGTAACAATAAATATAAACAGCTTATAATATATATAAAATAAAAATAAGAGCTATAATTAGAAACTCATAATTGTATCTTAAAACCTATTAATGAAACTACCAGCGTAAGGAAAGAGGTCTTGAAATTAACAGATCCACGTGTTATAAAATGAATTTTTGAGTGTGACTTCGTGTCCTACCTGTACGCTTAGCGGTTGAAACTTTCCTGATGAGATCGCAGCCATCGCTTCCATTGCCCCAATGGTGCTGAACGCCCAGCACGCACCACATAGCCCCTGGTCTTTCACCGGGCCAATGACGCCCTGCAATCGCCTGTTATAAAAGTAATTATATCATTCATTTTATGTAATGGCCTCAATTCTTTGTGTAGAATACAATTTTGCATCCACCTTTTCGTCTGTTGGTTCGAATCCTTTTGAGTTGGATAGTACGTTTATTACATCGATTAATGTTTAATTCTTCATAGCACAAATAGTAATCATACTCCAATAAATGTGGAACAGAATCATTTATATGTATAAAGAAATTTGCTTAAGCTATCCTTGATTGCTTTTTTACAGTGAGGCAAAACAATTCACTAAAACCCAAACTCTTTTTATATACACGACATTAATTCTCAATTAATATATTCAATACACCTTAATTCTGAATATTATCTATTCGTGACAGCATTCGAATTTATTTAATTATTATACAATATCTCAGGAGATATCGTAGCAGAGAATAATAAAATACAACGCTTGCGTTTACGATTTGCAATTGCAATGTCTAGTTTAGTTTTTCTTAAACACGCTGCCATGAAATAAATAAACAAAGGTTCACTAGATTCGGCTTAGCATTTTTCTAACGCAGAATTTATGCGTCTTACTTATAGAGTTGATAAATTACTATTCCAACTAACAAAAAACCGGTTAGATGACGCAAATCACAGCAATAATTAAAACGAGACGACTATTATTTATACAAAGTGCATTCACTTCAATCAAACGAATTAGTATCTTTATAATTTTTTTCTATAACTGTGTAGTTCAAACATACTCGAATTTACATACAGAATAGTAACTCGTAATAACAGCATTTTATTCACCTCAAAGACCTCAATCTTTTCAATCAGAGATTTGAATTGCATAGAAAAACTTCACAATGGCTCCGATGAAAGTTACAGAGAACATTCATAATAAATGATTCTTATCAAACCAAACAAAGTTTAAGCCGTGACGAAAATGGTATCACGGTACACGACCACCCTCCATTCTCGTAATATTTCAAGATCTAAATGTCATTAAAATGACTATTTAATTGTAATATCAAAATATTTTTATTGTTTCATAACATGATGCAATTTGTATTGTAAACGAATTACTTGTCCGCTATAGTTAATGTAGATTTGCTTTACATAATATTATAGGTAACATATAATTAGCCAGCTAACATTGAACCTAAGGTATAACTAAATGAAAATAACTCAAATCTCCAAATTATATTTCAAAGTATGTATGTCTTAAAGAGACATCAATAAAATTCGTTGAATCAAGGGTTTAAACAAATGTCGCTTTATACGTCAGTTCGGTCCATGAAGGTTATCGACTTTTAATAAAATAAAAGCGTTATTCACTATCAATCGCTCTATTAATTCTTATATCAATTTGAATTAGTAACTTAAAAACAATAATATCATTTTCTTCATTGTTTATAATGTTGTCACCTATTATTATCGTTTTACCATATTTTTCAAGACATTTTTGACTTTCAAACACCATAGGATACTTTTATATGTTGTAATTAAGAATTACAATAGTTGTTATAATAACAACTATTTATCTAATTCGAAATTATACCACTCAATACTATAACTTCCGAGGCAAGGCATGGCTTCAAATAAATACAATGAAACAGTAACAATTTAAAAAAAACATTAATATTTGAAACAAAACGAGATAGACTTTTGGGAAGAATAGAAATTTATTTCTGGTATGCTCCTAGAATTTGGATTCAAGTGACATAATCTATTTTATTCACATAGCTACTTCATTTGTATTTGTAAAAATAATACATTTCTGGAATTTCAATAGAGCCATGACCACTGTAATTCTATATTGTCATATTACAGACAAGTATTAAACTCTGCTTTATCTGTATTTATTACTGTTATACTTTGTTTATTCCAGATTTAATTTTTAAATGCATGGGTGCACCTTACAATGTTCTCTGTTACAAGATAGTTATGCACTTGTTTCTTTTGATGCAGAGCTCGGGCGCAAATATGACAATTCAGCATAAGAGAGAATAACAGACAATGATAAAATTGCCCATATTTAATTACTAAGGTTGTGAGAATAAACTGTACGTTTTTTTAAGAACTAAATACATAAAAAGATCCTCCTTTTTGTGTATTTCAAATAAATTATATCTTAAATAGAAGTCTGTATAGTTTTAATATGTCATACCAATTAAAAGTAAATAATTAGTTTAACTTAAGACATTCTCAATAAAATGATAACTGTGTTATTTGATATTTTCAAATACCTATATTCTATAGACTATACATAGACTTAAATAAAATATATATATATATATATTATGTGGTCCTTTACCAACTAAGTTTAGATAGTACTAGGAAACCTACCTATCTACCCATAATTAGATAACACTAGAATTTTTACTTAATAGACTTACCAATCTACCTGAAGGGGAAGTGAGGCCGCAGCTGCTCTCTCCTTTCTAATAATAATGTAAATATTATCATGATTCAATATAGGAGCACTGTTATCCATATTGGTTTCATATGCATCATCATCATCAGGGTTTGAAAAGGATAATGGCTGTCTTGACCTATGAGATTCTCTTCTCTTATTAGGTTGTTCGTCTGATAGATGGAGTTCTTGGAACTCTATTTTCGACATATCAGAGAGATGAGTTATACCATATTTTGCTCGGTACTGCTCTGGCCCTCTGGATTTGGAATTGAGATCATCTATTTCTTGCACAGAGGCCTGTGAAAGAGGAGAGAGACTATATATATTATACTAATTTCCAACAGCATCACTTCAAAGTATAATTCATGGAATTCTAGTAACCTAACTTCTATAGTAGTTTTAAGAGTTTCTTACAATTTGTATGGTATACATGTTAATTATTATGCAATTAGCTAAATACTTTTAAGAGATAGTTTTTAAAATTATAAAATTCAAGAGAAATTAGTTCAATATAATAATATAAGCTGAAGGTGTATATTGACAAGGAACTCCTTGGAATTATAATTTCCGCCTATACGACAGTAAATTAACATAATTATATACTTAGTTGACTAAAAATGACAAATAGCTAAATATAAAATTTTCGTACAGAAAATCTTACCACAAAATGTTCGAATCTTGTCTTGTATTCCGCTGAGTTATTAAAATAGCTTTTATTGTATTTTTTTACATATACATCAAACATTTCACGTAATTCTTCTTTACTCCTGCCTCCTGTGTAGGATAGAGGAATGGCCACGAACAATAAACAAAATAAACCGAAAACCAAAATCCAGTTCCACCATTTTTTCATTGTTATTTTAAAAGAAGTACAGAAGTTCGGAAAAACTTTTACAAAAAACGCGCGTGCACTACACTATAGCTTTCTCAATTTTGTAATATAAAAATTCCGCTGATTCCATAGATAATTAGATAGGCTGTAAGAACACAGACAATATAGTATGAACAACTAAAATGGTCTGTTTTGACTTACTGGTTTGCTTTTTGACGTTGACACATACAGACAGCAAATAAATATTATACTGTAATAAACAATTATATTAATTTTTATTGTTTATAATATTGACCAAAGAATACAATAATAATAAGACTAAAGAATAAATGATATTTATAAGACACTGGCGAAAATGAGGATAATATGTAATGATTTCAACTATGTTAAAAATTATGAGTTTGGAGTTTTATAGAGAAATGAATTATACGACATGACAAAATGTTTATTTAACAAAATTGTAGACACTCGAGAATGCCACCTACTAATTGACAATAAATGCCAAAACTACAAAATGTGGACTTGAATTATTCTGCATTTTTTTGCCTGTGCCTGTGTGCATTCGCCAAACACCCTCAATTTTAGATAAGTTATAATAATAAGTAATATTGTTTATGATGTTTAGATTCTGCTTGGTCAGCTTGAATAAAAAAAAGTTGTACTCCCTCGAATGTGATCACTTTTTTCGTAATTGGTTGTTCAGAGTTTGGCTTAAGCTATGGTATGGTATTGCTAATTATTTTGTTAAAATAAATTGTTTAGTTTAATATTTTGCTTAATAATTGGATAAAATTGCATATAGAGAAAATATATAATTGTTAATGTTCATTATTTCGTGTAACATGGTAACATATGGAGGAACACAACTGAAAATAATTTTATTCAATTTAATTGAAATATAGCCAGTATTTAAATAGGTTTTCGGGGTGGCGAAGAATTTCAAGTGTAGTAGGTAGATGAAGTATGGTTTTACCAGAGCGTAATAAATACTGTAACTTATTAATAGAATCTAATCTAGGCTAGATAGGCTTTATTATAAGTCTATAGTACTTGTCGCCGTTACGCCAGGTCCAGGTTCCATTAAAAACACAAACGTAATAACTTGGTTTTTTACTTACAGACGATTTCTGGTACAGAATACATGAATTTGCTTTTAATTTCATCAAAAAGTTGCAATTAATTTTATATAGACTAGCCGCTATCAAAAATAACTTTTAACAACTGCAACTTGTTTTACTACAAATTAATATTACAATTAATTAAACTGAACAATTAATTATAAAATTAAATTAAATAATCAACATTAATATTATAATGATTTTCCATTATATAACATCAAATTATTTCTATTAAACAAATTATAAAAAAATATTTTAATAACTAAATTCAATAGCTAAACGCGACATTACAAAGTTTGTCAACAGATGGCGCTAACAATAAGATGATACAATAAAATGAACATCCAATGATTTACAAACAGAGCAGTCAATACAGAGTCTTATAATATTTAGAATATTAAAGTTCCTAACATGATGATCACCAATGATTATTTAAATATCAATAAAACATATTAACAGTTTAGTAAAATATAATCCATATATATTAATTTGCGTCCGTATATACAAATCTATTATAAAAACCCTAGAAATCAGTGGGCTCAAGAACGCTGATCCTAACGGATATATTTTTAATGGATTGAATGGATAGGTATTTGCTTTCGTTTAATTCCTATTGCAGATATCATTTCTGGGTGCCTTCGACCTGAAGGCGTCCCCATAAATCAGTCCCATCACCTGTACGCTTTGCCCTGCTAATAATAAAATTTTGTGGTGTTGATCTTAAATCATAAGCCCACCCTATCATCGCAAAGAAATCAATAAAGCACGTTGTAATATTAAGTATATTATTTCCCATTTCTGCAGTTCTGTAATCCCAGGGAAACACGTGGTGATAATTATGGAAACCTTCGCCCAGAGCAAAAACATTAAATAAATTGTTATTTGTTGCTTTTATACACTTGTCGTATGGCTTAAATCCAAAGGCATGCGAGAAACTATTGATGAGAAAAGTCACATTTAAAGTCAGAACATATCTTAGGAGACAAACGTGCCATGCAATATTGAGGCTCTCTTTCCAGAGGATGACAGGAATAAAGGTCGGCATTAAAAAGCACGCGGTGCCTATAACTGGTACCGCGTATCTGTAAAAATAAAATAAATTAAACTTAATCGTTTAAAGCATCACTTTGATTCAGGTTCTTTTTACAAAAGTACTCTGTGTAGATGGGGTGATTTAGGAGCATATAAGTTTATTTTAATATTTTATTTTAAGTTCTTGGCCTACGATTTATCTGTTCATTAAAATGTTTTTCACGATTTCACCTTCCGCGGTATTCAATTTGCAATATTATAATGGATACCGCAAAATAGAAATTTAAAACGTAAAGTTTGTCGCCCAACACATTGCTCTAGTTATAATTTTAGTTAAAAATGTATCATCAAATATTTCCTACTTTTCTTGAAAGCGCAGCACAGGATTTTCATTGATATCACTCATGTCAATGAGCTTGCCATACTTTTTCACATCCGGGTGTTTCTTCACCAACAACCATCCAATGTGGGAAAAGAAGAACCCACGAGATGCATTATGTGGATCAGCATCTGTATCCACGAATCTGTAAACACGACTGAATAAATATTATTGTATTTTGACTAAATATAATTAGTACATTGTTCTCAATAGCAGTATAAATCATAGACTTTTTTACTCGAAGAATTATTATTACTTATATAACTAAAGCTCTGTCATCGTTAATATACGATACCTTTAAGTGGTGGTTTAAGGTGACACCAAAAATTAAATTAAAACTTTACTCATGATGCAACTTCACAACACCTTCATTTGGTTTCATGTATGTTTATCGCAGTAACTTAAAGACTGATTCTAAAACACGAGAATCACGCGCAGGTGGATGGTGAACGAGTAAAACGCAACGTCCTTGTTCTTATATTTAAATGTTTGATCTTCATTCCTCACTATTTTTAATTTATATAGAGTCTTTTCCATGAGTAGCAGAAGCAGTTCCAGGTAATGTGCTACAAAAAATTACCTGTGGTGCAGTCGATGGTCGCGAACCCAGTTTTTAACAGTGAACTGGAATGTCATAGAAGTGAAAATCATAAGTATAATCTGCAGAGGCATTTTTGCTTTATAAGCTCTGTGGGACCACAGACGATGACTTCCTGCTGTCAATCCTATACCTGCTAAGACTCGTATAACTTCATCTGGAATAAGGAATATGTTTTTGATATAACACACAAAATGAGTAGTCGCTGTCATTTAATATCTCATGCTGTAAAAGTTCTGCGGAGTATTTACTTTTCCGTTATTTTTATGCTTTAAGTATAATGGCTTATTTGAACCGAGACTAGCTATACGCGGTGGGGCTTAAGCTGCAACAACCACGGCCCATAGACACTCTGTGTTGCCTCACCCGCCATCGAGAAAGAAATAAGCTCTTTTTATTAACTCAATTTATCCAAATTAACTCAAATAAAGATTTTTCAACATGTAAAAAAGCAAATATTATTAGTAACTGGACATATTTAGTGATCCCCAGCTCTTGCTCTGTTAAGAATAAAACAAAGATAATATTAAAATAACTTACTAAAAATTAATGTTTTCCAGAAAGCTGAAGTTATAGCAAGATACAATCCGTAAAGTGCACCGAAGTGAAGGAAAGCAAATACCACAACTCTTTTATAGATCACCTCATATTTTCGTGGTTGAGAATTTGATGCCACGAGTTCTGATGTTAAGTATGTCCTTTGAGGATCGAGCACCATCTTTGTCTGAAAATTTCAGTCATAAAAAGCGCACACGCGCTAAATGCACGAACATGAGAAGTTTTTTAAATATTATTATTTTATAGGGGAAAAATGTATACCAGAATATATTAAAAATTAAATGGATACATACTACTTGACGAAATTACTGTAGCGAGAACTGTTAACTTAATCTTGCCTTACCAACTCAGCCAAAATACTATGACTACACATATTAAATCCTTCATTCGTCTTTTATATTTTCTGGGAATTACAATTCATATATTTTTTATTTGAAGCATGTACATAATTTTTGTGAAATTGTGAATTATTAAAAATTAACGAGTTTATAGTGATCGAATTGTCTCTCTTCCATATAAAGAGACTTCCGTAGAGCCAGAAAGAATTTCTGTGCTCATATAATAATATGTAAAAAAATGTTTTATTTTTAAAAATACGTAGCCGCTGCATATTTCAGATATTTTAATGTCATAAAAAAAAACAGTTGATTTCTTTAAACATTGTGAAATATTTTTTTATTGAAGGCGGTTTAATTTTTATTTTCAGGTTTCGATATTTTACTCTTCCACGTAAAAACTACTAGATGGCTCAGTTATGTTTGTATTAGCGTAGGTAGGTTTCCATTATTAAATGTGATGTTGGTAGATTAAGTCGGTTTTTGTTGTATGATTTCGCTGCCAAGCAACATTAACTTAGACTTCTATTAAAATTGACATTAAAAATAATATTGACAAGAAAGCTGTTAGTTTTCCTGGATCTAATTGGAATACTGATATTATAACGAAAATTTTTTTTTTGAAGCAAATGGAATTGTAGATGACGCAGTAAAACGGCTTTATTAATACTTCGGTATTTGTGGTGCACCAGTGTATGGGTTAGATAAACCAAAAGCGATGATTTGAAATGACTTTTAAAGAAATTGCTTTTGTTCTTATAAAACACTTTATTCCCAAACAAAATAAGATATCTATCAACGCTTAGCAACTCCAGAGTAGTTTAGGGTTATGTATTAGGAGGTGAATGTTAACTTGTGAACGTTAGGTACATGTCATTATTGTAAGAAGTAAAATATAGATAAGATAAAAAGATAAGATTAAAAGAATCGTTTTTATAATATATTGAGGAGGATATACTAGAATTAAACTGTATTTATAATTTAGATGCAATTTCCCATATACCAGAGATCCGAGTGAGAGATTGATTGGATTGGATTGGAGCTATATGGATAGAAGTTTCGGGGGTATTTTTTTTATTTTCAAAAGTTTCGCACTAATCGAAAATAATAATAATAATAAATCGAACAATATTTTTTTTATTACGGTTACCTAGACATAAGTTAGCGATAAGGCTGCTCGTTGCATTCCTTTTACTTACTTTTTTATAATTACGTTATGTTAAGTGTTACTATAAAGTATTAAAAAATGTTGATAGTGTTTAGTAATATAACTAAGTATGACCCGATAAAACGAGCGGACGCTCTTCATAATGATCTAAAATATGATCTCCCGATAAAACCAACTTCGCTGCCAAAACCAGTTATAATGGCTGCAGTTGGAAGTATTTGTAACCAGCTCATTTACATCACAACTGTTTGACCAAGCACTGTGTAAGATCAAGACAGTTTACAAAACTTAAAATGTTCCATAGCCTATATCTTTGATTTGCCTGTAAAACAATTTGAGGGATAGGCTTTTCTCATTTATATCAGTTACGCATACATTATTGATTGGTATATTACTGCAGATCACATCCAAAACCGTTTATTATGTGAGGTAAAATGAGTGGCTTCTTTGTGCCAATTTAAATTTACCCAAAAGATTTATATTATTAATATGATCCCATGAAAACAAATACTATCACACCAAAGAAGACACGGAGTTCGACAGTTTGTCAATCATTGTACAGATGGAGCCCTACGGGTAGGATCAGAGATGCAGGTGATGGGATTTTCTTCAAGCTATCGGGCAACCTCACCACGATAATGAAGGACTTGAAGGAGGCGTAGCCATTTTGAAAGGATGTGAGAGATTAACAAGCCAAAGCAATGAAGATAATTAAATATAAATCATAAGTATAGTGTATATATATGATTTATATTAGCCTGTACAATATATGTTTTTTTTAAAACTAAAACAAAAAAAAAATAAAAAATAAGAAGAAAGTATATCTTTGATTTCATATCCAGGACCATTCATTCACATTGATCAACTACATAAAAAATTATTATTACGACTAAATTTTCTTTTCCTAGACTGTGAGCACTGTGCGTTTTCCAACGTATACTTAGCGGCTAATGCTAATATAATATAAGACATATAACATATAATAAAAAAACAAAATAATGGAATTACCGCTTGATTTTTAGTCAACATTTTACAATCATCAAGACATGCTAATTTGAATCCCTACAATACATTTTTGTATAAATTGTATACCCTTGAGTTAAATAAATTCTCTTTTCTGTCATCACTCCAAAAGTTTATCTATACTTGATCTGTGATTATATACTCTGGATCTGTCTGATTAAAATGTTTGTAAATTTATCAGGCGTTTATTTATATATTTCTAATAATTATAAAAAGTTTAATTTTAGTTTAATTGAAATTAAGGATATTGTAATAAAAACATGTGTTAGCTATGGTTATTGTTAAAATTGTGAGTGAAAAATTACTGTTGGGGCAGACCTTAATGTAGTTTTTAATATAATAATTAATTGAATCTTGCGATACTGTTGTTATTTAAAAGAAATATATCGTTTGCTGTTTGCAATGTGGTAAGTTTATTGTAATTAAATTAAATTTTTGGATCAAGTAATTGTTTATAATTTAATTTAGTTTTTGTGTGTTCCTCATATTTTACTGTTACTATATAATTTACTCCAAAATAAATCCTATTTTTTTAGTACTCCAGACTTACCCAAAGAGTTTCAAAAATCCTCAGAAGTTTTGCCATTTACAAAATATGGTGTTTCTTCACTGGAAGAATTCAAAGAAGCAGAGGAACAGGTACAACATTTAGAATTGCTTAAGAAAGCTGGCTTGACCAATGAAGAAGTTAAGTTGTATCAGGATAATGAAGCAGGACTTCTTGAGCAACACAGTAAATCTGAATCGAGTATTTTAAAGCAAAAACTAGAATTATTGTATAGAAAACTTACCAAGTTTCAGGAGAATAAAGAGGAGTAAGTTTTGCTTTATTGCACATGCTTTTAATTAATTTTGTAGATACTTAATAAATCTTACATATAACAGAGACCCCAAACATTTTAATGCAATTAGCAGCACCTAGTTTTTATTTAAGTAGTAGTATTAAAGTGTAACAATATTCAGGTCTGATAAAAATGAAGATCCAACACCCAGTACTTCATCGCATATTGAATCAAAAGCAATAAAATTCTATCCAGAAGGCCATCCCATGAATGAACTGAAAAAAATTGAGGAAAGTCTTTTTGCTCATTTAAGAAGTGATGATATATTACCAATTACAAAGCGGCGAAAATTTTTACGAAGGTTGGACCGAAAGAAGGAAAGGATTTTGTCTCAACAAAAGGAACTGCATTTAGAGCCCATGCCAAGTTCATCTAAGGCAACACTGGGTAGTTTGTGGGATGTGAAAGATGCACCAGATCAACTCAAAGAGCAACCAAGCAAGAGGTTGGTGTGATATTAAATGTTTTTTGATAATATCTAGTGAAAAATCATTTACAATATATTCATTTGAAAGGACCTAATAGATTTCAAATTACTGGTGAAGGAAGATGATTGATGCAACAGATCTTATTAAGGAATCTATTTCTTTGTCAATAAAGGGTTTTATTTACTCGGAATAAGAGGCTTTAACCTTTAAATTGTTGTTACTTGAGTAAGAGGTAAAAGAGATAAAGCCAAAGTGACAAACAAATTATATATTTGGTAAAAAGTTAGTTTTGGTAAAGTCTTTTAAACTTAATTTATGTTTTAGACTTTTTATTGGCCCAAAAAAGCAGACTATGTACACCATAAAGAACAATAAAATTGTAAGATTAGAGCATGAAAGTCACGAAGAGTACCGAGCTGTTGACATTGTCCTACCACAAAATGAAGCAGAGGAACAATTATTAGAAGGAACCAAGATGAGTTTGGATGATATTAAAAGTATTGAACGGTTCAAAGATTATAAACCCGGTATTCCATCTAAGGTATAATATTATTTGGCCGAATAATTTGTAAGAACATAAGGCTCTTTCATTATATTATTGAAAGTTTTGCCATCACCAGACTTTGTTTGGCTAAGATATTTCCCAGTGAAATATAATTCTGAGTAAATATTTTTTTTTATAAAATGGGGTGAAAAAAAGCATGCATTTTAGCACTTAGTCCAAGTGGCAACAGCCACAGCCTATAAACATCTCCTCAAGTGGTTGCGTTTTTAAAGAATTGGAGGTCTTATCCTGATGGGAAGATCTTCACTGGGAGCCAATTCCAGTTATTATAGGCTAATCAATCATGTGAAATATATCTTCGAATGTTTACTGATTTCAGGTTCTATATTTGAAGAATATTGCACCTTCTGTAAGTGAAAATCAGATTTCCCTGTTATTCAATCAATTTCAACTTGAAAACCAAGGCCCAATTGATGTCCGTCTTCTAAGTGGCCGTATGAGAGGACAAGCATTTGTTACATTTAGAAGTAAGTTTTAATTCACAAATTAATTAAAGAATGCTTACTTTTCAAACATACATTAAAAGCTTTTTTATGCATTTATTGATGGCGATTCTGATGTACACACTCTAAAAATCTCTAAATTTAGCTTTAGACCTATAAAACATGTGTAACTTATTCTGTAAATTTCTATATTGACAATTTAAACCTTATTGCTATCAATTTAGAGATATACAGAATAGGTTACACTCTCTAAAACTGTTTGGAATACGAGGAAAAAAGGTTACAAACCTAAACAGTCAAATAAACACATATAATTCTTAATATACATTTATTTCTAATAGGTGAAGATTTAGCAATACAAGCATTAGAAGAAGTCAATGGAACCATCATGTCTGGTCGACCTGTTATAGCTGAGTTTGGCAGAAACAGCAACAGAGTACAGAACGAGAGATAAATATAAAAATATTGTATTTTAATATTATGTTACTATACTTAGGTATAAACATACTTAGTCATTAAGAAAAAAATTACAAATTTTCTCCAATGTACATATAAAGATTCTGCAAATTATTTTATTTATTATAGTAGTTAGTGTCTTTTAAAATAATAAGTATGCTTAATATATACTCCCTACTTGGGACAATGACTTTGATTTGATGAGATTTAATTTTGTAATCTGTATTTGCCATACATACATTAGAAATTTACAATTTAAAAATCTAGTTATATGTATTGGATACCTTACCATATACCTTAAGTTAAGCCTACATTCACATAACTCAGACATGTTAAAAAAATTAATATCCAATTCTTTACATACAAATACCAATTCTGGAAAACTTACAATTATAAACTTGTCTTAAAAATAAAACGTAATAGTAATCACTCGCGTTCCATTAAAAATTGTAGATAATAATCAACCACACAGACATGCATTACTTCATTCTCAACATAATCAGTTTTTCATAACGCAGTCCAATCACTTATGTAAGTGCACTAACATTTTACAATTTTATTTTATTTTAATATCTAGTACAATGTAGTATTCATCAACACAACATGAGCGTCGTCTTGGCTGGTTTTTTGACACTAGTGTTGCTATATATTAGTCCAACAAATTTCAATTATAATCCATTAATTAATTCAGAAAGGTCACACCTTTTTACCACTTTAAACACGAAGGTACACTTTTTGAATTGAGCTATCATTCAAATTGATAAAAAACACTTTAAATAACAGAAAATTGTCACTGGCATTTTTAAAGCTGTCAGGGATGATGAAAGAAAGGTATAGGGATTTCAGAATGTTATGATCATCTGCAGATTGAATAGTTTATAGCTATAATGTATAACTGATATATACTTTAATTTGACAAATTGATTTTTAATAGCACTCAAAAGTGGTTCTAGCCTTTCGTTCAAGCGCCCTCCTTGGAGGAGGACTTGCGCCGTCGTTTGACGACGCGTTTTGGTGACAATCATTCATTCTCCTTCTTAGCTGGTGGCTCTTCAGCCGCTGAAAAAATAAATCTATTTAGCTTAAGACTCCACATTTCAGTATTTGCTGCTTCGTTTTTACCACAAATTTTTAAATTTTTATTATATTCAGTTTGGTCACGATATGCTGCAACCAAACTCTTTTAGTGGCACAAACACTATTTTTCTACACATGTAATATTTAACTTTATTCTATTTGGTTTAATAAGGTTAAAACAATAATTGATTTTGGTATGCAGAAAAGATTAATTTGCGATATTCAACCACAAAAAAATGTTTCCCCATAGCATTTATAACATTAAATATGTTTGCTAGAACAAAATATTATTTCCTCCTTTTTAAAGGTGAGGAAAAATCTAAGAACTAATGTCTATGCTCTTTTACAAATATTTTAATAGTAGTTTGTTAAACTCACGCTTAATATCGTGATGCGGATGCGGATGGGCGTGGTGCGGTGGGTAGTGTTCCGGTCCGGGCGGATAGTAATGCGGATATCCGGCCGGGTATCCACCTGCGTAGCCTGGGTAATATCGGCCACCATATGCGCCTCCGTAGCCACCTTCGAAAAATATTTTACATTGACTCATCCAAATAACCTATTTCTAAATTTCTCTACGCTATTTTTATATCCACAAGTAACATTTTTTTTGGGCATATACCACCTGGACGAACTCGCAGACCACCCAGTTAACTGGCAGAAGGAATCTTCTCAATTCAACTGTATAGTTATATTTATTTAAAAAATATGAATAGTACCTGGTGGCGGTGGTGGGCCTCCATGAGGAGGCGGCTGATGCGCAGGCGCATTGGGATTTGGTGGCATCATCATACCTATCAACAGACACAGAAATTGACAAATCTCTTACGGAATTTAGAGTTAAGCACTATAAAAATGTAAATTCGTACCTGCATTGGGCGGTGCTATATGCGGTTGTGGCGCCGGATGGGAAGGCGCATCTTTAGTCTCCATCTTCATTTCATGAGGCTTGTCTTCTTTGCGCTCGCCTAATAAAAAAAAAAACCATTTCTATAGTACATCAAAACTTGAAGCAGCTATTTTTAATTCGGAAAGTCAACAGCAAGCAGTATAACATATTTTAATAAGACAATAATAAAAACGCATTTTTGCCCTATAAGGTCTGGAACAAAACTTGTACAAACTAGCATTCTTCATGCAGGAACTATGATTTAATTTACATAATGGAGATATCAATAGCATGGTCAATATTTTAAACTCAGATTATTTAATTCCACAGCTAAAATTTAACTAATTTATTAAATGAAGAGGTAAGTACAAAAAGCAGATGAATATTTAATATCTGAAGTGAAATAAGGACTGGCTGAAAATAACCGAAGACAGATCTTCGCGTTTGAACGCAAGAACCTGAGCCAATTGGCTTTTGGTATTTGTTGGATCTTTCTTTTGGTTTTTGCAATTAAGTTTATTTTATTTTTTTAATACTATTGAACATTGAACAATTTATTTTATTTCATTACATAATTATTATGTATTTCTTAAATTAACACAATTTAATCTTCGAAATATGTCAGGCCAAAAATCTTTGTACATACCCTCATTTTCGTGTCCCGGTGTACTATCCGGTGCAGACTCTTTATTTTCTGGTTTCTGGAGCTCTGTGGTCATATTCTCATCCATCTTGACCTCACTTGTAGACACCTTATCAACTTGCGTTGGCGCATTTGGTCCGTTTGTTTCTGTTTTTATCGGCTGTTGACTTTGTTCAGTTGCCGGCTGAAATTATTTAATTATTTCATAAGCAACCAATCTAAGTGTATTTGTGAGCTACCTCGTTACACATTGTGATGGTTCCACTCAAGGAAACCACAATTGAGCAGCCAATGTAAGGTTTAAAAATATAATGGATATTATATTATTATGGCTTAGTTTTGATTTATACTTTGTTTGTATCTGCATATTACATACCTCATCTTTTCTCTCTCTCACAGTAGTGTGCGCTGGATTGACTCCCCGTCTCATCTGCTCAAGAGCTCTTTCCACCATACGAGTGAATGTTTCTTCGTCCACTGCCGGTTTGCAATGCTGAAATTTTTAATTATTACAACCAATTCAAACAAAACACATTTCTGCTGTCAACATTAGTACTTAGTATTCAATAGATGTAGAGTAACAAACTTTATAGAGAAAAATGATTACGATAATTATAAACTATAGTATTCATATGGTTGTTAATATAATATGTGTGAAATACATTGGTGTATTTCTAAACCTTTTCAACCTTATTTTTCTAATGTGTTTTTTTTAATATATATATTTATCTTTTTAATTATATATGTCTATTATATATATAGACACTGAATTTTCTACCTTTTTAAGTTCCTCCTGGAACGACTCGCTGCTCTCAATAAATTTGCGTTTTTTCGCTTCAAACTTCTCTTCAATCTGTTGCAACTCATCTTCAAGCTTTTTCTGGTGCATTGTGAGCGATTGAACTTGTTTTTTCAAAATCTAAACCAATTTAAAAAAAAATACATCGTTACACAGGACAGGAAACATTTAGTATAACATCTAAAATTCAATTGTTTAATCTAAATGATTAATTCGTTTTCGATAAAAAAATAACTTTTCGAAGGTTTATTACAACTGAAACTTAATTGTACTTTCTATATATCGGTCTACCATCGTTTAGAATTTTATTCCTTACAAATAATATGTGTAAGCACTTGATTTAGCACATCACTGCAATTAGCATAAATTGAACAAACCTGCATTCGTGCGGTAGTCACAACGGATCTCACATCTGGTACAACCGTGTCGGAGAATATCTCGTTGATGAGGCGATGGTTCCTCAAATAGCGCGCGTATGCCACGTGCTTTACCGACAGTCCTTCATCTTGATCTATAATATTGTAATTTTTTTATTACATCTGTATTTATTTAAAGATAAATTCTCACATATAAACAAATGAAACGCTTTTTGATTCTATTTTGTTTTGCATAGCAATCCGTTTTATCATGATGAAAAAATTTTGGCTGAAATAAAAAAAATGTATATATAAAAATTATTATAGTATATTAACCTTCTTCATCCTCAGCAGGCTGTATATCAATTCTTCGGTCCTGCTGTTGCTGGTCTTTCTGTGAGCTGCCTTTTTTACTTGAACTCTCTTCTTCTAAAGCTCCAACTGAAAGTTTAGATACTATGATATGAACTACATTATTTGAATTAAATTTTTTTTTAAATTCAAAAATATATTTTGTTTGAACTTAACCCACAGTGAGCACAAATGAATTTAACACATTTTTGCGTCTCATAATTACTAGTATTTGGTTCATGCATTTTTATAAAAAATAAAATCAGTCTAATTGCACCTTAATTAAAAATTACCACATCTTTACTGTTAATGAATCTTAGAGTATTTTAATTAGGTGAGCAATAATACCAATTTTTATTGTATGAATACTTAACAAACACTTGCAAAGTCACACGAGAGAATTGACGAGAGTTTAATTATTAGTTGTGACCTGTTATCGTAATCAATTACCGTTTAATGGAAAAATAATAATGACGTTTTAATGCTATAAAAAAAATAATTACGTTAAAATGTCTATTTACTGATCAGAAGACTAAATCTGTAAGTCATTATGTTCAGTGTAATATATGTGGGCATATATCAATCCACAGACAAAAAACAAAAAAGGTCCAACGCACACTTACGTAAATGTAAAATTGAAGGTCCAACTAAAAACTTTTAAATACCACATAGTGGATAGCTACTGAAAACTTACATTCATTCATTAAAATAAAATCTATTTAAGAAATACAACGATAGAGTTAGGCGATCGTGTCATATTATTTTTCCTTAAAAATTTAAATCTTATGATATAAAACCAAACATTCCATTTTCAAAATATTACGATTTCAGCGATCGTTCGGAAATCAATCCCGTCTGTTAGATGTCAGAAACATGACTCGATGTTTTTAAACGAAACGATCGCCTTTTCTTTTTTTTACGTTCCCACCAAAATTAACGTCAGACTGTTGTCTATTTACTTACCGACAGCTTTATTCTTGGCGGCAATGTATGCAAGGTAGGCCGGTGAGTTGTGATATGCCTTCAACGTTTTCTCATACTCCGACTGTGCGTTAGTTATGAGGTGAATGTGCATGGAAACAAACCGTGTGCAGTGTTAGTCACTTAGCATATGAAGGGATGCTGATTTCTAATTTCAGGCCGATTTCAGACAGTCTAATAGCAATGCATTATTGCATGTAGCTAGCGCATATTAATTGACTTGCTTAACGGCGCGGCGTTGGTATACGAATGAGTTATTGCAAGTAATAAAAACAAATTGGGCATATAATCTTATTATTTTTAAATAAATATAAGTTTATTTTTTCTATTGTAAGGTTTTGATATGTTACAATGTAAAACCATTAATTTATGTTAAAAGAACCTTTTTATTACGCTTTCTTGACACTATTTGTCACAAATATTGGGAGAAGCCGCTGACTTCTGAGATACGGGCATTCTAGCCTTGTTCGGGTGTCAGAGACTTTACAAAAATCATGTAAGAAATATTTATGTCAATAAAGAATTATTATTATTATTATTATAAGGATTGAAACCCGCTATATCTACCTCGAGTTTTAGCAAGATACTCAAATATAAAATGATTTTTATAAGCGATATGCGAAAAGTAAAGATTCTCGACGCCAATAGCCAAAACAATTCGATTCCTTTATTGAGTTATTTAGTATTTATTGCATTTTTATATTTTCGAGGCGATTTATAATTTAGAGATATGAAATTATTTAATTTTATCACTGATGGGATGAAATATATTAAAACTACAATTGATTTTCGAGTCGACGTTCATTATAATGTATATGAAATTGTTTAAATTTATTATTGACGGATAAAATGTATAAAATTCAATTTTTTATATCTATGAATATAAAGCGAAATATATTTAATACCGAAACATTTTCAATTCTACAATAAAAACCTACTTTTCGAAACTCTGAGTTATAATTTACGAAAAGGCTTCCCAAATCTAAAATTAAATAACATTTTTTTTCATTTATTAACTTTATATCTACTGAATTTGTCGATCAGCGTAAATTGGAATGAAACACAGTGAAACATTGTTATTAGGTGAACCAAGCGTGGTGTGAATGCGAGGGGTACACAATATTGAACCCTGATAGGTACCTCTATTCTTATGCGCGAGCCATTGTATATACGCCGATGAAGATTGGTAGGCTTTTAACATTTCTGTATACTGCGCCTACGTCGAAAATACAAATATTATCCATAATTCGATAATTCTAATTTCATTTGAACAAAACTTTGATTTCAATCCTGTACCTATTTTAGATGACATCAAGTATGTCAATTTCAGGATATAACAACATTAAAAAAAAACAATCTTGGCACAACAATATTCAACTACGATTCTTTCAACTCTGCCAAAATATTGTGTTATTATTAATAGTATTATAGATTTTAAACTGATTTTATAACAATTAAAAAATCTCCCATTGTAACTTCTGGATTTTAACATTTGTAATAGTAGCTCAACATACCTTCTCAGCTTCATATTCATCAACAAAGGCATACTTCTCAGACTGTGGTAAGTCTCTCCACATTCCACCAATGATTCGTCCGATTTCCCATAATTTAAGATCTGGGTTTGCCGCTTTTACTGAATCCCACACTCTTCGGGAATACCTCATGTATGGCATAAGTGGTTTTTCTGGGGGCTTTGGAGGCTTTGGTAGTCCAGCACCCTGAAAATATACAATGTAGAATTGTAATCATGACATTGTTTAATTTCTATGGTTAACAATTTTTTATACTTCAGGTATTTATTTGTGAGTCTATTATTATAAACATGCAATTATTATCAAATCTACCAGAATACTAACACCACTGGCATATTTTAATTTGAAGTAGTATTTAGAAGATATATATTATATATAACACAATTATTTCTATACGTTACGTATAGGTTACTGTATAGTAAAAATATACGATATTAAAAGTCATGATTACCACCAATGTAAGCTAATTCTTATGAAAAATAATCATCATAGGCTGCACAAGTGTGATCACATAATAAATAAATAATAAATCTGAAAATAATCACTCACTGCAGAGCACAAATCATACAAATAGCTAAAAAAAACACTATATGAACGGATTTAAGTTATGTATTTTTGCGAAATTTAAATATATTTTACATTATTTCAAAAAAATTCCGACGTTTCGCGTATTTTACAGCGTGCGTGGTCACGGTAGACTCGCGGTAAAGTGTTTTTCTTTCAATGAGTAACAGTTATGTTAATAAAAGACAATATTAATAGCTAAAAACTAAGAGCCTCCGTCCAACTTACCCCGCCAACCCCCTTTCCAATCTTTTGTGGTTGGAATCCAGGATGAGAATGTACAGTAGATACAAATGGACTGGTTTTGTCATCTTTTCCACTCTGGGCCGCTTGGCTTGACCCTGATGTGGCCCGCCTTGCACTCTCTGCACCAAAACGCTGTGGTTGCCACCCGTATCCCGGGTGGCCCATCGGCCCACCCTGGTATTGTGGGTGGTACTGGTATTGGTTATGGTGAGGCGGTGCATTCATACCGCCTTCAAGCCAAGCAGCGCGGCAATACAATGAAAAGAAAAACAAAAAGCGTAAAGGGAGAGGATAGGAGCGGGCAGCAAAATAAAATAATGCAATTCAATAATATTTGCTTTAGTTGAAAATGCGCCTAGATTAAATAAGTTCTTGTTATTGACACATCTGTATATGACATTATTAATTTGTATTATCATGTATTTGTTTCTTAATGTGCAATATTGACAGATGGCTGATGGAAGAGAAGCATGCAGACAGATTTCATTTAATTATTTATTAAACTTCATTTAAAAGCCTATGGTTAGTTGTAAGCTATAAGTTTCTCAGATAATTGTAATAACTTTTAGGGAAACTTTTCACAACCTCTGCCTGTAGCGATTAGTTTGCATGGTAGCGATATTGTTTAGTAGCCTCTAAGAACAACAGTGATTGCGAGATGTGAATGGAAAACAGAAATGTGATAATCCCCAAAAGAACCTAGATTCCAAAATAACAAAACAATTTTGAAAAATAATAATATTCACATTGGTTCATTACCTTTCATCATACCGAAACTCATTGGTGCCCCCGCAATCATGTAGTCTGTTTCAAAATAACATAACATGAAAAAAACAAAAGAAATAAGTCTATGCGTAAAGAATAAAAAAGAATGTTACAAGGATGCACAATTTGAAATGAAGCGGAGAATGCGTCATGCTTCTCAGGATATATTGAGTTAGATACCAGCATAGGGTATGTCCATAAAATAGGCAAATGTCACAATTCAGGATTAATTTGGACCAGTGTGGCCTTTAGTAATAACATTTTGATAAATATATCTAAATATACAAGACATTTTTTTACATTACATCTTAAATTTAAAACTACAAAATTTTATTTAAGATAAGGCTACTGATATATTGATAAGGTTGCTATTGACAGATTACTTACTTAGTTAGAGTTTATTATAGTTTTCCATTGCTATTAATTTCATTGAAAAATGAATGAGAATATTTTATAGACATACCCACACACAATACCCGTCAAGCCATTGGTCATATTTTGTACTTGGCAGGTTATCTATGTTAATATCTAACAACATACTAAACAACTTAAAATAAAATCTATGCATTTGGCATTCTAATAACTATGTTTATTCATATAGTAAAAAAATACAAACGCGGGTTATTTTGAGGACTTGGCATCGACATTGATGCGTTTTGTTTAAAACTGATGGGTGTTGCCATAACACATTCCACTCTGCAAAAGAAACATGAAGGGATTCATGATAACCTTTCATCATACAATTTCAAGGCATTGTGATAATTAGTAACTCAATCGGTCTTTTTAATATACGGAAGAATGACTATTCTTTAATTATAGTTTTATGAAAAATATTTCATAAAGTAATATAATGTACACACATTAAAATAATTATACGCTTTTGGAATTCGACAAGGATTTAAGGTTTGAATGTAAAAGCGATGTGTGCGACTACATAACATTTATGTGAATATTAAACCAAGCAACAAGTATTTGATATACCTGGAATGTTTAAATATCTTCTTTTATCTGAAACTTAGAAACACAACATTGGAAAACTTAAGCGTCACATCAAAGAACCGACCGAGACGCCATTTGGATTTTCTGAAGTGGAATTGTCAATTGAGTAAGTTGTCGACTGTCCATTGTCAGTACTCTTGTGACTAATAATAGGTAAACAAAATTCGTGTCAAGTTTTTTAAAGTGGCTAAAAATTATTCTAAATGTACTGCGGATATGGGATATAGAATACAATTTAATTATTATATTTTATAATATTTGATCTTATTCTTGCTGCACCGAAACTAGCGACATCTAGTGGGTTGTTGTGTGGGTAAATTGTGAGATGATTTTAAAATAGATGTCGCTAAGTACATACAAATTAGAGAGAATTTTTTATTTCGTGCTCCACTAAAAGTATCATCATAATAAAGAGTCTCTGTGTGTATACACACACATACCTACACATATTTATATTATTTTTTACTACAACCGCAAAACCCGAGTACTCTCTTGTACTTAAAATTAAATGGCTGTAATATACATAGTATATTAAATTAATATGGCAAAAAAAAAACTTCATTTTCTAATTTAATTCAAACGTATCCAATCAACGCTTAATGTAAGTGCAGTAACCTTTTGCTCTAATCTAGTTTCGCTCACCCGCACTTAATGTCACTGGGTCACATCATGGTCATTGTAATTTGTGACACCTATCGTTCGCCAATTAAATTAGCAGGTGGGCAGGTTCCGTAAAATCTGTGCCAAAATTTATACTAGTAAAGCAGCTGGCAACGCTTATATACGGTACTGAAATATTTAGATATTCAGCCGCGGTTGTCAAAAAGGTGCAAATAGTCACGCGGCCTGTTTGGTCTTTGCTATTAAAATAAGATTGCAGTAGAAGGCAGGCTGCACCTGAACAATGTTACTAGATTTGCAAACTAGGTAGGTTATTGTGATCGGATATGCTTCAGACTTTTAGAGTCAAGAATTAACGTTGTTATGCGGCAGCGACTAAAACTTGCTTTTATAAACTGACAAACACTTTATTTAAAAATATAGTATATTTACAATAACTAAGGAGTGTTTTAGTTGAAGAATGGAATAGAAGTGACTTGAAGGGATCGGGATTTGGTATTTAAAGGTTTGGGTAGTAGTAGGGATACTCGAAGGGAACAAACAATGTAATTAAGTAATTAAAGATAACTTATTTCTATATAAACAAAAACTATGGGTTCAAGATAACAGGCCATTTGCCGACCATTCTCATGTCCTTTTTCTAGGGAACACATCTGGTCGGCAGACCTATCTATCCGCTTTCTAAGTTACAATGCTTGCGTTGTCCGTAAGATAAAGACATAACAAAAGATAATTACAAAGAAATAACAAAAGATAATTACTATAGTGGAGACTACATAACACCTCCCCCCTTAAAATAAAGGTTGCGCCTGTTGGCGTGAACTTTTTAAAAGATGTTGTTGGGTGTTCTCTTCTTCGTTGTCCGAGCAAGTCGTTGTCGTCGTTGTCATCGTTGTCATCGTTGTCGTCGTTGTCGTCGTTGTGTTGAATGTACGCGTAGAATGTGGATACTTCGCAGTTTGTTCTTGAGTTAAAGACTGGGTCTTTGCTGCATACACGGAGATTTGGAGAGGATTCTTTACACTGGTCCACGGTGTCTGTCGTCAGGTAGTGTTCACTGTTTTTGCTCATGGCAAAATACATAGGTAGCTCAGATAGGATTGTAGGATATAAGGAGGTTTCAGGATGTCTTATAGGAATTGAAATTAAATGGTATAAGGTAAATATGTCATTTTTTGACTAAAGGAAGGTTTAACATATATATATAATTTTGTTCATGTAAATGTATGATGTGATTGTAACAGAGTTTAGAATTTTATGAATAAAATGCTTGTTGCTAGAGTATTATTGAAATAAATGTAAAATATCAAAGAATTATACTACGACTTCGTTAGAATAAGAATTAAATCTATTTATGATAATTATCTTAAATGAATCATGAGTCGTGCAATGGTCTTAAGCGATTTGCATGCACTATTTGGTTTCTTCCATTCTTTCTGATAATGTAATTTTCGTTGAATCCTATTCGGATTATAAGATAAGGACCTTCCCATTTCGAGTCTAAGTTATTAGGATTAGGTGCTTTGAGCATTACATAATCACCTACGTTATACTTAGCGATATTTCTAATATTTTTATCATAACGTTCTTTAGCTTTTTCCTTCATCGCTTGTAAGTTACGTAAAGCAATGTCGCGAGAAACTTTGAGTCGTTCGTTAAGATCATGTAAATAATCACAAGTTGTATATTCATTCAATTCTTTTAAAGAGTAAAGTGATCGAGGTTTATAGCCAAAAAGTAATTCATGAGGCGTGAAACCCAATGATTGATTGACTGCTGTGTTATGACATATAACTGCGAAAGGAATTATTTGATCCCAATTGCAATTATTTCTCTTATGATATAATCGTATATGATCCCTAAGGGTAGCATGGAAACGTTCTATAGAACCATTACTTTGAGGATGGTAGGCTGTGCTTAGTGTATGATTTGAACCTAACAATTTCATTAATTGTTTGATGACGCTATTTACAAATTCTGTTCCTTGATCTGAGTGGAAACGTTTGGGAACACCGTAATGTTGGCAGAAAATTAAAAGAGTCTTTGCTACGGTGATTGCTTGTTTATCTACAATAGGATAGGCTTGTACAAACCTTGTTAAATCATCTTGTAAAGTTAAGATATACTTGTTTGAGTCATGAGTAACTTCTGAATAAGAAACTAAGTCAATAGATACACGTTCGAAAGGTTCAGTGGATGAAGAAGTTATAACCATTGGAGCCTTATAAGTTTTTCTTTGTATTTTACTCCGTTGGCAAATTTGGCATTTGTCGATGTAATCTTTAATAGTGTCAGTCATACCTTTCCAAAAATATTCTGACCTTATTTTTCGTGTGGTTTCAACTACACCACGGTGACCAGACAAAGGATCATCATGAAAAGATTTTAAAATAGAAGGAATATCTTCAGGATTAGGAGTCTTCACTTTGTTTTCGCAGATAGTGATTTTACAATTATAAATGTCTGCTAGATAAGATGTAATATGTAGTTGTTCATTGCCTTTTAATTTACAAGTTGCGTCATCTTTCAAGTCAGGTACGTAAAGTGATTTCAAATTATTATTCTGTAAACAGCTAAGAAGTGACTTAAAATAACTTTCGGAATCCCAAGGATCGAAATATAAGGGTCGAGAATAGTTGAAGTAAATGTTTTGTTCTTTATTGGAAATCAATAAGTCAGTTTCGTAGAGTGATTTAGGCTTGTTAAGGAATGGTTCCACTTGAGAACATATTAAAATAGCTTGGTTGTAAAGATTGTTCTTATTGGAAATGTCGCAAGAAATAGGAATAAATATGTCTTTATGTCGTTCGTCTAACAGCTTATCAGGTGAAATATGTAGATTTGGAGTATCGAAACTGTAATCTGAAATTTCTGTAAAGTGTTGATAGTTAAGTTGTAAATAATCGTTTTGAGAGTCGATTTCGTTTTTATCAGTACTTTTGTCATAAGTTGAATCAATACTATTTGTGTTAAGAATTGGGGGCCTAGAGAGTGCATCGGCATTGGTGTTATTTTTACCAGCTTTATATATAACTTCATATTCATATTCTTCAAGTTTGAGACGCCAGCGAACGAGACGACTTCCTGGGTCTTTTATAGAGAAAAGCCATGTTAGTGGTTTGTGATCGGTAACGATCTTAAACTTTCTACCAAACAAGTAGGGACGAAAATGCTTAACAGCCCAAACTATGGCTAGTAGTTCACGTTCGATCGTGGAGTAATTGGACTCTGCTTTGTTGAGAGTGCGTGATGCATAGGCAATAGGGAGGTCTTTACCTATTTGTCCTTGCGATAAAACAGCGCCAATCGCATGGAGAGAAGCATCTGTTGTTAAAATAAATTTTTTTGTAAAATCAGGGTATTGTAAAATAGGAGGATTGGTAAGGAGACGTTTACATTCTTCAAAGGCTGATTGTTGAGTTTCACCCCAAACAAAAGGGACATCTTTCTTAAGGAGACTAGTTAAAGGTTTTGTTAGACTACTAAAATTAGAAATGAAACGGCGATAATAGCCGGTTAGGCCAAGGAAGGATTTGATGTCTTTGCATGATTTAGGAATCGGAAAATTATCGACTGCATGAACTTTATCAGGATTGGGTTTTACACCTTCGCTAGAAATTATGTGACCTAGATAGGCTACTTCTTTCCTAAGGAATTCGCACTTATCTGGTTGGATCTTTAAACCATTTTTCCTAAGTCGATTGAAAATTTCGGATAACTTTTGTTCGTGTTCTTGTAAACTAGAAGCAAAAACTACTATGTCATCTAAATAAACAAAGCAACGTTCACCTTGTAGTCCATAGAGTACGCTGTCCATAGCACGTTGAAAAGTTGCTGGAGCATTTTTTAATCCAAATGGCATTCGTAAAAATTCATAATGGCCATACGGAGTATTAAAGGCAGTTTTAGGAATATCGTTTGAGTTGAGTTCTATTTGATGGAATCCGGAGGCGAGATCTAAAGTGGTGAAATAAACAGAATGTCCTAACTTGTCGAGTATATCTGTGATGTTAGGTAAAGGATAACTATCACCTATGGTTATATCATTCAATTTACGATAGTCAATAACGACGCGCCATTTCCGTTTGCCAGAGGCGTCTACTTTTTTGGGGACTACCCAGATAGGGCTACTCCATGGTGAAGTACTTGGACGTATAATGTTTTCATTTAGCATTTTATCGACCTGGGTTTTCACCTCTTGTTGATGAATATGTGGAAACCTATATGTTTTTGTATTAATTGGAATATTTGATGTGGTAGGAATAGTATGCTTAGTATGGTTTGTAAATGTCAGTTTGTCACCTTCTGTATAAAATATGTCTGAATATTCAATTACGAGTTTATTAAGTGAGTTCGATTCTTCTTTATTTAAATGGTCGCCTCTAATAAGGGATAAAACTTTGCTTTGACGATCTGTTTGTGAAATACCATTAAAATTATTTATCTCACGTTGAGTTTGTCCGTTAGTGTGTTTATCAAGGTCGAAAATAGTAACAGGAATAGAAGGAGTGCTAATAATCTTATCTTGTTTGTCTATATTAATGCAAGTTATAAGAAAAGAGTTATTTATGACGGTCACTAATGAACGTGGAATAATAATGCCATTATCTAATGTTTGTTTTTCAACGATTGCTTCGCCAGAATTCATGGAATTTGTTGTACATCTAATGACTGTTTCCGATCGTTTGTTAATTATTTGTTTTTCGAGAGATACAGTATTGTTCTGTGAATTTAAATCTTGAGGATTTTCATGTAAATAAAATAAGTTATAACTTTTGACACCAATTTTTAAGATTTTTGATTGTACTTCAATTTTACAGTCATATTCAGTCATAAAGTCGTTACCTAAAATACCATCAGCTTTTATGTTAAGGTTTGCCACATGAAATTTATATCTAGGTAAATCGTCAAGGGAAATATTTGCTGTTCCTAAGGTCAGCATCTGAGATTGAGAACTAGAAATACCTTGAATAGATACTATATTTAATTTGTTAATGCAAGCGAAACCTATTTTATCTTTACGTATGACAGATATACCAGCACCGGTATCGATTAAAAGAGTCACAGGTTTATTATCTATGTAAAATATAGCATGTAATAGGTTTTCTGGAGGTACATCATTTAGAGCGGAAATAGAAAAAGATTTAATATTCTTGTTGTTTGATTTCGACTTACGTTTATGTTTCTTAGAATGGTATTTTGAATTTGATTTAGTAGTAGTATGAGATACAGCGGGTTTACAAGGTTCAGCGAATTTTTGAGAATCAGTGGACTTAGAAGATACAGTGCGATTTATTGATTCAGAGGATTTTGGAGATACAGTGGGTTTATAAGAAATAGTAGAATTTGTATTACGACCAAAGGTTTGGGACTGGCTACCCTGTTTGTAGGTTTGTGTAAAACTAGCTTCAAAGTCTGTTTGTGTACAAGCTTCTTTGCATTGCCTCCGATAGGCTGGTTTATTATGCAAGTGTGTAGGCACAGTGCTTTGAAACATTCGACTAGGTTTTGAAATTTGTGGAAGCGTTGAATAGTCTAAAGAGTTGGGTTCATCGAATAAGAGCTGGTAGCGATTTCCAACGAGTCGCTCACTTCGTTGGTCGCCTCTAAGTTTAAATTGCGGATTGGTGCAGGAATAGCGCGTTGTTCGTTGTATGCCTTCTTTCGACATTCGTTTATTGAATGCCCAATATTTTTACAATAAACACATGTTTTTGGAGAAAATCTACGATTTGGAGGTCCGAATGGAATATTTGGATTTTGAATGGATTGGTAATTATTCTGGTATGCACTAGCCCTAATCGCTGGCCTAGGAGTTGGAACTGGTCTAAATAAACTTTGCCTAGCTTTGTTCATAGCCCTAATTTGATCCTCTTGCATTGCGAAACGACCTGCTTCTCGTAAGGTACTGAAACCTTTTGTTCTCAGCATTATACCTATGTCTGTAGAGAGACCGTTGAGAAATATGCTTAAGGCGGTTTCCTCGGTGGTTGCTACACGTCCGTCTAATGTTGAATCACTAATTTCCGAATGTAATTTCTCTAAGATTTTGCAACGACAAAGATCTACTCTATGATAAAATTGTGTTAAAGACTCATCATGTCTCTGGAAAATTGATTGAAGTTCTAAATTCAAATGTTGAATTGTCTTAGTATTCGCGAATCTCTCAATAAGAAATTTCTTTAATTCATCCCACGTTTCGTAAGTTTTACACCGAACTTCTGAGGCCGCGATGCCTCTAATGTTATTTAGAGCACAAGTTAACAAAGTCTCTTGTTCAAATGAAGATGATAATTTAAAGACAGTATCACAGGACCTAATAAAACCATATATTTCGTCGTGGTTGTTTGTATCGAATATCGGAATTAGATTGATAAGAGTTTTTATATTTACTGGTGATGCCTTCGTTGTGCTTTCGTTCTTTTTCGACATGATAATGATTAAAATGTAGGATGCGTGTGAAATGAGATATTGTAAATTATATAAAATATAGTACAGGGTAATATATATATAACACACCAAATATGGGAAAATAGGAAAGAATGAGCCACAAGTAAAATGCCACTTACCACAGTAACACGAACCACAAGAGCATAGTATCGGCGAAACTATTAAAAGCCTTAGGCTACCGTACTAGGCGATGCTTGTCCTTTGTACGTTTATTCCGTCTTACTACACAAGTAGATCCTACCGACTGCGCCAAATTTGTTATGCGGCAGCGACTAAAACTTGCTTTTATAAACTGACAAACACTTTATTTAAAAATATAGTATATTTACAATAACTAAGGAGTGTTTTAGTTGAAGAATGGAATAGAAGTGACTTGAAGGGATCGGGATTTGGTATTTAAAGGTTTGGGTAGTAGTAGGGATACTCGAAGGGAACAAACAATGTAATTAAGTAATTAAAGATAACTTATTTCTATATAAACAAAAACTATGGGTTCAAGATAACAGGCCATTTGCCGACCATTCTCATGTCCTTTTTCTAGGGAACACATCTGGTCGGCAGACCTATCTATCCGCTTTCTAAGTTACAATGCTTGCGTTGTCCGTAAGATAAAGACATAAAAAAAGATAATTACAAAGAAATAACAAAAGATAATTACTATAGTGGAGACTACATAACAACGTAAACTTTGAGTGTCATATTATGTCAATGTTTTTGACAGAAGGTTTTAGTGATAGAGTTAAAGGAGACGGCACGTGTTTTTTTGTACATTTAAGTTTATATAAGTCGTGAGTAAATACTGACATTGAATTTAATACGCGACTGATTCAGCTTAATAGAGAACTAACGTTTAGCTGAAATAACCGGATACTTCCAGAATCTATTCGATTTTAGTATGACGAGTTTGTTCGAATAAAACAATGATTCATTAATTAAAATCATTTTCTATGGTCATGACTGTGTAGATTCACTAGAAACTTCGCTTTTTATTGCTTTATGTTTATGCAATTATTTAAAGTAAGACTTTATCATTAGGTATACCGTATGGCCTAACGAGGCAGTGACGTTATATTAAAAGGCATTTTAAAAACCATTTTTTATTCAAAACTGGAGTAAAAACTCTTTGCGTTTGTAGTATTACAAATATTCTCTCGCCGTAGAATGAAACTTAGCGAGTGACAAGAATATACGTAATAACGTTACATTGGTGGCGATTCTGATGTACACACTCAAAACTAAAAATCACTAAATTAGCTTTAGACCTGAGTTATGTAATGCAAACCTTACTTAGGTTTACATACATAGTTTAACGAGGATATTAAGATAATAATGTCAACAATAGTTTACGTAGGCCATAAATGCATTTTAGTAAACGCAGATGTTTAATTTTTGTTCAATAAGTTAAAAGATACATATTCTTACAATTCTAAATGTGTTAACAATTAGCATTGATATGTCACTATAATAAAGATGTCACCCCTTGACCATTCTATGAACCCAAAAAGGATAAGTTATTGTTTCAAGCCGTCGCAACCCCACTACCATTACCTTAAGTTCCAATATAAGCTCTTGTTTTAGATAATTAAAGATAGTTGTCACTATACTGTAACAAAGTGTGTGTTTATTCATTTTTTATTTCATCATCCCTCCAACAAACGCCGCCGAACTTAATTCCTGTCAAACAGTTTTAGAGAGCGTAACCTATTCTGTACATCTCTAAATTGATAGTAATAAGGTTTAAATTCTCAATGTACAAACATAGAATAGGTTACACACGTTTGACAGGTCTAAACCTAAATTTAAAGATATTTAGTTTTAGAGGTATACATCAGAATCGCCACCATTGCTTTACTAAAACTTACAAAGCTACTATGACTAATGCTTAAGTTTTATCAGATATGACACAATACTCTTCGAGAACAATTCAAACAATGGATCTTTATTTGTTTGTATAAAAGAGATGATAGTATCATTCAGTAAAGTCTAGTCAATTGTCATGGGCAAACAGAATGTTTACAATATTTACGTCGATATGTCACTTTTGTCGTGAGCCACTAAAAAGTCCTTTTTTGTTGCCTAGGGCAGGATACTGCGTATATTCCAATTGTAATGTAATAATCCTGTATAGAGTGGTATTTGAAATAAATATATTTACGTAAATGAGTTCTAGAACATTTAGATATGATTAGGTATTTTTCTTGCTTAGGTATACGTTCAGTGCTTTTGAGATGCTCTACCCCTTTTCGTAAATGAATCTAAGTTGGCCCGTTATATGACACTTAGAACTTCTCGTACACTCTATCATTCTATTCATTGTACGTCTCTTCAATATGAAAAAAAAGATCGTCCATAAATATAATTTTACAGTGTCGGTTTTTCGCGTAGCGTTGACGTCGAGCATTAAGTAAATGCCCACCCTTTTGTATACTTCTAGATCAAGATTTTCATTTAAAACCTTTTTTTACTGTTTTCCTACTCACACCCATACGAAAAACCGGCAAATTCTGGTTACTGACAGGATTTTTTGCTTACTACTGGTGTTCTTGCGGAGCGGAGCAGTTCTTTTCTTGTTCACAACACTGTTAGAGTTCATTTTACCTATCAATAGTACGGTATACAAACCTAATCGTTATATACAAATTTTAGATCATCATGAAAATTGTACTCGGCAAGTGCCCACAGCGACGCATCACAATAGGAGCAACGTTTTCTTTCAATGTCCACTCCATCGTGAAAAATTACGGAAATTTAATACGTATATACGTAATACTATACAGTAAGTATAAATCTGGATTAACATTTATCTTAAAGTATAGCCTATATATATCTCCTATTCTATCCAATGTGTTACTTTCGTGTATTTGTATACAAAATTGGTACAGCCATTTGCACGTAATCAATTAAAAAACATATAAACATTCACAGACCTACTACATTCACAAAACTACTTTCATTTGCAATTCGACCATTAAGATAAGGATTTGCAAGTGGATACGTAATCAAATATATTATCTGCTGGATTATTTCAATTCTATCAGTGGGCACTTATCTGATGATAAAAATATTTTCGAGGAAATAGATAGTCCACATTGTCGCAAAACTAATTATTACAGATAAATGAATTGATACAAGTGAGTAATACTAACATTCAATTTATTTTATTACAAACACACATACGTATAATTTATAGATACGAAAATGCAAAGTGTTCAAAATTATTCAATATTAGAGCATCCCCATCTGTTATTTATATTATTGCTGTTTATGTTATGATAGTGTTTACAACCAGTATCTACTGCCTATAGAATCAAGTAAACTTACCATAGATTAAGAAAAAAAATCAATACAGCAAGTTTTAGCGAGAGTTATTGGAACCAGAAGATATTAAATCTGTCAACTGCTCAGATAATGTACATAGCAATTACTTAAGATTAATAAAACAGACTACTTATAATATAACAAACGGTTTGTAAGGAACTGTAAAAAAATAAAAGTGGAACAAGAAGGCAAGCGCGGAAGTTTTATTGTTACACCAGTAGGGATTTATTCTAATGAAATTTATACATTTGTAGTATTTATGTATGTAAGCAAGAAAATTTATCGCTGACCACAATTGGTCCATTCGATGGGTGTTCCCACCAGTTATTGTTGTAATACTATTTTTATAATGGCTACGATTTAAAACAAATTATTATCATTAACAAAAAACGATAATCATTTATCACGTCCTAATCTTAAAATTGCTTCCACGAAGAATATGAGGAAAAGCTTAAAGTATATTTCATAGAAACGCTCATTTGCCAAATATCAATAGTAGTAGGAGTAATGAAAGACACGACTAGGTGATGATTTTGACGTGACGCGCACATCAAACAGCCATTATTCAATTTAATATATTTATGCTGTAGTTTCGGATGGTTTTCAGCAATTGTCATTGATAAATTATAATATTGTCTTTTATTAACATAACTATTACTCATTTAAATAAAAACACTACGCGAAACATCGGAATTTTTTTAAATAATGTAATATACTTAAATTTTGTACATACATAACTTAATCCGTTAACAAAGTGTTTTTCTTTAAATTAATAAATTATTTATCTGTATTAAAACTGTTCCAACTCTTTTTCAAAAGTGTAAAACTGTGAAGGAAAATGGGAGACAAAAATGGTATTTATAATTTTTGCAATGTAATCTTTTTTAATGCCAAAAGCGCTCATTTTCTTCTAGTGGTACCCGTCCTAGTTTATAGGAAACGTAATGAGAGACGTAGTAATTAATCTGGCTGACGTCCAGATAAAGACCATTACAATTTTGGCAAAAGGTTGAGTGCATTGCTCGAATGATTAACACACTTAATCACTATCTAGTTATTTTGAGGTATTGTATAATGAACCCTTTAAGGAAAAAAAATTTAAAAATAGACCAAGTGTAAGTAAGAGGAAGGTTTTTCATATTATATGATTACTTAGTTGTTGTTATAGCGGCAAAGTTGTATCACCTATGAACTTTTCTAAAAATGATATCATAAGATAGCCTAGTGATAGACGGAGAGACGGAAAGGAAGACGGTGAAGTTTGCTTTAATCGCAGACCCCCAACGACTGCTGAAAAGCATACGTCTTTACTTCCGATAAAATCAACACGTCGTTAGTCCCAAAGCAAGGCTTTTAACATATATGTTAATACCCCACATTAATGTTGGCCGTACGTCTTCCATTCGAGAGATTTCGCACACACTACTGTATATTAACAACTAACACACCAACAGAAATTGCCTTCAATAGACAATTGTTTATTTGTATTCAAATAAACCTCTTAGTTATCGCTAAGCTTCCGTATCCAATTATATGTTTAGTATCTTTATCTCTCGCGTAAAATAGAAGTGTTATGTAAGTATTTTAGTTTCATTTTTCACCTACACTGAATTGATTTTCGAAGATTCAAGTTCGAATTCATGTACAAAAATGCTTTTTTAATGAAGAAGCCATTTAATAACATTACCAGAGACTAATTAACATGAAGAGTTGAAACCAAATTTAACATACGTTTTGTTTGGAATTGCATTGCCAATAAATACGTAACATACGTTTTGACCCGCACCTTATAAATTTCTTTTTGATATGTTTTCATTTAATAGTTTGCCCACTAGGTCTAGTAACTATAGTAGGCTATACTAGTATCCGGAGCAATTATTATTTCGCCTTGAATTGAGCATTCCACGTTAAACGTTAACCACAGTGATATATAAATGTTAGATATATGAAATACTATCGTAATTGTTACTTGCTGAATCATACAACGCTTGATACTTGATAGTATATCTAAAACATGAGTAATGATTATTTATTTTGCTAAATACGTCTTGTAAATATTTGTATAAGCCACAATATTAGCGTGAGTTTATATCATACCAGTGCCGAAATCATACCGCACTTAACGAACCGCTGAATTGTTATCTAAATTGTATTTAAAGGACAAGGAGAATACGTCACGTTTTTGAAAATCGTCTTATTCAAAATTAAGTATAGTTGCACTCTTCAAACTAAAGTACGCTTTTTTTCAAATTGTATTTGAAGATGATACGACACGAATGAGTACTTAATTAGGTTTTAACATATACCTCACTGCTCAACCGACTAAATAGTATCAGAAAAATAAAATTATAGAGATTTTTTATAAATCAGCTGATCATCATACAAGCAGTCTGGTATGATGATCACTGCGCTAACTAGGTCGTAACAAATAATAATAATGTATATATATAAATATATATGAAAAAATCTCCAATTTAAATATATCATATGTGTGTCAAATTAAATTTAATATATTTAAATATTTTACATCCCGCAGACGCACATAAGATTAACTTTTTTTTAATATAAGCGCAGATAAATATTACCAAATTATACGTAGAACGCGTACTGCAACCTTCAGTATTCTAGGACGTATAGCGCATTTGGCAGACCTCTCTGTGTGGTGTTTACTATCATGTAAACAATATATATAAATAAGCAATATATTATTAAAAACTAGTTGTACTGAAAATGCGTTCGTCTATTGTTTCTGCAATCATATGACTGCCTGTGGTGAAATATTTTCCTATCATATAAAATTCTCGTGTCACGGGGTTCGAACTTGAACTCCTCCTGAAACAGCTTGACCGATTCTCATGAAGGTGTGTAGGTCTGAAAATCGGCCACATCTATTTTTATCCCCCTAAATGTTAAGGGTACTCCACCCCTAAATTATTATTTTTATTTTTTGGACAAAATTTTTAGTTTCTTTTATTTATGATACAACATACAAAAAATACATACAATCCAAATTTTTCCCTTCTACGATCAACCCTTATTTTTTATTTAATAATTGAAAATTGAAATCACATGTATGTTAAAACAACGTTTGCCGGATCTAGTATTATATTAATTTGAAGTAGAAAGACCAAAATTTACCCTAGTTGCCGTTCCAGGGTTTTGTGGCCAATGTTTTGATTAGGAAGCGAAAATGCAATATTCAAATACATTTAACATTTAGGAGTAGCGAAAAAACACTAACGCAGCGATATATCATGTTTTTAATTAGAGTCAAACAGGTCGGTGACAATTAACACGATCCCCATAGCAACGTTTGCCCTATAACATTTGAACGCTTATCTAAAAATACGCTGCAATATTGAATACAGTCTGTTTTCTGCCGCCATAGTGTACGCACGTAAACATGTTAGTCAATATTCCCATTCAAATGGAACACTCTGTCGGCTTATTTAAGGTTAAGGATAATTTTATGGAGTGCGTTGTAGCTCGTCCGAAGCTCAGCCTGTCGCCACTACCTGAAGATAGAGAGTGCAGCAACAGTGATTTGAGGAAGAGCTCGGTGAACCGACGACGTCGTCACAGACGCCTTAGGTTACCTGCTCTGCCGGAATATGACGAGTGTTGAGCGTATTATTTTCGTTCGAGGATTTTGAAGTTAACGATATTGTATCTGTCACAAATAAAGATGGATGATGTATCTATGGCATACGAATTTATAAATAGATATGCAGTGATAGAATAGGCTGTGATACAAAATGGTGAATCTGTTTCACGCGATTCGGGAATTCATTTGATATCGTTGGAATGGTGTTGTGGAAGTGACATGTAGCGAATTCTTAAAAGGAGTATTTAAACTTAAACGATGTTTTATCTGTTGTGAATCTGTGTATCTGTGATGTGCAGCGACGTAATAGGGCAAGATGTTTGCGCCTGTAATTTAATAGTTATAATTAGATACTCATAAGTAGAATTAAATTATACCTGTGTGTATCTTCTCAGTGGTTCTGTTTACTATAATATCTACTCAATGTATAGTTATTACATGTATGTATGTATGTACATGTATGTTATTATAATGTTCTTACTAATTATTAATGTATTGCAGTCTAACCGTAATATAGAAACATCAAAATATACAATCTATTTAAGATATAATCTTCTATTTTAGAGGGCTCTAAAATAGATAGCTCTAAGATAAGACAATAAATAGTTACCTACTAGTTAATCAACATTTTTGAACGTTGAAATTTCTCCTGTAGTTAAATCTGTTTGTAAATGATCTATTAATAATTATTATTATGTGATTTTCATACAGTGTGTTGTAAATATTATTGTTTGTCATATTCAAATTCCAGGCTCATGTTGTCTGAAGGAATCGTACTTGAAGGAGTATTCTCGTTATACTAACTGCCGTCTTTGAAGTATTTTGTCTATTAGCTGATTTATCTAAGTATATATTTCTTATATAACTGTGACTATAGAAATCGTTGTTTATCAATTAAATCAATGTATATCTAACAACTGGCAGGAGGTAATAAAAAAGTAGAGTAGGAGCGGCTCTTCTTCTTTTTTATTTACTTTGGATCGCATAGCCAGTTGAGTATGAGTCTCATTGGCATACGTAACGTAAATATTTAAATCAATAATCGTTTGAAAATGATATTTAAAGAAAAAGTATCTTGCAAAATTAGCGAATTATTCAACTCCATATGTTACAATTCGGGATAATTGCGGGAAAACCACAAAACATATCTAATCAGAAACGACATTGTTCTTTCCTGATAAGATGGTTTATAAAAATCTGGATTTTAGTCATTTCTATTGTCATATGTGCTCATTTTTCTGTGAAGTTGATAACAATATCAACATGTCTACAATTCTTATCAAATCATATAATAATTGTATTCGCGTATGATTAAAATGGAAAGTGATAAATGTTGTAATTAACTGTTTAGGTATTTCATAAAATAAAATTTTATTATAATACAATAGCTTTATCAAACTAAAACTATCAATAATTGGCAACCCTGACTCAGTCTAAAGCGACGCAGATGTGAGAAAAGTGCTAAGTTTGTTATAATATATAGTTAAATATATAAGTAAATTATATATAATTACTGTTTTACTGAATATCACGAAGTATAAATTTTGCACTAATAATTAGAAAAAACACGTAACTTTATAAGATGTAAATACTCTTTTGTTTTTGTGTTTTCTTGTGTTCTGTGATATTCAAAATATGTATCTATTATTTATATGAAATAAATTGATTTTTTATCCATAATGTCTTTTTACTTATAAAAGGTTACGCTAATATCTAAATACTTATAAGTACGAAACTGCTATATTTAATAATTAATAAACTATATAACTGGGTTTTTCTCTTTTTAGATAGTTATATTAATTGTTTCATGTATAACTAAACTATAATGTTATATTGGAGACTTCGGGAATAACATAGTAGAGTGATATATGCGCCCTTGGTAATAATCAGGTGATGAAATAATTGTCTACTATACCTACTATTATTTTTATTTTTTCATAAAGTTTAACAAATATCGACAATAAAACCTTTTTTAATTGGTGTCAATAATGAATATATCTATAGTTATTAAGTCGGCAATTTAAATCATACATTGTATTTAGTACGTAATATAAATAGAAGCGATAAAGGTATCTTTTCATTTAGGTATCAATTTATTACTAACAAAAGTGCATTAATATGCAGTGCAATAATTAGTGAAATAATATTTTTTTTTATTGTGGTAATGGTTCACTATTTTGGCTGTAATAGCTTACACAAAAGATATAGACATACACCGTGAGCTTTTATAGGACTATTTAAAGTTTATATTACTAAGATAACAAAGTCTGAATTTTTACCGCCTTAATATATAAAGGCATTGTATCTTTTGTCAAAACTTTACTTTTATTTCATAATAAAAGGTTAGTTGTCTTTGTATTGGTCAATCCAAATGCTTGACCCGTTAATTACTACATAATTAATTAAGAATTGAAAACTATTCATAATAATGCACATAATTAAAATACTTATACATTTTCCAGATGTTTCGATTTGGTACAATCGGAATTATCTTCTGGAAGGCTATCAATAAGTATGTCAACAATTACATTATTTTATCTAATTTAAACAGAAACTATTAGTTCATTATCCGTTATAAGTTCTACAACCTAAACAATTAATTAATAATAATCATACATGGCAACACCAACTAATTATTTATAAATCAAGTCGTTAAATGATAAAACTGTTTGGTATTTTCCATATACTACAATAATATGTTTACTTTCCACAATATTAAATGCGTTGTTTAATTTGACATTGAAGCAGCTATAATTATCTTTATTGCATTTTATCTGTGCAATTTGGCGCCATTAATCATTCTACAATCTATATATCGATAATAGTTCTTGTAATCTATTACTAGAATCTGGATCGTATATTAGGAAGAATATTACGCGTGTTAATAATGATATAAGTATTTATTAAAGGGATGTTTCAACATAAGTGATTTTTTTACTCGTACCTATCGTATTTCTTTATTACGTAAAGACTGCGGCTGATGCCTTCCAAGCCGTTAATACAAGATTATAACTTACTTAAATAATAATATTTCTAGGTAACCTTACTTAGGTATATCTTAGAACCATACGACGTTTCTGTCAGAAACAGAAAGATAGACCTTCTAGATATAGAAAAACTCAAAGATATTACAAATTTCCCTGTAATAGAAATCCTACATTCAATATTGAGTTTCTAGAGCATCAAACATCAGAACTTTGGTTTCTATGGAAATCCATAGATAATTCTATAGACAGTTACAGAGTACCTGAAGTGCGAACGCTGCAGCGCTGGTTGATGTTATATCAATCAATTGTACATATAAATCATTATAATCAGGAACGGGTACATTAGCTAGTTTCTCTAAACTGGTTAAATCGTATATATGAATAAATGTGCACACAAATTTTTACATAACTAGTTGTTAGTTCACTCAATCGCAATTCATTTGTATCTATAATTACCAGTTTAACGGGTCATTGACCTCTAATTAAATTAAAAGATTATTTATTAGATAATTTATCTATTTGTACATCCTAATTAAATATTGTTATAAATAATTATGAATCCGTACAGTATAAGACCCACAGCCGTTCGCGTATTTATATTCATATGAGCCCTGTCACATGGTACAGCACAAGACAACCATCGAATAAACGTCATATCGCCCATTGTTACTCGTTATCGCCACAACATCCGATGTTTGACCAAACATCAATCACGTGGCTTTACTATGTTACACATTACAATGATGGTTGTCGTTGCTAGCCTCAACGACATTAAATAAGCCAACACATACAGTCTTGCTAGAGAATTCAGTCCCTCTGCATCGCAGTACATCAAAAGAGTTCAAGATTAGTAACGTGTTGATGAATATAAAATGACATAGTCGTTCTATTCACATCTATTATTGTTATAAATATATAATAATAATAAAATATATTATATATAAAATTCATAGAGGCAACATTCTGAGAATGCTCCGGTGTCGGAGCGAAACGACGCTTTGGTTTTTTTCTGAATATTGCAAATAAAGTGGTTTATAGCAGTATAGTTTTAATTTGTATTTTATTGTAACAACATTGATGTTTTAACATAACTGTATGTGGGAAAACATTATACAAATGCAAAGCTTTTGTAACGGAAATGATAAGTTATCAGCACAGATTTGATCGCTTTTGTAACGTCAAAAATCAAGTCGATTGATTTGCCACTGTTCACCTGATAAAAACATTAAAAATAGCTATAATATTATAAAATATTACATTTTGAAATTGCAATTTTTAATCTGTCATGATAATTGCTTTATTAATAGACTATAGAGCATAGATTATTAATCATTCTTGATACTCCTTCGATTCGATCGAAGCTATTATCACTCTGATCATCATTATAAGAATAAAATGTACATATTTTATGGAATATGGGAGGCAAACGGACTTACGCGATTGCCGTAGCCATTATTATTTTATATATAGTAGCAATTATTATAGACAATTATTATAGTTGCCGGCCCTTTTCTAGGACCGATAATATGAAATGGAAAATTAATTGATTTATCACTAACACTTTCCTGTCTTCAGTTTGATACCTTCTTTCCCGGCAAAGAAAGAATGAATATAAACTATTTATACAAATCTTACATAATGTTTAATCATTGTCACATGCCGTAAATCATATATATTCCAGTTTGTAAAATGTCTATGTTAAATATTTGTTTAGAAATATTTAACACCAACTTATTTTAAATTAGCGTTCAATTCAACTCACCATGACTGGAAGTATAGTTGATTACTAGTTGGCGACTCGTGTTTCGCACCTTCGCTACTGAAATTATCTAATTTCTGCTCGTATTACCTAACCTTGCAATGTAACGTCGACTGATTCAAATGATTGCTAACAATACTGTGTACAAGCAACCTAATTATGATAGACATTCTTCCTAAGACATTTCAGTTATTGTATAAACAAGAATAGTTTTCAATGTCCTGTAAATTTATTATACTTTTACACCGCCGCCATTTTGTCGATACGCGTTACGCGGGTCACCTAATGTTCTGTACCTATCGCGAGACAGTGGTCCTAGTCGCGTAGATTACCGGTATCCAGTGATTTCCCAATAAGGCTTGTTAAGAATGAGTGAAGCCTGCAAGGCGTTTTTATTTGTAAGTTAAATAAATTTAGAATCTCCGAAGATCTCCGAAGCAAATAGTCTTCGAGGTTCAAGTCGCCTGTGTGTTATGAGAGAAGCGACTAATTTCTTTGTTTAATAATGTCGCTGGCTTGTACTGGTCGAAACTGTTCGATGGACAGCAAATTGACAAGAGCGCATACAAAAGGTTTTTGCTTCTGCCTCGAATGTTACGATTGATTTAGATTTAGTTTGTATTAAAAATGACATTAATGACGGGTGTATTCTGCATGGTCACTTGAAATCACAGAGAAGTTGTATATTTATGCTGCTTATGTTATATTTTTTTTTACAAAGCTTTATTACATTAGAGGCTCCCCCGATCATGATCATGGAGGGTTCACAAGGTGTTACCTGATTTATAGATGACGATACGACGATACATTGCAACATTATCGTCGAGAATGTTTGAAAGTCTAAACGATCTCCGGATTTTCATTTACGTCATACTTATTTATTCTCACGTAATGTAACCTATTTACCCAGTAATGAGGTTATAGCTGTTGATCGGTATATGGTACAATACAATAGGGTATGCTTACGAACATACTATTATACAGAACGTTTATGATTCAATCAATATCTGTGTCGGGAATACGGTAAAAATAATAAGCAATAAATTATCTAACAGCAATTACAATTAACTTTTTTCAACACCCACATTGAAGATATGCAAATATTATTGTTCGAAAAGTGAATTAAAACGAATCCGCATGTTAGTTTCTCCGTTCCTAAAAAATAGTACAGTTATAATTAAATTCTTCTGTATTTTTATCGTGAGCGATAAAAGAATTTAAAAGAAATTAACAAAAGACGAAAACGGTAACTTTCTTGATTAATTTTATACGTTCCGTTCATATTGGTCGCTATGTTATATATCCTATGTACTGGGTCAAATTATTGATTCCCAATAAATATATTTTATTTTTGTGGATACCATATACTCATCGGTTATAGTTCCATTTCCCATTTGATGGCTGAACATTCGTCGAATCGCAATAAAGAAGGGAAATCGCTAATTTTAAGGTACCTAAATATGTGTAATTTTGGACATAACTTATTAAATTTTGATAAAACGTATAAAGAGCTATTTACTGAGTATATATTTTATAAAATAGTCTCGATCTGAAGCACGTACGAACGTATGCACCATGCAACCAATACAACCAAAACCCGAAGACTTGAGGTTCGTACTTATTCGTACTAGTTTGTACTTATTCGTATTTGTTCGTACTTATTCGTACTGGTTCGTACTCAGCGTTGACTACTATACCAAAGGATTCGACAAACGTCGACCTGTTTTCGCACCTGTATCATGCTTACATTTAATAACCTTTTCATCCTTTTCTTTATCATTATATTCATATAAATATATTTCTATTAATTTTATTAAATTGCTCACCGTCATTGTTAAACGACATGATATCGATAATAGATTACAAACCTGCACATCAGTCTATTTTTACACCAACAAACAATGCCAAAAATAAAGTCGGAACTTGATACGGAAATGTTTTTACAATACTACGTGATCGGAATATATTTTAGAATACTTAGTTCGTAATCATATTTACTTTAAAGTGAAATACGCGGGAACTATTTATTAGAATAACTAATAGATACAAACGCGAGTTAAAGCCCTTCCATAGATAATTTATTATTGCTTTTTTTATCTACCTTTAAACTTATACTTAAATTATAGTTTTTTTGTCCGGATTTAAGGGTGTTATTGAAATCAGAGATATGGTCACTGCACACAATGATTTATATTCGTCAGTGTTTTTTTATGTCTTAATAAATTTTTCTTTCTAGGATAATATTTTGGACTTGTAAAACTTACATACTGTTATATTAATATCAAATGGAGAGCAATAAGTCGGGGCGTTGCAACGCGGTAATAAATAGTAAAATATAATTATATTACATCGATTTATTTTAAATTAGTAAGGGATAGTCGTGCCAGAAGCACGACATCTTTCGGTTCCTTTCTTGTTTATTTGTATTTTACTTACGTAATTTTCAGTATTTACTGATTCATTTTTTATAACTTTAATTAAAATCTATCAAGGGAAGTGGCTTCTTAAACACAATTCATTCATTAATAGAATCACGCGTAACTTTGCGGAACTCCATACAATATTCTTGAGTCTTAATCAATGCTCGTAGAGGCAACATCCTGAGGTTGCTCCGGTGTCGAGGCGTAACGTGCTTTTATCTCGACGCGTTAAAAAAACACATTTTCGACGAAAGTATTTTATTATATTTTTATATTTATAATAACAATAATTAATTATCACTACATTTACCACTGATTACTTTTATATAAACTGACAGAAATTCCGCGTCGCGAGTTTGAATTTGAAAAAGACTGATCCAAGAAGTAAAATAATTAATGGAATATATGTATATTTCTGATCGGCAATAATTTCAGGGTTCAGCAATATATTCATAAAAACCGTATGAGTGTTTGAGGGTTTTTTCGCGGAGTATAACTGGTAGATTGGTCTATTAGTTAACTCAAACACAGAGAAGCAGGTGTAATTATTTATTAATAAAGTATTATTATCTTAATATATACAAATCTCCTGTCACGATGTTTGTCCCCGATGGACTCCTCACCTACTTAACCGATTTTAAATTAAATTGGCACACCGAGAACAGTCTAGTCCAACTTAAGAGATAGGACAGCTTAGATCTTATTAATTGACAGTCACAATTATCTGTTAACTCCAAAAGATTGAATAAGTAATCGATAGATGGCACTGCTATGGTAAACCGACCAGCGTGTCATATAGAGATTAATTTATTAACCTAAATAGAGCATACTTTTATTGTTTAAAACGCTTTCATTATAAAAGTATCCCCGCACACTTAAAGCTGATAATTATTTGTGTTGAACTAAGAAAATGATTGCTAGAAATCACATTTATGGCAAAACAACGTTTGCCGGATCAGCTAATTATTAATATAACATCTGTGAACATATTTGAACACTCACATACCCCTAACACTCTCCGTAATTAAAGCAATAGAAACGTCGGAAAATTTTAAAATAATGTAATATACATAAATTTTGTAAAAATACACAACTTGTTCATAACAAAGTGTTCATTAAAAAAATAGTATAGGTTTTTTAGGTTACGAGTAACTTCTATTAACGATTACACTACTACGATTACGATGCTATATAAAACTTTAAAAAATATTCCATACAAATATAAATAATGAATTGATTAAAATTGTTATCGTTAAAGCCAAGATACGGCGTCACGGAAAATTTTCTTAAATACAGCCGTATGCGGCACAATTAAAAAATACAAATATTATTATTGCACGATAAGCGACTGAATTTATATTACAATTAGCGGATCGCGATGTTAAAACATATCGTTTATAAAACACCTCGTATAATGTTAAATCCATGGGGTTTCATTCGCATGAATTGAGAGTATGAGGAATTTTATCTATAATGGTATTAAAATATTTTAATCTGTTGATGATTTTCAAGCTTTGATGATTATATGCGTAAATGTTGAATAAATTGATTGAAAAATCATTAACTAGCAAATATTATAGAACTGTGAGAAATAAAACAAGCGCGTTGCGTTGAGTCCGAAAATAGAATCTGTTATTTTGACAACTGACATCAGTTTTTTTTTAACACAGAGTTTGTATATAATCAAAATAATGATGTATAAATCCACGTCAATAAGAACGGGTTTAAGGTTCAAAAAGAAATAAAACACAAACTGAATAGTTACATGTGGCCTGTACAGAAACGCGGTAGTATATAACACTTCAATTTAATTATAGAAAAGTCTAAAATAGCTAAAAAAAAAGGAAAGAAATGTCTACAGCGTCCGAGTTTAAAAGAGCGTAGAGCCACAGTTCGTGCGATTAGAAGAATGTTTTTAGATCTGAAAATTCTAGGTAACTTTAAGTATAAAGCTAATCCACAGATACCTATCATCAAATGCTAAATAATCATAGGTAAAATAACACTTTCACCAGGTACAGAGCAGACTTCTGTTTCAAATAAATCTTCCCATGAGTCTATAGTCTAGACGATTAAATAGAAAATCTAGTTTCAAGTGTAACAATTTATAATTGTTATTTATGTATTCAAAAATTTAACCACCTGCGTGAATTATACCGTTATTTTCAAGTCTGTATCAAAACAACATTGTGAGAACTACAACTTTTTGAGTTGTCAAACCCCATACGGCCTTCATCAATATTATGCCAGTACTGCATTTTACTGTCGTGGGAGATCGTATTTTTATTTTGTATATCATAACATATGTAGCAATCGTGTCTTAAATATCAAAATAATAAATTATTACTTGAAATCCTACATAACTTTTACAAATTCAATTTCATCCCACTAAATTTATGAACGCGAAAGTTTGTAAGTAAGGATGGATGTATGTTTATTGTTTACTCTTTAACGGAAAAACTACTGATTTTGATGAAAATTTTATTTTTATATTGGTATAAGGTCTGTTTATTAGAATATGAAACAGGGGGCAAACGGGCAGGAGGCTCACCTGATGTTTAGTGATACCGCCGCCCATGGACACTCGCAATGTCAGAGGCCTCACCAGTGCGTTGCCGGCCTTTAAGATGCTTATACGCTCTTTTCTTGAATTTTTAGAATATATAGAATGCTTATTAGAATAACACAGGGCTGCAATTTTTTTAAGATATCGTGTGAAATATTAAGTATGAAATAATCTACAATCTGAATGATACCTAATTACAAATTGATACTTGTTTCGCTTCTAGTTATCTTAGATATAACATACGTATTGTAAAGGTGATCTCAAGGATCAACTAGTTATATATTAGTTATGACTCTTATCAGTCACTGAATATTTAAACTTTTGATTTTTCACAAAGTTACAATAGGAATAAGGAACAGAATAGGAGAGCTGTGGCTTTCTACTAGACTCATAAGAAGCCTTGCCCCCATGTCGAAATTTCTTCAAGCGAGCGGAAATATTCGCAATTGGTCAATCAACCAATATAGAACACATAAATCGTAATACGTATTTGAATACAATTTTATGATCGAATTTAATTCAAATTACGTCAGAACACTGTACAGTTTCAGTGCTGCATCTAAGTAGGTGTCTCATAAAACACATGAATAAGATTTTTGCTCCAGTTTCACGTAACGTCAATGACATGATTACGCAACTACTTGTTCTACTTTTGTGTACGCGAAGTTCACAACGATTTTCTCCCCTTAGGCTTCTAGAGTTTCTGGACCTTAAGAATCTATGCTCTATACAAAATGGTCAGGGGTGGCGTACTAAACAAAAACAAATGACAGTCATATATTAATTTAGGAGAAAAAAAAACATTTATTTTAAATAGGTTATCATGTTTTGTTCGCACACCTCTGATTTTCGAATGTCAAACTATGATGGATCATGAGTCGCTGTAATTCGTCAGAAACTACCTGCCACTCTATTCAAATGCAGTTTTATTTACAGAATGCTTGTAAATAAAACTATTGGTTTGTAAGAGTCATAGTTACCGAAATCTGTTACCTTATTAAGTTAATATAATACGAATATTACCGCCACAGTATATTTCCTCCCTAGGGTTTTCTTATCTGGAAATTTCTACTTAAAACTATATACAATCCTTGACACAGTTCTATAGACGTCGATAAAGTGTAGATAGACATAATGGGAATCGCATAGATTACGTTCAATGAGTTAGGTCAAGATTTATGACCTATTTACACTATTACCTGGATGTTACAGGGGTATAAGGAAGACCACCTTCAGATAAATAAATCAGTAACTACTCCTTTGTCTCTTTCTAACTCAGAGGAAACACAATTTGACAGAAAGGGCACGAAGCAGTAAGTTAAAATAATACGAATTTAATGATTTTTGTACGACTTCAAAAGCTCTCATGATATGTCTGTTTGTTTGATTAATGGTCAAAGTATAGCGGTATATTGTTGGGAATTGAGGAGCGATAATTATCAGGCAAATTGACGCACGCCACGTTTAGAATTAGAAATATACTCATATTTTCGTATTTTATTATTCCCATCATTTACTCTCTAACGTTATTTTATGATACTTGATGTTTGGTGATTTATATTGATATTATTCATATGGGCAGAATGAGTCACGTCACAATTTTTATAAACACACAAATATTTTTGTTATCCCAAATGAAAGTAATGAAAATAAGCTAAGTCTAGACTTAACCATAAATCCGTATGACTAATGACAAAGGTGAGATGAGTTCACGAATTATATTGGATATTTGCCAATACCGAGAAAGACATCTCAACGCACAGTGCTTAGTAAATAGTATTTTGATATTATTACTGTATTATAATTTATTGTTTTTATTTGCAACTCAATGTAATTACTTTTTTTATAAAACAGAGGGCAAACTCGCAATGCCAAAGGACTCACCAGTACGTTGCCGGCATTTAAGATGCTTTACGCTCCTTTTTTGAAGGACCCAAAGTCGTATTTGTTCGGAAATACCTCTTTTGGGAGCTGGTTCTATTTACCGTTTTAACATCAAATCATAACTATATAGTTTTTTAAAATAACAAGCTCTTTCCCTAAAATATTCTTAATTAATTGTTCCAAATTTGCGATATAATAAAATTCCGTTTAAAGTATATTTCATGTAAGCGTACCAGTAATGTTATATAAGGACAGTTTGTTTATCTGGTTCAGCCAATGTAATTAAAATAGATGCAGTTGTTGTTGACAGAATATATCAACCTTATGAACGATTCGAGAATATTCGCCACTAGTAGTTAGTAAAGTTTTATCAAATAAACAAATCTTCACTATATGCCTCAGCTTAACTGTGTACCTACATAATGTATTTCAATAATCTATTACTGCATGGCCTCATGTTAAGTGATTAGACTTTTGACTTCGTGATGAATAAAAATAAAATAATAATATGCATATTACAGTCTTTAGCATAATATATATGATAAGTCGACAGTTTGGAAATATGTCCTGACGAAAAAGGCCTTGTTTTCCGAATACCGCGGCACTCACCGATTAGTTAAATGTTTTCTTTCTCAAATTATATTTCACTAAAAATAAGTTATTGCTATAGTAACAATAATATGATTTTCTAATTACATTTTTATATGTAAGTTTTTCATAATTGCTATAATATACAAGGGTTTACTTCGTGTATAAAATATAAAATACAATATTATCATACTAAAAGTAATAAAATACCTTACGAATCACCAATTTTTTAGAAAATATTTAAAATAAAAATATAAACAAGAAAAAACAGTAGTAAAAATTTGACTCCGACTGCAAATAGCTCGCGGAGCGTGCCATTAAATCATTTGATTTGGACCGTCTGTTGTTTCCGATGTCACGAGTTTGAGTTTCGTTTAAAACACATAATTAAATAGCGGAGTTAATAACAAATTATTAGTAGAACAGTTAAATATCTTGTTGGAGCGGTTATATAAATCATTTTCAGCAAATTACCGAAATATTATAAAATGATATCGAAATTCTGAATAGATTCTGATATTAAAATCAAAACAAGAAAATCGTACATAACAATATTATTATAAGTGAATTTAGTTACCTCGCGAAATTATTCCTTCATAACTATTAATTGAGTTAAGTTACCTCAACACACGCGACTCAGAAATACATGTCTCGAAATAGATGAAAGGATTCGTAGCAAGTTGTTTACATGGCTAACTTCACGTAAAACAACGATCAATGACCCTTGCTACGCAGTAAGCAAGGATACAAATCTTTGAAATGAAGCTAAAATTGCTTTGTTCGTTCATAGAATGATAAGTGTTGTTTGAACGAATGTAACTCGACAAATTAATAATAATAACTAATTTTGGATGTCTTTTCAATGAGTTCATATCGTTTCAAAAACAAATACAGTGCAACCTCGATATAACAAATCGGAGGGGAACAATAAAATATTCGTAATATCAAGTCATTTGTTGAACTGAGGTTTGTTATGTTGAGGTTAGATTGGTCTAAAATTCGTTATAAAAAGGTCTTTACAAATAAAAGCGTGTCGAAACATGTTGAGACATGAATCACATTATAAGATTAAGAGTTATATTATTGGTGGAAACTTTATATAAAGGTTTTGGGTTGGCAAAATTCGTTAATTAGAGGTATGAATACTTTTTCTTAATAGAAAAAAAATCGTTATAAAGAGGTACGCAAAGAATGTTCGCAATGTAAAGGTATATTTTATATTGACTCTTATGGAAAATTCAAGGGGATTACGAAGAATTTGTTAAATCGAGGAAGTCGTTATATTGAGGTACGTTATATTAAGGTTGCACTATATTTCAAGATAGTCTACCTCTCGAGTTTTAGCGAAACTAACCAACAAACTATACAATCACAATGGATTTCGTATACAATAATGAATTCAAAAAATATGTAAAATACAAAATCCAGTAAGAAATTAAAAGAAAACAACTAAAAAGATATAATTATGTATTATTAGTATAGCTTATATAGTATATGTTTAATATTTGAAATAAACTCAATGTCACCAGTGACCGCACATTTAAAATCGTGAGACTGCGCGGCGGCCGCGCAAGCTCAGTTTATTATAAGTCAAGTGTATTTATTTTATACGTATGACGCAAGTTCCTGAGTGTTCCCTCATAAATCCATCATGGCGGGAGGAGGGGGAATTGGGCCGAATTCGGGGAAGAAGCGATAAATTGAACACGTTATGTTATATTTTGTGTTCACACACAAGTCCGTTTGATGATTTCCAGGTATTATTGCAAATTTGCAATTATTTTGATAAAAGCATACATAAACCTCTGAAACAGAATATTCATATCATATAATTTCGAATTCTCACCAAAGTTACACAAAATACATTTTGTCATTTGTTATTTATTTAATAATCATAAATTAAACGGAATTAAATGATCTTTTAAAAATGATTTTTAAAAAATCATTTATTAATTCCGTTTCTCATTTCATGTCATCAAATACACATTTTAAATGCTACGTTTACTTAAATATATTACGTAAATGTAGCAAATACTAGTCGGAGCCTCAGGAAAAGTACATTAAAAGAAAAAAATCAATAATAGTAAAAATAAAGATTTTTATAAAATAGGGGGCAAACGGCCTGGAGGCTCACCTGATCGTAAGTGATATTACCGCCCATAGACACTCACAAATGCGTTACCGGCCTTTAATATAGGCAGCAGGTTCCAAATAGCAGTGATTCTCTGTAGAATGTCCCTTCTGAAACGCTCAGTCCTGGAATAGTGGACCTGAGTTTCGTATTCTTATTATTCTGGCATATTGATTTGTTTCTGTTATAAAAAGAGGCACAACTACCTCTTTTTTATTTAAAAAAAAAAAACTTTTTGATTTTTTGTGGGCTTACCTATCGTCAAAATTGTACTGAGAATTGCGTAGTTCTAATTTTTGAACTTGTAGAAACATATTTAAAAATTATTGTTCAAGATCTTATATTTAGAATTTATCTTATATTTAAATTATCCGTGGAAGTCTGGCTCACCATAACCACCAAAGCAATCGAGTTCTTTGAGTTTAGACACAAAACAACGTTATAGTAATTAAACTATCTTATAAATAATAACTACAGTAGGTACGTACTTCAACCTATATTTTTTATTCTAAACCCTTTCAGACACTTAACCTGACCTAACCAGATTTACATTGAGATAAAATGACGGATAAATTATGAGCGTATGACGCAAAACATGTAGCCGGGTTCGTAAATGTTTTAACAGGTTATTGATGCAAATTTGGAACGAGTTCCGAGAAAACGGTACATTGTTACAGCTTCTGTTTTGATACCGGGTCACACAATTTGACATCACGTTACACTAACTAATTACTAATTGAATGTTTGTGCGTGAGAGATTCTAAAAAACTTCTTGGATAATAACAATATTATAAATAATAAGATAAATAACATTATTATCTGCAACAAAATCGAATCTTAAGTTTTAAGAGCAACGTATGATAGTACAGGTATCGATCTTTTCTATCTCGGTGCGTTTTCTTTGGAACTAATCTTGGTCTTCTAGTTGGATTTAACTTTTAGTTAAAAAGGTTGGTTTAAGACATAAATGATAATAGTTCAAATAGTCATTTGCTACGCCATTTCTTGCGCTGAACCGGTAGCCTTGACGTAAACTCTTTGTAGAAGTATTTTTAATTTTCAAAAAAAATACAGATAAAAACATTTTATTGTGTTCGCTCTTTGTCGCTTTATGCGATGTTGTTCAACTATTTAGAGGTTACCGTAGAAAAATAAAACCGTTTAGCAATTTTGAACATTAATAAATAATATTTTTCGTAATGACAATCTCCCACTCGCTTTTATTCTGATATTCTAATATGATATTTAAATTAACAAAAATTTTACGACATATTGTCTTTATGATAGATTTACCTATTACCCTAAAACTAAAATACCCTTCGATTAAAACGTAAACTTGTATAGAAAATACCATGACATAATATTCCGAACTTTCATAATACGAATGATCTGATTCTTCGAATTTTAAAATATCTGAATTTCAAGGAACCAAAAAGAATTCAGGGCAAGTCCAATGACAGACAAACTGGCGGGAAACGCTTTTTTAAAAATAAAACACAAACACAGATAATGAATGAAAACAGATTAAGTATTTGTGTGCCACTCTTAAATGTGTGTATTTTAATGAAATTCACTTCGTGTTTTTGTCATAATATGTTATCAAATTACCATATTATTTTTAACCAAATTCAACATAATTGTACTGAGGATGCGCAGGTAGTTTTGTGTACTAAATAAATAGTTTTGCTGCTTACCTCTTACACGAATAAAAAAGTGTTTTTCATTGTATTTTCATTATATCGGAAATAAGTACAAATATATTTATGGAAGTTGACGCTTTCCTGCTTCCGCGAGGTGAAGTTCTGCTGTCCAATAAACATGATTATTTTTATTAACGTCAACAATTTATACAATGTTGCCTATTATGCCTATTTTTTATTTAAGTAAGAAAACAATAACATACAAGATGCTATTGATAAAAGTATATGTAATAACTATTAATTTTTAAGGTCTGTCACCATACTTTATGATTGGAACTCTCCATAAGATTTCCATTTCTATTGTCGCCACAAAAATACAGACAAAAGAATATCTAAGGGAGCACTCATACAAAAAACGTGATATCGAATGATATTATACTTTTATCAATATTTTGTCAGTTCACACGATAACGTAAAATGTTTGTGAGGTAGAAAAAAACCTACTATTACGCTTAGTGATTGAGCGGATTAATATAAAGTCCTGTCCAAAACTGTTAAACATAGTTTTCTATAGTTTTCATCAAAAGTTATTCTCGCGGCACACATTCTTCAAGCATTACAAAACCCACTGTATCTTCCGCCGTACAATTCTTAAAAAGTTCAAAGTTTCAGTGACAAAAAGAAGGATATATCTTTCAGTAATATATAACATTTAGGTATTTATTACACGGCCAGATTCTTATTTTGTCACTATCATTATAACTGATATATAATTGATATATCGTCCTATCCAAGAGATATAGGAAACAATACAAACAAACATTCAACTAGTACATCCCTGACCAGAGAAGTACCAAATTCTACACACAAATTAACAACTATGAAAATAGATCTGCAGTACTTGTTGAGTATAATTACAAAAGGTTAACAAAACTAGCTGTAAACTGTACATATGAAAATACATTACATATTCAATTCAGCGAATTCGGCATGTGAGTTGCTCACGTGCAAAAATACAGTTAGGAGCTTATTTCCAAATCAATCCGAACGGTCCTTGTTTCTATTAGAATATAAAGTGGACATATTTTTTCAGGTCATTGTTGTTTAAGACTGTAATTCAATTTGATGTGAATAGGTGAAGCTTTAGTGTTTATATGCGTTTTATGTAGTTATTTTGGTTACTTCCATTTCATTAGTGCTTATACCTTTACTGAATACTTCTCCTGCCAGGTCTCCTGCTGGCAGGTTAAAGCAGCTCGTATGTTTCATTTACTCAGAATATATATACTATGTAAGAGAAAGCACACGCTCGTCTAATAAGATGAAGAAGCCTTTAGTTATCTTAAACTCCTTTTTCACATCACTTCACACAAATACTTAAGTATTGTGTTTGGATCTCGTTACCGTACACGTGAGTAAGAGAATAATGAGATCTGTATCTATGGAAAAAAGGTATTCAAAGGATTGATGGCTTTTGTTGTCACCTCTTCGAATATGAGACAAATATAGGAATTTTAAGAACGAACCAATTTTATTTTACACTAGCTGACCCGGCGAACTTCGTACCGCCTCAGCGTAGCTTTGATTTTATTTTGTATAGTTGACCTATCTTATTTCGTATTATAAGCGTGAAAGAGATAGAAATAAGCCACGACTCTCTCACTCTCTCTCATTACGTTGACATTCGTTACACGCGTTTTGTTCCTTTACGTAGACTGCGGAACCCTTATAAAAGTAGCCTAAGTGACTCCTTATTACATCAGCTACCAATCAAAAAAGTTCCGTCAAAATCGGGCCAGCCATTCCAGAGATTAGCCGGAACAAACAGACAAATTTTTAAAAAAATGTCATTTTGGTGTCTGTATCGTATATATATTCATATGCATGTAGTAAAAAACGGTTATTTCAATATTAAAAACAGACACTCCAATTTTATATATTAGTATAGATTCGTCAACTTTATTTTTATACGTTGGTACTCTTAAATACTCGTTGATCTAGTATTTCACTAGTTTTTATACTCGTTCTTTAAAAACTCAGAACAGGTTTTAATGAGTACGACTCACCTTGTGACAGACTCGAAGTAATTTGTCTTACTTAATTTAATTTTCTTTTAGGAAATGAAGGTTAGGTTAGGCGTAGATTTAAAAATTAATTAAGCAAGTAAAAAGTAAAAGGCACGTCACATAAATCCACATTTCTGGTTTTTACCTCACCCTTCTTATTATTTTTAAACAGATTTTTCTTATATATATATTTTTTTGTTGCTTATACATTTAAGAAGTAAAATATAGTCAACTATTGAGTCAACTTCATGAACTTTAAAAGGTTTGGTTTCAGTATATTTTTCAATATTCAATTTTAATAATTTCTTTACATAATACTTTAAAGTACCAAGTCACGAGGTTAAAAGTTGTACACATTTAATTATACTGTATACAAAACTCGACTATCATACATTTTCCTGTTTTTCGGTTTGGAAAGACAAAGCGCCAAGTTTATGTCAAAATACTAATTAATTTTAAAATGTTTTCAAATATACCCAGAAATAACACCTCAAAATTATTAAGTTTAGCCAAAGTTATCCTAACTATAAAAGAAGTCTGAAACTTAAGTACTTATGTACCTACTTTACATCCGAAAACTTTGTTCATAAAAAAAATATTAGGAACCAAGACGCGGTACTAATAGACTTCAAGTAGGTAATAGTTATATATATTTTTTAATAAATAAAAAAAAATCAGATTAGGTTTCAAATACCACATGTTTAAATAGATAAATCAATTGACAACAGGAAGTTGTTTTGTGGAACCAATAAAAAACATCTCGATTAGAAAGATTCACGATTTCTACATAATCAGGAGTTCGTTTTTTTTATTTTTACTCAATTTCTTTGTTACGCTTACACAACGTCAATTGTCAATGTTATTCAAAATGACATATCAAAATAAAACTAGCCATTGGGATGTTTAGTTCAATCGTCATTACCTTGACTTCAAGGTTTGTTTTGTTTTGTTAATAAGAATAAAAATGGATTATTCGGTATGAAACAGACATCATAAGTATGAAATTTAATCAAGCTTGGTGATTAGGCATGTGTAACCTTTTAATGGAGCTCTTAAGCCTTAACCCTAACGCGGAAGTTAAGAAAGGGTGTTTGATTTCATTTACCGAAGCCAGACAAATTGTACTAAGTTTTTGTGAAATTCTTGCTTGTTTGTTTCGAACTTGTGCAATCACTTATTGTAAATATAAAATGGTAAATAAAAAATATAATGGTAAATAATAAATAAAACCAAAAGGAATACCTCCAACCAGGCTAGGATAATTACATCGGACTATATAAAGACTTTCCTATACGCAAGAGATGTTGTAGTTCACAAATGCACTCTATTCTATGAGTATAATCAATCTTCTAATATATATAAATCTCATTTCCCGATGTTTGTCTGCGATGGACTCCAAACAACTTGATTTTAAATTAAATTGGCATACCGTGAGCAGTCAGGTCCAATTTAAAAGATGGGATAGCTTAGATCTTTAATTATAGTCGCAATTTTATTTTAATGCAAATAATTTGTCTATAATTAATTGACAGTCACAATTATCTGTTAACTCCAAAATATTCTAACAGATGTCGATACTTTTCGACTGGATTAGTAATCAATAGATGGTACTTCTATGGTAAAGATAAATTTATTAACCTAAATAAAGCATAATTTTATTATTTAAAACGCTTTCGATTATAAATATAGCCTCGCACACTTAAAGCTGATAGTTATTTTTATTGAACTAAAAAAATAATTGCTAGAAATCACATTTATGGCAAAACAACGTTTGCCGGATCAGCTAGTATAGAATAAAATATGATCAATTATATTTTTTTATATTTATAAAAGTCACGCCTGTTTCCCATTGGGGTAGGCAGAGACCACAGACCTCCACTTGCTACGATCCTTGCATACCTCTCTCGCTTCTTCCACACTCATTAAATTCATCATGCATTTTCGTCAGTTATGGGTGCTTTTGACCTGACTTTTTTCCAGAACGTTCTGAATCTGATTCAAAAACGTTCGGGCAGGTCTCCCAGGCCCACACTCGCCTTATATTTAGGTTATATAGGTATATCGACGAGATTATTGCACGTACACAAACAATATCGTAAAAGTCTCGTTTGAAATTTCAAATGACATAAAAGCGAGTGGCTTATATCAAACTAGTAAATATAGCTTTGATTTTTTATCTGATTCATATTCAGTTTACTCTTCCTTGGCCTCGTGGGCACATTTAGTATGAGAAACCAATACCGCCATTTCTACGCGGATTTCCATGAATATGAATGACGTCTTCCTGTTATGTCCCCTGGTTCCTGTGACTCAAGCGACACCCGCGCGATACGCCTTTACTATCAATATTACGACTGTCAATATTATAAACCAATCAAAATGACTGATTTAAGGCTAATTAATAGATAAAGCGTTATTTTACTCGTGATATTCAGCGAAAAAACCCGCAAACACTCGACGCACGTTTCGCCCCGACACCGGAGCATCGTCAGGCTTCTACGAAGTTGAGACGGCAAAGGTGAAATTTGTTTAAGCCATCATCATAACAGAATCAACACATTTACAATTGGAAGATTACTCTCGTGTGTACAAGTTGCTTTTGCGTCGTAATATTCTTGTTGACAATTTGTTGCGTATTTCCTTTTAAGGTAGTGTTGTTGATACAAGCGCCCTATAAAATGCATCACATGGCCCTCCGTACAACCGTCACGTGAAAAATCTTAGAAAGCTATCTTTTTTATCACAAATAGGTCAATATGTATAATTTTAATAATTTATACGATAAGAAAAAATACTTTCTCTTTGTTAATTTCTACAACTAATCATTAATAAATTAACGATGACTGATTCAATCTTTTCGAACTACACTGATTGATCAATCTGGTAATTGATAATATTGTTTATAACTCATTCAAGAAGAAAAAAAATTTTGTTTGAACGGAACGGAAATAAACCACGAAAAAACGTAAACCTAAAAACATACATTTACCTCGAGGTATATACTCGATATTTTGAAATTGTAAGAGAATCTGAACTGTAAAGAAAAACTGGACATTTACAGATTTGGACATATTGAACGGCTAAACACGTAATGTATGACTTTATTTGGTCTTGATGGGTGGGTAGGTACTCAATTTTATATGGATGTGAGAAAACGTCCGTGTATACAAGACTCGTAATCGTCTAAAGGACTCGAAAAATTTGCAATTCTATGTGTTTAGAAAAATATTTCGCAAAATAATAAAGTCATCCAATTAAAAAGCGAAACTTAGCCTTTTCCCAGGCAAGCAAATAGTACTAATCTGAATATATATAAGAAATTTGTTATAGTTGCGGTGTCTTTTTAAACCACCGATTTGGCTGAAAATGTGACATTCACTTAGAGATTAGAAAAGAAAAATTAATAAAGTAGGAATGCATATTAACATCGCCAACTTCCAAAATTAGGTCAACCTTAAAGAAATTGAAAAACTTCTTTAAGGTTGACCAATCTAATAGCGATACAGGTTTCGCCTCGACCGGAAAATTCTCAGGAAGTTGCCTCTACGAACAGCGTTCGATTAGTAAACGCCTGAATCAATTAATTAAATAAATTGGTCAAATAAAAGGATAAGTACATCCAGCCAAAAATACCCTTCGATCAGGAAAAGTTTCAAAAATTATAATATCGCATAACGGAATTTTGTAGCTTAACGAGTTGGTTTTAAGAGGAGGCATTAAGTGGTCGTTGTCTGTCTAAATATACCCAAGTAAACAATTTATTCAACAAATACCTACGAACCTTTTTGTTTAAATACTCCAGTTATGACGTCATGTGTACGTCAACTGTCAACAGTGCTATCAACTGATTAGGTTTATCAGTTTATCACTTTGACAGGTCTGAAATGATTTTTGGATGTCACGGATCATTTTCGTTTAAATAGCTCATGATCTAAGGCAGAGATCTAGTTGGCCTAATGGTTGTCACGCCTCTGTGCGACCGGAGTTTGATTCTCGATTCTGTTCACATTTGTTAGATAACTAAGATGATTCTAAATAAACTAAGAAATGTAATTTTATATAAATAAATATTTATTGCCAGTACCTTGCTGAATCTACGAATATCTTACCTAACCTTTTTTTATTTATTAACTAGCTTGTATGGCACTACAACGTTTGACCCAGCAAACGTTCTTTTGCCATACATGTGATTGCAATATTCAATTAATAAATAAAAACTAGGGCTTCATCGTAAAGAGGTAAAAATTTTGGGTTGTATGTATTTTTGTTTGTTGTATTATAAAAAATTAGAAACTAAAAAAAATAAAAATTTAGGGGTGGACGGACTACTCCTAACATTTAGGGGGATGAATAATAGATGTTGGCCGATTCTCAGACCTACTCAATACGTTCACAAAGTTTCATGATAAATCCGTTAAGCCGTTTCGGAGGAGTATGGGAACGAAAACTATGACACGAGAATTTTATATATAAGATATTATTATGATCTCATTCAATATAACCAACATTGATATACAACTATATTATTTTGATATTTTTTCGTATATAAATTAATTTTTATTTCACCTATAGTAAATATAAATTTATATTAAGCATGCAGTACTGTACTCATTTCCTGTCAAGTGGCCAATCCGAATGAAGGCGATCTAATCTTAATAAGGAGTGCATGTCTGATCCTTCCTAGCCTTTTACGTTCGGCGACAATGAAATATATATTACTGTAAGCTGATAAAAGATATAAATATCGTTGGAAGGGTAAATAAAGTATTGCAACGAGAAATTATAACATTTTTTGTATTACTGAATCTTATTTGTCTCGATTTGTTTAACAGACGACATATGTTGAAGTATATCTTAAAATGTCTAAGAGTAATCCGTAAATAATCATTCTTGTATGGGCTCGGTGTCCTAACACCATACGTTTAGGAAACTGATCTGCTATTCTTTACTAGTCTAGCCGACAGTTCTCTGTAAGCTACGTTCTGTGTTAGCTCACGCGGACACGGCCATAGCCTCAACAGACGACATTGATGTTCAGCCTCAACTTCTACCTCAAGGTTACAAGATACTGCAAGTAAATATCTTCGCTTATAAGCTTTAAAACCATATACAAAATATAGTTGTAAATAATGAACTTCATGTTAATGGTTTCCAGGCAGAAAATAAGGAACAAAAAGATAAGTCATGCCATAAAGCTGTAAATATAAATCTAAAATGAAACACGGGAAAATTGTTAATTTTAATACAATTGTGAAACCTTGAACCTTGTCTAGTGCATAAGCCATTACAATTAACATGTACAAATACGAAAATGGTTGGTCTAATTAGATTTTTTTAGAACACTAAAATTATCTTTGATGGTATCAACACAATGCTTCACCAAATACAGACGTGTCTCCAAAACTAAAAGCCGAAGACTGGCTTGAGGTCAAGTTTTATCATATGTTCGTATATAGTCGGTACTCACAGTGATTTCCTCGCAACATGTGGACCTTAAGATATGCGTACATTATTGAGTCCAAATTCCGATCATTATCTATATTAATATATAAAATTGGAGTGTCTGTTTTTAATATTGAAGTAACCGTTTTTTACTACATGCATATGAATATATATACGATACATATACCAAAATTACATTTTTTTAAAATTTGCTTGTATGTCTGTTTGTTCCGGCTAATCTCTGGAATGGCTTGAATGGCCGTCAAAATCGACGGGACTTTTTTTGATTGGTAGCTGATGTAATAAGGAGTCGCTTAGGCTACTTTTATTAGGGTTCCGCAGTCTACGTAAAGGAACCCTTCGTCATGTCCGTTCATACGCCCGTTCTCACTCTAGCGTCGAAACGGTTAGTGTTAGAAAGATGGAACTTTGCACGGTTATATGTGTATTCACTACGCCGATAAAAAGCTAAAATAAATTTACGTCATAAAAACGTATAAAATTCTGTAGTCTAAATCAAAATATTGTGATTAATTTTTGCTGCTTACCTATTTTGTCTTAAAGTAATAATTATAAATAAAGTACATTTGTGTTTATTTAGTTAGTGACGTAGATAGTACATGCTTTCTAAAATAAGTATTTTTAAGTTGTTATAATTAATCCATGTGGACGAAGTCGCTGGTATAGCTAGTAACATAATATATTTCGAACATTAATCCAAAAAGTTCATACAAGCAATAACTATTTTCTTAAAGTGAATTAGTAATAATTTACGGAAGTTCATCTATAAAATGTTCTTAATACAATTTACTAGGATGTAGTAGTCCGTGAAATAACCCGAAGGTCAGGTTTGACACAAAACCTTTCACTGTACAAGAAACTTGAACTACTATTTCTAAGGTACCTAATGTACGCAAACATTTTTTTCATCGTTTAATATCAAAAGTTTTTTTTAATATAAAACTGGGGCAAACGGGCAAGATGGGCTTACCTGATGTTAAGTCATACTATCGCTCGCAAGTGGGTGCCGGCCTTTTAGTGGCAGCTGGTTCTACATAGCGGTGGTGCGAGGCAGAATGTTAACTTCTGAAGCGCTTACTTATGGAACGGAGAGCTGAAACTGATGGAGTTGCATATTCATTTTCGTTATTCAGCCATGGATGTCAACCCGAACACACCTTTGAATACTCTCCATGATAAACGCTATAGAGGAAGCAGTAAGATCCTAAACTTGACTGTGCCAGAATGTATTGTAAAAATTGTATTATAAAATTGTATTGTATTATAAAAATTGTATAATTGTTATATTATATAATCTGTGTATTATTAAGTATATTTTGTATTGTTTTTGGCCTTAGCTAATAAATGAATAAATATGATATTTTGTTTATTATTTATAATTATAAAATAATCCTAAGTGTCAACCAAACAAAACACAACTAGATGCAAATTTAATTTAACGTATTTTAAATCGAATTAAACTAAAATAATCTTTAGAAGTATCTTCTATGGAGAGCGTTATCTATTATATATTATCCCATTCAATTTTAATACTTTTCCTATCAATAATGTCACGTTTCTACGCCGACTGCACTAAATCGTTTATCATTGACAATTGTTATTGATTACACTCAGATTGGGATGCGCACGCGCCTCCAACATGATGGAATGTTAGGACAATAAACGATGCTATCATATGACTTGAAGTGTTTGATCTGTTGCAGAATTGTCTGGATTTTATGATATACAAATAAAAAAGGTTTTCACGTCTTTCATTTCGTTTACCAGTCATAGGCATTCTTAACCGAATTGACGAACCTCAATGGTTACATGATTAGAGAAAAACAAAATCAATGGAGTTCAATCGTGGATGGAAAATATAATAGGCTACGTCAACACATTAGAATGAGTAAATGACCTTGACCTTGACCATGACGCAGCAGGCCATCACTAGAGAATTCTATTAGACCGATTTACTAGCAATACTCCGCGTAAAAATCCTCCCCAATCTAATAATAGGTCTTTGGAATAGGAAATTGCCGTATTGCAGTACAGACTTTTTCAAACAAAAAAAAAGTTTTAATTGGCTATGAATTCTAAATTCAAATTAATTTTGTTTTAAAAATATGACATTCTATTTACAAAATCAGTCTTTTGTTTATTGGTTAGCGTTGTATTTTCACTACATTTCAACATTTTTCCTCATAATGGCTACTTTGAAATTTCGTGTAATTATGGTATATGACTTCCGTCGTGGCACCAACGCGGCACAAACGGCACGTAACATCAACGACGTTTACGGAGAGAACTGTACAAACGAACGTACAACCCGTTATTGGTTTGCTCGGGAATTTTGACTTGAAAAATGAACCTCGTGGTCGTCCGGAAACTTTGGTCAACAATGATGAATTAAAGGCGATTGTGGAAGCTGATGAATCTCAATCTACAGCTGAGCTGGCAGCAGCTCTTGATGCATCAAAGCAATATTGGTCCATTTGCGACAGATTGGCAAAATAAAAAAGCTTGATAGATGGGTGCCCCACGAACTTAACGATCGCCAGCGCAACGTACGCGTCGAGACTTGCCTTGCGCTGCTTAACAGGCACAGAAATGAAGGACTTTTGAAGCGAATTGTAACGTACGACGAAAAATGGATTCTTTTTGACAATCGAAAGCGCTCAGCAAGTTGTTTAGATAAAGCAATGTGCAAAACGAAAAATGACCCCTAGAAAGGTCACAGTTTGGTGGTCTAGTGCTGGTGTGATTCATCATAGGTTTATACAAAACGGCGAGAGCATTACTGCAGATGTGTACATTGAAGAACTGACCACAATGATGGCGAAACTCGCACGTCTGCACCTAATTTTGGTCAATCGGTCGTCTCCACTGCTACTTCACGACAACGCGCAACCCCATACTGCATTGATTGCAGGGGTGATTACTTTGAATAAAAGAAATAAATAAGTTCGAAAAAAATACTTTAACTTTTTTCAAACAAAACGGCAATTTCATAGGTAAAGACCTAATATTTGGTTAATAGACAAAACATAATTTACAATGAAGTCCGACTTAAAACTATAACTCAAAAGTCTCTGTAAACTACAATTCTATAAGACCAATGTATTAGCAATGTTCAACGAAAAAACCCTCAAACACTGGACGCACGTTGGGACCTCTATGAACTAGGGAAAGACATACTATGGACTTTACGTAACGCCTACTTTGCGAAAGTTCTTCTATTAATTGTACTCAATAGAGAAGCACTAGAGGCCAATGCCAGGAGAAAATTGTCAATACCTTAAAGAAGGTATGTTAATTCTTAGAGTATACATTAAAAAAAAATAAACAAATTAATAATAATTTAAAGAAAAACACCATATTATTGGAATTGAAGTTATGTATTTTTGCAAAATTTAAATATATTTTTCATTATTTTAAATTTTTCCGACGTTTCGCATGCTTCGTTAAGGTAGACTACTTAAAAATAAATAATTTTATTTTTTTCATTTAATTAGTATTGAATTTGATGCTCATTTCTATAGCTTCTCCAACACAGTGTAATTCCTTGATGTTAATAAAAGTATTATTATTATTCTAAGTTTTATAATAACTGTAAGCACAGCCTCGGTTGAAGCCTATTGAGTTACATTTAAACAAACTTTTAACTAAATATAGTTACAGTAATTGAAATTAATAGGGAAATCTTATATGATCCAGCAATATTAGAATGCCATATACGTACAAATTATATGCCTGTATTACGTTGGTATTGTAAGTTTTTAGAAAAAAATCGACCGAGGACTCCTGAACTGTGAAAAGAACCAGGCAAGCACGGATCGAACTTGCGTACGAAAGGTTCTGTACCATTATTGGAGCAAAAAATGATTATTGGATTCATGACATTTGTAAACGGCCGGCAATAGTGGCGATTCTGATGTACACCTCTAAAACTAAAAATCTCTAAATTTAGGTTTAGACCTGTCAAACCTATTCTATATATTTCAACATTGAAAATTTAAACCTTATTGCTATCAATTTAGGGATGTACAGAATAGGTGTACAGGTTACGATCTCTTAAACTGTTTGACAGGTCTAAAGCTAAATTTAGAGATTTTTAGTTTAGAGTGTGTACATCAGAATCGCCACTAGTGTAACCCTTCTGTGGCGATATGCTTACTCGAGATGCCTAAATATTATAAAGTTATGAAACATTATTATTTTGATAAGTCGAGTAAAGAAGAAATACTTTAACGGGCCTATTAGATATCTAAAGATAATTTTTATTACATTGGACGTGTATATTTTAATTACATACAATTAGCTGTTTGTGAAACTCAAATCAACTAAATTACATGCAAAACGTCAATTTAGTTCAAACAACAAACCAACCCAAAAAAGCTTATTCAAAATTTACCGAAAAGTATATACATATACATCTATATATAGTTCTCACTTATAATACTCGCTTTCTGCTCTACATGTATTATAAAATGTTGGCAACCGTTATGCAATAGACAAACCATGCTCATTGTTAGCCATGGTCAGGTTCCTGTGTCATGGGGTGAAAGATGAAGGTTTCATTTTTTTAACCCCTTTGTTGTTGTTGTCCTATGACACCCCAGAGGTGCAGAGAGCCACTAATGTCCACCACTTCCGCCTATCTTCGGCTGTACTCTTGGCCTCCAGCTAAGTCCAACGGCTCGTAACTCGTTCTCGACGTTTTTAATAAATAATAAAAATAAAAACGTTTTTATTGTCACCAAGGAGGTTTACATTTGTATCTCAATCCACTTCATAACAACAAAGACTTGCAAAGACAACTAAAAACTTACTAATTCTAAATTTTAAGAAAATAATAAAAGAATATAACACTGCAAGATACTAATTCCTCCTAGCACCTAAACTAGGTAGAGATTGTTTCTTAGGCTTTTCTTAATAAATACAGATCGAATTAACTCTTTTTAAATTATAAGCATGTAGTAATTTTATTAGTTAAAGTGGTTTGTTCCTTTCAAATATGCAAAGATATGTTGGTATAAAAGAAATCGGCACAGGAAGCATCATTGTTGTGACGGGTTTGGTCAACAAAACCATTGTTGAATTAATAATTCAAACCGCCACCGTCCCCAAGCCGTCTTAACAATGAATCATCTGGAGGAAACAAACACACAGGCAACCTCCACATATGATGTCCACATTTGTTACACCAAAAGTCTATATTTATTACGTAATTCAATTAACATAACGTGACTTTGTAACATAACGTGAATGTTAAAATAATCGCATTTAATCTCAAACAGTATATAAAGTAATCGTGTAGAGTTCTTCACAGGATTCTAGAACATTATCAATTTTATTACATTTTACATACTAACTATAATGATACGAGGATTCGAGCGAAGCATCGGATACAATGTTTGTGTGTGTAATATGAACACAGATATAATTAGTAAAGCACGTGACACTATTATCGTTCGTGACGCAGCCATGAAACCATTGTCCAATATTTTCGACGCTTTCGCGTTATTTACACTTCAAATTTGATCTAGCTTGTACAATTTTACATTAAAAAATATACTCTACATCTCTGTGGTCTTAATTCTGTATCAGTCTCTTATTTATTAATAGGCAATATGCCTTATTGGTTCATGTAGTTAACGAAATGGGAGAAAACAGAAATAAAAATCAGTATTTCGAACGATGAGTTAAAATATTGATTCTAAGAAATATGTTTTTTGCATTTATTAATACTCTTTCTGTCAACTATATATAAGTTATGATAGAATGTGTAAATTCCTTACTAACTCAAACAATTGTATAAAAATTTCCTTCTTCGTTAAATTCTTTTCTCTTTTTCTTTTAGGACTGTCTTAATATATTGGAAAACGACTAATTTAAATAACTTATATCTACTATTACAAATATCAATGTTTAGTCCTAATTTTAGACTGTTTTAAATAAACTGGAATATTGGAATATAAAAATTCGACACAAATAAAAAGTGGTTGTCGTCCTGTTATCTAAGAAAGAGCATTTTTCAAGCTATTCCAGCTGATCCCCACAGTTTCTGGTAGAATGCTGTTTTATGATAGCCTAAAGATTTCCTCGATAAATATAGAACAACAAAATTCAATAGTAGTTCCTGAGATTAGAAATAAAACATTTTAAATAAACTATAAAGCATCGACTTTTTAAGCCATAAGCTTGAAAAAACTGTGATTAATCATATTTAAGTGTTCTAAAACAGGATTGACGTAATAAAATGGGATTCTCGATGGTCGCCGACTAAAAATATGTCGATTGCACAGCCCACTTCGAAAAGTTAAAGATGACACGAGAGTATATTTAGTTGTAAATTCATATCTAATATATATTTATAAAAATATTAATATAAACACTTAGCTCAGAATACCGACGACAATTTTCTATATTCATTGCATGGATTTAGTACATCACCTCGGCCATGTAACGCAGATCGTATCCCAATCACCCTCGTAGCATTTTGAAATTACCTACATGTGATTTTTATTTTGTTTACAATTTTAGCTTAATTTTAATAATTAAATTTATCTTACCATTCATGAAAAAGTTTTGCAAACTTTCCGGGGAAATATAATACAAACATTTTTAAAGTATTTAATTATTTATTTTATTTTCCATAGATATCTTTCCAGCATTACTAATACGATTATTTACTATTTACTAACAGTAGACAACGCTGAAAATATACATTTACATCTTATAACTTAGTATAAACATAGTCACTTGTAAACTCAGTCAGGCAACAACGAAATAGGTCTCAACATTAACACTATACAAAATAATAGAACAGTTCTCTTTTCAATGGAATTACTTGTCCGGTTAAGTGGTAGCAAGCCATCGTAAATCAGGTCGAGCGCAAGGAAGATACATTTTGTAGCTGAGGGTGGAGGTGGCCCACTTTCCGTGTGAGTTACGCGATCAATAGCTTTACTAAGGGCCATTCGATATCTTAACTATTATGTCATAATAAAAACACAATTAGCCCACTTACAATAACATCTATAGAAGTACATTGTGCAGAATGCAATATTAAATACAATTAAGAATAATTTTATTTATCAATTAAAGAAATCTTTAGTTGCTTTGAGTGGAGTATTGGATTTTCCTACAAAATGTTTTTGTTACGAGCGTCTCCTCTGAGACATGCGTCGTAGTAGGTCTGTCTCATAAGACAAGGAATCCCCGGAGCCATTTTGAAGGGATGTACAACACTAGCACAGAGTACGAGAACTGAGGGAAGAACTCAAGTGATCCGTGACTTGTTTGGATTAGAAATACAGTCGTTTCAAGGTAAATCAGGAAATACATTGTTCAGTTTACTAACAAGAACAAAACGACATATTTCCCACACTGTTTTAATAAACATGTTACAAAACATGACGAAACAGTACAATGTAAATATGGAATATTTTACAAACTCGATCGAGATGCATTTATGAATGGCAAAGGAAGTATCCATTGTGCTTTTACAGGTGACCAAGCTATTTTTTGACATAGTTCTTCTGAGCCTTACCTATCAATGGCAATGACCTCTTTTTTGATCACACGTGTGCACACACAAATAATTTGTATAAAATTAGGGAGGTATTTTCCTGAAACTTATATACAAGGCATGGAAGCTATAAACAATAATTATTTATATTGTACGCGTATGTTAATTAGGTAGAATGAGTTGCATAAGTTTTATTATGATCTTGACCTACGCTTGTGAGAAACTACGCTTCATTTTAACAATATATGACGAAATGTTAATACGCACAATATTTTCAATAAATGTTCATATTTGCCAGATCGGAAAGTTTATAACATAATAGATGTTATCTGTGGTTTCATGTCAATAACCCGTGCCCGCCATTACATTTAAACACACAAAAGTATATGTAGATATAATACGTCTTATATAGTTGCGATAAAAGTATCTTTATTCATTTAGGAATCAATTTATTGCGAAACCTTATATATAGGATATATATTATATATATAATGTGAGATGCTTTTATGTAGGACTAATTCAGATATACATTTCTATCATATATTATATGTGTAGCGGCATTGGAGCGCACTCCAGAATGGATTATTTTTCCTGCTTAATTATAAATTGTAGTCTGTGTGTTATTCTTATATACAAATCTGTATTATTGTAAAGTTTATCCTATTTCAAGTTACAATTAAAATATGCTTTTAATTAACAACATGAAATCGTTAAGGGAATATATTATACATATAATATATTTATTTTTTGTTTGCTGTTGTTAACCTACTTATTTGTCATGATTCATCTTATTACTTAACTGTGACCTCTCTCATTGCGTGCTGAAGGTTGTTGGATTTTCCTACTTAATATTGTTAATATTTAAACTATTTCAGGATTGTTTTGTTTGAAAAACGGCTAACATACTGGAACTCAAAAATCAATAACACGATCAATCTTTTTCATTCTTGTCCTTTTTTTCTAGTATGTTTGTTATTTTTACTTAAATATTGTCTATACTTAATAATAACGTGAGATATTACGTATCGTCTTCATTAACAGTCAACAGTTAAATTTAAACTCGTAGCTGACACAGATAAAATAAGAGCAGTTTGTATTAAATGTCATCGCACTGTTTACTGATGAATCATTGATTAAACGGTGTACCTATTAAACACCATTATTTATAAAAGCTGCCTCTAAATGTGCGTAAATTGTTTTATAAACTTTATATTAACCAGTTTCGCAACTTTCAAATTTTAAGTAAAAACTGCAGTACATTACATACCGGTTGAAGGTGAAATAAAATCAAGTATACGGAACACAATTTTTTATTGGCTTATAAAATAAGATTTTTCACTACACAGTTCTTTTGCACTGCCACGAATCCCGCCGTTTCAGTCACATCGTGTATCCTGCGGCGTTTCCTGTTCCTGAGTTCGTGGATTTCACTCCGAGGTAGCTACTGCTACGAGACTTCTACTCCAACGCCAGAAATCAATTATTCATGGCTCTTCATCTTCCGAAAGCGAAGGCAACGCGAGCTGCCTCCGCATCCTTTCTCTCCTTTGCGGTGAAGTAGACTTTTGGCGCCGAAATTCTTCAGGACGGGGCACGAAACATTTCACCATCGGTTGTTCATACTCCTCCGCCTCAGAATCATCTTCCACTAGTGCTGGCAAAGCAGCGGTTAATTTTTGCCGCTTCTCAGCGGCGCAATCCATTTGTTTCCCACGGGCTTTGGGGTGAGTAGGGTAAACATCCGCGTATAGCGCAGTGACAGATAGTTTTACGACCATTTTGTATAACGTACAATCACTTTGGGTTCTGAATACAGAGTGCGGGGAGGTGAACTGCGCAGACATTTATAGGTTTCACATTTTGCGTGTGTGTGTAATACGATAACGTCACTGCGGGGTGCGCATGTGTGAAATGTCGACTTCATCAAACTAAACAACGCAGGTCTGTTTTCGTTGGGAATTGTTTGATGTCATTGCATCGATTGTAATTGAGATTTTCTGCACCGTATTATAGTCGACGAAAGACAATTAATAAAAGGTGTAAAAAAACTATCTGTAACACTTGGTTGTATTTATAAGGAAAATACATTTGTGTTATAGCCACATTGATTTTGGGAGAGGACATTTGCATGGCTGCAATATTAAGATGTAAAATAAGTATTGTATGAGGACAGGGGAGAGGGTAGAGGTCCCTCTCTTTCCTCTCCCCTGTCTGTCTTTCGTAGGGTGAGGATAATCAATTAAACATATATAATATTTATATATATATATATATATATATATATATATATATATATATATATATATATATAAACATAAAACAACTAGAGCTGTTTATCATCATTAATACACACACGCCTCAGTGGTTAATAAATATTTATACAAAGGGATGTATATATTTTCCTCTGAAATCAGATTACTGTTTATATTATTTTACGAACAGCTAACTGATTTCTGGAAATCTATTTACAACAATTTTGTAACGCCTGGGAAGCCCGAACTGAAGTGCGTGGGCGTGGAAACAAACCAAACACGTGGCTTTGTGAGTGTTTTTTAAAAAAGCGTTCAGTCATATTCAACATATATATAATACGATCTCGCATATGTACGTTTCTGATACAGGTGATGTGCTTATAGCATTCGGGTATCCTGCATGAGACGGCTTGGCAAAAATATAAGGGAGTGCATCGGAATTACATCCACCGAGGAACTCTTCCGTTTAGCGCAAGATATCTGACGTTTTATATTGTTAACAGTTTAGTTTAGTAATAAAGTGGCACCAGAAGATATACTGCATGAGCATACATTATACATACTGTATATTTAATATATGTACCTACATCGAAATGTCCGTGTGTATTAGATTTAAATTAATGAATCCGGCTTCAATTAAAATAACCTTACAAATGTAGTGTGTGTAGGAAGATACCTAAATAATTACAAGTGGCTCCTTCGAATGCATTTGTATTAAAGTGGGTCTTGGGTTTGAAAGCCGGCAGAATAACTCATGTAAGAAAAGCCACCAAAATTAACACTTCGTAATAGCAATGTTACTCAGGTCACAGGCCAAACAAAATCACGATGCTCGGTTCTAAAGATAAAGAGATTGAATTATACAACAAATTCTACGTTTTTCTATATTTTAAATGTTTATTTTGTTACTGAGTTCATACAAAATAAGGCGTACAGTGTTTTAGAGCGAAAGGTTTCATTTTACCTATAATTACCATCTCATCTGCATATATTAATTTATTGTCAGGTTCTTCAACTGTCGCGACGGGTTTATGTTATTCAAATTTTTAATTTACATTTCAATGGTTACAAAATATGATGAAATTCAATGGAACAAACAGTATTCAATATAAAAACAAAACAGCGAAAGTTATTGATAAAAGAACAGGCTGCAAATATGTGGATTCAATTGAGCATATTAAATTATAAATCAGATTCGCTTTCAAAAATTTCAGCTATAATTGTCTTTATTGTTAGATCATGGTGATAAACGGACTTTGCATGTGACATTGTTGATCTGGGTCGGCATTGACAATGAAATCATTGCCATGAACAAAACATAAACTCAAAGACCTAAACGGTCATGCTAACAAAACAAAATGGCAGTTTTATTTAGCCACGAATCGATAGTACGAATGTATTTAATACTGTGTATCGAGAAAAAGGCATTGACGTCAACAATCCCTGACCTATATCATGTACATCTGCGGGCGAGAATAATGAATTTTCAATTTCGGGCTCGGCATTGGAAAGCATAAATAAAACTATTATGAGATCAATTTTCTAATTGTCTCGAAAGAACTATTCAGTAATTTGTCGACATTCTTAAGTGTTTATAGATCTGCATCGCTGCAACTTGTATGTACGGGTTAGCCAAAACGCGTTGGAGATGGACTTGTTGTAAAACAGGAGCCTTAATATTAACTGTATTAGGAAATTACAATTCACTGTGGTGACCTAATTTAAAACCACTATGCTACCACGCTAGTAAAAAAGAGCTATTGTTTCAATTTTGTTCCTAAAAAATTTATGGAGAAAATTTTGGTGCTTTCCAACCTAACGGGAGGTCTCAGGTCTTGGTGTTCGAGTCCCGGTCGAATAGTTGGTTCTTTATGGCCCTGAGGTGATGCTTGAACGACCCCTACAGAGTGTTGATTAAGTTTTTTTATATTGATGTATTGTATGGTGATCTTGCGTGACCATGCTATAATACCGTAAGCGGATTCATCGTAATGATATATCGGCCTTCAATCACTGAATAAAATCTTGTCCTCAATATAATTAATTTAATTTGCATTTATTTTAACTTAATGAGGTATTTTTCACAAAATGCATCTGGAGTTCAATCAAACAAATCATATCTTTAACGAGTTGAATATTTTGTTTATTTTTCCAATTTAAATTTTTAATATAATCATAGAACGTTGACGCCACGTATTTACCTGTATCTATGTAATGTTTAAGTTTCTCAAAATGGAAAAAAAGTCGCCAGACATCGTTTATAAAATGAAGCAGCATAAATACAGTAATTTAACTAAAGCAATGAAGTCTATTCATCTAGTGTACTTGTACATAAGATAAAAGAGCTATAATACTAATCCCAATGTAATTATATTAAAGATTTCTTGTTAATCATAAACAAAATGATTTTCCTCACTCTTCGTAGAAAAGTCCGTTACACAATTTTTCTTTTATTTTTTCCGAAGTATTTATAAAAACTAAACATGATTTTGTAACAAGCTGCAATAAGTGTGTGCAACGCCAATGCCAAGCCTGGGTAAAAGCAGTGCCCAGAAGCAGCCAAAGCCAAAGCCAAAGCCAAGCCAAGCAGTAGTCGGTAAAACGGAAGCCGCGCAGAGAACATCAACGACTCTTCCTCTTGTCACGTGACCTGCCAGTTCTCCCTCCCGTTTTTACCGCTGCCAGCATAAATGTCATGTATAAAAGTCCCAAAAATCATTTTTGTAGGATGGATTATACTGTTAACTTGTTAGAACGAAACTCTGTCCAAAGTCAGTGAGTGTGTGATTAAAAGAATATATTTACAAGTATCGTATTATTTCGCCGTTTGTTATACTCAGAAGTGGTATGAAGCGAAAATACTCTGAACAAACTGGACATGGCGTGCGAATACGCCGTGACAGCTCTCCTTCATCGGAACCTGAAGATGGGTGTTCATCGCCGCCTGCCAAAAGAATATTAACGAAATTACTCAAGAACGAGGTCGACAAGGCGATACGCGACTTGGAGTATGATACGTCTAGCCGTCCCAACAACCATCGTGCCGCAACCCTAATTCCGGAGTTTGACCCAGATAATGAAGACTGTACGGTGTCAGCGTGGTTAAAAAAGATTGACCAACTTGGTGACATACACGATTGGAATGATAAAGTAAAAGCGTTTCACCTACAAGATAAGCTACGTGGACAAGCCCGTAAATGGTATAACAGGCTTGAGGACTATAGTTATTCGTGGGAAGAATGGAAGCATATGTTACTGCGCGCGTTCCCGAGACATCGTGATTATAGCGCTCTATTGGATGAGATGATGCAGCGTAAGAAACTGCCAAATGAAACCATGACAAAGTATTACCAAGATAAGGCAGCGTTATGCTTACGTTGTAAACTATCAACATGGCCAGCGTGTCTTGCATAATTCGGGGGCTACCCGCATCACTACAGCCAAATGCCAGAGCTTTTCAATGTGTGCGTCCAGATGAGTTATACGAATCATTTTTGTGTACAGTTGATGACTACCAACCACCAACTATTGCAAGCAGAGCGCCGAGTAAAGATGTCCGCCAGACGGATAAAAGGGTTTTCACCGAACTGGACCCCTGTCCTCGTTGTAAGAAAACCCTGCACATGTTACGAAACTGCACCATGCCATGCCATCAGCGAACCTGCTTTAAATGTGGAAAACAGGGTCACATCGCAACGCGATGTAGCACCGTCTCATTTATGCACAAACCTACGAATGACGAAAGCAGCAATATAAAGGACGTAAAATTACTTCAAAATTACAACGACATATATAAAAAGGTTGCAGCGATAAATGGGATTTTCGTGAAAGCATATATAGACACCGGAAGTCAAGTGAATGTTTTAAATACCTGCATCTCCGAATTACTAGCTCTTGAGGTTATTCCTTCTCGCACTGTGCTTAAGGGATTTTCAGGCGGCTTACTCACCACCCGTGGGGAAGTTACTTTCAACATGAGGATAGACGATATTGAAATGATATGTAAGGCTTACTTGACAGATGTGGATATGGGTGATGTTAATTTACTGATTGGCCAGCCTATCATTAATAGCGAGAATGTATCCCTAATAGTAAGCGGTGGTGTAGTTACACTAATACGAGGCGGAAGTTTTATGCGTCAAATCAATGCTATAGAAGAGCCTTCTAGATTCAAGGTGGTAACGGCGAGTCAAGAGAAATTACCACCTGGGGTTTCGATCATCAAGGTTAATATCCTGGGGAACGAAAAAGGCAATAACGTCTGCACTGCTCCTCGCCACTACGAACTCGAAGGTGTTTCGTACTCGTTGCCTGCTGCCTTGCTGCGAGGTAATACTGGTTACATCAAGGTCTACAACTCCGGGGAAGCAGATGTGGAATGGGAGCTTGGCCAAGTTCTCACGAGAGCAGACAGCTGTGTCGAGGCGCCGTCGTCACCAATGAGCCAGGTTAGCCATTTCAAATTGCCATGTCATGCCAATACTAAGTCAAAACTTTTAAACCTAGTCGAATATTCATCATTACAACGGCCTAAATTAATGCTAAATTTACAATGCGTAAATTCTAATGAATTTTCCAAATTGAGTATAGGGGGCGTTTCGCTGTCTGATATTAAAATAGGAAAACTTAGTAAAACAGAATATGATAATTTAATCAAGATTCTAGTTAGCCGTAAAAACTGTTTTGCGTCTTGCACAAACGATCTCGGATGTACGCATTTAGTAAAAATGTCAATTAATCTTTCTTCTAATAAGCCGGTGTATAGGCAGCCTTATAGGTTATCTCATTGTGAACAGGAAATAGTTAAGTCGAAAATAACTGAATTATTAGAGGCGGGTATTATCAAAGAGTCAGAGTCAAGCTATGCGTCACCAATCATATTAGTTAAGAAAAAAAATGGCGACAGCAGGTTATGTGTAGATTATCGTGCATTAAATTCGATTACTATTAAAGACCGATATCCGTTGCCAAATATTGAGGATCACATATCGAAGTTAGCGGGAAAGAAATATTTTACCTGCTTAGACATGGCCCAGGGCTACCACCAGTTGTGCTTAAGACCGGAAGACACCCACAAAACTGCGTTCATTTGTCAAGCTGGTCATTTTGAATATAATAGGGTTCCCTTTGGTTTAGCTAACGCCCCGGCAGTGTTTATGCGTTTAATCAACAAAATAGTTAATTCTATAAAGAATGATCAGAATGCAGACTTTAAATTGCACAACTCATGCGAAATCTTGGCTTTCTTAGACGATATCCTCCTTCCGTCTGAAGACATTCAGTCAGGACTAGAAATGTTAGAAATCGTTTTGAATAAATTTGAATCGCAAAATTTAAAATTAAATATGAAAAAGTGTTCTTTCTTACAAAATCGAGTAACTTATTTGGGCCATGAAATCTCTCAAGACGGTGTTCAACCTTCGGAATCTAAGTTAGAAGCTGTGTCAAATTTTCCCGTGCCTAAAAATGTACATGAAGTCCGTCAGTTTTTAGGGTTGTGTAGTTATTTTAGGAAATTTATTCATAAATTTGCAGAATTGGCACGACCGCTAACAGACTTAACCAAGAAAAATAGTTTATGGGTCTGGGGTACTAATGAAAACAATAGTTTTGATGAATTGAAACTTCGTTTGTGTTCTAAACCGCTATTGGCACCTTATGATCCTGCGCTGCCAACCGAAATACATACCGACGCGTGTAAACTAGGAATAGCGGGAATATTACTACAAGAACAAAAAAATAATTTCTTAAAACCGGTTATGTATTTTAGTCGCGTAACTACGAAACAAGAGAGCATGTATCACAGTTATGAACTCGAAACACTCGCGGTTGTAGAGTCTTTGCGCAAATTTCGTATATGCGTCGTAGGCAAACATGTTAAGATTGTTACCGATTGTACAGCGGTTCGTTCTACTTTGACTAAACGCGATATGATTCCGCGGATTGCCAGGTGGTGGTTAACAATCCAAGATTACGATATTAGTGTAGAATATAGGCCAGGGGAACGAATGAGGCATGTAGATGCTTTAAGTAGGAACCCGATAGATTCGGCTAATGTAAATAGATTAGATGTTACCGACTGGTTTTATACAGTGCAATATCAAGACGAAAAGGTAAAAAGAATTATTGACCAATTACAAAACGGTACCGCGGATCATGATATTGTCAGAGACTTTGCCATCATAAACGACAGGCTATATCGAAAAACTCTTCATGGTAACAGACTAGTGGTACCGGGGCCGGCCCGGTGGAAAATCGTACAAATGCATCATGATGAAATAGGTCATGTAGGTCTTAAACGTTGTTTGGACTTAATCAAAACGGATTATTGGTTTCCGAAAATGTCACGTTTTATTAAAAAATATGTCACCTCATGTTTACATTGTGCTTACGGAAAAGGCGAATACGGTAAACGCGAAGGGTTCTTACATCCCATTCCCAAACCTCATGAGCCGTTTCAAACAATTCATGTTGATCACTTGGGGCCCTTTTGCCGTACAAAGAAGGGTTATCAGTATATGCTGGTTATGACTGATGCGTTTTCAAAATTTGTCATTGCAGAGCCCACTCGAACGGTAAACTCAGTTGAGACTATACGAGTACTTAAAAGAATCTTTTGCATGTTCGGCTATCCGGGTAGGATTGTAACAGATCACGGTAAAGCTTTCACAAGTAGATATTTTAAGAACTTCGCTATAGATAAGCAATTCAAGCATACACTCACATCTATTGCATGCCCTCGTGCAAATGGTCAGGTTGAACGTACAAACCGGACCATAATTGATGCCCTACGCGTTACTGATCCCAGTGAGGCTGCTAATAACTGGTCAAATAGCCTTCCTGATGTCATTTGGGGTATAAATAATACGTTAAATGAAACAACCGGATTCAAACCATATGATTTAATGTTTTCTAAGAGCGGTAGGTCGGTGTGTGACGTTGCTATACCTAATCGTGTAGTTGAATCTGTACAGATAAGACGTGAGAAGGCGAAACAGCAAATAGATAAAGCGAGTAAAAGAATGAAACGTAATTTCGACAGACGTCGCAAAAAAAGTCACGTTTATAAAAAGGGTGATTTAGTGCTTTGGAGACGGGCTCCAACTTGTAATGCTTCTCGAGTGAACACTAAATTGGATGATAATTTTTCGGGTCCTTATATAATAACTAGGGTAGTTGGCAATGACAGATACAGGATTAGGAGTATTAAGGGTATGCGCGGTTATAAGAAGTTTGTGGGATTAGTTTCTGCTGACTCGTTACGCCCTTATCGAAGTGTAGTTCCTGTATCTGACAGTGCCAGCTCATCGGATGAACAGTTAGAGACTGAAGACTTAATTGATTTGCTCGAAAGCTAATCTCTTGTATGCTCTCCATTGCGGGAGCAAATGGTTTCAGGATGGCCGATTGTAACAAGCTGCAATAAGTGTGTGCAACGCCAATGCCAAGCCTGGGTAAAAGCAGTGCCCAGAAGCAGCCAAAGCCAAAGCCAAAGCCAAGCCAAGCAGTAGTCGGTAAAACGGAAGCCGCGCAGAGAACATCAACGACTCTTCCTCTTGTCACGTGACCTGCCAGTTCTCCCTCCCGTTTTTACCGCTGCCAGCATAAATGTCATGTATAAAAGTCCCAAAAATCATTTTTGTAGGATGGATTATACTGTTAACTTGTTAGAACGAAACTCTGTCCAAAGTCAGTGAGTGTGTGATTAAAAGAATATATTTACAAGTATCGTATTATTTCGCCGTTTGTTATAATTTATTGACGATGAGATAAATAATTGTTAGGCTCATCTAGGGCTAGGTTATATTGGTCAGGAGGGAAAATGAATAGTACAAATTGTTAATTAATTATTATTGTTCAACGTTATGTTTTGCAATGTTTGTATGTATACACACTTGTCTATTTTGGGTCGTATTAACCCCTGGTATAACGATCTATTAGATAACTTATATTGATGTAAAACCGGCGCGACGGTTGGCAGGACCTTTCCTGTGACCTCAGAGGGAGAGGGTGCAAAATATCAAAGGTCTTGAAAGGTCAGTTCTCTCTAACGTTAAAAAGGATCAATAAACATTCTTACGAAAGCTTATAAGACTTTAAAATAATCTTGCAGAGCTTAACATTAATTATTTGTATCTTTATTTTGAGCTTCGCTATTATTTGTTAATTTGTATATATGTGTGTTATATCTGCAAACAATACAAGCCTGTCACAAACAGATTTTTTTATTATTTCTTGTTTACTTTTTGTATTAAAATGTAAGCATACTTACTATATAAAATGTATTGATTATCATTTGAAACGTAATTAACAAATGAATAAACAAAGTTATACAAAATACAATGATAACACATTGAAAAACACATTATTATTATCTGTTGTTTGTAAACAATATCGTTAAAAGAGTTTCCATGTGGGAATATAAAATTCTGTACAATATTATAACTACATAGCATAAAACATAGTCGCTTTCTCTGTCCTTTTGTATGCTTAAATCTTTAAAACTACGCAACGGATTTTAATGCAGTTTTTTTAATAGATAGAGTGATTCAAGAGGAAGGTTTGTATGTATAATGTAAGTAATAAATAAAATAAAACTTATATAATAACATCCATTAAATAGTAGAGAAGTACTGTTTATTTTTCTGCAGTGTATTTAGTATCAGCATTGCACCCCCATGCGAAGCCGGGGCTGGTCGCTAGTTAACTATAAAAGATCTCCAAAACCTCGAACAAATAGTAATAATGTATATAATATAATCATTCATCAAGATAGGTTAACAGCTTTGAATCTACAATATGTTTTATCACTCTGTGATCAATGACTTCGTATATAGATAGTGTTGGATTTCTCCGTGTTTTATTACTGGGAATATCACAGGAAAACTTCGTATTGATAAGGTGTATTATCAATTCAAATGTTGAATTGAAGGGCTCAATACTTCAGTGGTGAAAATTTTGTATTCTATATATTAAATGTGAGCGCGGAGTGACAAATTTATATTATGATAATAATAATCACAGATTTATAATTAAGTAACATTATATTGTTGTTACAATATTTATAGTTTATAAATTGCAAGAAGCTGATTAGAACAGCCTCCATAGTGACATGGAATATGTATTTCTATTAATATTTCACGAGAGCGGAACGCGAAGTTAAAACTAACAGCTTTTATTTGCTAAGGAACTGGAGGAAAGGCTGACAACACACCCGCATCCTCCCGACGTCGCAGAGCTCTGAGTGTGCGAATGCGCAGTTGCCTCATAAAAAATATTTTTTTCTTTGTATAAAATTGGAGATATACTAACCAGATTAATCAGATATGATTTTCTGTATTGGAATTGTAAATGAATTATCATTATAAATTCTGTATGAATTATTAATTTCAACGTATGCGCACCAACACGTCTCATAGTAGGTATAGCACTTCAATGAACTGCTATCTTCCTTATCGAGTAATTATCACTCTACGTATTAACCTTGTTATTACAGAGATTGTACGCAATAATTAAAAAAAACGTTTCACAATATACTTTGACGTAATTGTACGCAGCCTGCGATATTTAAGTCTTACGTTGCTGGACTATTTCTTTATCAGCTGTAGCTCGTACGGTGAATGGCAAACTCATGAAGAAAAGGTTCTAGTGTTAAATTATAGACTATATACTAATTAAATTATAATTATTTTGGCTAAACCTTATGTGATTAGATAAAATAAGACAATATTGCTGCACTAACCTTACTAGGTTAATTTTATATTTTGTTGAAATTTTGCCTCCGTTATCTTAGATCTAAAAATCGATGACCAAAACCGGCAAAATTCTGCCATTTCTTTGACAACACTTTATGCAATCAATTGGGCATGCTGAATATCAAACGCCCAACATCTGGGTTGACAGTAGTACAAAAACCGTCCTTGTCAAGCAGAGTTCACAAAGTTTTTTCAGGCGTGACTCGGCTTAAGAGAAGCAATGCAAGTACCATAACTTAACATTTGCTTATAAGCCAATAATTACATTATACACATTTTATTTTAATACGAGCTCTTTGTTTTAATTATTTCATCATTAAAAGGATAAAATGTCAAAAGACCTTGAAATGCTAATGAATTGCTATTGTTCAGAAGTAATTACCAAATACTTTTTTTTATTTGCACGATAAGGTTTATCATGTTCCATGAATTATTAACTCAAAACTTACAATTAATTAAATTGAAGTAAAAATTGCGTTGCTCTAAGTGTAAGCCTTGTAAAGGTTGATCTCAAAACTAAGGTAATAAGTTTGTTGCTAAAAATGCAAGAATTTATATCGTAAATGGAAAAATCTTGTATGAGATGCACTCAAGGATTTATCCAATGAAACAAATACAAAACTGTTCTCTTAGCCCGCAAGACCTAGATATTGCATAGATATTAATTTCTGTTATGCTAATTAAAAATAATTTAAGATATCGTTTAGGTTCAAATGTAAAGTACAAGTGTTAAAAATCAACGCAAATTTTATGTAGCCAAATTCATGATAATACACATAATCCAGTCAATATTTCGTATCGATGTTTTCCTTATTGTTGTGGTATCCATAAAAATTCCTGTAAAACAAGATTAATGTTAAAAGAGTGCGTAGTGAACAATCATTATTTTATGCTGCGCGGGCGCCGATGACCTCGCTGAAATCCTCTCTGAAAATGTTATAAAAACAGGGCTTATACACTTTATTGGATTAAATCCATCGGGTATAGAACAAGATCTACTTTATGCGAAGCGATGATAAGGACAAGCATTCGAAATATCAATATTTTCATGACTTCGCGATTATCTTCATTAGAGTTTCATTTTATTTATTTATTTCATAAATACTGATGTCCATATATAATGGACGCGACTAATTTTTCAACACTTCCCAGATTTCATCCACTGATCCATCCATCAGATATCATACGTTAAAATGGTAACAATTTCCCCGATTTATTCTCATTTTACACATTTTGTACTAGTAGCGACAGGTTATACAGTATTGTCTTCTAAAATTGTCTATCGAACACAAAAGTAATCTTTCAATTCGCACCAGTTTGTCTGAGATTAGCGCGTCAATCGTACTTTTTATTCAATATTGACCTTATATATTTTTACCTGTTCAAGTAGAGACACTAAAGTAGGGAAAACACTAACATTCCAATAAATATTTGTAGAATTCTAGTAAACGTTATTTAGCGAAGCCCTGAAACTGATTTACTGAAAACACTGATTTCATGGAAACTCATTTTCGCGAGCTTTGGCGACGTTCCAAAATCCGTATCCGGAAATGCAGATAGCAGGTACTAATAAATTAAGCGTGTATTTTATAGAAAAGGCTTCTCGGCTGATAATTATTTACGAAGCTTTTGTCACGTTTTTGTGTCAAAACACTGATATTGGTGTATATGAGCTGCGGCTGTTGCCTCTCAGGCCACCCCGCAAACACGTTTTGTCCTATTTTATCAAATACGATTGCTTATACATTATGTAGACTGTCTATTCGCTACAATTGCGATAGGACTGTTATAAAACCGATGCGAGACGGAATAGCATTTAGCAAAACCCTAAATAATTAACTAAAATAAATAGCTAAATGGTTCATGAGATTCAGCATGCTAACAGACAGACAGACGAACAACTGAATTCTCCGTAGTTGTAACCCGTTCCTACCCTGGTTAGCTCTAAAAATGTTTTCTTTGAATGTCTCAATCAGAAATTAATAATATAATAAATTTTGCCGCGATCAATATAACTTTATCGCTTTGACTTTGATAATTATTATGGCACGTGTATCGTTTCTCCACAGGTGTGGAAAATTCAAGGATAAAGTGAAAATATTGATGAATTATTCATAATTTAGGTTAAAAGACAATGTTATAATTAAAGCCTTACAAAGCGTTACATTTTACAAATGAATGATATATAGGGAAATAGTTTTTTATTTTTTCTTCTTGAGCTCAATTTTTATATACTTTCCTAAAAGCCGCACCGATTCAATATAAATAATAATGTGGTATTAAAGGCCTTCTCTAGATAAATAATTAGAATAAATAAATAATTACTATTTACTCTTGGTCCCTCTATACATACCCCGCCGTTTATTCCGTTGTTGGCCAGTATTTTCAAAAGTGTCCGTACAATCGAATCCAACTGCATAGAGATAGATAGAACATGCATTAGTGAAATAGAGAAAAACGCATCAAGAAGCCACTGAATCTTTAAATGTTTGTAACCAACGCCCAGTAGACATTTATAAACAGATGATCTCAGTTTGTTTGTTGTTTACAGATCATAATATTACAGGCTCGTTTTTACGAAAACAGTATTTACCTTAGAATTTTTTGGCTTTGATTTGTATTTTTTCTATGGTCGTGGGTGACCGTGACTCGAGTTTGTTATTTTTTGTACATAGTAAACATTCATATTACATTAATTGAATGCGGAATCATTAAATTTTATCTAACCTAACCTAACCTAAGCAATGATGCATAAGGTTTTTAGTTTCTCCAATAAAGGCGGTCATATTTGTTTATCATCTTTGCAAGGATTTCAAATTTGAGCACAAGGGTATTATTCCGATGTTTTATATCTATCTATATAAATACAAATTTCCTTTTCCAGTCACACCGGAGTGATAAGAAAAAAAATTTGTTCAATTCTCACTCATATTCTAGGGCGTGATTTACAAATCCTCAAGATCATTCAGAAGATTGATCCAATTGTAATAATTGGGACTCTGGGGGATTAATTATAACAGCATTGCTGACCTAGATTGTATCATGTCACGTATGTTGGATTGATCTATAGGGAGGAACAAACTAGACTAGCTAGAACTATTAACAAGTCAAAAAACATTACATGTAACGCCACACCTATACGATTTCATGGAATGAGTCCAACCTATAATAAATATTTCCTAAAAATGAACCTTTAGTGGGTGTGGAATAAAATTATACGATGGTTTTTAAATCGGCCGAGTTTTACGAGTAATTCATCGTTTTACGTCGTACGTATACATTCTATATAGTATTATTTCTATATCTTCGTATTGTTTTTAAGTGATTTATCTTATTTAGAGTTTCTGAGAAATGAGAGGTTGGTTTTTCATGTGAATTCCCCGTTGTTATGATATATGAGACTGCCAAGTGCCAACGCCAAAACGTGACAGGTTGAATTTTGGACACGATTTTGAATTAATAAATATATAATTTCATAAGAAGATTTTGTCATAGATAAACACTAGCCAGGTTTGATAAATATCAAGTAGGATAGTTTCTGTGGGAAAAATAGAATATCGAGCAAACCAATGCTTGTTTTATCAATAATATGAAAAGTATTAATACCAGCGTTGTAAAATTATAAAAACATCTTACGCTTGACCGGACCCTAGATACTACCTCGTAGTCGAACTACCCTAGATGGGACTAAACGATTAGAAATATCATTTGTAGTAACTGAAAGGGTTCATTTATAAAGTAACCGTTCAATAAATTGTACATATTACACAGCTGTTTCAATAAAAAGGTATCACGTATATTTGTTCTCCTCAAAGAAACAATAATTGTATCGTCGGTTATCGAACCAATTCAGGATGAAAAATAAAGGAATTTAATTGAGTCGCTAAGGTTAATGCATTTTGTAATTCTGTATACAGGTTCAAACAATAGACGTAAATGCGCGATAGTGACGACAATAGTACGTAAACGGTTTACGTATTTACGGCTTTTATATACATTTTTAATTCGCCGTATCACCGTCACTCTAAACAAAAGATTGGAAAATTACTGAACATTGACGCTCATTAGATTTTCATGCGTCCATGAGGCAGGGAGAATAAAATAGCAAGTATAATGTGTGTAATTAATTATGAATTTTCTAGCATATAGCTATAATTATTTTTATGAGCATAACACTTTCTTTTCTTAAGATAGAACTTTAATTAGAATAATAAGTACGCATAACCAATATGATGCCTGTAAACTAACGATCATCGATTCTTTCACATCTAGAAACCTAGATACCTATTATTCAATGATACCTGATAATGGTACTTTTTAGCAGCTTTTTATTACAATTTTTTAGCATTAGAACTCTAAATCTGCTAGTTATCACAATTCACAAATCTTAACTAAATATTATGAAGCAATCTTTCAGCTTCATATTATTGCAAAGCTTTTTTCACAGGCGTTATGTATTGATTGAAAAGGTTCTGCAATGATCATATAGCCACCCCATTATTAGATATCTGTTTAAACAGCAAATATTTCCCTTAAAAATATACATCGAAAGTATAGCAACAATAATTGTTAGTGCCATATAATAAAAGATAGGTAGTAGATACTCCCATTAAGAGCTGGTTCAATCTGAGACATGTATGTTCAACAATTTACCATTATTGTTATTAATATTATGGGTAAACTAATACATTTTTCAAATAAAACAACATTTGCAAATTAGTAATAAAAATATATTCAACAATAAAGAGGCCTCAAGTGCCTTGCGCCCGCGCAGAGGGGCGCATTGTTTATATCAACGTCGAATGCTGTACGCCGAAGATTTGGCTCGCTGAATTTTCTTCAGTAAAATCTAAAAAGATAAAGGTCATTCTTATTATCTATTTAAATAATTCTCATTTTCATTCTAAAATATTTAGGATCGTAGAGTTCAGGTATCACAAAAATACATGTTCTACCTAACAAAAGATACACTAAGTAAAATATTTTGTAATGACTAATTTAAATTGAGCTAAAATGCTTTTTATATATAATTGACCGATTTTTTTATTATCTTAACAAAATATTTATTCCCCCCCCCCAAGTATCGAGTTGTTAAATAGACTTCTAACATGGTGTATCCAAAACAAAAAATGTAAATTTGCACCGTTAGTTACTTCGCTCTAGCGTTTAAACTTTTCCTCTTTACAGTATTGGTAGAAATGAAAATTGCCATTCAATTGAAATCGAAACTAAACACAGAGTAACCCAGTAGAGCTGCTGATCTATTATATACTTTCATGTAATGCTAGTAAATACTTGTCTTACCATATTATCGTGGTCGATCTGCCTCTGTTTGAGCTTTCTATGTACAGCAGCAGGTGGTACAGGCTTCCTGGCCGTATCTTTCGGTACACACTTCTTATTATTACGTGCGCTAAGAATTTTATTCAACAGAATGTGGTTGTGCCTTTCAATCTCGCGTAGTCTTTCATTCGTGAATGACATATTTATTCGACGTGTTTGCGGTATAGAGACTGAGCTGAAATATTAAACATAATAGTTTTTTTACGACCGCCACCTATTCACATTGAAAGTTTCCCAAATTTGGTTCTGTTTTTAATTTCAAGCCTGAAAGCGTCTCAGACGATAGAATCTGTCAAAAAAACGATATTCTTGTGTAGTACCAACATTGGGCAGAAAGGGATCCCTATTGGGGATTTTGTCTCAGTACGAAGCAATATTGAATGTAAATCAAGCTTTTTTGTTGTAAGTTCTGATGTAAAAACAGAATCAAATGCCAAATCAGTCGCGCTATCAATCGAGGGATGAAGAAAACCGATACTGTGCTCTATCGGTTTTCTTCATCCCTCGATTGATAGCGCAACAGGCGAAAGGTCTGGTCGCTTACGTTCGCCCACTCTCGTTTGGGAAATGACCCGGAGACCTTTTGGCCGTACACGCAATCAAAAATCCTACATATGTCCGGCTTTATCCGGACGCCTGGTAATGCTACTAGTTTCCAGGCTACAAATACATATAAACATCAATATTGATAACATTGACTTTAATTAAGATTTCGTTAGTTTAACAGAAGAGACATTCGCATTTATTTACGGTGAGTTTTATACGGTTAAATATTAAGAATTATTACTTATTACTTACCCATAATCGGAAGATCTGCCAGATATCGATTGCGGTTTGCTCGACACCGATGTATGACTTTTCGAAATCTGCACCGATTTATTTGTTTGATTACTATCCGATTGTGTTTTACACAATTTATCGCTTACAGACTTTGACACAGTTTTTATCTCCTCAGCCTCACTATCTTCTTCAAACTCATCGGAATAATGAACGTCATTGTCTATTTCTTCGTCCTCAGATTTTTCGTTTTCAGAGTCGGAATTGTATATACATGTCTCGACGCAAATATTGGGAGGTCGCTTTACGATGTCAACTATGCAGCCCATATCAAAATTCTTAGTGATCTCATCGATATCATTATTATTTTCTTCCTGATAAAGCTGTTGCAATTTCATTTTGTTAGTGTCACCTCCCGAATACTGTGTATCTATGTATTCGCTTAGTTTTTCTACTTTGCATTCAACCTGCGACATTAGTGCCAAGCGTGCGTCTCTGTGCTAAAAAAAATTAGAGAAAAAATTCAACTTTCAGTGTACTAGCATATTAAAGCATTTTATGTAATTAGACGCGAAAACTACCTCTATGCTGGCTACTGAAGTAGGTTGCTTACTAAAATGTGTGCAACGATTTTTTAACTTACTTAAGCTTTAAACTGATTACAAACGTTTTATAAATAAACTCTACTCCTTTCGCAAAATATTAGTTACCACAGTGTATTTTTAAAATATTTTATAAAATTCACGATCACTACGAAATAATAGTTCATAGAAACACTTTCAAAAAACAGTTTGACAATGACAACATACGGGTAATTTTTCTTTCTTTAACGTTTGAATTTCGCACCACAATGATATCACATCATATGCAGCCAGGAACACCCAACATATCAGTGACCGAATTTAGTTCGATCGTACTTGTTTACATCTCACCCTCATATTCATAGCGAAAGACATATTTAAAGTATTGAAAACAGAAAGCTCTTGTAAAAATCAATAATCACCCATCAACATGTAAACAAAGTAATACCCCGGTACCCCGTCGTCATTTTGAATAGTTGGCAGCTGCCACAAGTTATATTGTTGCTTAATAAAGAAAACCCACAGATAAAACTTCACGTTAATATCCAATACGTCGTTGCTACTTTCTATGTTGCAGTAGCAAATAATAAATTGGTAAATGCAAAAATGCAGTAGAATAATTGAAACTGAATCTGAAACCGTAAATTTTGCCAAATTTATTAAAAAATAACAAAGGATTACTTTGTATCTTACCCGATACCTTTTGATGATGTTCCTGATGATGATTATTGCATACGTCAAGAGCACAGTCAAGATATCTAACACTTACCCTTAATATTTTGCATCATACCTAGTATCGCATGTTAGCACCATAGAGACAGCGTACCTACGATGGTAGGAGTTGCTATTCTATATCGTGAAAAGTCAATTATTTAGTCTATGGTGTGACTTGTAATCTGTTATTTGTAAAGTGTAAACGTCAAAAATTTTCAAAGAAAATAAATCACTGCGGGTTCACAAAAAGAACTTGATTTTATACGATAAAATACAATTCGATATGTTTTTGGAAGGACTCGTAATAAAAGTTCGATTCTAAGTCTTTTATCGAGGCTTCGAAATGGTTACAATAATCAAAAACCAGCTATTGAAACACTTATCGAGGTACACTTTATAGTTACATTGATAATTATTGCTATATTTATTATTTATAATCAGTTTGACCGTAATTAATTGACACTAATTGGATATGTAATATATTTTATTTAGCACACATTCAGATTCGGGATTGTATGAAAAGTTTTTGCATAGATCCTATTTAAAATAGACTTTATGATATTGTAAAGAAACAATTATATCCTTAACTTATTAAAAATTTAATTAAACAATTTAATACCCTTAATTCATAAAGATAATTTAACAATGTATTAAGCTATGCCATTATCACTCTGGACAGTACAATTTATGTAGTAAATATACTTTATTATTCCAAATTTAAATTATTTGTTTAGTACAAACTGTCTGTAAGTATGTGTATAAATAGAAATATTGATATACCTGTAGTGTAGCCTATGTCCTACATAGGTTTTTTAATTAATTTGTTTTTAATTAGGAAGTTATAAGTTACCACAATCCAGGTTTGCTTTTATCCACATTGACCTCGTGGGACCCTTACCATTATCTCAAGGTTTCCGGTATTGTCTCACCGCCGTCGATCGCTTTAAGCGATGGCCTGAGGTAATACCAATAGCCTGAGTCAGTAGCAAAGGCCTTACTGAGTGGTTGGTTTGCTAGCTTTGGTTGCCCTACGGATATTGTAACCGATAGAGGCAGGCAATTCGAATCTGCCCTATTTAAGGCCCTATCCATGATTGCTAGATTTCAGCATGTAGTGTGGGTGTATAAATCAAATTGATATTTTAACAAAAACAGTTTATCGAATAAAATACACTACATACCTTTCCAGATATACTAAAAATTTATCACCTGAACAAATATCATTGTCAGCCCTCCGGGGCTCTGGTGAGCTCCAGGATTTGACTTTAGATGAAGACTTACTGACTGATTTATTGGAACTTCCTGGCTGGGTACGCTTGACATCTGCTAAGTGCAACCGTGCTTCATTTAGAATACAATGGACCAAGCTAAAGACAGTACCCATTGTTTTGGTAAGTATGGAATAAAAATAACATTTAATATCATTATATATAAAGTCACAGGTACTGTAACGCACCCCAGTCTATGTTTTAAAAAGCGCATGAAAGTCCACCCTGTGTAATATTTTCTATGTCATTAAACTTTAACTGTGGTAGTCGTAAAATCTTATTAAGAATTATTGCTGTATATTTTTAAGCCAATGTGAGTAGATCAAGGATTCACAATCAACAAAACGAAACTTGATTGGATAATTCTTGCTTGTAACTATGTTATTAGTTTTTATAGCATGTTTTATGAAAGTGGAGTAATAATTAGCTTCTGTAGCGTAATATGCAATTTAATTTCCTATAGTAAGCCTAAAAACTCACATTTGCCGGGCTATTATTAATATTAACAATGTAATGTTATATTTAATTCTTGTAGAACCTAGACGAAGTCCACATAGCTCTGGAAGTATGTGCAGAGCCGCGGGTGATGAATCCCAATGCGGCAGCAGCTATGCCTGTTCCTGGGAAATATAGCTACATCCATAAGGTATTTTTACTATAAGTGTCTTGTTTGACTGAGTAATTAACAAAAGATCACAGTGAAAGCTAGGTTTCTTAATTTGTTTTGACAGAGCATAAACATGTCCAGTTTGCAAAAATATAAATTTGATATTGTCTATAAACAGAAGTTGATTTCATTAAATTATGTATAAATTAGGATCTTAATAAATAGTGTATTGGTTTCAGGTTATAGATGGTATCTCAGTGGCTGTGAATCATGTTCAAATAGATTTTAACTGTGATGCATTCACCAGTAGTGTTCAGGTGATATATTTATTTATTAACATGATTCATATGACATGAACATAACTGGAAACAAATATTAAATGAAAATACGGTTTGTCAGGGGTATAGGATGCTTACATAAAAGATTTAAATAAAAAAGTATCTATTTAGTTAATGTATGTCTAAATCGAATGGAATCAAATAAAGTTGGAAACCATTTTTAAAAAATACTCATCTATCCTTCATAATAGCATAAGCAATATATGTTTTTACTACTTACAACAGGTTTTATCATTCATAGAAGTATTATTACATTTTAATATGCAAAAAAAAAACTTTGGTGACTTATAATTTTATTTAAAATGCCACATTGATAAGGATAAAACTGAAAACCTTTCAGATCTCGAGAGTTACGGTTGAATCCCGCACCCCAGATGGCAGAAAGGGTGACTTAAGACTGACTAGAATCAAATCACCCGATACTGGACAGCTTCTAATATTTAAGGTAATAATTTCAGATTTTGTCTGGATATGGGTTTGATTTGTTGGTCAGGGAAATGTGATACACCAAATCCTGCCTTTTGTTATAGTTATGCAACTATTTTACACCATTAGGAAAGGATACTACATTCTTGACAATACATAATACAATTTTATTGCCTGACATCTTTCTCACACCTTGTTATCTATATCTATACTAATATATAAAATTGGAGTGTCTGTTTTTAGAATTGAAATAACCGTTTTGTACTTCATGCATATGAATATACATACGATACATACATCAAAATGACATTTTTTTAAATTTTTGTCTGTCTGTCTGTTTGTTCCGGCTAATCTGTGGAATGGTCCAGCCATTTTGACGGAACTTTTTTTGATTGGTAGCTGATGTAATAAAGAGTCACTTAGGCTACTTTTATTAGGGTTCCGCAGTCTACGTAAAGGAACCCTTCGTTATGTCCGTTTATTCGCCCATTCTCACTCTAGCGTCGAAACGGTTAGTGTTAGGAAGGTGGAACTTTGCACGGATATATGTGTATTTACTACGCCGATAAATAGCTAAAATAAAATTACGTAATAAAAAACGTATAAAATGTCCAGTAACGCCCTCCAAGAGCGGGCTATTGCTGACGGTTGCGTCTCAACGACTTTCTTTAGAAATTGATTTGAACCAGTGCTCATTTCATACTTTTCATTGACAGTTGATAATTTCTGAGGAACTGATCCGTTCCTCTTATCTTACCAAAGTTTTCTGCTTCTTTCCTTAGTGTTTTTTTCTAACATTCACACTTTGTTTGATAGGTATCTTTTATAATTCCCCTAATCTGTTCTTATCTTACCTTAATTCAAAATAATGTGATTCATTTTTGCTAAAATAATATATAAATAATTTTGAAGGAATTGGAATGGCAAAGCGCGAGAATAGAGGCGAAGGCGCATGGAGTAGCAGCTGCCAACTTGCCACCTTTGCGCCTTCTACTGGGAACTACGCATTGCCGGATTGTGATCAAGAAGCGGTTGGCTGGTATGGCACGTTTTATTATATCTGTTAGAATTTCCATTTAGACATCTGATATTTGTATATTCCTGTCTTGACTATTATCTTAACCGAGCCGTGCTCGTGGCATTTAAAATCATGTATACAATCATCAACTAAATGTACTCCTCACATAAATATAAATCTATATTAATAGTATAAACAAAACTTTATAAAATACTAGCTGATCCGGCAAACGTTGTTTTGCCATACATGTTGTGACTTCAATTATCAATAAATAAATAAAAAATAAGGTTTGATCGTAGAAGGGTGAACATTTAGGATTGTATGTATTCTTGTATGTTGTATTATAAAAAATAGAAACTAAAAATTTTGTCTAAAAAATAAAATAAAAAATTATGGATGGACTACCCTTAACATTTAGGGGGAAAAATAGATGTTGGCCGATTCTCAGACCTAGTCAATACGCTCACAAAGTTTCATGAGAGTCAAGCCGTTTCGGATGAGTTTTAGCTCGAACACAGCGACACGAGAATTTTATATATAAGATTAAATTTTTTTGGCGATAACCCTTTTGGTACATTGCACGGGTGTACCCGCTATTACAATGCTAGTGTAATTGAAATCGTGATAGATTGCGCCGTGCTCGGTTCGCGGTTGGTGCTGCGGCCCGAGCCCCTGGCGTGGGCGTTGACGGACGGGCAGCTGCGAGCAGCGCTCGCGTGCGCGGCCGCGCTCGCCGGACCAGTGCATAGGGCCACGCAGCTCGCCACCAGGACTAAGGCAGCCAGAAAGGTCTATACACGAACCCCACCCACACCCACTAACATAAAACGAAACTACGCATCCCGTTCGATGAGGCAATTTTCTGAGGATGCTCCGGTGTCGGGGCGAAACGTATGCACTTCCGCAAAGTAACGATTGATTCTATTAATTATAACCAAATATGCTCATACAAATATTGACACATAGCCCGGTGATCACAAAGTAGTAAAACATGGTGTATAACATGTTTTAGATCGGATCTGTTTTTTTTTTTTGCTTATAATGTGTCGTGTGAGAAGCCGCCAACGCACCGGCGAGTTATCCGGAACTCTGTGTGTTTAGGGCGGCGGCGGTGGCACTTAAAATCAGGTGAGCCTTCTGCCCGTTTTCAAAATTTGAAAATGTAATCTGTCATTTTGTTTTAAGTTTTTTTTTTTCATAAAATAGGGGACAAACTGCTGGTAGCCTAAGTAGCAACAGCCGTAGCCCATAAACACCCATTAAAGGTTGCGTTGCCGGCCCTTAAGCAAGAAATTAAACAAATTATAGTGATTAGGTTGTCTTTGTCTGCAAAGTATTTGCTGCTTAACCTCGCCTGTATTCGTAGATAGAAGAGCCAGTACAGCAGATAGCTAGTCGATCTAGTTCCAGCGAAAAGGACATATTGGCGCGAATGTTCGCGAAGCACGATGTACTGGAGACGTCCTACCATTTGCTGGCACCGAGGATCGATTTGCATCTATGCGACGATCCGGGATGTGGGTGAATTATAAACTCACATTAAATTTAATAAAAGGCAGTAAAATGACATTTTACATGCTATAGATAATTTGTATTTGTTAAAATCAAAACATAAAATTTCCCCTAAATTCAACCTAAATATGTTGCTACTGGAATATTTTAAAGTTTATTAACTGATTAAGTTATGTACTTTTTATACATTATTTTAAGTTTTCCGATGTTTCGCGTACTTTACCGCGTGCGTGGTCACGTTAGACGTTAATAAAGTGTTTTTCTCTAAATGAGTAATAGTTATGTTAGTAAAAGACATTACTGAAATATTTTTGTCCCTTGAAACAAACCCTTTTTTAATATAATTTGATATTATTTTTCAGTGGGTAGATCAGAAATGCCACAACTAGCGAATGGGGGCGCTCTCCAAGTGACGCTGGTCAGTATGCAGGCGGATCTCTTCCCCTATCACAAGGCTTCTGATGATAGAAGGCACTGGAGGGGATATAGGTAAAGCAGAAAATTACTGATAAATAAAAATTGTGTGTGACTGTTTCGCGCGAAAAGTACTGAACGGATTTTAATGAATTTATAATATTAGTTAGTAGCTTAGTTTCAAAATCAACCTCTAATGGGATTAAGTAAACTTATAGGCCCTATTTTATGCCTAACCATAGATTAAATTAGTTATTACTGAACAGTTAAGTCTGGGTTCACTTATCGTAAAGTTTATGATTATGATTTAGGGAAGCAGCCACTCCACACAGTCAATGGCTGTCGCAGGCTATGTCCACCTTCTGTGGCTCTCTGCTGGATTTGTTGGACCCTAAACCGGTCACGCCCGCTGCAAAGGTAATTTATACCGTATATATTATATTTATAAAGGTTATATTTATTAGAACCAGGCGATATTTTGCGAAAGTCCATAGTATACAATTCTATATATGATGAAAGTTCTTATTTATTTATTAAGATTACACCACATACAGTCAATTGACATACAAATATAAACAAGAAAACAAAAAGCATCAGTACAGTCAACCAACCAAAACTGTGATATGTAGACAATTAAAAAAAAAAGCCAAAATTTTATACTAAATCACAACTAAATATTTTATACTACTATAATATAATATATATTAAGGAAAAAAGACTAAATAACACCCTCATGTTGTCTAGAGACAACATGAGGATTCACCGGCGTGTCGAAGGATTTTTCTAATATATTGGTCTAATAGAATTGTAATGTAACGTACACTTACGTACACGTACGTTGGGAAATAAACTCCAGCATGTATTTTTATTAGGAAAGGAGTTTTTTTTGGAGTGGGGTTATACGTATGAATGTGGACCGTACCGGGAATCGAACCCCCTTCGGTATTCACATATAGTGCCTTGAGCCAACTGTGTCTTTATGTACTCATTTGTATATATTTTATGTTTACCTTTGAACTAATTAAAATTCCAGACTAGTAATAAAGAGGAGAAAAATGATGAGCCGCTACCGAACGGCGTAAGTCACAAGGCGGCCACGCAGACATCCGCTTCCAATGCTCCGTCCACACAAACTACCTCACAAGGTATTTTTAGTATATATGAAATAGATCAAACTAATTAATTTAGTTTCTTAGGTGTTTCATGAGGGTTGTGTGTATGGGACTGCTTTTAGCAGTAAGTCCGCACTTTTGCTTTTCATATGAAAATTGTTTTTTTTCTTAGGTGTACTGTGAGATAGATTTAGTTATATGAACAAATTATTACTATGATAAATAAATATGGTTTTTAAAAGTGATTTTTTTAATTAAAAAAGTTCATAGAGATTGTAAATTTAAACTTTCTTATTGTTGGTGCAAAAATGTTGATATTTCCCTTTATGTTGTAGATATATATTTGTGTAAATAATAAATTTAAAGAAAAATTTTATGTTATGTATTTTTGTTAAATTTAAATATATTGAGATTATTTAAATTTTTCCGACGTTTTCCGAATTTTATTTGTAGTGTAATTTAAAAATGGAACGATTTTTACTCCGCAACATGGCGATTACAGAGGTAAATTGTCAAAGGTTTAATTTAAATTTCGAACTGACTTGCACTTTGAAGGCACTAGTAAAAAAAAAATTAATTTTTATTTAAAATAAATATATTTCAGCATCCCCAACTAGGACGAGAATACTCCAGCAATTGGGCAAGTTGATGACTACTTGCTTAGTTTTAAGGATAGATGACTTTACGGTTTACAAGGTAAGTTCAATGAACTTCTTTGTAAAATAGGTGTCAAACAGGCAGGTATCACCTGATCGTGAGTCATACCGCCCATGGTCACTCAAGTGCGGATAAATCTACTCAGGTTTTTGTACTATTTGCCTACTACTTTTTTTTCATTCAATTTAAACATATTTTTCTTATCGAAAAGACTTCTTTAATCCTTAAAGACCCTTCCGTCCAAATTTGGTCTCTATTATGCACCTTAGCGCACTCGCGCTCGCACAGCAATTTTAGTCCACCTGACCTGACGCCGAGGCCTAACGGTCTTTTGTTTCGACCAATCAATAGAGAATATCGTATTCATTCTAAACAGGCAAACATCTTCATACAAAAGTTGTCTCGAAGTCTATCAAAATGGACTTGTGCGAGCGCGAGTGCGCTAAGGTGCATAATAGAGACCAAATTTGGACGGAAGGGTCTTTAAGGGTTAAAGAAGTCTTTTCGATAAGAAAAATATGTGATTAAAATTCTAGATGTATGAATTACTAGATGATCTAGGCTTTACAAACGGTAATAGACTCGTGTTCGTCATTGCATGTAAATAAACATATTATATGAAGTATGTGATATTTCAAATATAAACGTTTCTATTTTAATTTAGGAATCAGTGGCGGCGATTCTGATGTACACCTCTAAAACTAAAAACAGGTTACGCTATCTAAACAGTTTTAGAGAGCGTAACCTATTCTGTATATCTCTAAATTGATGGCAATAAGGTTTAAATTGTCAATGTAGAAACATATAGAATAGGTTACACACGTTTGACAGGTCTAAACATAAATTTAGAGATTTTTAGTTTAGAGTGTGTACATCAGAATCGCCATCAATTTATTACAACTTAAATGCGTTTGGTATTTATTTTTCACTGTTTTGGCTGTAAGGGCTTATACATAAGATATAGACATACACCGTGAGCTTTTGTAGGACTATTTAAGATAAACATTTCTTGTTTCTTTATACGGTTCAAAATCTCTTTAAAAATCGACCACCATTAGGACCTCTACTTAGAGTATAATTGGAATATAGCTAAGCTTCATATTTATAGGTATCAACTGGTTCAAAGTCAAGGGAAGCCCCTCGGCCTTTAGTATGCGCTGAAAAGGCCACTTTGCCTGGTGACGCTGGCCTTTTGCACGCTGAGCTCACCTTTTTTTACTATCCAGGGGATGTCTGCTTTCCTGGTGAGAATCGTATACTAAGATCTAGGTCTTCCACTGTTCTGTAGCAATGTATTCTTTTTCAAGTAATTATCCAACCGACACACATAACATATGATTTTCATACTATCTACTCATACTCCTCGTTATAGAAGAGTAATTTTAGGCAAGATTTCAGTAGGTATATAGTTTAGAAAAAAATTGTTTCCGACAACGTCGTCTAAACTGGTACAGATACATTTAGTATTGTGGGAAATAATGATCTAATTATTATCCTATTATTATAGGCTCCAATAGTATAGTTGGATTTACTCTTATATCAATTAACATTAGTAACCTAATTTAAGCAACTTTTTACACTACTTATACAACTAAAAATAAAATATTGAATATGATTTAGAGGAAATAAAAAGCTTTATTATTATTATTATTATTATTATAGTATCAAAAGTTCATTCATAAAAATAAAGTGCATCGCTTTGACAAGGGTACGCGTCAAAATTAAATGTTAGAAATGGGTAATTCAACAGATTAATCTAAAAGCTCTTTACGCGTGCTTTGGGGAGTAAGCTGGCGAACGCATGACATAAGCGTTACGAAAATGAAAATAAAAGATCTATTCAAAAATATTGTTTTACCATTAAAAACAAATTTAAATATTTGTAGAAAATTAATATGTATACGTATGTGCATACATTGTACACACACATACAAAGGGAGCGAAAGAAATTTCATTTTCGTGTGGTTTTATATAAACAATGTCCTTGTATTTCAGTGCCATCGCCGAAGATGTACGTACAAGTGTCGCCCGTGCGCGTGAACGTAGACGTGCCGAGCGTGGTGTGGCTGACGGCGTTTCTGCCCCACGTCGCCGCAGCCGTTGCTTCCTCGGCTGCGGACAGCCCTCCCACCTACATGGACGTACGAGCGGAGGTTATTATGCCCAAGGTAAGTTCAGGGAATAGCAAAAAGGTTTTATGGTGGCAATACAAGTATGTTATCTGTGTAAATATCGAATTCAACCGTCTTACTATTATGATTCATGGGTATACTCTGGTGGCAGACAGAGGACAATAAAGTCTCGCTAGGGGTGCAGCGGTACCCGATAAATGAGATTTGTGAAAAAGCAAAACTTAAGTAACGTACACGGTCACGTAAAAGACGCACCTTCGTCAGTCGCGTGACCTGTAAACTACTTATACGACTTAGAGCATTGTTTTTCGACCTGTGGGTCGCGAGCCCCTGGGGGGGTGCGAAGTTACTGTAGGGGGGTCGCCAGAGGTCGAATAAAATGGGTACTTTAGTAAAAAAACAATAAAGACAATTAATATTGATAATGGTAATAATGTAACATACAAAGGGGGTCGCGAAACATTTTTTTATACCAGGGGGGTCGCATCATGAAAACGGCTGAAAAACACGGAGTTTAAACATTTAGTTCACATACATGAGAAAATCCTAGATTAATACACGGAAAAGACTATGCATCAAAAATTATATATATAATAATCTATAAACTGACGGTTTTTTATAACATTTACCACATCTACAAACGCTGCTATAAAATGCATTCTACTAGATACGCCATCGCATTAGTTTTCATTTATTTATTTTCTATAAAATATTATTATGTATTGATATAAATGTTTTATATCACAAATATGTAAGGTTCTAGATAATTTGAATAAATTTCTCATGCATTTGTAGATAGTGCTAGAAGCCGGACCAGAGCATGTATCGCAGCAGCGTGACAGGCCGAAGGAGTTGCACGTTTGTACCGCGCGTGTCACGTTCACCAACGTACGGGAATCGGCAAGAGCTAGTATGTATATAATTTTTATTTCTCATTATATATGAGTATATGATATTCCTCTGTTTGTGTGAATACATAAATATATGTACGAGCTATATTGCTAAATATGTTTTGTATTTTTGTTTGGTTGGAAATAATTCCGGTATATGTTAAACGTATGACCAAATTTTTCTTCGCGGATGATATTTTATTCCGATCTAATCCGTAAGGCTGGCAACGCATTTGCGAGTCTGCGTCGGTATTATTAAAAAAGTAAAAAATATATTATATACTAAACTTTTCATTTTATATAGAAAATTTTCAATTTATATTTATGATAGAAACGTGAAGAGATAGTATCCAAATATAATCTAATATTTTTAGATACAGCAGGCACAAGAGCAGATTTAGCGTCAATAATCGCGGCATTGCGTCGCCATACTCCGCGAGGTCACTTTCCCTGCGCAAGCGACGATATGGACCCCATACACCAACAGTTTGTTTCACATGCCGATTGTAAGTATCCATGCCGATAGTAAGAAAAACACTTTATAAACGGATTTAGGTTATTTTTTTTTTTTCGCTTTCATACTGGTCTATTCGGATTTCGTACTATGAATTTTAATATTTTTACATTATTTTAAAGTTTTTCCGACGTTTCGCGTACTTTACAGCGTGCATGGTCACGGTAGACCACGCACTAAATATATTAAAATTTAGCAAAAATACATAACTTGAATCCGTTATTAAAGTGTTTTTTTTAACGAGTAATAGTTACGTCAATAAAAGACCCTATATATAAAGATTATTTATTTATTACTTACCCATTGGATTAGGCACAGACCTCCACTTGATCCTTGCATACCTCTCTCGCTTCTTCCACACTCCTTAAATTCATCATTCATTCTCGTTGGTTATGGTGCTTTTGACCTGACCATTTTCCAGATCATTCGTTTATTCGATCATTCGTCCACACTGGTCTTTTCTATCTATCCTCATTCATTCTGCCCATATGATTGAACCACCTCAGCATGCCCCTTCGTATCCTTATCACTACATCCTATTTCATCCTCTTGGCTTTCGTAAAGTAAATATTCACTAAAAACATTGAATTCCTTTTGAAATTTTTTTTTTCATTTGTGGTTTTTTTTTTCTATTTCGAATTGTGTTTTGCGATCAAAATGTCAAATATTAAACGTCGAAATAAATGTCGCTGTTCCGTTTAATAATGATTAAAAACTCAAGGCCTATTTTCTGGAATCTAGTTTATGAATAACTGTGATAATTGTATGTGTGTGTGTGTGTCGCTTGTACATTCCTATTAATAGAAGTTACATTTATTATAATGTAATTTGTAATCCCTGTAGGCCTTGACGACATAGACCGCGGCACATCGGTGACTGCTGAACTACTTTGGCGCGAGAACCGATCGATTTGGTGCGCGAGAGTGGAACCCTTGTGGATTGACTTCTGCGGCGCAAAGGCTACTAATTACAAACCCTCGCCACTTCTTGACGCTACGCCTTTGACTGCCTGGGTGAGCAATACTTCACAGATGGTGCCATATTTTTTTTATAAGTTAAAAAAAATCCTAAGAAAACGAGACGGTTTTTTTTTCATAGATCAAAAAAAATATTTTTGTTTGAAATCTTAGAAGTAAAAAAACATATATAATAGTCAATTATATTAGCGGCACCATCGATAGTATTTGTATTAAGAATTGATATTTAACTACATATATCTTAATATACAATGTGGAGAGGACAATGCGACAATAAATGAAAACACAAACAGTAATAGTCCCTAGTATAATTTTGAAACTATGAAATGAATCCTAACAACAAAATAAAAAAAATAAAAATTTCTAACAAACTAAATACAATATAAATCGAAACAAAATGTAACACCATTTGGAAATATGGGTTCACTAACCTGTGGTAAGAAGAGCGGCAACAGCGCGGCGCGCTTTTACAATCGCCCGACGAATAAACACAATTAGATACCTAAACCTACACTGAATACGATCGTCATTCACCTCGAGTAGTTCAGTCAATCCCATTAATCCAATATTTAAATTTTTAATGTGCTCCCCATTCATACGGACACATAGTTCGCATCGCCTTATAAATTCCGTAAATTAAAATCATGTCCGTGTACTCTGATGCTGTATATCGGTAATGAGGCATTGTAAATAAAAAAACAAAAAAAACATAAATCTAACACAAATAATAAGCGTCTATTTTCACACAATTCACCAAGTCACTAAGTAGACACTTAATTTATTACGTGTCGTATCACTAAATTAAATAACCGTCCAATTTGCTGATAAAATAATACAAACGTAAGTCTAATACTAATAATAAATAAGCGTCCCATTTCGCACGATTCATACACAAAACAAAAGAGCGGCCGCTCTTCAAAGGCGGCGCTTCAAAGGCGGCGCGAACGCAAACGAAATTATTAGCCGTGACGCGAGCGACGTCACAGGATAACGGCGAGACCTTGACACACTGACACACTGTCGCAAACATGAAATAGAAACAATCAAACCTTCATTTCTCCCTTTCCCACATTGTTTATTTTCTGTTTAACTGTGTGTGTAGAACTATCTACTTTTTAATTTTTGGTAATATGCTTTATGACTTACGTAATGGGCATAAGGTATAAAATGAATTTGGACTAATTTGACTAAGATTTTTGACATGGCGAGTTGAGAACATGTGATTTGTAAGCGGTCATTAACCTGATAGTGATGGCGTAGTAAACAAATACGGCATGTTGTAAATGTTGAAAACAAAAAATGATGTCCAATGACTAAACTGTTAGTTTATTTGTAATGAATATTTGTATACTGGCTAGGGACATGATGACTTATACGGTGTTTAATTTATTGTCGCATTGTCCTCTCCACATTGTATACAATGTGGAGAGGACAATGCGACAATAAATGAAAACACAAACAGTAATAGTCCCTAGTATAATTTTGAAACTATGAAATGAATCCTAACAACAAAATAAAAAAAATAAAAATTTCTAACAAACTAAATACAATATAAATCGAAACAAAATGTAACACCATTTGAAAGTATAGGTTCACTAACCTGTGGTAAGAAGAGCGGCAACAGCGCGGCGCGCTTTTACAATCGCCCGACGAATAAACACAATTAGATACCTAAACCTACACTGAATACGATCGTCATTCACCTCGAGTAGTTCAGTCAATCCCATTAATCAAATTTTTAAATTTTTAATGTGCTCCCCATTCATACGGACACATAGTTCGCATCGCCTTATAAATTCCGTAAATTAAAATCATGTCCGTGTACTCTGAAGCGGTAATGAGGCATTGTAAATAAAAAAACAGAACAAACTTAAATCTAACACAAATAATAAGCGTCTATTTTCGCACAATTCACCAAGTGACTAAGTAGGCACTTAATTTATTACGTGTCGTATCACTAAATTAAATAACCGTCCAATTTGCTGATAAAATAAAACAAACGTAAGTCTAATACTAATAATAAATAAGCGTCCAATTTCGCACGATTTATACACAAAACAAAAGAGCGGCCGCTCTTCAAAGGCGGCGCTTCAAAGGCGGCGCGAACGCAAACGAAATTATTAGCCGTGACCCGAGCGACGTCACAGGATAACGGCGAGACCTTGACACACTGACACACTGTCGCAAACATGAAATAGAAACAATCAAACCTTCATTTCTCCCTTTCCCACATTGTTTATTTTCTGTTTAACTGTGTGTGTAGAACTATCTACTTTTTAATTTTTGGTAATATGCTTTATGACTTACGTAATGGGCATAAGGTATAAAATGAATTTGGACTAATTTGACTAAGATTTTTGACATGGCGAGTTGAGAACATGTGATTTGTAAGCGGTCAATAACCTGATAGTGATGGCGTAGTAAACAAATACGGCATGTTGTAAATGTTCAAAACAAAAAATGATGTCCAATGACTAAACTGTTAGATTATTTGTAATGAATATTTGTATACTGTCTAGGGACATGATGACTTATACGGTGTTTAAATTTATTGTCGCATTGTCCTCTCCACATTGTATAAATCTCGTGTCGCGTTGTTTGTCCGCGATGGACTCCTAAACTATTTGACGGATTTTAAATTAAATTGGCACAACGTGAGAAGTCTGGTCCAACTTAAGAGATAGGATGGCTTAGATCTTTAATTATAGTCGCAATTTTATTTTATTGCAAATTATTTGTGTATAATTCATTGACAGTCACAATTATCTGAACTCCAAAAGAATCTAACAGATGTCGATACTTTTCTTGAGTATTGCGTAAGTAATCAATAGATGGCACTGCTATGGTTAACCGACAAACGTGTCATATAAAGATTAGTTTATTAAACTAAATAAAGCATACTTTTAATGTTTAAAACGCTTTTGGATTATAAACATGGGGATATGTTACACACTTAAAACTGATGATTATTTTTATTGAACTAAAAAAAAAAATTGCTAGAAATCACATGTATGGCAAAACAACGTTTGCCGGATCAGCTAGTATAGAATTATTTATTTTAAGTATTTTCTTTGTTATACGCACATTACAGCTATGCTTTGAAGACGGCTTCAATCGCATCTGGGTGATCGGCCGGACCTGTGGCCTGGCCGGCCTCCAGGTCAACCACTACCAGCTACTTTTTCTGCTTAGGCAGCTTGAGAAGCTCTCAGAACTAACAGCCTGGCTCTCCCACCAGGCTGGAAGGATGCCTGGGGATCCTGGGTGAGCGGTTTCCTTTTACGGTCCTAGTTTTGACCTTTGTAGGGAACTTGAGGTTTTATCGCAATTTTCAAGTCGATACATGTGTTTTTCTGATTAAAAAAAATATTTAACGGGTTGTGTGACGTGTACGGAAATAAAACGTGCGCGAGGCCAACTCACACTTGCTCGTGATTTCTTTCGATATGTACTTAATATTAATGAAGTACATAGGTATAAAAAACACTTTATTAACAGATTTAAGTTATATATTTTTGCAAAATTTTAATATATTATTTATATTATTAATATATATTATTTAATACATATATACGTTATTTTAATTTTTTCCGACGTTTCGCGTACTTTACAGTGTACGTGGTCACGCAATTTAAAGCTTTGCAAAAATACATAACCTAAATCCGTTAATAAAGTGTTTTTCTTTAAATGAGTAATAGTTATGTTAATAAAAGACAATTTTAAATACATAGGTTGCAATTATATTGTAAACGTTAAATATTGTGATAGATGATTTTTAAAGTGCCTCAATGAAACAAAAAACGTATTTTAACAAATAGTTTTTATATTCCAGCACAATAGTGGTAGGAATGGTGGTACCGGCCGTGGAGATGACGTTAGTGCTTCCAACCAGCTGTCCCGGCCAAGAAACCTCTTCCAGAGACCTGGATAGTGTTCCGCTTGACTCATCCAGCTTACAGGACCTGAAAATGGGTAATTGCTATTTTCAGTTTTGAACTGATTCGAACGCTTAAAGGTTTGATCAAAATTAAAACTCATTGAAAAAGCCGTTAACGCATCTAAAAATGCCTATAAAATAGTTTTTATTCGTCAGATTTTAATTGACGAACTAGACTTTGACAGCAGCAAAGCGTTAAAGCAATTCATGTCGTCTTTTTCTGTCAAGTTGCGTTGCTCCGTGATGAAGAGAGACGGATCTCTTCAAAATCGACTGCCCCTTTAAGGGATACCCCATTCTATGGATTGTAGGCACCTCGCTCGGCTCCGAGTCCACGATGGCCCCGTCAATGATGGACAGGGACAGCGGGCTGCTGGCCACGCACTCCATAGAAGTGTGTTCGGCGCAGCCTTTGCCGGCTGAAGAGCTTCCGCCGCCCAGCCCTGGTCTTGGTTTTAGCGGTATTTTTATTTTATATACGCGGTTATTATTATGTCCTTTTATGTAACCAGATATAACTGGTTAGAGTTCAAATATAACATATATTTTGATCTTGCTTTTTTGTTGTGATTCGTATTTTATTAACACAAAGATGTTTTAAGGTAGCTGTAAACCCCGAATGTCTAAGCTTAATTGAATAAAATTGTTTTTTTTTCTATTGAAAATATTGAAACTTACAGAACATCTTGCATTTAAACTAATATAAAAAGAGTCGGAAGATACTGGCAGTGTTTTTCCCTTTGAACAACTAGACTAGTTCTTTATCCTCTGTTGGAACAACTACTGACACTACTGACACGGTTCTGTGTGTTGTGTGAAACACCAACAACTCACATAAGAAATGTATATGTGTTTATGTATGTGATATATCCCTCTCACATACTTCGTCATTTTTAATGCAGTTTGCCAAGCTCGTTACGAAACATTACCATACACAGACTCCTGATATTTTTACATACAACCACACTACACAGTCCACTAAATGGCAGACTGTATTCTTTTGCTATTCTTAAAAAGTCGACTTATTTTTAAGTCGGGTACTCAGTCGGTGTGAGTGGACAAAATTTCGCAAGCTTCGTCCATATTGTGATATCCTATCTCTTCTATCGCCAGGTTTCTCGTCAATGAGACGAGGTCTGACATCTCTGGTGACGTCAATTGACAGCGCGCTGACGCGGGACGAGGGCAGAAGTGACGCTGCGTCGACGGCCAGTTCTGACAGTGAGCGGTATGTGGTGGTGGGGCTGGCTGCTGAGTCTCCGCTGGATGCTGACATGGCTTTCAGGTAGCTTGAGTTACTTCTACGGCTGGGTACATGTTGCCCCTTTGATACTTTTACGTAAAAACAACTGAATGGATTTCAATGAAATTTAACAATAATGTACCATACATCAGAATAACACACTACAATTTATAACTTATTTTTTTATATAAAACAGGGGGCAAACTGGCAGGAGGCTAACCTGATGTTTAGTCATACCGCCCATGGACACTCGCAATGCCAGAGGCCTCACCAGTGTGTTGCCGGCCTCTAAGATTATTATTATACGCTCTTTTCTTGAAGGCCCCTAAGTCGTATTTGTTCGGAAATACTTCTTTATTAAAGATATTATCCAAAATATCCAATAAGTAGGAAAGAATGGGAGATCTGCGAGTTATAACATACGCTACCAAAACAATGTTCTATTTATATATTAACTAAACTTTCTCATTTCAATTTATTTTAATTCGGCAGGGAATTCGAACACGGTCGCTCCTGCACCAGCGGCGTGGAAATGGCGGCGGAGGTGGTGGAACGGTCATCATCGCCCTCAGACCACTCCATCACCAGCTCGTGCAAGCGGAGAGACTTGGTAAGCTCAAGCATGCAAATTATTTATAAGCTCACTATATTAAAGAAGAAAATAAATTAAATGTCTTTTCAAGATTTCCACCTGTACTTGGCGGTTAAACAACATCTACGTCGTCCAACAAAGTGTTCCGGGAAAAACGTCTTTGCGTTTAACCGCAGAAGACCTAAAATCCGACGAATGCTCCTCCATACCTTGGGACGAATTTCAGGTACACGTTTTTGAGTATTGCCGTCTCGCTCGCGTCGAATGAATTAGAGCGAGATGAAAGACAATGTTGGGTCAGTTGTATATCCTGTTTGGTTGGGATGTTCTATAATGAAGTCTTAAAGTAATTCCTGTATGACATAAATTTAAGGGAAGAATAAGTCTTATAGACTATTAATTTTGCATTCAATATTTTATATTTAATTAATTTTAATGTATTTTTGGATATAGCTGACCCGGCTTTTCCCCGACACACATGACCATGACATTTTCATTTAAAACTCCAAATTGATTTAACCAACATTTTCAAGAATCCATTGTCACACTGTTCTATTACAAATGTTATCACTTTCCGAACACAACATATCTCCACTATAATGTTATTTAATAAAAGGTGATTATTACCCTGAAATTTGCGTCCACATCAACTTACCTAAAAGTAATAATCGCCTTATGAAAAATGTGTTAAAATAGTAAATCTAAGACTAAAAATCTCTAGCATGTTTTATTTTTGTTAAATTTAAGCCGTTAATCATGTCAATACTCCACCATTAAACATGATTATAAATGGTAGAGGATTGTCCAAATGCATGATCATCTCATTACCATAACCCCAATTGAAATTAACCGACGAATGCAGTTTCTAATTTGTTGTCTATGTGTTTTTCTCTATGGCAACATCGCCCGCTCGGCTATTCTGAACAGACCCGGCTCAAGGTATTTGGAAGGAAAACGTAGTGTTTCGTGCCATAGATGTAGACGTTTGTGTCGTAGCCAAGGGGGTTTTGAGTGTGTGATAGATATGTTCATCTTACTCACTCCCATAGGAGTGAGCGAGACGTGTGATGGCGAAGCTATTACCTACAATTTAATATATTCATGATTCATGTCAATGAAGATAAAGATATCTATGAGTGCTTTTCTGTGCACCTTGCTATTCAAATTGCATCTAGAAATGTAACCAGTGATACTGATATTGCATGAAATAGGTAGAAAATATTCATATAGTCGAAGTACGTAGTTGACGTATACGCACGTATACGCGAGTACGTCATAAATCACGATTTGTATAATATTGTCTATTATTAACATAATCGTTACTCATTTAAATAAAAACACTTTATGAACGGATTTAAGTTATGTATTTTTGCGAAATTAAAATATATTTTACATTATTTTTAAATTTTTCCGACGTTTCGCGTGCTTTGGAGCGTGCGGTATTGACGGTGCGACGTTTGAAAAACGAAACGTCGGAAAAATTTAAATCGAAAATCCGTTCATAAAGTCTTTTTCTTTGTAGAAAAGCTGGCTAGTGGATCGTACTTAGAAATGTATAATTCCTTCATCTTCCATTTATCTATGTCATATATTGTAACAATACCCCTTATTCATAACAGCTATCTCTTTTCATCGTGGCGAAAATACCATTTGATTGAAAGAGACACTGCTATTGACTGACATTTTCAGAATTACAAGTTCGAATGAATAAGGGCGTTGTATATCTGATTTAGTATGCGTAAAAATTATTGCATGTATTTAGTATATTTAGATTACACGGTATACAAACAAACATTTACATACATTAGGTGACTTGAATTGAATATTACCTGTGGAAATGTTCACGTCCAGTCTGTTGCTAAATTTGATATATTTTATATACTTAAAAGCTTCGCATGGATGAATGCTAAAATTACGATTAGTTCTATATTTATACAACTTACTCCTTGATATATATGATTGATTTTATGCAACACAAAGCAAGATTTTTTTGATCAAATTTGATACAAGCTGTAATATAGATGTCTTCAACATAAATCGAAACGAGGCAAAAATATATCCGCTTATAAGCTTTCCCCAAATTTTCATCCAAATCGCTTCAGTTGTTCTTAATTAAATCGGGTAAATGAAATTGTACTAAAGCTTTTCGTAATGTACAGAGTAAATTTTCTATGCGCGCGAGAGCTTGGAACGAACCAGTTGCGAGCGAAGATGACACCAGGCAGGAGACTCCGAAGGTCGCTGCTAGGCTAGTGAGGGTTGAACAGCCCAGAGCCCTGAATGACAAGGTACAAAATTCACGCATTAAATAAAATTGCTTTGGTATGCGAAAGCAAATTAATTCGGTTTTTTCGTTACTCGACATCTCAAGCTTTGCTGTTGTTATGATTTGTCGAAATCACACTTTGGAATGTTTTTATTAAATTATTTTATTCACGTTTCGTATTTGCTTGTCCCGGTTCAAAAGTTTTATATATCATCTTTAAAAACGTATATATTTTTTCATCTACATATTTGTGTCCAATTTTTACGTTTAAAAGATGTTTCTTTGTATTGTGTTATTAAATTGATAGAACTTTATACTCTATACGTCTCCGGACTGTCTTATGTTTTTTTTTGACTTTTTTACCTTTACGAATTTAGAAATTAAAAAAAGTAAAAAGTCTCTATATAAATTTTTCGACAACGTCAAAATAATGTATATAACTACTATGTATAATCTTTAAGGGTGAACCAACCGGACTAGCGCCGTTTGAAGAGTTACTTGAGGCTGAGATTCGAGACTTGAATATGTCTTTAAATATGAGTACAGCTCTTTCATTGTCAGAGTTTATAGAGGATGAGGTTATAGTGCCTCCTATGCCTTTAGAGGTGAGTAATCTATTATTTTTATCACAATAATTATAACCGTTCCAATAGTATACCCGAAACAGATTAAAGTACAAATATAAGTAATATCAGTAAAGTATACGAAAATGACATATAAAATGACAAAACAAAAATTTTAAACTCATTTATTTGTTAATTCTAAATGAAATTACTCGTATTTTCACAGTTTTTATTAATGGCATAGTTGTAAGGTATATTTTGGTTATAAAGAAGTTTTTGTAAATTATTGAAAAAACGTGTTGACTTGTTGAGCTTTTGTCGATTTTAGTTTCGGTTTTTATTATAAACAAATTAAAAATTTTAGTAATAATTTTTTTTAAATAATTTAACATAGGCGAGGGTTCGTTTCATGTATAAGTATTTTAATTTGTCCCTTAGGCCGACGTACTCGTTCTGTCTAACAAATTTTCTGTTTAAAAACAATCTAACAAAGACAAAGTAAGCATATAAAAGAAATATAAGCGATAGTGTGCTATGCACTGAACGCTTTGCGCTGCAATTTCTATTTTAATAAACCCTACTGTATTCAACGACGAAGCTGGGGATTCTTCCTATACACAATATGTAACGAAAAAGCGATTCCTAAAAAAAATACGATAGAAAAAAATTCCAACATTTTACAATTATTAATTATATTAATTAAATAATTTAATTTCATAATATTGTCTTTTATTGACATATCTATTACTCATTTAAAGAAAAACACTTTATAACGGATTTAAGTTATGTATTTTTAATGTTATATATACTAAAATTTTACAAAAAAAGATTAATACAGCTAATAAAGTGTTTTTCATTAAATTTAATTTCAATCATAAAACTCTAGTGATAGGTCTTTACTGACTCTACTTTCGTAGTTGATCTAAAATATCATATTGCAGGTTTTAATATCGAACCTAAAGCTCCACCTAATCGAAGATAGACCCACCAGGTCGATTTCTTCGCCACCGCCCCAGCCGTTGGACCTGAATTTAACCACACTGCATCTCACACGGGACTCGAAAGGCGTGGTGTACTTGGGGCCGCCTCAAGTTGAGACTCCGAAGCCGCAGCAGCCGCCGGAAATGAGGGAGGCCAAAGAAGAGATTGCTCGATTGAATAAAGAAAACGAGGAGTTGAGGAAGCGCCTCGCCACTTTGGACAGGATATCGGAGGACAATCGCGAGTTGAGGGCGTAAGTAGATGAACAACTATTGGATGTAGACTTGAAACCTTTGTGTCTAAATAAATATGAACGTTTACTGTTTTTAATCTGCCATTCTTTTCAATTGCTAAGTATGTTCTTCGTTCACACCAAGTTCCACTTAAAAAACAATTATAATATGGGGGAAATTTAATTTTTGACTTCAGCTGTTGATATTCTTGTCATGATTAAAGATGGAGGATGGTGATAAAAAATGTGATAAAGATTTTTTTATAATATTATAATAAACTTCGATCGCTGGTTTCATTTTTAGAAAAGGACAAACACAGTCATATTGTTTTAATATTAATAATGGTTACGTTTTGTACGTACGATTTCGCACTTGAGATTGGTCATCACGAGTTCAGTCGATTAGTTAAGTCATCGATGACGTAATTATTATAAAGAATATAAATTTGACATTTTGTTCCTAATTCCAGTGTAGCTGAAGAAGTATCGGTATTACGTAACTGCGCACGCGCAGCTCAGCAGGAAGCGGCAAAACTTTTGGCCGATAAGCAAGAATTATTGGAGAGTTTACGATTGATGATGGTAAAGTGCATTTATTTTTATCTCATTGCAATAATCAAAAGGTGGATTTTATTTTTGTGAAAAAATAAATTGGGGTTAAAATATTCTAATTTTTAAATTCCCACAATGGCAACCAACGAACTTGAATCGTTCATCAATCACATGAGACTAAACGGCTCGAAGGACGGTAGAACTAAGACTTCCATCATTTAGTAAAATTATAATCCGACTTAATGTATTCTGAAAATTTTAATCTACTCAAAAATCGTCATACCCACATATCTATATTTTCTTTATTATTTCTAGGAACAAAATATGTCAACCACGTCCCGTGGGAAAAGGTAGCGCTCGTCCTGTTCGCTGGACTGTACGGCGTGTTGTCGACATCGCAAGGATTAATATGAATAATGAGAGAACTGAGACCATATTTTGAACGTACGTGCCCCTTGCAGAATTAATATACTTGGTTGCCATGGTTACCATGCCGCAACGAGGGACAATGTGTCAAATTAATAGGTAACGGTGTAATAAATACAATGAAAAGTGTACTACTTTTCATTCACAGTCGGTTAAACCCAAGGATACTAAAAGCTTGTTAAACATTTTAAATACAAATATACCCAGACCACAGTCAGCTAGTACTAAAATATTGACCGTCCTAATCGTCGCGATTTTCATCAAATTCCAGTTAAATACAATGAATACAAACCAAGATTGTTCAGTTCTGTTTTTAACGGAAATGACTAACGGTCTTAAAACCCTCTGTTGATATTTAAAAACCAGTGTAGATTAAAAAATATAAAGTATGCCAAAAAGGAACTAATTTCATAATATTCTCTTTTATTAACATAACTGTTACTCATTTAAAGAAAAACACTTTATTAGCGGATTTAAGTTATGTATTTTTGCAAAATTTTAATTATAGTTTATATTATTTTAAAATTTTCCGACGTTACGCGTACTTTACAGCGTGCTTGGTCACGGTTGATTTAAAATAATTGAAAATACATTTAAATTTTACAAAAATACTTACATTAATAAAGTGTTTTTCTTTAAACTAATTTCATATTACCAAAGATTTACTGGCAACATTTTAGAATGTTGCTATACCGAAAATAAAACAACATTTTTAACATAGAAACCAGTGACCGTACAGACTGAATTCAATATATATAATAATCATCAAAGAAATTGTTTTGAGTATAAATAAAATATCAATAATTGAATCTAAAAAATATTTGATTCCATTAAAACATCTATGGATTCCTATTATATAGCTTAAAAGAAAAATAAACATTCGCCGTGACCAGTATATTGAGTGAGGATGGTTACGACAAGTTTTAATTCCAATTAAATTGATAAATCTAATTTAACATAACTAATATGACAACGGTGGCGATTCTGATGTACACACTCTAAACTAAAAATATCTAAATTTAGCTTTAGACCTGTCAAATACTTTTAGAGAGTGTAACCTATGCTGTACATCTCTAAATTGATAGTAATAAGGTTTAAATTCTCAATGTAGAAACATATAGAATAAGTTTGACAGGTCTAAACATAAATTTAGAGATTTTTAGTTTTAGAGGTGTACATCAGAATCGCCACCATTGTTTTAATTATACTATGTTTGGCGTCTTTTGATAAGAAGTTATTTTTCTTTAATATATATTTTTTAAATATATAAATGTTATTATAAAACTGTCAGATTAATTTTAATATTTTATTATTATAAAATGTATTTGGTTGTTTAAAAATAATGGTTGTTAAGATGTGACGCATTTCTTAAATATATTTTTATTTGTACTTATGACAACAAATACACAAGGCCATTTTGGACCAGCGTGTGTTTGGTACGAAAATAAAAGAGATAAGTCAAAAGTTGGTAAACACAACAGCATTTATACAAAAATATATAAAACTGTACTTAAGATTTGTTTTTTCTAAGGTATTGGGTGGGAATTTTATTAAACGCTATTCAATGTAGCCTGTGCCAATAATATGTAATCATTCAAGTTATGTTTAAATCTATAAATCTATAAAAATAATGAAATTTAACTATTGGACTTGATAAGCAATAAGACGATTGGACATAAAGTAACCCCACACAAATACTTTCCCTTATTTTAGGGAAATTTTATATTTGGGGTGTTGTTAAAGTTTTTATAACAATATAAATCGCTTGTATTATCATATAAACCCTGTATTTAGGATCATAGACTATTGGAAATTGTGCCTGTATCACTCATAATCATATATGGATGCTTCGTAAGTGTTGTGTCAATATACTATCATTTTAATATATCAAATGAAATAAATAATCGTAAGTTAGAATAATATAATATATTATGGTTCTATAATGGGCGTTTCTTTTATAGTTATTGTTATTTGCTATTCTAACTCAAGATTGTATTGCATATCCAGTCAAAGGTGTAGTCATCTTTATATAGTGCAATAATATTATGTAAAAACAGTATATTATCTAGATCACTTTATTAATACATGTCTATATCATCCTAGCAAGATAATATTCAGATTTTATTTCAATATTATTTTTATTTTTAAATAATATGTTGAACTGGTAAATATACATTAACTACTAGAAATATTTTATCTTTCAGATTATTAACACAGAAATAACTCAAACTGTCATTAGTTCCTGATTTCGATGTGAATCATAATAAATTAGATAATACTCACTATTTTTTGGTTGTTGAGGCATTTTTTTTTATAAACCAGAATTTCTTATATGTGAATAAAATAATTACTTCCATGATTTATATTATATAACAATATGAACGAAAGCCATTAGCAAACAAAACCAATAGAGCTACTGTTTCGTTGATTAATAAGTACAATTATTTATGATATTCACTAAGATTTTTATAGAATTAAAATATTTTATACAAGTTTACAAAATATTTTATTTAAACAAGATCTAAATTTCTGAAACTAGTAAAGTCTTCGTTGTATTTCCAATAAACTTTGTAAAGAAGTTGTATGTATTGTAATTTATAAGGATTTTTTATATATCTACTATCATATGCCTATTATACAAAATAAAGTTGTTGCATTATTATGTTTAGTTAAGATGGAATTGTTAAAATAAATACATATAATATTCTTTACAAATCTTTGTTTGGATATCACCCTTTATAATATTCAAGATTGCCCTCCATGCATCCCATCGGAAAAATCAGAATAATTCTCTTTATTTAATTTAATTATATTTTCCATAAGTAAGGATTACTTACGGAATCAATATGATTATTTGGCTTCCTCCAAATTAATGAGAGGGTACAGATTCGGCCGCAGACCTAGTGAATCCTGTGGTGAAGTAGTTTAATTACTAAGCGGTCAGAGCGTTTAATTTTAACTCGTCTCAAAGAGTGATGGAATCGTAATCTTGTAGTTGCAGATTGCTGTTGATAGATGTTGGTACAACTATTTCTAAATACCCTAGTAGAATTTAGAAGTCATAATTACTTAAGATTAATATTTTTACGAGGAAAAGTAGTCTGTAACTATCAATACTGAGTTCAATTTGTAATATATTTGTTTTAGGGGCATTTAATGAATATGAAATGGTAACACCGACACGTGCGTAGCAAAATAACGTGACCGATCACCGATAATAGCAATGGCAACATCTTCAGTTATGGCCGTCAGTCAGTTGGAAAAGAAGCTTGCGGTTGTTGCTTGAGCTTCACTAAAAAAATATAAGTTTCTTAAATTTCGTGCTAGAGTGCTAAATGATAAATTGAAACTATTTTCGTGCATTAGTGAATGAAAGTTGACTAGGTATATCACATTAACTTGCGTGGAATGTTTTTGTGCCTTCAACAGTAATAGGATCAGAGTAGTGATCGCAGTTTAATATTGGATTATAGTTGCTGTTTACACATTCATACATTGTCCAAGTAAGTTGTTTTCTTGTTGTTAAAATAAGTAAGAATAAATTAATGAAAACCGATTTTCCGCCACGAACTCAATGGTTGAGGTACTTCTACAAAACCGGAGAGATAACGGCGATTTGAAGCAGATTGCGTTTAATTCTGATAACATTCCTTTCTTCGTCACTTCTATATAGGTCTAGATATAACATAGAAGTTACAATTATAACCCCGCACCATGTCTGCCTAAAAAGTATAAAGTTAAAATCTTGATTAAAATTACATGCTCTATTTCCCTCTGAAAGCCAAATCATACCACATTTGAAAGGTGAGTGTTGTATTCGAGTAATTTTAGTGCATTTAACTGCTATTAAGACTTTCGTAAACACTTTAAATTCATCATATATAGTCTTGCATAATAACTTTCTGGTAGTTAATCAGAAATTTAATATATTTTATGGGTTCTCAACCTACATTTTATACAATAACATTATACAATTATGCTGTATTAAAGTCTACAGTTTAATTGGCAAAAGGCATTAGAATTGATTTCATTATAGAAATGCTGTATGAATTGTTGCTTCTTTGAATATGACACAAGTCTCTATGAGGTGAGTCACTACAGCCGCTTGATTACAGCTCATTGTACAAAAATTCACTTTTTCCAAGTTGAAAATTATCACTTGTGTACACAATCTGATATGGCCATAATTCTGCTGCTCAAGGTTGCCACATTAGTCTTATAACATTCTCATATTATGGGGGTAATATCCACTTCATATACTTATTGAAATATTTCATAAAGCTACTTAGATTATAAAAACAATTTATATGTATGAAAATGCATTTTAATATTCATGACTTAGCTAGAACACCATTGGTAATTTAATCACAAGTGAGTCAAATTCCACCAAAGATATGAGAAAATGATTTAATTGTGAGAGCAAGTAAGATATTGTAACTTGCTGACAATGTAATGTAAGACAAGACTATATAGAAAGCTATAGGAAAGATAATAGCTATATTTCAGGCAGAAATGAGTGTGTTATCTTGTTACGCAATCCATGCTATACACATTCATATACTAGAAAGTAGAATATAGAATAATGGATTTTAAATTGAAATCCTTAAAGAGCCTCTTTTTCTTAGTCTCATGGACTTTGGACAATTTGTTCATTTAGGTTAATGTTAATGATATTCAAAATGATATTATCAGCAGGTCTATAATAATTATTATAAATAGAAATGATCAGTTAATTATCTACCAACTGCGATAAGAATTATGATATGATACCAATTATAATACAATAAATGACTGCTTACCATTTTTTCCTCATTATCTAATCTATAATAAATCATGTGTGGAATGTGTCTTGAAATTTATATGTATACTCTTACCAATTAAATGTATTAAAAACTAGGTTGTACAAAGTTGCTTTAAATTTCACCTAAGAAATTATTTTAAACTGAATATATTCATAAAATTATAATCACTATACAAACTATTTTCATTTCTGAATTTTAAATTTAAATCAAATTTTCAAAGATTTTTTGGCACACATCTATATTGTTTTATAGCATTGTTGTTGGATTTGTAATAGTGGGTAATTGTAAATACCTCATCTTTCTTGAAAACTATAACAATATTAAAAATGTACTGACTTATTAGGGATTTCACTGAGAGAGATAAATTTTAAATAAGGCATACATAATATAATTACTTGGGTTGATTACCAGTGAAAATTGTGTCATGAACACAGATTATTTGTTGATTGTGGGGGAAAATTATTTGTTTGTCTTGTCTGTCTAGTAGCCTTGGTTTAGGTGACTTCAATTTCCTTACACAATTAAAGAGATAAAAATTATTATTCAACTAATAAGTTGACAACCAAATTGGCTACTGCCGAACTGAGGTTAGGTTCAAACCCCAGTATGACATATGTCTGATGAACATTGGCTGTATGTCACTGAACTTCTCTCAAACCACTGGACCGATTTTGATGAAATTTTTTGTGTGTTAAATATAAATAAATAATAACACTCATTCATCTAATATATAAAATTCTCGTGTCACGGGTTCAAACTTGCAACTCCACCGAAACAGCTTGACCGATTCTCATGGAACTTTGAGAGCGTATTGAGTAGGTCTGAGAATCAGCCAACATCTATTTTTCATCCCCCTAAATATTAGGGGTAGTGCACTCCTAAATTTTATTTTTTAGACAAATTTTTTAGTTTCTATTTTTTATGATAGAATAAAAACACATACAATCCTAAATTTTCACCCTTCTACGATCAACCCTTATTTTTTATTTATTAATTGAAAATTGAAATCACATGTATGGCAAAACAACGTTTGCCGGATCAGCTAGTTTTTTTATATGATTTGACTTAACACAGTTTTCATATTTAGTTTTCTACTATTTAAAACTTAAAAAATTATTACTGATTTGAATATCAAGTTCAATGACCAGGTCTAATTTAAATGCCAATAAATGTATTGACCGTAACAGTACAAAGTATTTACTCAGCGGCCAATAGATAGGGTGCGGTCGGCCTTGTTTTGGTTGACCGTAACCAATTCCTCAGCTGAATAGTTGCATACCATAGACGCATGCAGGGTATTATATAATAAAGACTTCTTCAAAATACGCTGATTATTATAAGTTTCGTATTGTCGCGATTTGATCCGCGATAATGTAAGTCTAATCATATATTGCCATCGTTTCAAAAATAAGAAATGAGTATATATATAAGTACTTAGTATACCTATATATAAAAGTACCTAGGAGTTTAGAATTGGATGGAACATGGCAGGCAATCTCAACTAAGTAAACTGAACTCTCGTTCAACAATGAAAGGAACCTAAAATCGAACCTAAGATTTCACAAGTATTAAAGAAAATTAATACTTGTGAAATCTGCATAGAGCATTGAGTAATATTTTTATAGTACGATGAGATATTCCGTAGTAAATATAAAATTCATCGGCCACCTGTTATGCAAATTGATTTATAAGCCTTATAAAATATTACGCAAACCATATCGTCTGTACTATTGGAATGTTTATTTTCGTAATGGTTGAGTTAGTTTCATGACTATATTTATAAGTCTAAACTTTGTTAAAGTTTATTAAATAAGATTCGATTTAATTTTTTAACTAGCAATTAGTTGAGGAATCTAACCTGATTTTAAAATAATGAGTGACCATAATTTTTATATTTTTATTTCCGGATAACGTTTTTCTGTATATTTTTTTGAGATTTAATGTGGTGCCTCCACCAGCCTAGCCTACCTTCATCGATGACAAACACAGCCCAGCGTTCAACAGTCAGTAGTCGCATTACTTAATTAAATAGATATTTGGTAATTCTATCAGAGACTGAACAAACAATCACCAATACTGTTCCTACATTTGAAAGGACGCCAGCCACAAGGTTAGGATTTTGAAATATCCATGTGAATTTCTTTGTCATACTTTATTTCCTATAATTACTAATATGACAGGTAATTTTATTTGATTTGAATGTTATGTATATCTAATATGGCGTCTGACACACTAAGAATGTACTAATTCTATCTTTGAAACGCCTTTACAATAAGTTTATTAATAATCTCATGTTGTTGTTCTTTCAATCACTATTAGGACTATTTTCTAAATATAATGCATTTCGTGAACTTCTAGCCATAGGGCCATCTCCGGGTTTATTTTTAAAATATCTATTACATGACTACATATACGATACATTTACAAGGACAATGTAATTTTTAAAAACGCCAAAACTGGTGTATCCAAATAACACAATGGTTTACTACAACTTAATGAGGAAGTATTAAAGTTTTTGTTTTAGACAAAATGAAACGAACGAAGTAGTTTTCGTGGAGGATGTATGTTATTACAATAATTAAATCTACAATTCCAAATATTTATTGTGTAAAAAAGGTTTCTCCAATTAGCCAAAAAACTAAACGTATCCTCTGATGACCCCGCTGATTTCTACAAGTTCAGGAAAACGGTTAAATATTATCCGGTTCATATTAGCTGCGTATCGCTTCGTCGGCCTTTTGCAATTCGAATCATATCCGGATGTTGAAATTTGACCGGAACTACTTGCCGGTGCGATTTTGCGGCAGAAGAATTTTAGTTTACAATACAGAAGCGTTGTAGTGTTCACGAGTTTTGTGGTGCTGTGACTATTTTAATTCTACACGTGATACAAAAGTAAGGTTTTGCTTTTCTTGGTCCATTCTTTTATTACATTCATTAGGTTTATATATGATTTGATTCAAATTCGACCAAGTTTCTCACGAATCTTGCATTTAATCGAAATTGTTTTATAAGAATATTTTTAGAATGTCTAAAGAGTGACTTCAGAAATCCATATGGAGTTCAAGTTTAATTTAATAGGCATTATCGTTTTGCACGGTTCACAAACTATGTTTGGGCATATTTAAGATGCATTGTCACGATAAAATATCTTTAATAATAACATCTTGGAGTGCATACGTTTCCTTTCGACTTAAATTCGTAATTTGCTACATCGACACTGTTTTCACTGACGCAGAATCCATAAATATTCCACTTTCTCAGAAGAATATCAGCGCATTTTTCTGTTTATTGATTAGTCATTGCAGTTGTAACGAGGTCATGATTCAGTTCACTCTGTAATGAACGATAGATGAGATAACTAAGGCATGCAACGTTGCGTTATGTCTTTGCGCATTGGTTTGAGAATTACTTAATAGACGTAAGAAATGCTAGTAATGCAAAGGAACGTTCAAAGAATAGGTTTTGATTGAGCCTTAGTATCATATAATAAAGCTGAAGATTTGTTTTTTTGGTTGACCACGCTAATGTCTAATGCTATTGCGAATTGAAAAATTAGTGTTGTGTTGGATAGTGTATTTATTGAGGGTTATAAGACATAACATACCACTACCTATAAGGAAATTGTATTTTCTCATGATACAATGTGCATGGACAACTAGAATATTTCAAAAGTGTTATAGTTTTTGCTATTGTGAATTGACACATATATGCGTAGAGACACAAACACACTATAACACCTCGTAAAACCCTAAAGAATCGTAAAATACACTATAATAAATATATTAAAATGTACGCAATAATTTGGATATAAAACAATATTCGTATTTAAATACGTACACCCAATTACACCAATCATTTTCTTGAACAAACAGAGGCCCACGGAACAATCGCAATCAATTGTATAGAATTAGTACGTATTCATATCTACTCATCATCAGTCAAACTATGCGGGAGAGTCACGTTTTAAACTGGTTTTGCTCCGCTCAATATTTAACATGCTCATTACTCGGTTTATAGTAGTTACATTAAAGTCTGAGGTTTGAAGGCTTCAAATATTTTGCGAATGCAACGGGCTTATTTCTTACCGCAATAATTTAAGATATTATAGCAAGTCCTGACAAATCGGGAATTTTTAGTTTAAAGTACATAAAAGTATGTTTAAAATATATAAACAGTCATTGGTATTGATGGTTGGGAATGGAAAGTAGGGCGCGAAGGGGACAGATAATCGCTTTGGTTCATTTTTGTTATTCTTCAAAATGTTCTCTATTTACGACTGTAGGGGATTGAGAATCGGGGCTCAGTGTGAAGTGTGTCAGTGCAACAAAACGAATCAAAATCTACTTTGCGTCATAATTTCGACACTAGTACGTTACGATTAAGTGCATAAGATATCGTCGGAAAGCAGGGAATTTTGGTGCTTTAAATAGTGTTGGCCAACCGAACCGACCAGTAAATGTCTAAGAAACATTTAGGCATGTGGCTCTAATCCTATTAATATTATGAACGCGAAAATTTATACGATTGGATGGATGTGTTGCTCTTTCGTGTAAAAACTCTGGACTTAAATGAAACTTTTCACTAATATAGATTATGAGACAGAGTAACACATATACTACACACACACCCGTTAATATAGGCGGGTGAAGCTGCGGGAATCATCTAATCCTAAGTTTTTATTCATTCTTATTAGGATGGAAATATTTGAACAAAATGCGTATTTAACCTTGACAGTGATCGTGATTGGCTTGCGGTATCTTGGGTTAAATTTCTCAACTTGCCTTATTCTGAGAAATCGGTAAATGTAATCTTTTATGTGCTGGTTTTGTTTGTTGAGCTGGTTGAGTTTGTATTTGTATTTAATTAATATCTAATATAGTTCTTATAAATGGCTAATGTAATGTTTGTACTTGATTACCTTTGTATAATGTTATATAGAAACTCTTGTATAAGCAAGGTTTGGTATAACTATCCCTTAAATGACGTATTTATTTATTTATTTATGCTTCGTTGGAATGCGTACACATTATTATACAAAAAGAAACGGATCCATTAAAAAGAAAGGTAACGGGTGGCCTTATGGCTATGAAGCAATCTGTTCAAAGCAAAATAATAATAATGTTAATACTAAAGAACAAAGGAAAAAATGTAAAGCATTAAATATAAATAAATAATAACACACTCATAAAAATATAGATCTCACACTTAATACTGTATTATACAGTGTGTCGCATATTTTTTTATTAGCTTGTTCGTGCTAGCTTCAAATATCGTCAAATCGACAGATAGTTGAAACAACATCGGCAAATATTTTTATTGCAAGGTTCGACTTTGATATTTATGTTTCGTGTTCTCTGCGCGAGAATATGATCTTAGTATAACGGAAAAATATATTTAAACTGTTAAACAGGCTGATAGTTAATTCGATCGTGTATTAATCTTTTCAAAGAATTATTTGACTTTAGTACAATAACTGTAGTACGATTACTATTTCCAGTAAGTAAAATGACATGAGTATGTAAATACTTATAAAACTAGTAAAACGAATAAAGAAGCAACTTTATTCGCAATCAGGAAAGCTTGTTTTATACTAGCGGTTGTCTGTGGTACCAGTAAATATCGCTCAGTAATATTTGAGATGTTTAATAGTGAATGGATGTTTAAAATCAGTCCAGTTGTTTTTGTGCGAAAACTTACAAACATACAAAAGCACAGTTGTTTTTGTAATTTAAGAGGTTATGTTTTCCTCAAACCGTTGTCTCCCTAAAATGTCTCCTTTTACTAACAACAGGTCTAAATAACTCGATATCTTTAAGTGAGCCAAATATAGAATGGAATGTGCAACTAGCTCCGCAGTTCAACGTTATACGCTATAACTGCTCTAAACTATTTTGTAGGGCCAGTGTACATATTTCTATAATTTCCGGTCTCTCCATTGCGCGAGCTGGCTTGTTTTGTTCTTTTCTTGTATCTGCAAAGTATTAATGTATATTAGGTTTTGTTGAAACATTGTATACAATGTTTTGTGGATTTCGACGACCCAGTTTGAGATGTAAACTAAAGTTTGGAATCAATGTTAACTTTCAGATATTCTATGTTGCTCGTTCATTATGTAGAGTTAATAGTAAATTAATTTCTCAAATCATGACGTTTTTAACAACAATGTATATTAAGATAGTCGTTTTTGACGACAAACATAAGCCACTTTACAAAGGTACACGTGGAAAAGCTTTTTTCAATTATCGATACCGAAATTAGTTTTACTATTACTTTTGAGGACTTTTATAGTAACTTTTATAGATTTATTCATTGATATATGGTATTTTAATTAAAATTTATTTTAATTAATGTATTGTACGTTACTTTGCGAGGGTATTTATTTGGTTTAACATTCACCAAAGATATAGAACTGCAGGAAGAGTTGCGGCAAGTTAGGGAGTATAATATGTATGCTTAAATTTGTATTACCTCTAGAGGTCGCCATTTTAAGAGGTTCTTCAAATTATAATGCGACGAAAGTTTAAGGCACTGATATATAAATTTAAAAATAATTCTAATTTAGAAAAGACGAAGTTGAACCTAACTAAGATACATTTTTCATTAAAAGTAGATAGGACCTAGTGTTTTCTTTATAGAAAGACATAAAATAAAGTGCTTTAATTGATCTATTAATTTGAATTTATAAACTAGCAATTGTTTCACATTCAGTGGCCGAAATTGAAATGAAGCCTACTGTATTCCCATAATCTTTCATATATCGTCATCCAACTAATGGTGTATTGCCAGAATCCTCTTAATTCACTTGTCTCAGCGTTGGGAGATAGTTGTAATAGCAAAGAACGTGTTTGTTCACTTCAACCGCAGGCCCATTAAAATAACTCTTGCCCACGCACACGAACAACACAAACAAATATGAACCCTAAATCCATATATTACAGTGCCTTTTACTCCGCACTGCCATTAACCAGTTACAGTTTCTCGTCCGACTATAGGAAGATTTATCTGTTTTGTGCATTGATTATGCGACCTTGACCGTTAAATATTAATCCCATGTGCGTTGTTTTCGAAACATTGAAGGTTGATTCTCGTTAACTAACGCCGTTACCACGTGTTTCTATGAAACCAAACATGGTTTTCTACTACAATACATATAATACAATCATGTTGCTTGTACATTTTATAATGTTGTTTCAATGTATAATTCACATCATCTGTTTAACAACTGTGATTGTTCTTGAGATACAGCCTGGTGACAGATAATCAGCGAAGTCTCGTATAAATATGGTTTTCGTTTTTCCCTTTAAGTACAGTACTATAGAAATGATTTGATGAATTTTGAATGATTGGTGTCTGTAAAATTTAGGCCAATATCTACTGATATGTTTTTATTATGCCACACTATCAATGTCGACTGGCCGTGAGGTACCACAATATAATTCTAGTACTCTCTAAAAATAGCGGTAAATTTTCTATATAGACCCGCCACAGTATCAACCGAAAGAGAAAACTCTTATTCGCTGAAAAAGCTTCTAACCCAATGAACTTTTAGTTATATCGCTTTTCACAAGAGACCACAGAATTATATTTTCAATGCATTAATTGTTTCGATTTCTCTGTTTTATTTTTCTTCTAAAGTTATATTTCTGTCTATAGACAAGTGGAGATCTTACATTCCCATCTCCATACTATATGCATAGTATTTCGCGTTTACCCCGGGTCTCTGAAATGAAATGAACTGTTTAACGCAGAAGAAACATTGGACACTAGAAGAAAACTTCAAAGTATTATACAATCATCTCACATGTCAACATTTTAATGAGTCTAATTCATTTTACTGGTCACATAGCATCTGTAGGAGAGTCAATTGATTATTAATTAAGAGAAACCGGTGACGTTCGCATGAATACTGATTCGGGACCGGTTTTGGTTCTGTCTTCTATTTAATCGTGGATACGAGATGAAATGTGTTATGCATCAGCCCGCTAGAGCAGGTGGTATTGATAATGAGATGTCATTTCAACCTCCTAATTTGCACTAATAGATCTTTACTTCTAAACACTTGGTCGAGTGGAGAACATCGTGAGGAAACTGACTCGTAGACAAAAAACAAGTGACGCGCGTCAGGAAAATATAACCATCAAGGTTTTGTGTATTGAGTTTTTATTTAGCTTACTTAAAATATAATCGAATCCATAAATTACGTCACACAAAGCGCAGATCGATAGTGTGACGATCTGAATCTAAATCTGAACTGTTTTCAAATTTAGATTTAAAAAATTCCATTTCCATTTATGTTTTCGAATTAACTAAAGATCTGGTGTTGTTTTTTCTAGAACATTGAACCAAGAAGTGATATAAATTCACGTGTGCACGTGCAAGGTCACCTCCATACAGAAAAGGGATAGTAAGTGGCCCTCAGAATTACGCATTCAAATATTTCACAGACGAATCGCAATATACGAGTAATTCATTCATAAATCTGTTTACATAATAATGAAGAACAGCTCGCGTTACTTTCTAAACATTGGTGCTAATTGCTGATCGCGTGTTGAGTTGCAATCGCAATCAGGGTCGTGCTACATTTGCGTTATATTTTTATTACATTTGGAGAATACAATGATGGGAAAGGTAATTTATAGAAAGTTTGACCCATCGAAATGTGGGTAGTCACCCGGTCAATCAATGTGTTAGCTGTCAACGATTGGTGGTTAAACTATTCTAAGGGAAGTATCCGCATACAAAATATGCGATTGCTCTGAACTATTTATAATATTTATTATTCAAGGGAATCGAATCTAATTTCTCAGCTAGGAATTAACTGTTTTGAAAGCCAGTTCTTCCCTGTAACTGAATTACAGTATTAACATAAAGGTGTATTTTTGATAAGAAGCTCCATGTCATAAGCCAACTTCTTAACTTAAACCAATGACTTAACTGATATTTGAAAGTTTTTGCTATACAACAGTAAAGTTATCAACAATTTATTCAGATATTGACACGGAGAATATATATTTGATAATCTTAAAATACATGGTATAGATTGCATTATTATTTCAGATGTATTCGAGCTAGCCTTGTGAAGCGTAGATCTTAAATTCATATATTACATATATTTTACAACAATCTCATTGCTTATTGCAATTGTCATCTAGGTGTGACAATTTGAGTGTATGACGATTGAAATGATATTCAATAAACCGAAACAATATTATTATTAAACTTGTATAATATAGACGGTGTATTTATAATAATTAAATTATTTGTATGGCGTTGTAAAAATTTAAGAGTATTGCATAGTGTTAATACGAAAATGTATGGTACGTTAGCAAAATAATTAACCACCAATTATGGACGGCAAAGTGGCGGGTAGAAGACGTACATCTTGGGTAAAGAATCTTCGACAATGGTTTGGTCAAAGCACGAAATCGTTTAGAAACGCGGCATCCAAAGTCAGATTTTATGGTGATCGCCAACCTTCAAAAGGAGACGGCACCATAAGAAGAATTATGGGCGGGGGTAACCGATCTGTGTTACTGTAGTCGTTTCTATGGAATGAGAATTCCTCTTTACCTTGATATAATGATCTCGTGTGCACTTGGCCCTTTTAAATCCAGTAATACTGTACGTTGATGACCTAGTGCAATGGTCACACTGTCGGATTGAAGGTCCTGACTTCGATCCTCGATGCAGTCACCATTTGTGCGATGTGCGTAACTGTTGCGTTGTTGCGTAACGGTATGATAAAAATTATCTGTGAATATATTTGTCAGTTGTGTTAGCACCCACTGTAAAAGCTATAAATAGCTAACCTTGGGACTAAATGCCCGTACGTCAAATGTCTCGATAATATTTTTCATACAAATTTCCAGAACGGTTCATCTAAATGATGTTTTTATTTTGTCTGTTCGATTCCTTCCCAAGAATATTCAATAGGTGTTGTAAATTTCGCAGCACTTAGCCTTAGCAAGTTGACGCAGCTGCCTCATTACCTTAAGCCAGACCTAATCTCGATATCGGTATCGTGAATTGGACCTTATCTAACAAAGATAAGATTGGATTCAGTTTGTCAATGTGTAAGCTAGGGTGTGTTGAGGGGTGACCAAGGTCGCTCATTGTATGGATCCGGTAGCCGTACTTGTGTGGAGTAATTACTACCTTTTTATCTGGATTTATCGAGCACTCTACTTTTATATTCATACGATCTTTTTAAAGAGCAGACTGAACCTGAGTGGTATCGGGTAATTTGGATGAGCACGGTTCACAATTTTAAAGATCGTCTGTGATGTAGCAGACATATAAACATTATGAATAAATAATGTTCTAAATATTAGTAAAATCGCTAAAACGGAAAGTTTGATATTATCACAAAGTTGCCAATTTAAGGCATTCTTACGGATATATGTTGTACCTTACGAAACCTCGCACTCAAATAATAGTAGAATTATTTTTAAGTTTGCTATTCATTAATTTAAATGTTGATTTGATACTCTGTTTGTTTTCAGATTGGGCCCATTGTAAAGTGCATAGATGAGACGCCGCTAGAGTCCGCTACACGGCGAGTGACGCCACGCTGCGTTTATTATATAATTGTAAGTTCTTTTTCATTTAGTACCTACTAGATGATGAGAGGTTTAATAATATCTAATATAAGTAGGGATAAAAGTATAATATATATAAAAGATATAATATATAAAATTCTCGTGTAGGTCATGGGGTTCGAACTTGAACTCCTCTTTGAAAAAACTTTGTTTTGTCGGCCGACATCTATTTTTCATCCCCCTAAATGGTAAGGGTAGTCCACCCCTAAATTTTTAGTTTCTATTTTTTTATGACACAATATACAAAAATACATATAATCCTAAATTTTCACCCTTCGAACAAACCTTATTTTTTATTTATTAATTGAAAATTTAAATCACATGTATGGCACAACAACTGGTTTTCATATAGAAATCAATTAATCAATATCGAATGTGCAAATAAATTATCATATTTTTTTATTATAGTTTTAGTTCACTATTGTGACTATAATGGCTTACATATAATATAGACATACTGTGGTGAGAGTTTTTATAGGACTATTTACGATAAAGAATTTCTATCAAATAACAAATATGAATAACTAGTGGTTCTGGCGGTTTAGACTTCACACATACTTCACAGTATCGTTATTCTAGCTATTTAGTAAAGTTTCATTAAAATCCATTCAGTGGTTTTTATATGCACATCCATACTTACAATCGTTCGACTAAAGGTTACAAATTTTTATCATGCTAATTAAAAACTATTAGGCCTAACGCATTAATTGTTTATAAAATATCGAAATAAATCGCTATTTATTATACAATTATAGTCTTACAAAGACTTTATATGCACAAGCGTATGCTATTTTGATTGAATGTTTCTCGCCTTATGTCATAGGTTCACGCGTCTTAATCGACTCTAATTTAATTAGCAGCGTCTGTTTATGCTCAGGTATCTGTATAATGTGATTTTGTCCCTTTTTGTTTCGTCTGCCTGCGTTTCAATAGTTCCTTATCAGATATACATTCAAAATTTCCTTACATTTAAAATGTACTTAGTGCCCGACTCTGATACCGAGGGGGTTCGTCATCGAAAAACTTCGTCCTTTTACATAATACCTACCTGTAAACAAACAAAATGTAAGTTTTATTAAAGAATCCTTTATTTAAAAGAAAAAATAATCAATACAAATCACGACATTTTTAGACCTTAAAATTATGAAAACGTCGCTCTGTAAAATCTAAAATGCTATTATACTGTAAGACTATTTTTATAGTAAATATATTTCTTAATAGCAGTTTAAATTACATGTATTTAATAATACGGGCTAGATTGCATATTTTAAAATTATTTATTAAATGATTGTGCTCTGAACACGTAATTGATTAACCATTAAGTGTTGCCATTAAATCTGGGCTTTTTAAAAATCCAAAGCTTATATTACTAAGCTGGTCGGTCTCTAGGAGACGAGTGACCCATTCAACCTGACACGCACGTTTATTTCCGTCAGCTAAGTGTCTTGATCCGCGACGCCTCAATTGCTCCGCCATTCATCTAGTTACTGGTGCAACGACCTTGCAGCACGATTCATGGGACGTTCACATGTTAGATTTAAGAGATTCCGCAGACCACCTTTACTCTATCAGTAGATAAGGATTGTAAAAAAAAATAACTTGGAGGTAACAAAGAGGTTTTAGTTTGATTGATGTATGAGAACATGCCAGTCTTCATAATAGTCGGTAGGTACATGTGAGAGACATCGAAGCGTTCTTTATTCGAATTCGTTATAGCTAAGCTTTTAAATTTTCATACATCGTCCAGTTCGGTATTTAATATATTATTTATGTATAACTCCGGTTAAGTCAACACGCTTGCTAAAGAAGGTATCAAACGCACGCGTCACGAAGTTTCGCGTCGTGAGCATTGTATGGCCGGGATCTATTAGGGAGCAATTCGAATGCTAATTAGTTGCTTTGAATTCCGATCATGTTTGTATAGTCACGAGTTGGTTGACAGTAGTCGAATATTTGACTATTTGTGAATTATTTGTCGGTTTAATGTTTGGCATTTAAAATGTCATATCATATACTATAGATGATACAAATTATTTTTATACTACGACTCTGACCACAGTTACTGAGAAATTGTGTATATGATGATAACGTAAAAAAGTATCTATTTGCATTTTAAATCAATTAAAAGTTTTAAATGAATAGTGTTCGTCCGAAAAGTTGTAAGTCTTCGTAGTTCGCAAACCGATACAAAATGTGGGTCATTCTAACTATGGCGACCACTACAACATCGTTTTCTATATAAATACACTGTGCATCACCGTTTTAATATCTTCTTTTAAATTACAAAAACTGTACGTGTACATAAATAAGGCTGTTTATGAGCGTACTCAGTAAAAACGTGTTTCTTTTATGTCCATACTAAGTACGGTTTTACGTTTATATTTTCTAGAAATAGACTCACTTGTTTTCTCTATATGTATCTGGCGTGACGAGGAATTGCCAGTGGTAAAACGAGGGAACTAAATTTTAAGCCATCCTTGATTTTTAGAATTAGCACTCTTCTTTATTCAAAATCTGTTTATAAAAACCTTTTTAAGCAATTAATTTCACCTAAAAGATTAACAGTACCCGTATTTGCGTTAACAATATTTTGGATAAGTTATTATAAGATTATTTTTGTCCTAAATTCACTTTTGATTAACACGAGGCGTTACTTGCAGAAATCAGTTTGTATGGCGTATATAAGTTTATATATGGATTTGTATACTTCATCCGAGATCGTCGAACCTATAAACTAGACCTTGTTAACGAAATAATATCTTCCGTCAGGAACCGCGTGACGACTTCGTTACCGGTCTTATGTTGTTAAATATCTACGGCATACATAATGGTAATTGTAGAACTGAAGTATTTTATTTGAATGTGTGGAACTCGTGTTAAAAAGACTAAAGAATATTAATAATGTCTTGTTTTTGTTGCATTTTGTCATTCAAACAAATACAAACTTTCTTCTGTATTTGAGACAGCGATCCTCGCTGATAAATACTTCTTGATCGAACTAGCTGAACCGAGAGACGCTGCCTGATTTTAACTGTGAATATTCTGATAATAAAACTAATATTAGAAAATACACAGTTCATTGTTTTTAATGCTCTCTGATAAACAATATAGCTGGTTTTTTTACTGATGCATGTTTCAAACAATTGACATTTCAATATATTTATAAAAATGTATTTCTGAATTATAATAATTATTATTTACTTAGGCTGATTGCAGTCTAGATATAATGGCTACATAAATAACATGTCAAAGAAATAACTACAGTACGTCACAAAGTCAAAATAATGATTCGAATATTTAATGTTTACATACTGATATGTATCTTTGTCCTAACGCTTTGTCAATATTTCGAAGCATTATGTTATTACGTTTAATAATTAGGTCACTACTCTTATGTTCGATTGCTATCAGTGATGGGCAATAAATCATCCTGTCAGAATCCCTGATACACGTGCCTACGACGCTTCGATTTCACCGTGAAATGTGAATAGATAGGTCGTATAAGCAACGACGCTTTTTATGAAGAAGGAATAAAACAAGACTGTTCCAAATATCTCGGTTTAGTACAAATTATTTGAGAAACTCAGCTATGCATCGCATACCATCAGAATACAATGCACATTTTCAACAAATATATATTTTTAATTTGACTAGAAAAGGTATTACGAACAAAATTAAAAGTTGTGGTATCATTTGTTATATTGCCTTTCTTGATTTTTTTTAACTTGACACAGTTGAATTGTTTTAAAATCAATGTTGTTTTATTATTATTTTTTATATTTAATATAATTATTTTTTTGCGAATGTTTTATATGATAAGTAATTGTTGACCGTGTACACACGACTCTCTATGAGCTAACTCTCTGAGCGCGGATAAACAGTTATATAAATCATCCTGAATTACCCTTATAGACGAATACAAGCAATACTCCGCGAAAAATCGACGTACGTTTTGCCCCGACACCAGAGCATCAGGGTGTTGCCTCTTCGAACGCTGTTCGATTTGTACTATGGACTTGCGGAATTGCGGAATATGGACGCCTGATTAATTACATCCTGAATTAGTTTTATTTTGTTAATGTCTAATTGCCATAAGATATTCGGTATATTGTTTCGATGGCCCATTTTCATTTGAAACTATAGCTAATCTAACGAATTAAGGCTGTGTGCCCGAACAGAATCAATTGTTAATGAAATGAGAGCGTGTCGTAATGCGTTGCATGGTTATAACAAGTTGCGCATCATTTGTCGTCACCCATTCGTTATTAAACAACTTTGTTTACTACTGTCTCGTTTTGATAATTTGTTGCTCTGTAAGCGGCATACAGGGTTGAGTGTACATTACATTATAGAGAATTTTACATTCATAAAATAGAAATGCTCCTTATATTATTTCGTAAATGAATGTAAAAAAACTTTAAGTTTTTTTGTTGTTTAATGTGTGTCCAAACAACGGTTTGGTTATGAAATTGCATGCTAAAGAATTTGACGAAAATGAAATCAAGAAATACGGTTTCGTCGTTTTTATTTTTTCAATTTTGTTGCGTGTGGTTAAGGTTAAACCTGATTGTTTAGTAAACAAAGAATACGTATAGTAAACTATAATTATCATAATAACTGCAACCTATATAAATCACGACAAGTTTAATAGTTTATTTATAACAAGAAAATGATCGAATCGTGCGCATCGCAATGTTTTGACTAGGTGTCAACAGCGATTTGCATAAAAGGATGCCAATTGTGCATGTGTTTTGCACTTCTCCAACAATAGATCTGTATGAGTACCAATTTCTTTGTTCTTGTATTAAATTGAAGCTAAAGACTGAGCCATTTTTAGAGTTCAATACCATTTCCAAAGGGAGATATCTATATTACTGATAGGTACAGTTGAAATATAGAAATCGACACTTGTCTGGTGCCTTTCCTAATACACATATACACACATAAAAACATTTGTATATTGAAAAATTGTGTATGTGAAATAATTTTTGAGTTAAGAGTGAGTGCCATCAAATGGTTTGAAAAAGTTTCCTTGCCGCTGCTTCCGTGGTTTGAGTGAATCTAAAGTTTTTCTACCTGTTTATCTTTCTAGTAAAAATATATGTAAAAACTTTGTAAAACCTGAAGGTTTAAACGGTTAGGCAGCTTATGATATTCATACAGGGCAGACAGCTTAACGATAAACAAATTTACGGTCTTATCCATAAACACAGCTTTAATTGATGAAAGTATGTTTTGTCTTGACTGCTTATTATCAAATTAACACGAGAGAGATAAAGACAAAATATTCATTAGTTTGAAGGCATGCGCCGTTTATGAGTGGGGTAGTTTTCTAACAGAAACTGTAATAATTAAACCGTTACGACCTGGGAGTCTACAAAAAGAGCGCACTATACCCTAATAGGGCGACGACACATCCGTAAGCCTCCCAGCGTTGCAGTTGACTCGCCATCTTGTTTGCAAGAAAAAAAATCTTAACGAGTCAAAATGAACTCAATGAACGCTGTTCGTAGAGCCACATCCTGAGGATGATCCTGTGTCGCGGCAAAACGGCCGTCGATTGAGGACTTTTTTGCGGAGTATTTCTATTAAATTGGTTTAATACAATTGTATACTATGGACTTCCGCAAAGTAACGCCTGATTCTATTACGCACAAGAAGATCTGTAACGTAATAATAATATTGTCTTTTGATTGCGCTGTTAAGTATCGGATGTGCTTCAACAAGCGTGCTCACGGCCACACTGATTCATTCGAATTATCACAAAGTTGCCAGATTGACGTATTCCTACCAAATATATCCGTATGTATATGAAATCGGGGGTTAATTCTTTACATGTTATATTATTTGAATGTATAATGTTGATTTTTGTCAAGATTATATAGACGCGACGCGACTAAACAAGCGTAATTAATATCAATATGCATTGTTATAACAGTTGGACTGTTAACAATCCCAATTAGCGGCTTAATGACACGAAAGTGTGTTGAAGCAATTTCAGACTTGCAATGAAAATTGAGCCACTTTCCTCTGAATCATTTTCATTTTGTTCAGTGTGAGAGCTATGACGTTTGTCTTAAGTCGTCCTGAAAAATATTGGCACTAGTTCACTAGTCAGCTACATCTGATCTTGCAGCTGCTGTTTTGTTAATATTTTAGAAATAAATAAGTCTATATAAAACTATAAAAATCTTCACTTCTAAAATCTAAAATTGTTATGGTCCGTGAGGCAGCCTAATGAGGGACTGTCAATGTTAGGGTTAATAATTGCCGGTGTTCATGCGGTTCACGGTTTGTCGATAAAATCTAACATAATAGATTTTATCGTTTTTACAAATCTCGTATGAATGTAACGAGAGTAAAAGTTGACAAACATAGGACTAATGCAAATTAGTATTGTTTAATAATATGTAATTGTTCGACCGCACGTGTCCGTTTGTATTGCATGTTTGACTCGCACTGGACAACTTAGTATTGTGACTCAATCGCGGTTCATTACCACATTGTGACTTGGAATAATTTGTATAAAAGAATTACAATCTAGAATAAACACACATGGCTAATAAGTAACATTATGCCATTCTGTTTATGTGTGCTAAATGAAATATTTGTTACTGCTTTTACATTATAACTATAGTCTCAAAGTGTGCTCTGTATCGATTCTTTTAGCTTTTTTCAATGACTTATTTGTTAAAAGGTCCTAACGGCATTTGTACAGAATGTTCATAATTAAAGATTCACTTAGAGTTCGTTTATAGAAAACGGGGAAAACAGGTGGGAAACTCGACTGATATTACTGTACGAAATTGATTTAAAATTTAGTCTGTGTCACTCGGAAGATTTCCAGTAACTTTGTATAAAATATTATAAATTAATCTTTTGTTTTGTATAGATGTCATGCGTAACTAATGTTCGGCACGTGGCCCCGTACGTTTTCGGTTATATCCGCTCAACCTGTTGTTCGCTACCTGTGTCATGCAGCTGCTGGGTGCAGTGCAGTGATGCAGTGATGTGAAATCATAGATACGTAATGCAAGTATTAACTGGAAGTTATATTCGTAATACTTGAAAGGATTAGCATTGAGATCCTATGAAGTTAGGTGAACTCCCGTAAGATTTGTAGCTATGGTAGAGTATCTGGGGTTGGTGATGTAACCGTCACGCCTATAACGCTATGAATCCTAAACAGAATTGTGTATTCAAATATGTATTTTACTAACAATGAGGACCTAATACTAAAATTTGAGGTATTTATCTTTGTATCTCTCGATTTTGTTATATCTGACACATCACTAGTTCCGGGCTCGCAGCTCGTCATATCCCGTTAGCAGATGCGTGGGCGCAGGGCGTTTGTGATTCAACCGTCAATGTCGAATCGCCGGTTGCGCTGCGAGCCTTTAATTCGTTCAGTTTTTTTATATATTAACCGTTTACAGTTTGACCTAAGCAGGTACAATATTTACACACACACATTTGACGATCGGGTTAAGGATGTGATGAAAAGAGATAGGTGACAGTTAAAATTGTGTAATTGGACAGATTATAAGGTTTTAGCTCTGATGTCATTGAAAAGACCATAAAAGCCCTTTATTTCTCGAGGTCGATTTATTTTTGCACTCGGCTAATTTGTTCGCATGCAAATCGGCGTGTCTCTATTTCAGATGAGTTAAAAGCGAAATATACAACGCCATTTTTTTCTAAAAAGACAATAGCAATTCGGAAGAGTCCGTGAAAAATTTTAGGTCGAATGGCATTTGAGTGGCGAATTGCGGACGAGAGACAATGGTTTATTTGCTACGCGTAATGACTATCTTTTAGGTGATTTTTTACATTATTAACTGTTTACTTCAAACGAGATAAACTTTGTCATGAGTAATTTCACTCTTACATCTACCACCTTGATTCATTTCCGATTGTCAATGCTTTAACATAAATACAAACATTTAGATACAATTCAACTATTTTGAATTTAGCTGCCACCTTATTCAACGAACTCTTGACGATTTCTTGATTCGTTACAATTCACTGCTGTCACTATCTATAATATTTATTCACTTTTGTTAAAGTTGTACATAAATTAAATCATCTCCCTATCCCAGGTGTCTTACAAGGTACTGCCACATACGAACAAGAGATAGATTCACAAGTATCAATCGCATTTCAAATGACACAATGTTTAAATCGAGCACGTTGTTCACACAGAGGTACGTACAGGTGACATACATATGAGATTGATTTACACTATTTGCTGAGACGCAACGCACAGTAATCACGACCGTGTGGCTCAAGTGGAGATCGCCTCCAAACAAATATTCATTCATTTGTTGGTATTTCCTTAACTTATTAATGTCTTACAACTAACAATAGACAATCGAATAAAGATAAAAAAAACTGTGATTGGAGTGTGTTGTGTGATGGTGTCTAGGTGGGGTGTGTGTTCGAGTGGGAGGCTATGAATCGCTCTTACATTTAAGTATTACGCGAAAGATAGTTTATGTTTGAAATTATTATATGTTCGGGTTATTATATAAGATAGGAGCTAAAATTTTAAACGCTTTAAAAATTATTGCATTTGTTAGTTATGAAAAAAGAGGTTCGTTGCATGGATAACAAAAGAAATAAGGGGAAATTTAGGAAGAGAATTCAGGACACCGGCCCTGTCGCTCCAAATGAGGCGTAACATCAGTGATGATTATCATGATCACAAATTCATAGCAAGAGTCATGTCTGGTTGAATGCTTTGAATATTCACGGATTTATCACGATAGTATCAGTTGCATATGAATTACCTGGCCACCAAATATAAATTTGGTAGCCAGGTATGCGTTGTATTTCCGAGCCGATACGACTTGGGTGCCTTCAAGAAGAGAGCATATTTATCCCTAAAAGGCCGGCAACGCGCCTGTAAGCCTCTTGGCGTTGCAGGTGTCCATGGGCGGCGGTCAGCAATATCTAAGTGACCCGCCTGCTCGTTTGCCCCCAGTCTCATAAAAAAAAATAAAAAAATAAAAGCATTGATTTATTTTTGAACTCACAATACACACACCATAAAGGCAAAAACGTTTACTATGTAATTTACCCAGTGTAATATTAATTATAAGTCACTTTTAAGTGAATATGGATGTTATTATTCCTCACAAAGTTTCTGCAAATTTTGTTCTGTTTCAGTTGTTTATAGTGTAACTAAAACGATTTTTACATGTAAACAGACAAAATCGTCAATGTATTGAGAGATGGTATCTCTAACACTTGCCTAAAATTCATCCTCGGTCCGCCTTATACTTTGGACCACGCGTCGAGCGAACAATAGATGAGGCGCACGCGCACACAATGCCATTTGATGTTGATCGGTGATACCTTCAGCTTATACAGCTTAGCTTCTTGTATTAATGGCGTTTATAACTGTTCATTCTTATTTTAAATTGACTCTGATTAAATCTTTTGTATTGACTTCAAATGAATAGCATTATAAGTAACTCAAATAATTTATTTATTTCAATATACAGCATCGATAATACGATAGAACTTATTTACACTAATCGCTAAAAATACATTGACATCTTATAACTAAGTATATACATAGTCACCATTGTAAATTCCGTCAGGCTACAACGAAATAGGTCCAGCTCAATATATAAAGAAAACTGCAGGATACAGATATCATTTTATCGTTTAACCACTATTAAACTTTTACAAGTACACCTTGATTATTACTCTCTTCACCCGCGTCTCGCACCAGAATGAATGTCCCCGCCCGGGCGCAGTCGGGTCCTCGACTAATCCCCACTAAACACCCACTGAATATGGTGGGGCGTGACGTCAGCTAGGCAGTGACGTCACCGGCAGCATTGCCGGTGTTTCCATGATTTTTAAAACTTCTCATAATTTTAACAAAATCATGACAAACACTTTTTAGTACATATCGCTCTCGTGAGCGGCGTCTTACTGACTAAATTTGTGTGTGTGAGTAGTACGTCCAACAATTGCGAACCCCGCATCAGGTTCCTGCTTGGAACCCGAAAACTCAGTTGTGCCAAATACATTCCCATTATGTAACCGTCTAACCGTATAATGTCACATTTATAGCGACGTAAGAGATAAGCTGAGATATTTCTTTAATAAATTATTAGTATATTTATAGCTTGTATTATGGGTACGAACCCTACTGTATGCAACACGCGCAAATGTTGACCGTAGGATAATATCCGACACTCTTTGACAGTCCCCCATCGTGGCTATTCCGTCAACTGTCGTCACTGTATTATTTATTACATTGTCAAGAACTTTGACAAATTTAACGTCGATATTGATTTCAATATCGACGTTAAATTATACGCACTAATAATAATTAAATTCTTATCAATCGTAATTATTATATTTTTATCATCACACTCTTATTAATCATTGGTTGTGATCTGTGAAAAATGCACAGTTCTAATCATAATTTATTTCATATCTCTTTACGTAACAGCAATTAATGAACAATGTAAAAGAAAAAGACATAACTTGTAAGAGCGGCTGGCTGCGATTTGCCCAGTGGATAACCAGAAATAGCAAATTTTATTCTATTATTTCGCCCGTATATGAGATTTCGGCCCAATTATTCCTTCCATATTTAAAACCGTTGTGGTTGCTTTGGGTCTTCTGCTATTTTCATTTCAGATTTCTTCGAATCGAAGTTGTGGTTTAGTGTTAACATGGATATGCGGAACGTGTTCAGTTTAACTGTAAATTAGTTGCTAACCTTGAATAGAATGCGAAAGCTTAAAGATCGTTCAATTTATGCCTTATTATTTATGCCTTATTATATTATTCAATTTATACGGTAGAATGGCTTTGTCCAGTCTCTCTTTTTTAGAAGGGGGGGGGGGGCTCAAGGCTCACCTGATGTTAAGTGCTACCGCCGCCCATGGACACTCGTAATACCAGACGCCTCACTAGTGCGGTAATGCTCTTTATTTCTTTCTTTTTCTTCATTTGTTTAGTTTAAGTTTATTTCTAATAACAGCCATGTAATTTAGCTCTTATTACTTTGTAAATAAACTACTTTACAATATATAAAAGTAATATTTCAATAGTATATGAATTTATATTTAAATTATTATAAGGAATTATGTACGGGTTGTGTTTGGTCATTGCTAAAGTAATACTTTCATTATTTAGATACTTACTTAAATTTATGCAAATTAGAAGAGTCAAGTAAGTTAAAATGAATTAACTTGTGAATGATATTCCATCAGCTAAATTTGGTCGTCCATGCCTCTAACATTTAGCCATTACCTCATAATGACTTTTTTTAGTGCCACATTTATGATTCTCTCATATCTCTCGCTCTACGACAAAATCTTGCCGGCCGTACCTTGAATGGTTTGAGGGCTACACTTAGTAGTTTGCCTTAAGGTCACCGGTTCACCTCACTGTTGAGGTAGGTCGGGTCAAAGAAATTTGTTTATGGCCTTAAAAAGGAGAGCTATGGGTCTAGTACTTTAGAGTCACATTTAATTATCCAGTATTAAAACCAACCAATGGCCACAACGAATTACTTGTGTTTAAGTATTGCTATGAAATACCTGTAACATGGAGGAAATAATAATATTATATTATTGAATGTAAAAATCATTTTAGGTTTGTATTAAAATTAAAAGTAAAAGTAAACTAATGTTTACTTGTATTCGTATATCGTAACAACAGATTGAGCGTATACATTGTAATTCTTCAAAAAGAGAGCGTACTCATTGCTTAAGAGCCGGCAACGCATCTGTATTAATGGGTGTTTATGGGCTGTGGCTGTTCCTGCTGAAGCCACCCGCAGGCTCGTTTGCCCCCCCCCCCCCTTAATTTATCCAAAAAATATAAATGGGTACTTCTATAAGCAAATTTTTGGGTGCATCATCGAATCACGATCGAAACGACCTTTGGAATTTGGTTTATTAGATTGTAATGTGTACCCAAAAATGCTTTTACGTACATTTAACATTTTTTATCATAGCGCAAAACAATTAAGATGAAATTGATTATATATATTCAGTATGAACGGATGTATGTATAGTAATTATAACGAGGCTTGAAGGTGAGTAGCTCGGATCGCGTACATTAAATTTTCACTAAAATTATACGCTGCTTAAAAGCGCCGATTAATTTAATTACCGAGCCACTTTTAATGTACATTTCGATTGGGTTAATATTTTACGTGAAATAAGGAACGTTCTCCGATTTTTTTATATCAAAACTGATTTACATCATTTGCTAAGTATTTAGACGTCAGGTGAAACGGGCGGTTTTTATTAAAACAATATTCTTATATTTTATTTTTTAACTCAAATTCTTTGTAAGAGATTAAAACGTGATTTATTATTTTTATATATGCCCATATTTGGAATACTTTTCAGCCACGTCAACGGCCTGAAATGTGAAGGTACTTGAAGATGGTGCTTATAGCAAGTTTGTAGTAAATAAATCGCATTTTTATCGGTAATAAAGTATTTTATTTATTTATCGTTGTGGTTTTGGTGTTGGTCTTCGTTAGCTGTTCGTTCATTTATTAGCGTTCGTACGGGGCCAAATTAAGTTTATGTATTACATCATTAATAACTTTTTATATTTTTATTTGCAAATGCTTCGAAAGTTTTACTTAAGTTTATGGTCACATGGTGTGGACTGTCAAACAGACGGAACTCTGATTAGCTTTACATCTACATCATCATAAATGATCGCTGTTGCCTGGGTGTGTGTGCACCCATAACAAAAGCTATAGCTTATTCACTGCAATTACTATAAATACATTATTTCTATAGATCGTGATAGTTTTCTATTAAGTAATGGTCAGTAACTTAGTAGAAAAAAAATTGGATCAGTATAGAAACGTGATACGAAAGATGGTGGGTCGAGGTGAACAGAATTTGAAAAGGTCAATGCTACTCGTCAATACATACGATGAGAACACCGATCGAGTACGCTGAATAAATATTTAGAAAGCGATTTCTATTATCCCAAATGAGCGGACGTTGCGTGACGTTTGTACGCGTTGAAATAGTTTGTTTGCCCGCTGATTAGTATTAGATGACCCCGCGAACTTAAATGTCTACCGCCTAACAGCCCATTCTGAAATTTATTTTTCTTTCCTGGAACCTCTTCGTCGTTCACCTGTAAGATTTGCGATTTGGTTATAAAACATGGGGGAAACGAGCATGAGGCTCCCGTGGGTGTGCCTCGTCTAAGTGATATCGCCGCCCATGGACATTCACAATGCTAGAAGTCTTGCAAGTGCGTTAACGGCCTATAAGATGACTCTACGCTACTTACTTGATACGCTCTTTTCTTGAAAGTCCCAAGTCGTATTGGTTCGGACATACCAGTATTAGCAGCTAGTCCACATAGCGGTGGTGCGCGGTAGAAAGTGCCGTCTGAAAAAGAACACATTAAATATTACAATAGCAAAACATTCATGAATTCGTTTTTTATATTATAGATTAAGTCAATTCCAACGCTTGTTCAACTTGCTTGTTCAACGCAGTTATTGTTATGCATACTGCATTGCCGAAACGACTAAAATAGTATTGATATGATCTGCTGTGTCCCAATACACACAAGATACAAATGGCTTACCTTAGGGCTATCCGACCATGTGAGAATTTTTTTTTGTTTTGTAGTTTTTTTCCTCTTTTTTTTGTAAAACCTTATAGCTGTGTTGTATTCTGTATTGCCATGATTTTTTTACAAGCCTGTAATGTGGGGCACCCATTGCTTTACATTATTACATTATTGAGTTGCTTGAAGTGTTTTTTTATTTTAAAAAATGTCAAGAAGATTCTAAATCTACATTTATTTAATGGGCGAGAACTGTCAAGGAACCCGCGACTCTGTATAAGTAGACGAATGATACTTTGGCATATAAATCTGTAAAGCTTCAGGGTGTTGTCTCACTAGATTAGATACAATCTCAGTGACTCATTACAGTATCCAGAAGTGTTTGCAAAATGATTACCTTGCCCAAAGGATTAAAATATTTCAAGGTTGCGTTGGTTTAGTATAAAGGCTATAGATATTGAAGCGTTAGCGATGATACAAGAGTAAACATAAAAAACGACGTTTTGTGGAACAATGGTCTTATAAAAAATAAAATTCCTCCAAATTTCCAGCACATACGAGCACACACCGAACACTGTCAATTGAAGTATATAACGTTTGCAATACATATTCCATACATTCGAAGACTTACCGTTTGAGAAATACAAATCCCAGTTCGTTGACATCAGATCGAGTCGATATTCAATAAGGCGAAAATCTCCATTAGATAACACGCCTTGTGCGCGGACGCTGAATCAGGCTTTACAAGGTCACAAAATCGAGTTTTTCAGTACGAAAACACCGAAGCTATAAGGTCCAAAGTCGTGTCTCTTTTTGGGTATCATCGCCGATGTCTCATTCCGGCGTTGAGTGTCCGTGTTGATGGTTCAAAGTGTACATGTTCTAGAATTGTGTTTGCAATACGGGTGAAGAATCTCGGATTAGCCGTCACGGGCTAAATATACGCGGTTATACGAATTTTAAGTGGGCCGTCTTGTTTAAACTTTGCACTGTTTTATTTCGGTCTGCGTTTGTTGGGTATTCTTGATCTTTACTACTTGTATGTTGTAAAGCTAGGTACAGGTATATATATGTGTTGTGATGTTGGGTGAGGTGTTCGATGCAACGGTCAAAATACCTTGTTTAAGTCGGATACATTTGAAGTGTATCAAAATATTGTTTATACAAAGAAATACTTAGGTAACCTATTATTTCCTGGTTTTCCTCCAAATAGTAACTAAACTAGATTGTATATGCATATAATATATAGGAATTATTTGGAGAACGATCGGTCGCGATATAAAATCTATTTTGCCTGTTGATAAGTTATACGAATCGAGTGTAATCGGTCGTTCTTTCCCCTTACGTTCCCGGTTAGTAGGTAAAGGTAAAAATTCGACGAATTGGACTTGTTATTTACGGAGCAGCTACACCTATTATGGTTTTTAGTTACTCTGGATTTTTTTATCAGGTATTGATATGTTTGATTTTCATTCAAGCCAAATCCTCGGGGCTTATAACATTTCAAGGCCTTGATTCTGGGAAAAAAAGTATTGTTTATGAATACATTTCGTTCATCGTAATTGCATCGAAAATACTTTTCTTTCGCTAAGCTTAAAATTGTAATTCAAACTGTATTGTGTCTTTATAACAATTAGTTACGAGATGTGTACAAACGTGATCACAAGTAAGAAGTAATGTTTAGTGAAATCATTATAACCTTGATTATATAACTAAACACTTAATTCTCAACGCTGTCATTCTATGGAAACGTGAAATTGATCTTAATGATCTTTTAGGGCCATTTGCCTTAGTGAGAAACAATTTGAATGAATTAAATATCCATTAATTAATAACTACCACCAATAACGGCTATTAGCCTCGTTTAAATGACGAAATTGAGCATTTTATTTGTACAAACCGAACCTGAGGTTTCAAAGCTAGTGTTTTGTTCACGCGATGAAAGTACTTTAAGTCAAAACACAATATGATTACCACAATGATAGGTGGATCTGATTTAATTATCACAAAGTGGTCATATTAATGTTAGTTATTCTCACGGAGTTGATATCAATGTCACTTTTTGTATTCTGACAACACTAAGTGGCTTTTTGAGATGAAAAAATCTGATAACGCAAAAACTGCGTAGAAAACAATTTTTGTAGTAATCCTCATCTATTGACTTTTCATAATGTTACGTAGAGGCCGACCGGTTGGTATGCGCGCGCGCAACCGTAACTCAACCCGTCTGGTTACCTGCTATCAATATTAAAATTAGTTGATACATTGGCTGCTGTTTTACATGATAATAAATGAAATTAATATATTGGTGTTTCCAGTCCATAGTTATTACTAATATTAACGATATTTTTTTAATCATTAAAACGAGTGGATTCGCCTTTAGAGTTAAGACTTAAATATCTTATTCGATTTCTAAAAGTTGATTCAGACCTAACATTCAGAGAGTAAATAATCCTTTGCGTAATTTGTATTTAGTGACGTACGATCACAAAAATAACTTTTAATTTACGTAGTTAACAAGAAAAGTATGAAAAAACCCGTGTAAATACATCCGAGATTCTTTACTCAGATAAATTAGCTAAAGTTATTTGTTACTAATGAGTGTGTCCATATTCTATTGAGCGATTATGGGTAAGATGAGGTGCGGCAGTCGCGGGATGCTGTGCAAAAGTAAAATGCATCACGTGATGCGCACATTGGGGTAAGTAGTACAGTCATGATTGAATTATTTTATAAGTTAATCGAGTTACCACCAGCTGCATATCGCTAGCATTTAGCCTAATAATTAAATATTAGCCTAAGAAACACAGCCGTTCTCTTTAGAGTAGAATACTGATCACTTATCTGTTCCCTCTAATGGCGTTGGTGGCCACGCTAACGCAAAATTTTAAAAATATTTCCTTTTGACGGTCATTATGTTTATATCTAGCGTTCGACAGAGTTCCTGTACGACGTTAAACCTCTCTAAGTGATACCTTAGCCTGTTGGTCACAAGGATAGAAGGGAATTATACCGTTATACAAATACAATCTTGTAATTGCATTGTTTTTATTTGTGTTAGTTAAACTATTAATTAGACATTAATTAATTACTATTATTATTTAGATATTAATTACTGATTAATTAGACACCACGCAATATGAGACCATACTAATATATAGATAATTACTCCTACATATATTGATAATTCATGTTTTTTTTTATAAAACAGATGCCGTTTAGCTTAAATATTAATACTTGTTCAGGAGGCTTACCTGATCCTAAGTGATACCGCCGCCAATGGCCACTCTCAACGTTGTATCCTTTCTTATTTCGTCTCACGCACGGTTAATAGAAAACCTAGGTATTTCTCTCAAATGATAGTCAATTACACAGGTGATACAAAGCTATTCGTTATGATCTAATCGGTGATGTAATCGACTGGAGGTGATGTTGGCTCATTATGTGATTAAATGTGATCCTCGAGATGTTTGCACTGGAGTAATTATGACATGCAGTATACACGTTTCGAAGCATTTTAATCGCACCTTATTACGCGAATACTACGAGGAATGTCCTTGATATCCTTGATGATTCTTGCATACCTCTCTCGCGTCTTCCACACTCATTAAATTCATCATACATTCTCGTCAATTATAGGTGCTTTTGACCTGACAGTTTTCAGGACGATCTGAATCTTATCCAAAAAAAGCAGGTCTCATCGTCCACACCCGCCTTACATGTCTCGTGAGTCTATCCTCATTCATTCTTTCCATGTGACCGAACCTGTATAAATCGAATGTAATAATAATACCACATATGTTAAATTAAAACAACGCGAATGCTTTAAGAAAATGCTTCGCTGCTAGCGTGTAGTAATTTAAGTTTATTTTAGAATATAAAGCGTTTTTATTATCAAGAATGGACGATATTTCTTTTGTTCGAATACAAGTCCGTATTTACGTCATTTCGAAAGAACAATACGCGCTCACATATCATAACGTCGCAGTGCAGTATACAAATATAAAATAATTGTGTTTAATATATGTAGATTTCAATCTATATATTTGCACATTACGTCCAAAAATTGTATTCGTTTTAATTATATACACCTATTAAAATATGTCAGGCTAAGAGGATGTAACCGCACTCCATTTGATATGAGAAAACTTTTCATGTTTGTTCACAAATATAATTTGAAGACAACATAGTATCGGTAGTTAATTTCCGAGTTATTGTCTATCTCGACCTCGGCCTTGTCAAGGTCAGGCATAAGATTTTCCGAGACACGTCGAGTATTCTCTAGTTTATGGAAGTTAATGTGGGAATGAAAATATCGAAATGATATATTTTGTTGTGTTGTCCCAATGTGTTATGAAAAGCACTGTATATAATAATATAAGTTGTTTAATATCACACGAACATTCGGCATCATCGTTAATATGAAATAATTTCGTGAATTGAGATTTAGCTGTAATTTGCAGTGCACCTTTCACTCGACGTTTGAGTATAATGCTCAATTTGATGTAATATTCATGTTCGTGTTGCTTCTTGTTCAACCATTTTGAAATATTTGAAGTTGCTACGACGCATGTATGAAATACTGTGATTAAATTTTACTAAATAAATAAAAAAAATCATTTGTCTTGTATAAGTTACGAAACGTATGGTTATAAGACTGGAGCTAGGCATCGGTATTAACAGTAGTAATGCATTTTTATATTTATACCAATATCCTTCGAAGTTCCGAATAGAACAAAATTATGTATAAAATAAACTTGTATCATAAGACAAATGACCTTTATTGTCACACATCTGTGAAATACTTTTAATCCTTTATGCCGACGTTTCTCGGTTTTGATCTAAAAACTTCACTATGAGATGAGGAATACGCGATATCTCCAGTGTCTTAAACAAGGATAACAATATGAGATTTTATATTTTTTGTCACAGAGGGGCGGTGTGTGAGTGTCGCACCGCCATGTCGCACCACAGCGACGAACAAGCGCTGCTTTCGGTCACCTCTGACTCCTTCTGGGAGCCTGGTAACTACAAACGGACCACTAAGAGAGTGGACGATGGACACCGGCTGTGCAGCGAATTGCAAGGCCTGGTACAAGAGCGAGCTGAGATAGAGAAGACATACGCCAAAAGCCTCCGAGGTTGGGCGAAGAAATGGAACGACCTCATTGAAAAAGGTTTGTATAATTACAGTTAAAATTATTCATAACGAACTGTTAGGTTTTCAGTATCTACGATAAAATATATTTTTCTTTCATAGTAATTTTATTTGCAAGTTATGCCATGCATTCGGTTTTTCCTGATATACACGATAAGACATATCGCGTTGTTCAATATTTAAATGTTTGTTCCTACAATATATTACAGTAATAGTTACTTCATCTCTGACCCAATTATCAAGATAGTATTTGCATATATATATTACTAGAAGATTCCTCAGAACTGATAGTGAATACAGCTGTATGCAGATACAATTGTTCACACACACACACGCACATATGTATATATATATATAGTTTGAGCGTTTCATAATAAGTAGCAAGGAACCATAGTGTACGTCCATGATACCAGGAGAATAGCAATTAAGAAGAGTGCACAAAAAGCACTGATTTCAATTGAAAGTGAAAGGCATGTTGCGCTTTATGATGCATATGCAATGAGATACGATCAAAAGCCGAAGGAAATATTTTACATGGTCACCATGCCGGGTTATGCTGGCTGCTTTGTTTTATACATATGTTTATTATTGTTTTTTTATTTTTATTACATAGGTTTCGATGCTTTGTGTTAAATATTACAACAATATTATCATTTATTATACAAGCTAGGGTTTGACTAAAAAAATATGAGCCCATTTTCTTCATATTTATACTTTCACACGCTAATAAACAAAGAAAATCACTTACAAATAATAAAATAAATTCACTAGTGTTCACTTCGATTTGATATTTTTGCACTGTCCGAATTGGAAGTTCTCACGGTGTAGGTGACTCTAGGCGTCAGGACCTGGAATATCTAGTAAACTCTACTGTGGAAGAGATAACAATATTCTAGGATGCACATAAGAATATAGGAATAGTTCCAGAACATTCAAGTATTCTGGAGTAGTTTCTAGTAGGTTACGGATTGATCCTACTTCAATTTTATAATTCAAATGCAATAGTGGCTTCTGGTAAAACTTTTTTTATACCAATACCAATTTAATCTGAATCGAACACCTCAAACTTGATAGAACATGCTGAATTTATAATTTGCTCTTGTATACTGAAATTCTTATATAAGTTGTTCGTGCCCGTGTTTAGCGACAGGTCAAGGCCGACTAATTTATGTGCCTCACTGTCTACCCTCTGAATTGAACGTACAAAGTGATTCCATTTCATGAGATTTTAATTTGGAAGTCGTGTTAAAGAAAGGTGGTTTAAAAGCAAAAATATTAAAACAGCATGCGTGAATAATACTCTAAAACAGTGTCCTTCAACCTTTTTCATAATGCGACCCCCCTAGAATAATAAATATTTCGCGACCCCCTTTGACCCTTCGGTTTTTTGTCATGTATGTATGCGTATGTTACAATATTACTCTTAGCAATATTCATTGTTTTTTTTGTTTAGTTTTACTAAAGTACCCATTTTGTTCGACCCCTTGCGACCCCCCTACAGAAGCTACGCGACCCCCCAACGGGTCGACCCACATGTTGAAAAACAATGCTCTAAAATATAAGACTTGAAATTTTAGAAAAATCATTCGTTCGAAAGGATTACATCCTAGGCTACTATTAGAAGTTACGTTTGGCCATTCTGAAAAACAGAGTACGTCTTATCGCCTATCAATATTATGATATACGATAACGTCTTAAGTAGAGCAAGTTACATTATCATATCAAGGGAAATATCTCCATGCCTTATGTTCTCATTTATGACTGACGCTTATAGAACTACTCACACAAAAATATAATAGTTTTACACACGGTCCATTAGCCCCGAGGTAAGGTATGACTTACTATAGCTTGTTATATAAACATTGCTTTTGAAATTTACCTATATTGCTTACCTACGGGCTAACCGACCGTGTGTTTAATGTGTGTATACGGTAACAAGTATGTCAGAGTTTGTTCCATATTTAACAAACTAAACAAGCCGATAGCGAGTTTATCACTTAATTAAAAAAGTAGCGAATGCTTTAGTCTCTGATTTAGTAAACTGCACGATTAAATTAGTCATTTCCATACCATTTATTGTGCAAACTGGTAAACGATACAGGATTTAATATATTTGCAATTTCTTTTAATTTATTATTTAATGTTTCAATAATTTGCTTTAGTTCTTTATTCATAATTGGAATTACGTTTATGTCTTTCTAAATTGCTCCTGTTCTTCTTTCGATGTGCATCTGAATGAAACTTAGTTGAGTTCAAACTGATGGCTTTCAAGACGTTTCGCGGAGTATTGCTTACATATGGTCTATCTACCTTTAAAAGATAGAACAGTTACATTATAGGTGAATAATTTATTTAAAAAAAATAGTGTTATATCTATTTTGTTAGATAATTGGTAAACACAAATAGGACTGCATATTTGAGTGTGTGTGAGACGATTTGTGTTCAATGATCACCATCTCCGACTGCCGAATCCAAGTCTCGAGTTTGATCCGGCCCCGGTATTATCTACATCATGAGCATATCTGTTGACTGTACTGTGTTAGCACCCATACTATAAGCTATATATAGTGAAAATGTGCCCCAATATTATATTATTACATATGTTTTATTAGCAGTTACATTAGCAACGAAAAACAGCTAACAGTTCAGCTAACCGACCGTGCGTGAAATATGTACTGGTATTAAAATTATGTATTCTCGACATCTTGACCGTTGTACTACGTCTCATATTTAGATAACGCGGTCAACGACCTTTGGTAAAAAGCCTACCTATTACATAAGTATTGAATAATACAGCTGATGTATTCAAAGTGCTTTTGCAATCTCGATAAATATTTAATGAATCGTCCTCACGTATCTGTTTGGAGAAATTGAATTGCGTTATGTTTAACAACGAGTATGGCTTCTAGAATTCATTTCGAGTTTTAAGTTCCCATTAAACGATTTCTATATTTGGAGTGGTTCTAAATTATTTGATTATGTATTAATTACGCTTTACGAAAGTTAAATGTAAGCGTTTGCTTCAGGAAGATAAGATACGAATAGTTTCAAATAACACTTCAGTCTATTTAGGAGCTAAGTGCTTCAGCTAAGCTATTTCCTGCTGTTTCACAGTAATAGTTAATAAAATCTATTTCCCCTTTAACCTTAACCTTAACATTTAACCTTACACTATTCTTATTAATAGTAACTAGACGTTATAGTCTACCTCTATACCTGAACTACATAAATCAGTATAATAATATTGATATAAGTGTAGCCCTTATCAATAATTGAGATTGTATTGGAATGAACTGCAATAAAATCGTAAATACAGTTCATAAAAAAGTAATACATTACTTTATTATGAACTGTTGTATGAGTTGTTATACTTTTGTTGTGTTATTTTAATTTTAATGTATGAAAGTGCTTTAAATCTTAATATCGATTAAAGATCTTTCGTTATTAAAATTGGATTTGGTTAAATGCAAGTGTCATTAATATATTTCCAAAACGACTTGTGATAAAATAATTAAAAGTTTTTATTGTGTAAGCTTAGTGCAATCCTTAAGTGTTGTATTTGTTATTCTTTGAACAAACAATAGATATGTTTTATATATAATTACGTAAAATTACGGTAAGAAGAAAGCTGTCGAAATAAAAGTAATTTTTACAAATTGTATTCAACGCACGAGCCTCGAATTCGACACGTTCGACATACCTTATTTGAATTGAAAATCGAAAGTATTTAACAATACACACGTACGTAATTTAATGAATCGATGATTGAGGCGGTGCTATTGAATGAAGAAACTATCGCCTTCAAAAGAAATATGTAGAAAGGAAATATTGGAGCACAGTTCACACACGGTCAGCCCATAGGTAAGCCTAGCTTGTATTATGGGGGCTAATACTTATAGGCATATCTTATCTCAATATACGTAAATCTCCTGTCACGATGTTTGTCCGCGATGGACTCCTAAACTATTTAACGGATTTTAAATTAAATTGGCACACCGTGAGCCTGGTCCAACTGAAGAGATAGCATAGCTTAGATCTTTTATTATAGTCGAAATTTTTTTTTTATTGTAAATTATTTGTCTATAACTGACAGTCACAATTATCTGTAAACTCCAACAGATTCTAACAGACTTTTCGACTGTATTGAGTAAGTAATCAATAGATGCACTGCTATAATAAACCGATTATCATATCATAAGTTTTCGATTATTAACATACCATACACACTTAAAGCTGATAATTATTTTTATTGAACGAAAAAAATGATACTATATTTATCCTCATCGCACAAATGTGAATCGAACCCTTGACTTGACTGATCTGCGTTCCGGCGTGGTCATTACGCCATCTGGGTTATCAATGCATCCTTATATAAAACCGAAAGTGCATTTTTGCTGCATTAAAGAGATATGTGCGCTGCTCTAAATTTGGATATTACGCAAATGAAAGCAAAGCATTATGTAATTGTAAATGAAGGGATTTTTTTTTAATTCGCCTCTTTTGACTTGTTCATATTTCTCGCTTACGACTGAAAGGCTTCGACTTCGAATTATGTAATAGTCAGATTTATTTATGTTCTTGATAGAGCAAAGAAATGGGACAGACAGATAAAGGATAAAGTGATCATAAAGTATTAATTGAAATCTTTATATATTCACTATATGTATATAATTCTCTATATGACCGAAGAGGAAATGCAATTTCCGCATTCCTAGAACAAAGGCTACGGGGATATGTGGGACTCACACTAGGCATACTCTCTGCTTCTCAAAGAGCCGGGTAAGCAATACCCACTGAAACATTCCTCGGGTGCGTCCCACACTTCCGCATAAACAGTTCCGGGGTCGCTTCCGCGTTCTATCGGCGCCTCCGCGGCTTAGCCGTCTGGCCACCAGCAAAATATAATCAAAGTTAAACCTACTTTCAAGGGCTATTAATCTATACTATTATATATAACCTCTTACTCCTATCAATCAGATCGAGGCGTATGAAACGTGTTGAGAAAACGAGGACAAAAGTATCTCTATTGTAATGAACTGTGGCATATTAGATAATGTCAGGTTAGTAGTTGGTGAGGTAGGTTATAATGCAAAATTATAAACGAAGACACTTTTTATTTCGGTATTTCCGAACAAATACGACTTAGGGACCTTCAAGAAAAGAGCGTATAAGCACCTCAGAGGCCGGCAACGCATTATTGAGGCCTCTGGCATCGCGACTGTCCATGGGCGGCGGTATCACTTAAATGATGTTAACCTGATGGTGAGCAGACAAGCAGGAGGCTCACTCCTGCTTGTTTGCCCCCTGTTTTATAAAAAAAAATAGTATTTTTATAGTGTAAAAGGCGACAATTATTAGCCTACTTTAACCTATCCTCAATATTCGTTAGACCATTAAATAAATGTATTTAATAGTAATACATGAATGACAAAATCTAGATGTTCGTATACAGTGTCAATCAATATTATCAAATGTAAGGGATTATCGAGAATAATCGTAGCGACGTTTGTGGGTCATTCAGAGGTTAATCTCGCGATTACCTTGACTAAAGTCTGATTCGGCTATAATATAGCTACTCCTACTTCCTACCTAAACTAAAGTTAGGTAGGAATTTTTGCCCTAAAACAGTGAATCCATATGAAATATAAATATCCATAGACTACGCTATTAGTTTATTTATTTATTACCTTCTTATAATACACCATATAACAAGGAAGAAAATTAACAATAAAAAACTAGTATATAAATAGAACACTTGATCGCTAACGAGCGAAGAGAAGAATAGAAGATGAAGGAAGAAAGAATAGTAAAAAGTCATAATGGTAAATGACTACAACAATTGGAGCATTACAATTAACATCTCCATTGAAATAAATATAGTTAGATAATTCAAAATAAATACTCTTAATCTGACCTAATCTGGCCGAATATATAATTTTAAAAAAGTGGTGGTTTTGTACTATAGACTTCTGCAAGGTAACGCCTGATTCTATTAATTATGTTTAAAACTTATAAAGTGTACCACTTTGTCTTCGACATTGGCATTGTTCACAATGTCATTACTAAGTCCTTATTAGAGAAAATTAAATCTAGATGCACCCGGAATCCAATGAGAGCGAAGCCCCTCACGGTTGAGGTCGCGATATATAAACTTGGCTGAGACTTAAAGTATTTAAATGAGCTGAACAGATTTATAGTGGGTATATTTGCCTCACACACATATATGCAAATAAATACTGTTTTTTGTTGTTTTTATAGTTCGTTTCATATAACTTAAAGTCACTTACGATATAACAATTGGTTAATTGCTTGCGTGCATCTGGGGATCGATTGAGGCAACGGACACAGAGTGGGTTCGGTCAACGTGTGATATTTGAAGACAAAAATTATACATTTTTAACAGAAGCAAGTTGACCGTCCGTCTTTCCCGATTCTCATGAAATTTTGTGTACATATTGGGTAGGTCTGTCTACTATTTCTCAACCTCCTAAATGTTAGCAGTGGCCCACCCCTATTTTTTTATTTTTTAGGACAAAACTTCTTATTTTTCTATGATACAGCATACAAAAATACATACAACCCTAAATTTTTACCCCTCTACGATCAGCCCCTATTTTTTATTCATTAATTGAAAATTGAAATCAAATATGGCAAAACAACGTTAACTGGGTCAACTAGATTCCTAGTAATTAATTCCTAATAGTGGCTTCATATCGACATTTGTGCTAAACACAAACTTTGGCACTTCTAGGACCGGAATATGGCACGATGGAGGCTGCGTGGAAGGGCGGGATGGTGGAAGCGGAACGGCTATCAGACCTCCACCTGAGCGTTAAGGACCGACTCGTGAACGACGTTATGGCACAGATAAAGAACTGGCAAAAGGACACGTACCACAAGGTCAGTTTTGCAATCGTAAAGAAATACTACTATCTCTAGTAGTCCGTCTAGTAATCTAGTAGTAGAAGCTTAGAGAATCAGTGTAGCCGTGACCAGAATGACGATTACATGGCACAGTCTATTCGGCTTTAGACTGTACCAAAAATGAGGTAGTTTTCCGTTTCATTTTATTTCAAGTTCAAAATAGTTGTATTAAATTTTAAGATTTCTATTTGAAGAATTTTTGAGTTTAAACGAAATATATAAAAGGATTGTCAATTGAAATAGTGAAGAAGTTTAAATGGTACAACCCATTATGCAACATTGTTGAGGCAAGTAGGAAGCTGTTAATCGGTAATGTGTGTGTGAATGAGGTTTACGTGAGTTCTGCTTAACTTATATGTCTACAAGTATTGGTCGTTGTTTTATGAATTTCTAAATAAAAACCACTTTACCAAAATCAATACTTATAATTTCGAATATAAATTTATTTAATAAAAGAATTAAAGAAGTATTATTACAAGCTAATTAATAAATTAAAGCTTACTACACAGTTACTGGATATTTGGAAGATAATTTATAATATTAGGTCATTGTTATTGTTTGTCGATATGAATTTAAATGTGATGGAATATCCGCTAGTGGATGTATACTCGTAGTTTGCATGTCTTGCGCGTTTTCTTATACCGTTGTTAAGACCTTTTACTTGTACCCATATTCGCAAACAAATAAATGATTTATGGTTTCACAATTACAAACGGCGGACATGACTGATTTTAAAAAGCACACATGATGTTCATAAATACTAGTATTATCAATGGTGCTCCAGCAATGTTTCAAGGTTTTTGAGTTAAGGTATGTCAATGTATACCGGGCACTTAAAATGATGTAATATTCAAGAAGTAAGCATAATTCCTAAACGAGAAACGTTTCGTGCTTATTGATTTTAGTTTATAAGTAACTAAATTTTAAATACGTAACGATTATAAAAAGACAGTATTGGAGATTAACTATTTTTATTATAATATCCTAGTGCCCTACCCCCGGGCGAGGTTTTCCCCGGGCCGTAAGGAGATTAACTATTGATTTAGTTAAGTTTATATCAGTACGAATAATTGTACGTTTTGTTAGTAGGTCATAATAGATAAATATAATAATAATACTAAAATCGACACAAACTGTTTGCTATGCCTGTGTTATGGTTACTAACATAACTGGTAAATACCGTTTTACAGTACATGTAGAGGGGGTAGAATATTAATATAATCTCATGATTATAGTGGCGATTCTGATCGCCACTATATGATCTGATGAAGTAATTACTTATGCAATTACGGACATTTTTGTTTGTTTAACAAAAGATATCAGATTATTAGTGTCGATTCTGATGTACACCTCTAAAACTAAAAATCTCTAAATTTAGGTTTAGACCTTTCAAACAGTTTTAGAGATCGTAACCTAATCTCTACATCTCTAAATTGACAGCAAAAACAGACTCTAAATATTGTAGTATATTCAATGCAACATCATTGAATTTTAATTTTAACTTTCAAAAACAATTACATCTAATTAAATAATATTCTTTTACTAATGAGGTAGGTGATTTCAATTTAATTTTAATGATGTTCTCGGTAGTAGTTTGAGATAAGTGTAAAGTTACGAACCTTCAGAGTCGTTTACTGATATTCCAAGGACAATTAAGAGGGCGCCACTGCGCTTCATAGAAATTTAACCGCAACACTAATAAGTTACTGTTATATTATTGTTAATAAGTTTAAGTTATAATTGCTATGACATGACAATACATACGTACATAAAACATGCCAGGGACATGAAATTACGATGTTCTTTTATGGTTATATTTTTATATTTTCATAATGAATTTGATTTATGGATGTAGGATTATCTTCTTAACTTGCTAAGTAACTTGAGTCGTGTTGATGTTTAATTCGTTAAACCAAAAAGCAAAAATTTTGCCTATCGACCTGTTATTTTAAGCTTTTTGTTTCTAACTAAATAATCACGAAATTCCAGTTTAATTTCCAAATGAACGCAAAATGCGAAAGTGTATCATTATAACGTAATTTCGTTATGAATGTGTGGTGAATTATCACGAGCCACTGATTCGCTTAATGCATATTTAATTTAAGGTGAATTGCTCTGTGATTTGTATGTTGCGCGAATAACATATAAAAACTGAATGTTTAAGTAGTTAAAATAAAGCCTTTAATGAGTAAAAAAAGGAAAAAGCATTTGTCAGGTGTGGGGTTCGAACCCACGCTCCCTCTCGGGAACCAGAGCTTAAATCTGGCGCCTTAGACCACTCGGCCAACCTGACTCGGAAGTGCTTATCGAATATTTAAAGGAATATAAGCCGAACAATTAAGTTAACTGAAAAATTTAAATGTTTCCCGATAAGGAAATAATTATTCAATTTTAATAATTAGTTGAAATATATTATTATTTGAGTCAATAAATAGATAAAAAAAATTATTTCCATATAATGTAAGTAGTGCAGTGACGCAATACCAGTTTAAGCGACAGTTTACCAAAGATTATAACTGTTTGCTAACCAAACACAATTTTCCGCAGAGGTGAGTTGTACTCTGCGCATATTTGTTAAGAATTAAAAGATAATTTTTTCTCTTAGAGGTGATAATAAATTTCGAATAAAAATTATTTTTTGTTTGAACGAGGTTTATGCAAACATTCGTTTATGCAAACTTGAAATAGGTTTTAATTAATTTAATTTATATTACTTTTGTAGTGTCTATTTGTAGGTGTTTTTCATACCAAACACACACTCGTACACACTGACACTCACACACACACAATCTATTAGTAATCCTGACCATCCAATATCTGACCGAACAAATGTATTGTGTCAACTGTGAATGTTGAATTCAAATTGGTGTAATAAAAGAAATTATTGTAAAGCTCAACATATTTTGTTGTTGTCATTTTGTTTAAGTATTGATTTAGTTTTAAATTTTCAATTTTCCGTATTCGTCACAACGTTTTTTAATATTACGATTCTGACAGTTACACAACACAAGAAATAGTGAAATTGTTTAATCTATGCGATGCGATGCCCAAGGTAGAATAATTATCATATAATAATACATTAATTAATCTTTATTTCAGACCAAACATGACTGTATGTCATATATATAATATATGATTATATTACAAATGAACTATTTAGTTTGGATTTTGCTTCATAGTTGCCTGCGTAACGTTGAGATGTCCTCAACTTATAAATTGTTAATCATTCTTGAAATAATATCTTCCCTCTTTACAACATCGTATCTCTCTTCGTCACAATGCTAATAATTAGACTGCCTTATTGAATTAAACCATTTCTAATATTACGTAAAGTGTTCAAGAAATCGATTCGTGATAGTGCTATCGCGCACGTCCACGATCGTGACAATTCGCTTATCTTCAAGAACCTTATCAGTGTAGTAGAGTGTTTCGTTTGCGATATTTTATAGAATAAGACACCTTACATAGGCAAAACGTTATGGAACATTTTGAGGGATGGTTATTTGCTGTAGAATTCCCCACAGAGCAAGACCCATTTCTACGGTTTCATTCTGTTTTGAAATGAGAGAATAGAAAAGTGTTTTTATACTTTTTTAAGTTAATTATTTCTGCATCGTAAAGACGTATTGTAGTACTTTAGATAGTAAAATAAAGTGTTCAGCCGTAATTTGAACTTCATGCGTCGAAATCGTACAAATGAAATTTGATTAATTGTTATAATTTGAGGTGAAATCGAATGTTTATAGCAAGAACTGATGAGATAGTTGGTACTCTAGCAGCTGGATTAAAGATGTTTGTATAGCTAGGGGAAAACTGTTATTTAAAATTTTGTGATACGCTGAATTTATAATATTTTAGGGCAAACTAAGCTCATAAGAGCTTTAAGATACGCGGCCTGGAGCGCGTGCATCGCATTGAGTAAAATCATAAAAACGTTAAAGTATTTGTAAGAGGAAATATCGAGCACGAAGCGTTCCATATAATTCGATTTTATTAGGTTTTTTGCGCCAGCCGAAATACATCATCATATAAAAGATGTTAAACTTCCTTAACATTACGGTTCGTGGCATACAGTCTGGCGACTGACAAGCAGACGGATAGTAGTCTCAATAATAGTGTTCTTTATTTTTCCTTTGGTTACTAAAACTTTAAACTTAAAATCTCAATTACGAAACATTAAAAATGTAATAGACATGGTTTATAATATTTTTTTTAGGAATATTCAGTTGCAATTATGACTTATAATATCATTTTACGATAAATACCAAGTAGGTATTATGATATTTTAACTCTAGTACGCATGAAACTTTAAATAACTGTTTAATTTTTTAAATTCATAGATGTAATTTTTCATTATTGTTAATAAATTATTGTTACTTTGAGTTATTCTTATTCATCTATTACAATATAAATGTAAGTTGAAAAGTACCAAAAGATCTGGTTGTGAAATCGAAATGCAATGCTCAAATGAGAAATACAAATATCAGTAAATTGACGAAAACTAACGAACGCGCCCAGCGAACGGCGTGCAAGCAAAACCGCCTAAGGATGGATGACTATTCATTCCCCCTATACTACATCATTCCGAGAATAAAAAGAAGCAATCGTAGATATTCTCATTCCTTAATACACTCTTTAGAAAGATTGTTTTTCAATTTATTGATTTTCCTCAAAGCGTTACGATGAAGCCCAAGGTGTTTATTAAACTATGTCGGTATAAGTTTGGAGGTTTCCACTTCCAACGACATGATTAAATGCGGTGCAGTCGCACTTCGACCTAGCTTTTACATCATTTCTATATGCCAATCCTTCGAAAATTTTGTCTGAAATGTGTTAACAATTGCGCCAAAATGCTTTATGTATTTCCAGTTAAAGATCCTGGAAAATTTCGTAATTAGTTTTTCACTTATTACGTTAATTTACAGACATGGACGTATACCACATTCCCCAGGATCATAACATTATATCTTATTCAAAAATCAACCTTAAGCCCTTGCAACTATGATTAAAATGTTAACGACGGGCATGGATATCATATTTAGTACATATATATATTAACTTATATAAACGTGGGCTAAGTAAGTTATTGAGAAAATGCATGAAGTCACCGATGAGCATAATGATTCCTTATGAAACACCTGACACCAATATCGATGACATCTCGTAATATATTCGACCTCACTGGATGTTGTTTGTCAATGCAAGCAGACAATGGACTCGTAGTTTTCATAATGCAATTTCCTTAAAGATTAATTTGCGTATTTCGTTTACTGTTTTCCATAACAATGATGTGGAGATGTTGTTTTGACTAAGGGTCATTAAAAATTGAAAACTTACTTTTTGTTTTTACGTTGAAATATAAATATAGATGTATGTATGTTACAACTGATATATACTTAGTGATTCACTATAATATAGTAGTTATGGGAATGTCAGCTTTGATTTCTGGAATAATTATTTTTAATTATATTGAGGGATTAACCGTGTGAGTCATAAAATGCACTTTCCTAATTTCCATGCCAAAGCTTGAAGCGCTTAATTGTTTTTTGGTCCGTCTAACACAATAATGTAAACTTTAAAGTTGATTCTTCTAAAAATAAAACAAATAGGTACCTATCATTATGATCATGATATGATTAATATTATCCTGTATAGTCTTTATAGTTAATACTTTCAAATAGTAACTTCCCGTGTATATAAATTATAACCTCCGGTTATATCACGTAATTATATAAGTATCGATGACACGCTGTCATGTACGGCCTTGCATTGTGCAATCAAGTGCATGTAATATTCAAAGGTCCTCTCAGCACTACTCTGTTTAATTTATTCAACGTTCTAGTGTTTCTATTTCAATTAGCTCGGTAAAATATTATGATACCCGCTACGTGGATAAAGTTACTTAGGTCATTTGTTCACGTCTCTACCAATTTTTGAGTTTTGTGTGGACTCGACATATTGATATATGTTTAATAAAATAATGTCGAGTGTTATACGAAGCTGACTATGCATATATTATCTGGGTTTTTAGTTATTAATTATTAATTAAATTTAGTTATTAATTAAATTTTAATTATATACAGCTCATATCTCTCTAAATCTCCACCGGCCTAAACCGCTATTGCACACATTATTCCAGCGAAAACCGTAAAACTTTTACGTTCCCCAAATAGGATGTGGAATAATTTATGTTATATATGTAATATTTTTAATTATCTATATCCCTATAGAGGCTTAAATAAAATTTATAAACTCAATTCTAAATTCAGCATTTATTCACATTAGTAAACACACGTTTTAACATTAATATTTTGTTCACAGTCAATGATTCAACTAAAAGAGCGAAAGGAAATGGACGAGGCGTTCAAAAAAGCACAGAAGCCCTGGGCCAAACTTCTGCACAAGGTGGAGCGGGCGAGACTGGAGTACCACACGGCGTGCAAGCAGGAGAGAACGGCCCAGAACCAAGAACGAAACGCTAGTGGCGACAGCTCTTTAAGTCCTGACCAGGTATGTCTTCTTAATATACCTTTAGAAATGTATTAAGCGTGACGAACCCGTGAGTGTGTGAAAATTGCGTTGAAGCCGTTCCTATCCAGAAAAAATTCCTGTTCCAAAAATATATGAATCATTTTTATGTTGGAATAAAAGTTGAATTATTTGTCGTGATAGAGCGTAGTTTTAATGGGAGTTACATATTTTATTCGATTCAACCAGGTCAGCCAACTTCAGGTCAATAATCACCGTATAATTTGAGTATACATTTTAAATATAAGACGGTTGGTTTTATTTGAACGGCACGTATTGGGGTCGCCTTATTCCATTATAAGAATTGATGTACCACATTTACGCAGTAATCAATCGAGATCTATATTTGTTTAATTATGCCAATTTTTATCCGGCTCCGTATCCAAAGGTTAAAGCGGCGTTTAATGAAATTTCGCTGCATCTTCTGAAGTTGAAATTTTCATGGATGTTACTGTTGCTGCGACATACAGACTTCCGTCCAACAAGCGTGTTTTGCTGTATAATTGAACACTTATTGCTCGCACTTGCCCGGCTTTTCTTCGTACTATGTCAGCAAGACAGCCTGAATACAAGTTTAGCATAATAGCACCTAACAGATATCGATCCGTTGCCCTCTCCAAGTTCTTTGACCACTTGGCCCATTTCTAGGGCTTATTGTCGAGACAAGGCGGAATTTAATTTTAAAACAGAAATATTTTTATGCTGTGTAAGTATTACTGAACTAAAACGATGTAACATCTGAGAAAAGAGCGCTTTACAAGACGCCTTCTTAGTTAGTCTTCTGATTGTCTATCCCCGACAGAACACAACTTAATACACACTACACATGTCAATTAAGATACACTTGCAAGCTTAAACCCCCTTGCACCCCCAGTGGCTTATTGGTACATGTTTTTAATAATAGTAATAAAACCTATTCCACTCTCAAACTCTTTTCTACAGATGCATCGGCTTCGTGAGCATTCCAATATTCATTATATTTTTGTTAAACAGTTCTGAATGATGCAATGGCAATGATAGAACTACTTCGAAATTGATTTTCCTTGAGTAAAATTTAATCGAGCCTTACAGAGCCGTCTGAAAATAATCCACTTAGTGACGTCAGCTGGTTTAAATTAGCAACTCTGTGTTTATTGAAGAGATTGTATAAACTACACCGGCCCCGGTGAACTCACGTGCTTCTGAACTCGCCGTTAATAAAACTGATTTATTGTACTGGGGAATTCGTCTGCGAAATAGTTGTTTCTTTATTTTTTGGTATTTTGAACTCGAAAGAACGAGATACCTTCGTATAAAGATCGATTGAACCAGGGTTTGCCTCGGTCAGCTGGTCACCGATCTTCTATAATGTACTTGGACGTATACAAATGTTTGTAATGCGTAGAGTAAATTGTTTCTTACGATTCAAAAGATAGAAGAAGAAAGGTTTTTTATAAGATTCAAACAGCTAGAAACAGTGTGGTGCTGTAATCTCAAGTAATGAAATCTCTCTATCTCTCTTTTTTGAAGGACCCTTAAGTCCTATCAGTTCGGCAAGGTGTGTGCTTCCTCCTCTTGTAATTTTCACCAATCGCGGTCCTTGAGGTTATCTCGTACTTGGACAGATGTGATACCAATTCTGTAATATACTTACAATTTAAATATTTCACTGGAGTTTTATAAAAGATTACTTATGTCATAGTGTTACGAGATAATGACGCATTAAAATCAATTGAAAAGTATTTTTCATTTACGTATGTCTAATTAAATAAAGCGATGTTACAAATGGAATCCAATTAGGTACACTTAATTCTCCTTCTAGACGCCTGAGTGATATAAATGTACGATTCGTACTGACGCGGTTTTATATTTAAACATTTCTTATATTCAAATATATTAGAAATACTATAACCCAGTATATTGACCCAAATTTTAATGTTCAATTCAATTAAATATGTTGGAGTCTTCTATATGCATACAAATTAATAAAAGTCTGACTATCAGAATTCCACTAGATCGAATTGTATCATAAAATAATAATATACAAACATACATAAGAGTTGAACAGAGTTGATGTAATGATTCCTTTATCGATTTGTTCGACTCCTGGTCCGCTAAACCATATTTGTTGTCTGTGGTCTGACTATATTATGTGTTTATAAAAAGTAGCTTTTATTATTTGTGTTTGCACCCATAAAAATGGGGCTTACTGGAGCTAACCACCATTGTGTGGAATATGTAATTCAATTTTTATGTTATAATAAAATTCGATTGAGCCATTTTGAAATATAAAACTCTATTTAAATAAAATGTTTATGTTAAATAGGGTTTCAGCGAATGTCACAATGATTTTTTTAAAGATCGTTTAACTATGAACGAGGTAGTTTGATGCCTTACGTCTGTAAAGTAAATAGTAAAACCCTGTTTTCAGCCTTTCAATTTGTCAACCCCATATTACGCGTTAAGTTGATTCAAAATATAAACATGTCAAAAGGTGACGCAAATTTACAATCGACAATATCAATCTAAAATATATAATTCTCGTGTCACGGGGTTCGAACTTGAACTCCTCCGAAACGGCTTGACCGATTCTCATGAAACTTTGTGAGCGTATTGAGTAGGTTTGAGAATCGGCCAACATCTTTTCTCCATCCCCCTAAACGTTAAGGGTAGCGAACCCTAAATTTTTAGACAAAATTTTAAGTTTCTATTTTTTTATGATACAACATACAAAAATACATACGATCCTAAATTTTCACCCTTCTACGATCAACCTTTATTTGTGTATTCATTATATTTTTATTGAACTAAAAAAATATTTTAGAAATCACATGTATGGCAAATCAACGTTTGCCGGGTCAGCTAGTATGTGTATATAATTTCATATCTAACAGCAAATACTTAATCTTTTATGTTCTAAACAATTTCATTAGCGATTAACTTTAGTTATAATGACCCTAATACATAAAAACTAAAGGATTCTACTCTTTTCGGTGAAACTTGTTTACTTTATAGAAATAGACATATTTTTAACGTAAATAAATATATCTGTCAGTGTTGATGAAACGGTCAGTGTTGGTAATATTTTAAAACCGATTCTCAATAAATCCCTATTGACATTTCTATCATCAAAGGCGTCCACTGAAGCTATGCGGACATTGTCAGTCCTATTTCCAAAGGTCAATAGATATTTCCTTCTCATTAAGAGCTATTAAAATAACTAGAAATATTTCTTTTTGCTGACGCTACGTCCGGTAAATCAAATGGTACAATACAAATCGCGTCCGTGAATTGGTGTTGTAAATGGCAACATCACCACAGTCTACGTGGCGTATGGGCCATTGTCTGTTCAACCAATTAGCCTATTAGGCGAGATTGTCCGGAAGGGTGGCCATGCGAGGTTTTAGAGTCCTACCAAATTAATATAAGATAATAGCTGATCCGGCAAACGTTGTTTTGCCATAAATGTGATTTCTAGCAATAATTTTTTTAGATAAATAACAATAATTATCAGCTTAAAGTGTGCGGGGATGTTTATAATCGAAAGTGTTTTAAACAATAAAAGTTAGTAAGTTAATAAATTATTCTTTATATTATGACACATAATTATAGACAAATAATGTGCAATAAAATAAAATTGCGACTATAATTAAAGATCTAAGCTATCCTATCTCTTAAGTTGGACCAGACTGCTCACGGTCTGTCAATTTAATTTAAAATTATTTAAATAGTTTAGGGGTCAATCGCGGACAAACATCGTAAAAGGAGATTTATATATATAAGATATATAAGTTATTTGTTTAATCACTGAAAATTATGAATTGCTTCAATACGTCACGGAGGTACGCTGTAATGGTTGCAGCTCCAAGCACAGTACATAGTGATGTATCGTAGTGGTTGAGAATTTCTTGCCAATTCTTGTCGTTTGCTCTACGTTTTTGCTTTGATAACTGTATTTAAATAGATAAATCAGTTAATTTTGAATTTTCTTGACTTTCAAAAATGAATGAATCTAGATAGATTTACAGATATAAACCACAATTTGGCAGTAAGATTCGAAAGTTTTCGCGTTACCAATTAGTTTTGACCTTTCAATTGACAAGTAGCGCATTATTGATTTATATATTTGTAGTATGCTATTGTCTATTCCATTATCACTACATAGTATAAAACAAACATATAATATTTTACACACATACAAAAAGTCTAAGATATATAGATGAGTTTAATTGCATAGCATAATAATGATAAAAGTTTGGTGCTAAAAATATTAGATTAAAAGAATTTTAATATTGGAAATTTTGCGAGTTGTGGTTATTTGAACAATTTTTACTAAAATAAAAAAGGGATCGCCTTGAAGTGTCGCGGTCTTTTTGTGTACCGTTTTTATTTTTTAATAATTTAACTTTATCTCGTCACCCGGCAGTTTGAAAGTACTCTCCTTATACTACGAGTGTTAAGAATCGTAATTTATATAAAGAACATTTGCCATTCCTGTGTACTTTAACTATACATTATTCATGTCACGTCATTAGCGAATGCTATCTATGACAACTGACAATTAATACTGAGAGTCTATTACATAACTCAAGCGCAAACTGTGCGAGTAAATAAAATGTTAAATAAAATAATAAACATGTATCCTTTTATTTCTTTTCATTACAGTGTTACCATTTGGCTGAAACAGTACTTAAATTAGAGGGAATTGAAACAGTACTTTTAAATTGTGAGAAAAATCACGTTTTCTGCATTTAAATGGTTATTTTAGTATTAGTATTTCTGGTATACCAGCAACAAACATCGTCTGTGACAATATCAAATGTCTGCCACAGTTTATGTAATTGCACCAGCGAATTATCTTTAATAGGTTCCCATATCCCTGGAACACTAAGGATTTATTACCTTTTATTATTACGGCTTAACACATTTGTTGGAAATAATAATAAAGACTAAATGCAGACGGTTTCAGTTTATATGAATAAGCATCAGGGTACAGAAGTTTTTTATTAAGGATTATGTCTATGTTGTGACAGAAAAAATAAAGAAACAAACCTAAATGTGTCATTAAAAGTTATTTAAATTAAACGCTTAATTTTTTATTAATTTAATTTAATAAATAACTTAATAAAGATTTAAAGAAATTCTATATATATTAGTTAGTATATATAGAGATAACTATGTATATACTAAGTAATATATATATATATATATCTTCTTGAATGTTTTTTGTGGTTTTTTGATATCTCGTGTATGTGAATAAGCCTCTAGACTAGTAGCTGTTAAAAATTATTATGAATCAAGAAAAACAGAAATCGCAGGCGCTGAGAAATGATTGCCAAATAAGGCTTCAATTAGCGCAACCAACCCAAGAGGTCGCCATTTAAGAAACATCTTCAAATCCTAATACGAAATTTCATGCGACAAATATTATAATATAACAACAAAGTATTTTTTTCTATTATTTTGCTGTGTGTGAAACTATCGACATAGTATCCCAAGGGAGTGGTTAACCAACTTGAGTAAAACGCTCCGGGATGATTAAATATTTACGTCAAATCCCACGCTTCGTGTTGTGTGGGTACGAAAGGAAAACGTAAATAAAATACTATATAATGTAGAATTATGTGAAGCACTTCTCCATACTAAACAGAAACAGAAGTTAGTAGATTTGATTTCTATAGAAAAATTGTTCTGCCTACTCAAATGAACTAGTTTCAGGTGTAACGGTTCGTTCCGTCTTACCTATTAAATAAACGTGACGTTTTAACTATTAATTTTAAACTATATTATTTATTTTTAGATAAATATTATTTAGAAGATCGTGTCCCGGGTTCGATTCGTTCAAGATTTGTGGGCTGAGCTATATATGATTGACTTGGGGATATCTGATTACGTGTGTAATTATATCTAAAAAACTTTTACCGTTTGAATTAACTTAAAATTTTATGTCTGTCGTAGCTTGGAGCTCACCTATGCCCTAGAAAGTTGAGCATCCTATGGTTGTAGGAAATTAGCTGTCTCGCTAGCCGAACATTCTGGGGATAGTAGGACGGAATATCATTGTTTGTTAAATTTACAGGCAAAAGTTTTTTAAATGTGTCTTATAATGAAACAACAGTAATCACAATATGTAACAGAACATAGAAAAATAAAAATATGGGATTAATAATAAGGTACGACGATATTTATGAAATCAAACACAAGACAATAGAAAATTTGATTTAGACTCTAGAAATAACTCATCGTAGCGGTATCGCGAAACTGGTAAAAAGACTATAGAACTATTTTTGATTACCTCTTTACAAATATATATAGTATGGAGAATAGAAACATTAAGGAATAGATTCGCCAGCTGTACTGTTTGCTTGTGAAAGACAACGGTTACTTTACTTGAAAGAATTAATTATTAAAAGAATATAAGAAAGGTTATATAAGATCATGCAATGATGCCACGTCCTTGCGCGCACGCAGCGTGACGCCCTTGGTAACGCACACCTTGGCACACATCGCGGATAATCTTTCTACGCGCAAGATAATGAAATGTTAACATTTCTAAACTTTTTAATAGGACGATAATCATTTTCGCAATTGCCTATGCATATTATATAGATATATATTCCTTATACTTATACCTATACCTAATCTATATCAACCTACAATAATTATTTATATTATATGTATTTACGAGTATATCATATGAGAATACTTATTTATAAATATTTAATTTATTAACAACCACAAAACTTTTTTTTTTTGTTTTTTTTTCTATAGTTATTTTATCTATATGTTACTGCTTTGTAGACCACGATTGTGTCTAGTGCCAAGACGGACCCTTCAGGTTGAATGGCACTTAAAATTAAAAACTCATCTATGTTACACAATGCTCTGTATAAATAAATAAATAATAATTGGTAATTAAATGCATTCTTGAATAACGAATACGCACCATATAGTTTCCCAAATTATTATTTGGGTAACTATATGGTGCGAGGGTTTGTTTTATTAGACATGTCCTAAAAAGCAAATTACCTTAGAGATAGATAGAAGGTAGAGATAAGGAAGGAAAGAAAGAGATAGCGAGAAGGTATAACACATTTAGACCGATGTAGTTATCATTGCTATGAGTTTACTGTAAGAGAGACAATATTCACCTGAGAATGATAATTTTTGCGCCTCTTACGATAGCCTTTGCACGTAGCCCGAAGGAAATGAACGCTTATTGCATATTGATTCGGGTTTTCATTGGTTGATTGTGACATATTTTTCACCAACTACACTATACTGTGACATGGAAAGTCTTGTTGGCTAAGATAATGTGGCTAACTAGATTCAGGAAAGACCTGCAAACAATATCATATTTAAGATTTATAGTCTGATATACGCTAAATCAATGCATTATTTAATTAACTGGACGTTACCAGCCCCTGAGTAACCGTTGTCGGAAAGAAAATCTGTGATTGGCCCCATCCCATATCGAAGTATTTAGATATTAACTCCTAAACCTTGTAGACGACTAAACAAGAGACAAAAAGGCGTTATCACAACCACTACTTATAAGAAAGCTATCGATTGTTACATTGAAAACAAAACCATTACAATTCTAAATGTGTGGCGTTCTGATTGTGGGGACAAGCTCTTAAAAATAGTTTAATAAATTCTCAATAGCTACTCGTGTTAAGCGTTTCGAGTGGACATCGTGCCAGGACTGCGAAACGTGATCAAGGGCAAGGTATTGGATGGTTATCGAGATCTTAAGGGCAGACTTACACGGGCTTTATGCACTAGCTGAAGTTTGAGAGATCGGTCTGCTATAAAATATATATAAATTTGAATATTAATCTATTTCAGTGATTTTCAACCTTTTTCATGATGCGACCCGCCTAGAATAAAAAAATATTTCGCGATCCCCTTTGACTCTTCGGTTTTTTATCATGTATGTGTATGTTACATTATTACTATTAGCAATATTAATTGTCTTTATTGTTTTTTTTACTAAAGTACCCATTTTTTTCGACCTCTGGCGACCCACAGGTTGAAAAACAATGATCTATTTAATCTGTATTTTGAACCGGTGACCAAGATAAATGATCTCTTGATGATATCTCATTCGGTTTGAACTCGTTTCTTAGTTGAAAAGTATTATAACTGTTACTGAATACTTTACGTAATACGTAATAGTGGTATTTGAGGAAAAATTAATCTATAACTATCTATGTATTCATATCTATAAAATTTTCCATGCATGCTTGAATTATCAATATGAAATACAATCTCAATATTATAAGTGCTAGATGATATCATGATTGTCTAAAGATATGCGCTGTTATTATGAAAAATTTGTTTATACATCATAATTAAACAGGGCAAGCGCGAGGCGAATTCGCGTTAATTGTATGGGAGCAAAGTTTTAATATATTTTGATTTAAATGTAGCGAAGTATCGTTATTGTTCGATTGAACAAGACATTTTCTGAGGACGTTTGTTGATACAAGTAAACACAGTTTTGTTGGAATGTTAGAATGAATAAAAGTATAGAATGCGGGTACATGAAATATTCTTGCACTTAGCCGAGACCGTCTCATTTATAACGCTACGTCACGTGTCACGACGTACACTGTTCTACGTTCACATGAATTGCTACAGTATGAAAATATTTTTTTTTTTTTTTGTAAATTTCATAAAACTTTATTAGGCCGAGTCACGTTCCTTTAAAACGCTTAGTAGGTACTATGTATAAAATGTAATTTGTACGAAATTGTTGTTTACTGACATTCTCGTATGTCTTATTAATAATCAATATTAGCTTAGCAATAACAACAACAGTAAACATAACAACATATTATGATAAATTTGAAGCAATGGTGCATCCATATATACCTACACAATTGTGTAGCATTTTGAATATACATAACACTGTCACTGACACCCGCCTTGGACAGCCGCCAATAGTAGTAATAGATATTGTTCTATTTTTAATTTTAAAAAATAAACAGTGCATTTTATATTTATTTCTATATCTGTATTTTATATTAATCTGTTATTGATATTTCCAACAGAGGGAGGCAATGGTAAGAATGTGTTTGTAAGAGCTAGGACGAGTTTTATATTTAAAAGAGCACGCTTGAGACGGGTGTCGATTCTGTAGTACGAACATCTAAACCTAAATTAAAATTAGTTTTACAATTAAATGACTTGCAATCAGTCGCTAGACGATTAGCCGATGTTTTAGTCTGGCGAGGTGCAGTGCCAGGTAGGGATTATTCCACACTTAGAACTACGCCTTAGGTACTGGGGCATTGAGTCAAACTTCCCGTTCTAGTGACTTTTTAGTCGTCTCAGTGCACTGAGATAAGATTAGTGATGTCAAGAATCGTATTCTTTTATTTCTTCACACAATTTTTTGCAATACAGGGTTAAATTTTTTTTGACAAGATAAGATATATTAAAATGTCTTTGTTAATAATGTAAAATCATTATTTTTTTAGTTTATTTTATTGTTTTAGTTTAAAACGGGTAGTTTTTTGATTTGAAAATTTGTTTTAACCTTTGACAACATTTTCCCGCAATATCAAATATAGATACCACAGAGTAGATTTGTATTTAAGAGCCGATAGTCCATAGAGTATATTCATACTTCAATAATCTATGGTGCCGAATCTACAGATATTATGCTTCTACACAAACATACCTTCCTATTAATAATTGCACGTGTTAAAATTGATTTCATAGAAATTATTTAACAATAAATTTGTAACTCGGAATGTTGCGATAGATACTGATTTATGAAATCTTGCATATTTTTCTCTTTTTCTGTGAATATAATCGAAAAGCGTGTGAAAATGAACCTAGTACTGCATACAATACCATACTAAACCTTCGATAATTTCTCTCTTAAAATTAAGCTCACATCTAAAACACTGACGTGTTCTAATGTATCTTTATAATTGTAGATAAAAATCGTCAAAATTGCATTTTGATTTAAATGAGTAGCTATTATTTGAGAATATACAGAATGGTCTGAATGGACAGGTCTAAGCTGAACTTAGAGAATTTTAGTTTACAGAGTGTACATCAGAATCGACACCACCATCATCATAAATATAATGATAGTAATACTAATAACTACTCATTGTGTGGTAGAATCGCTAGTTTTTGCTATAATATAATATGACTTTGAATGTGTGTAATCTAGATAGACATAATCATAGAGTCTGCTTTAGCTCCATAACAAATCAATCATAAAAGAGTGATCATTGCTTATAACATATTCTAAATTCTCATTTACTTGGTCTGCAGTAAATTCGTCGCAACGTAGTAGGTATTTCCCACAGGACTTGAGTAGATTTCACGAACATTTCGAGTGTAAATCGAAATCGCCAATTTCTACGCCAAAAGCAAGTGAAAATTTATTAATTATTATGATTGACTGAGTTAAACTTTAAACGTTAAGAAGATAAAAAAGAATAGATAGTTCTTAATTATGTTTAGGAAACACGTACTGTCGATTAAATTTTTTGTTTTAAAAAAAAGTTAATGCTAATATCAGACAATATTTATACGTATTTAAAATTGATCCTACGCGGTGAATACATAAGACGCATTTAAAATAAACTAATGTTATACTAGGGCTGCCTTTTAGGTTTTGTCCTTTGAAATAAGTATAGACAGTCTTAATATATTATTATAATTTATTGTTTTTCAAAGAGCTCTCTGCAATATTTAATATACTCTTGCATGCGTTCACTCCAGTTTCTGAAAGGTTTATTGTACAGCAAAGTGAGAGTAGTCGCTAAGTCGAGAGATCAACTTACGCCGAGCTGACCGTGAGTTTTTGGACAGTGATCCCAAAAGTGATCTCCTCAAAGCACTGTAGTGCCTAGATATTTCAATTTTTACAACCGACAGAAAACATGCTTTTGTTTTCGAATTCCAAATTAAAAAATATCGAAATGTTTTTTTTTAAAATGGCGTAGGTTGGCAAACGACACGACTTCAAAGGTATAAGTATATAAACTGTAAATCATGCGACGCCGCCGGATGAAGCGATGAACCGCATAATCAGTCTTCCGAACGACGGATCTCGTTCAGACTGCATCTGTCGCTGAAGTTAAATGACGAGGTCTGACAGAGCTATTACATAGATATCACAATAAAGTGGCTGCTACTCATAGTTGATATTGCGTATTCAATCGTCGCCAGGAAATAATAATACATTAGATATATGTACGCACGTTCAACCGAACAAAAATCTATTCAGCTTTAATACATGTTGGTAAAGATTGGTCACGATTCTGATGTACACTCTCTAAATTATAAATTTAACTTTAGATCGGATTATCATACGTCACCTTATTTCGTATTGACAACATTAAACCTTAATGCTATCAATATATAAATATACAGAATAAGTTAGACATGTCTGACGGGTATTTTTAGGAGATTTTTATTTTAGAGAGTGTACATCAGAATCGCGACCATTGAACCCCATAATATAAATACGAAAGTGACAAATTTAACTTTTATAAAAGATAAGTATGTTATGCATACCATACACCATTGAGTTAACTAAATGGCTAGATAATGGAAACTTTATAATTTCCCCCTAATACACTGTAATTTGGATGAAAAAAACTTCGCATACCAAACTGTCGTAATGGAAAAATACTCTTTTATATAGTTTAATTCATATCTCAATAAGCAAGAGCTTTACAGCAGTTGTACTAAGCTTGGGACCTAATTATCAAAGAGTTTGCGTGAATAATGTAGGGTTGTATAAAGTAACTAACAATTAATCAGATCTTTTATTAATCGTCATCAATTAATAAAGACTTTTATATTTTTCAGATTAAGAAGATGGCGGAACGTGTCACAAAATGTCGCGATGACGTAGCGAAGAGCCGAGATAAGTACCAGGCAGCTCTAGCCGAGATCACGGCCTACAACCCGCGGTACATTGAAGACATGACAGGTGTCTTTGACCGCTGTCAGCAGATGGAGGCCCAGCGGCTCGTTTTCTTCAAGGACGTGCTGTTCAGCTTCCATAAATGTTTGAATATCAGCCAGGAGCCGACGTACGTATACATTCAAACCTTCGTAAAAACAACAGCTATTGTATCGTAAAATGTAGACTTTTGTTAAAACTATTTATTATTGCAGGTTCAATATTCTATTTTTAAGTTTCAAATTATTAGGGTAAAAATTCATTATGTTGTGTTGTGTTTTTACACTGAAACGCTATTTTCAGATTACCACAGATATACGAAGAATTCCACCATACGATCAATAATGCTGACCACCAAAAGGACCTCAAATGGTGGGCTAACAACCACGGCATCAATATGGCCATGGCGTGGCCACAGTTCGAGGTACTTTAAGTCTATATCGTTAATGTTTTCTTACGTCACACTGACAGCTGGCTTCGTGTCTAGTATATAGCATTATTTCTATTGGTCTTAACTATTATTTACATTTACATATTTTTATATGCCTTATTATTATTTGTATGTAAATATCTTATATCCTACTTAACACATCGCTTCAAGATCAAGTAGTTGATGTTTGATTAGGAATATACGTCCGCGTACGCTATGAATTTCCATACTATAAAAATCCAAATCACAAAAAATAGGTTTGAAATTTGAAAAGGTTTCCTAACTGTATCGATTTGTTTTGCTTAAATTTTAATGTTACTTTTTATGAGCCTATACTCCATATATAACAACAATAAATTGTTTATGTCGACTAGAAATAAACAATTGAAAGTACCTATATATAAGAATAAGATAATCATTGATAATAATCGAATTTTGTCAATATCTCGTCATGATCCCTAGACAAAAGCTGCTGTCAGTGGAGTAATAGTTCAACATTACTTCGTTATGTATGCCTCTAACAATCTGCTTTACTTATTATTACTAGCTTTTGATTTGGACGAAAAGAGTTTTCATTCAAACAGACATTGACATACCGTCGGACGGTCAAGCGACTCTTTTCCTCTAAATATTAGGTAGACGCATGATAGAAAACTCCTTTTCTTCTCGATTGGCTGTTTTAGAATATGCCTGCTTTTTAGCCTTCGAAAGATTAACTTTAGCCTAGTTAACTAATTAAACAAACTTTGCGCCATGTTTGAACAAGCCATAACGTAATTACAAAATCCACGAACATAAACTTTGAATCTAAATATATATCACACATAGTCTACAATAATCCAAAGTTCTGTCTTCATAAGTTTTGTTTAAAATTCAGAGTAATTTAATATATTGTAACTTGACTAAATCTCAAGACTGAGATTAAGAAAGTTTGAACGTGGGCGAACTGACACCGGCCGAGACAAATTGCGAATAAAATTACCAACTTCTATAGAGACTCGATTGGTCTTATCTGAAATGAGACATTTGCTTTCAAAGTGATGTTTAATTTTTATGAGCGGTGAAAAAATATTTCTTAGAACTAAACACGTATTTGGTACATTACGATTGAAAAATATAGGCCTGATACCAGACAAAAAATACAACAAAACTACACCAAAGCGTTAAGTATTCATGTGCTAGAATATAATAATTATTAGGACGAACCGTCGGAGACCACAGAGCCGATACGATACAAATACCTACCCGCTGCGGCATCAGCGGTGATTCACCGCGTGGTGACCACGGCTAGGCGACCACGAAACATCTCCATTGGCGCGCTGTGGTCACGCACTCAGCGGCAACTGCGTCTCGCCCTCCCCTCTATTTGCGTCAGGGAAGAGAGGGACACTAGAGTGGCACCCTCTGACACCACTAGCGTGTATAAGGGAGAATATTTTACCAACTCCTACATGGTACGCCGTCACGGTGTAGGTGCGGCGATTTTCAGAGCAGGCTTCGTGATCACGGACGTTTGGCACATAGGGATTTTCACATATAGGACTTACGACTCCGGCTCGAAGGACCAAAAATACACGCACAGCAATCACAGAGCTCTGTCAATCGCCTAAACAACCGTTGCACGATTGGTGAATGTAACCACCTCACTCGTTTTGGACGTACACCGTGGTGGTTATTTGATTGTCAACACGTTATGCACTATCATTGCATTTTGTAAATTTTACTATATTTATGAAAACAGGTTTAAACAATGGTGAACCATAACGTACATTTGTAATGATTATAAGTCGAAGAGCATATTTCATTCAATTTCGACCTACGGTTCTTACAATTCCATAAGTACGCAAAATGTATATATTATACCGCACCAAACATGAATTGAACATCATAAAAAAGCTTTTAATCAACCCCCAAGCAATTTAATTACAATTACAAGCATGGCAAGCCCAAACTTAAAATCCATCGCAAAGCTTGTAAATCGGCTTTTTTGAAAATGTCAAGTAATGTTTGTTTTAATTTTTGTCTTACATTGAGTTTGCCTTCGTGGCGTAACGTTGGAATGTCCTGACTGTGTAACTTCAATTTGAAATCGTCAATTCCCGGTTACTCGGACATCCCAACCTATGCCACTGTGTGTAAACGTTCGCGTCGCTTGATCGCGTGTTGGAAAACCAGGAATACACGGAGGAGTTCCGGGACATCGCCAAGGGCAAGTCGAAGGAGAGCCTGCCCACCGGACCCATCACCTTACTCAATCAGCGCCCTGTCAGCGAAGACGTACGTCTTTAAGCTCACTTGCTACATTCGACAATTCGTTAAAAGTTAATCTCCACAAATTGAGAAGTTTCTTTGTACTCTTCATTTCCGTCTTCGTCTCTTAATAATTAAGACTACAATTGGACCATTTTTTTAATAATTTCATATAAGGCTTAGGTCATAGACTAATACCTGAATGATATAGTTATATAGAATCCGAATGCTTATGATTGTTAAAGGATGTCGAATGCAGCAATATGAGCTATTTATTTTACTTACGAAAGTATTTTGTTAGTCGATTATCGAAAAATATAGTTAGATAGAGCTAGAAACAAAATATGCCTCAGTAAAGGGCTAAGCACATTTTTTATTTTAATATGAAAATATGTTCAAAGTGTGGTTAGGCCCGTGATGGGATTTAAATGAGAATGAAATACGAAATGCTTTCCTATGCATGTTTATAATTTTATATATTAATTTATGAAATACTAAGGGAATGTGGTCATTCTCATTTCGATCAATAGTTTATTTTTATCGATGTTGCATGATTGTCGCTTATGATATGCATATTGGCACGATATTAACACTACAATATGAACTGATTGTTTGGATGTGTACTCATGAAGTGTCTACACAGGAACTCCCGCCAATAACAAACAACAAAGCGAAGTCAAATCACACAGAGCCCGTAGTACAAGTGAACAACGCGTCACAGAACAGCACAGCGAATAATACCATAGACAAGAAATCTATCAGTGCACCGATCGCTGTCACGTGAGTATAATATAATGTATATAACGAAAGTGAAGCGAGGTGTCGATTTTAGGTTTATTTGTGTGTTTTATGTTCTCATTTTATCTTAAAATATTATCAATGACAGCGGCACTAAAATGTAAAAACACCAAATAAAATAGGAACAAAATTTTCAAATATTGTCATGAACAAAATTCTAATAGTCCAATCTACAATCACCTGCCGCAAAGTTACGCCTGAATCTATTAATTATATTGTCACGAATAATCCTAGTCCTTAAACACCTCCCATTCCTAATCCTTTTCTCCCTAGTATCGAACGTTTGGAGATCTACACCTGTTCGTCAACTTCCCACGCACCCGTTCGCCTCGCCCTTATGTCGGACAGGACTCAGCATTCACGATACACTATATGCGAAGTCAACGATGCGTTAGATTTGCAGTTATGTATTTGAAAAGTGTTTTATTGAAGGTAGCTGTGTACAATAGCAGACAGGATTTCTTACCCTAAATGATGATTGTAATCATGTGTAGTTTTTACCAGATTTTTAGCTTTTCCTGACACCCGATGACTTTGGGTCTATAAATCGGTTTTTTACATCTATATCTCGGAGTTTGTGATGAAACGTAACCCAAAGCTTTTTGTTTTTATGGAGATATCGTCAAGAATATATAAATTTCAAAGTATGCACTTTACAAATACCTCTGCAATCATAGGAGAATCCAAAAATAATAGAGTAGAGTAATAATAGATGTAGTTAATTATGGAATCCATAGAGTGTGATTTAATTACAGGAATGGTACAGCATCAGCGCCAAAGTCGAACAAAACATCGCCCGTGAAGGAGCCAAGTCGGCAAGACAATCCGTTCGAAGAGGAAGAGTGGGAAGAAGAGTCGGGGGGACCTCTAACGGACACGGGAGAGCCGGGCGTGCCCGTGAGAGCTCTGTACGACTACACTGGCGCTGAGAGTGATGAACTCAGCTTCCGGCAAGGTTGGTTACGCTTTGTTCATATAACTTTAATGAAAGACGGAATAGACGAAGGACCAAATATTTGGGTGAAATAAATATTACTCTCATTCAATATTTAATAAAATATAACTATTGCAAAATTCGTGATAATTTTCAGGTGACTTATTCGAGAAACTAGAGGACGAAGATGAGCAGGGCTGGTGCAAGGGGCGAAAGGACGGCAGAGTTGGCCTTTACCCCGCCAACTACGTGGAGCCCGTGGGGCACTAACGCCCCGTTGCCCCTAATTCCCACTGCGCAAACAGCCCGTGAAAATGCCGCGAATCACTTTTACGATAGAGAGGACCAGGTACTTTTTATGCAGATTTTAATTTTTATCTACTAATAGAATACGGGAAAATACATTTTGTTTTGCCTATTTTTCAAATTTTGTTTTTCTGTATTGTTATAAGCATGCATAATTGATATATTGTCATATAAGTTGGTGGCATTTTCACGAGCGCTATTTTGATGACATCGTCTCTATTTGGACTGTGCGACGTCACTCGACCATTTTTGAAAATGACGTAACGGACCCTTTGTAGACAGTATTAAATTTTATATTTACTATTCAATCCTTATGAAAGCGTTGCATATTAGTAAATTTTATTCACAGGAGTAGCGGCAATAGCAAAGATATCTGTTACGTTGTTATATAATTGACGAATTATCGAAATTAGAAATTGTATAGACTATAGTCGACACAGTAATTATCTGGGGAATTGTTAAAAACCCAAAGTCTCGTACATCTTTAGGTTCAACTAGGTACCGCTTCGAACGCGTTAGTTCATCAAAATTTTACAATTATTCATGTATTATAATTAATATCTAACATTGACGATTTGTGGCCATGCAAAGGTTGAATAACTTTATAAATTTGTTAATTAAGCCATTTAATCCCAATATTTTTTTATGAACAGACCTTCTTTTAGGTATTAAAGGTGTATGAGATTTTGAGTTTGAAATATTTAAGTTGTAGGATTGGGTGTAGAATCAATGCAAGTATTGAAATACGACTTTTATAAATGGCTCTAAATTGGCTTAACGTTGTGACCGTGCGTGATTTTTGACGCTTTTAACGTGCACCAAAATGTTTTTTACTCTTGAATTTTATACGGAGATCGAGCGGCCAAGGGTATTTTTCGAGGTAATGTACATGGAAACCAAAAATTAAAAATTGTAGACGGTGTAAGGGTTCGAAGGCAGCCTCCCGGGGCTTCGGTTTAGAGGAATAATCGGTTCAACCGACGAACTTAGCGAAGCCAAAAATGTACGCTAATACATAGCTCTGTACATGTCTTGTAGTGTATTTATTTCGTGTATATAAATGTATTTACGAAGCAAAGGGTGTCGCCTAGATATAATATATGAATGTTTTCCTTTTATTTTATACCTCGTTTTATTGTTGTATCGTAAAGTAGCAACGAGTCACTAGTTGAGGCTGCGCCATCTTGACTTGACACGCGGTAGCCTTAGTTATTATTTTGTTATAGGTTGCGAAACCATTTGTGAAATTCATTGTATTATATTATTATCAGAGAGGGTGGCCACGGACCACTTATGTTAATATATTATTAATATTGGTAAATAAATTGTTACAATATGTTTGGGTGTTTTATTTAGCTGTTCTCGCGTTTACGATAATCGTAGCGTCATTGTAATGTTAGGTTGATAAATCTCTGTTAGAAACAGTACAAATTTTATGAGGCTTTTGATTTATTAATACGAAGAATGAAGAAAATATTTGACTGGTGACTTTAATTTACCTCAGCTTTACTAGTTATCTAATCCAGTTAGAGTCAGCTACAACAGAACAGGCAAAACTTTTACTTTATACTGTCCTTTGTTAACTTCGGGGACATTGGAAAGCATATAAAAATCCTCGTGATTATCAGAAAAATTATAAGAAATTTTTATGAAGTCGTGTCATAACGATTTATTGAATACGTTGAAGATTCCCTAAAAAGAACATTAAACACTTGAAAATACACCTCGTCGTTAAAGCAGTCGAATTCAGGATACCCACAAATTATGAAGTGCGGTAATGCAATGTCTAGCGGCGTATATATATATATATGTGTGTGTGTGTAATAAATAGACACGTACGCCATTTTTAATTGTTCAAACAGGACTTCGCTAACTCACTCTGTCATCAAGTTGTTCAAGGTTCATTTGTCTTATTAACCTATATTTTGAAGAACATAAAGCTTAAAAAAAATACTTTAAAGAAAAAAACTTTTTTTTTTCAAATCTCTTTTATTTCCATTGTACGCAGTGCATTTAACACACCCTGTCTCGAGCCAAGCGACACATCAAAATTGAAAAAATATCCTTTCCCATTTTAGCGTTACCTATGAAGCCAATGCGAACATCGATAAACAGTGGAATCTTCAATGCATTGTTTGGCACATATAATTAGTGCAAAGCGTCGACTTGAATCTCGTCTTAGTTGTGTCCGTCAAGTTCTGTATAGTACAATCGCTCCGCAAAGCAATTTCAGCTAACCGATGCAAAATAATATGGCAAAAATTACAATAAAATTTCTACCGACCGACGCAGCAAATGTAACTTTAATAGCGATCTCATATCTTTAAGTATTTTTATGTGATAGTTGCGTAAATATATAACAGGCTGTTGGTTCATGATGCGATTTAATGCCTGAGAGATTCCGTCCAAGAATCAAATTATTTTTAATACCAAATGCATAATTAAGCTGTCAAAGCAATTTATTAATATTCGCTTTGTTCTAAATTTCACGCCACGCCGGTCTCATTGATATGTTAACATAAAATATTTACACATACATGAGTGGGTTCCGTGGAGATCCCTAAATATCACTTCGTCTACCTCACAGTACAACATACACTCCGGACGAGCTAAGACATCTGAAACCTCTTTGCAAACATAGTAATAAAATTCAAATTCATTTTTTTCTAGATTCATTTAATTGTACTGAGTGAATATTTTAAAATTGCCAGATAATTAAAAGGTAGACCAAATAAATGAAATTAGCTCGCCCAGACACCACTACAATACAATGCGACTGGATGCCCTATAAATACTTTCATGAAAATATAGAAAATAAATCTAAGTTAAAACGTAAACAGTGAAACAGAAGTATTCAACAATTAATTAGGATAAAATATTTACAAATATCCAACATAACAATATAAATATTTAGCTTTGAAAATGTACATTTATTTTACTTTTGAGCATCTTAGGAAACTGTGTAATTTATAGATAAATTGAATTAACGAATCCATTCATTGAAAAATTATTGATATCAAAAGCAAAATAAATGTTTGGATTGCGTTCGAAAAGTCCGTTTCGTGTGGTTCGCAATTTTCATGCATTACAATATTAAAAAATGCATTTTCAAAGTAAAAAAACAATGAAACAACACGAACTATCTATAACAACGAACCAGCTGTTTCAAAACTATTAAACAATTTTTACATAAAATGCTGAGAAATGCCTTAATTACGAGAGCAGTCACGCGAAAAACCTTTGTGACAGTACACAGATCTCTGACACTGATAACTGACAGCTGACAGCTGACATATGACACATGGACGTATGACTTCACTGAAGGCAGGCCTGTAACTTCTCGATCCACTCCTGCGCAGCGTTAGCGTCGCTCGCGCAGAAATTGTACGTACGTCTGCTCGTTCGTAACTGGAATACAAAATTTCTCAATGAATAGAGAATACCAAGATAACGTGTACATTATCCTAATTGTAGTACACTAACATCGAAAAAAGATCTATCGTCACACTTCTTGGGCGGTCCAGGCGCAGGCGCCGAACCGGAAACGGCTATCACTTCCGCTAGATCTGAAACATTAAAACGTGTTAAATTATAATATAAATATCAAATTCTATGAAATTTGCCCGACTCACCAATGAACCCCTTGCAATGCGAGTCTTCCATCGCGTCGTAATAACGTAGCTGGTGCTTTATGGAGTCCAGCACGAACCATCTGAATGTAATGGGTTAAACATTATATTCTATCGCAACCTTCATACAATTTCAACGGTTTACTAAAACATCCTATAATCCTGTTTATAATTACATTAAAAATACAATTTAACTGACGAAATTTTGTGTGACGAAAGTGTAGTGACTCCAAACCTTTAAATCACAACTAATTTGGAAAACGTCCAGTACATTTAATTTTAAAATATTCACTCAGTACAATTAAATGAAGCTAAACAAAAAAAAAATGAATTTGAATTTTATTGCTATGTTTGCAAAGAGGTTTCAGATGTCTTAGCTCGTCCGAGTGTAGTTGTACTGTGAGGTAGACGAAGTGATATTTAGGGATCTCCACGGAACCCACTCATGTATGAAAATGTCCAGTACATTTTCAAAATTAGTTATGATTTAAAGGTCTATAGAAAATTACAGAATTTGAATCGGCCCATTTGCACCTCGACCACCTCATACATACATTTTAAAACTGTCAAACCACTTTTCTTATCAAACTTAAATTGTATGACTGGATTTATTATAATAATAACTTTAATATTTAGATTTGGATTAAAACAGTAAGGAAAATATAAGAAAGCGTCATATAAAAAGTGCGGGAATGAGATTCTACAAGAGATTACTTAACCTTAAACGATATACTCCCAGATAATCCCTACGTCACTCGTGTTAGAGATTTGTCTATTTTTTTATTTTATTTTTATTTTTATTCAACAAGAACACACTTTACACCCCGGATTGCACTGTTGCAGTCTACGCTATTACATACAAATATATCATATGTAATCATAATATTTTTATTGTTATGGTTGGCTATAACGGCTTATACTTAAGGTAAAATATAGTGTTATGTTGTAGGACTATTTAAGTTACTATTATTGTCACGCCAGAATATTTTGCAGATGGTTTATTTTCTCCTTACTTAATATTTTAGAAAATTCAAACAATATCTTGTAGAAATTGTAGTCATTGTGTTCATTGTTTAAGCTGTATTATTCTAAGTTTTCATTAAAATCCATTGAGTAGTTTTTACGTGATAGAGTAACAAACTCCGCTCAGCCGAACAAAATATTGATAAGAGCCAAGTCACCTTTGCTTCCAGCCCTTGAGCAGAGCCCCTCTCTTGTAGAGGTGACCTTCGTGCGTCCTGTTCTCGGCCACGTTGGACGAGAACTGCTCGTAGTACTGTTGCGAACTGGATTGGAGAGTCCCTACACCTATAATATAAAAAAAGGAATAGTTAAAAAAAACATATGCATGGGGCACATGAAACTTATGATCGCGTATCGAAACGCCCGTCCTACTATTGGCGAGCGGCATCTTGGCGTCTCTGTCGGGCTGCGGCGGCGCCTTGTACTTGGTGCAGGGCAGGGCGAAGGTCTCCGCGCACCGCTCGTGACACGCCGCGCCGCAGTCCACGCAGCGCACGCCCGTCTGGAACGCACGCAGCGTTAGCTCCCCGCGCAACGAGCAGGGCAATGAAGGTGGGGGGCGGGCGTACCTCGAGCGGGCCCCACAGCAGGTCGGCGCAGTGGTGGCAGCGGGCGGGGGCGGCGGCGGGGGCGGGCGCGAAGCGGTGCGGCGGGGCGGGGGGCGCGGCGGCGAGGCGCCCCCTCACCAGCACCTGCAGCGTGCCCCTGCGGTGCGCCGCGGCAGCCGCCACTCGCACCACGCCGCTGCTCATGGACGCCGCGCGCTGCGGAGTTCCAGGCGTCAGTCGGCGACTCAACGCGCTCGTCCCACCGCGGCCCACACTCACCTGCAGCTCGAGGGTGTTGGGCAGTTCCAGCTGCTCCCACCTCACTCGCCACTTCTGCGGCAGGTGGCCCAGCTCCAGCTCCAGCTGCCGCAGCCGCTCCAGCAGGCCGCTGAAGGCGTCCGGCATGCATCGCGGTATGCTGTCGTAGCTGCGAATCGACATAAAAACATGGATCAGAAAAGGCTATTTGGTCAACGGTAATAGCTCTTGCAATAAAATTCCTTATTAAATTGTTCAATAGCTAAAAATACAAACAAACACAGGTTGTCTTGAATTTAAAGAAAAAGTCCACTAATGAATTATTTCAAGACGATTTACAAAACAGATTTATTTTGGGTAACGTCAGAGTGGATATTTAAAGGAAAACAGTTTGAATTTGACTTGAAAATCTATTTGACATGTATTTTTGAGTTACCCAGCTGTAACCAGCCTCCTGCTGGCTTTGGGTTCTGTCTCCGAAGGCCACAGATCAGGCTCGTACGGCGCTCCGTGAGATAATTCCTCGGTGACGTAGTACTCCCAAACTTCCAGTCGAGAGATGGCAGTCACTGGCCGCAAAACCTGATACCATTTTCATTTGATATAAAGAGTATGTTGAGCGATAAAAGTCCTGAATAAATTAATTTTTTTGCCAACCAACCGGGTTGTCCAAGTCGGGCGCATACAGCAGGTTGAAGAAGACCGGCGAGCGCTGATGCAGCCGCTCGACGTACTCGAACACCCCCAGCCCCTCCTCCTCCCCGCTGCCCCCCTCCGCCCCGCCACTCCCCGTCTCTACCACCTGCGGGTGTATACGTCATAAAGGGTACTACAGGACTTTTATTTATTTATTAGTTTCATCCGACTCGAAGGACATTTGGTCCTCAAGTCGATAGGGCGAATTATCAGTGTGGAAGTTGAATGAGAAAAAACTGTCAAACTGATATACTGCTTCTATTGTTGAAACTGTTATAATGTCATTAAAACTGTGGTAATTACTGTTATGTGTTACTGTTATGATGATATGTTGCAGACTAACAAAAATCTTAAAGATAACTCTTAATATTAATTCTCAGCGGACCGCTGACTCAGCTGTTCGGAGTTCAATACCCGAATACACGATATTCCTCTTTTTTAACATTTTTCTACTCAGACGAATCAAATTTTGAATTGTAATAGAACTGGAGACCGTCCACTAGTTTTTGAGGTTCCTTTATACTACTTGACATCCCTCCCTAGGCACATGTAACGACTTCTCACCAGCCTGCCAGCGTCCGGCCTCCGTTCGTCTGGCGAAAGACCCAGCTCCGCTCTCTGGGCTTCGTTGTCGAAGAGGAACGTTCGGAAGCGACACGACACGCTGTGATACGCCACGAAGCGGAGGTAGTAGTCGTTGAACTCGAACGCCAGCGGAAATTGTTTTTGTAGCTAAAATCATGGAGGTACATTATTAGGCCCAACGGTTTTCTCATTGTGTCATGTTACCAATTAAATGGTAAACGAGTGGAGACATTCTATATTATTAGAAGCAGACATTTGACAATACATAGATGACATTTCACAGCTCATAAAGGTTTAAATTGTTATTCCATCAAGCATCAACTTTTAGCTCGATGGTGGAATTTCTCCAATTTTAATAACATAATTCTATAATATCGCTAGAAAGGAACAGATACTGGGAAGCCATATGGCGGTATGTACGAAATAGCAATGACTTAACAAAATAAATGAAGTAAAATTTCAAGACAAGTTCAGAAGCTGTGATATTCTAAATCATTGTTCTACCTAAAGCCAAACACAATTAGTCGAGAGTGCAATTTTTTTATAATCTAAATTACCTGATGCACTGCGTCCAGAAACATGAGAAACGTGGGGGTGAATCCTTGTTGAGGAGTCGCTCCTAAATTCAGTCTCTGCTGGAACTTGTGCCCCAAGGCCAACCACTCTTTCTCTATTAATATCCGGAATCCGTCTATCGTGCGGTAATACGGGTCTAGGCAAATTTGAGCTAGAGATGAAATCTGGAATTAAGAAAATTATGTATTTTGTAATTATCCATTACGACTGTGTTGTGCATTCAAATTTTTAATATTTAGCGCAGTTAAATAGGACTGTGATAAGAGCTAAACAATACCTGCGCACACGCATCCCATCCGTCCTCGAGCGAGAGCAGAACGGAGGATCCTTGCACGTCCAGCAGATCGAGCACACACCCCGACAGCTGCAGTAATGTATGCAGTTGCCACAGCCATCCTGACTCTTCTATTAATCTGAATTAAATCACAATTGTTTCAAGTGTGGATTACAAAGTTTTGTTATAATAAATCCCATTATATAAAATATAAGAAATTGGTTCCCCATGATTGCACCACTCACTTGTAAAAACTAGGTTCAGGTGACGGGGCAGAGGGCGCCGCAGCTCTCAACAATTTCTTGAAGGCATGCTTCGTGGCCCTGTTATCCGGATATTCAGCCGGAACGGGTTCGACGCCCGCTGGCCAACCAGCACCCGCGCCCTTATCCGTCACTACGTATAACGCTGCGCGCCGTACACCACCGCTCGTCTCGCCCGAAGCTGTACAGTCAGCAAAACAATCGTTTCTCTATGTGAAATATGACCCAGAGAAATTTTTCATTACGCACGTGGTTCGGTTCCGAGAATAGATGATTGCCCACTACACAGTTTAAGTATCTTATTAAATGACTGTGTAAGCATTTAAGATTATTTTGATTTAAAAAACGCTCACAGATTACCAGACAATCGTTCCGAAGCTAATAATAAAATAAAATAGGAGTACCCTAAGGATCTCACCTAGGTCCCTTACTATTTTCATAATTTGTCAACGACCTCACAAGTGTAAGTGTGTACATTTTCAGAAAAGCAGAAATATTTTTTATAGTATAGATAACATAGATACATTTTATAATAATTGAAACACATACAGGTTTTTTTTTATTCTCCTAATAAGGTTTAGGATTTAATCAACTATACATCTTTATTTCCCAATATAATTAATGTGTGTTTATAGATCGGTTTGAAAATGAGACGGCAGCTTTGTATTTATTTTGCAGGATACCTAAAAGGCTGACGACAGAGTTAGCGATGTCACTTATTTGCTCCCTTATTTTGCATTTAGAAGGAGAAGCAAAATATCTGTCTCAATCTCTCACCGGAATCAACTTCAGCGGTGGACAGCCTCTGCCGTGGGGCATACAGCTCGAGGTGCGAAGCCTGTCTCCTGTCTTTGAGCGATCCCCATCTCCCGAAATGTCTGCCTCCCGTCGCACTCCCACCCTTGCCGCCACTATTTCTGCCAAGAACTCTGGAAATTATTTCTCTCCGTGAAGATAGATTACTTAAAATAAAACATTTTAGAAGAAAACCTAGAGCAGGAAAAATATTATAATATATAAGTATATAAGAAAATTATATAAATACAATGCACGACTACAATGTCAGTGAAGTGACTACTCACTTGAGTAAGAGAAGCCATATATATAAATATATATATATGAAGAACAAGGAACGTCCAATAAAACCTCAATCGATCTTGTATATCAAATATCAAAAACACCTTTGATTCTATAAAAAAATTGAAATACTTTTTATATACAAATTATTCTTTCAAAGAAGAAAAAAAGCAGCACAATTATCTCACCCCAATGTTCCAGCAGCCTTGCTGAGCAGCGGAGTATGGTTGTGGTGCTGATCATCACAGCAGAGCAGCAGCGAATCCAGACTGAGGCTGGAGTCTTCGAGCTCGCCTCGAGACGCGGGCGTCAGATTGACTAGAGTTGACAAAAATCTCTCCTACACACAAATATTAGTGATCAAATAATCTATTGGGGTTATGTATTCTGAAGCAGTTATATAAAGAGCGAGAAAGTTATATAAACATAAACTTTTGTGACTATAAACCTTAAAAAAAATATCAATAACTAGATATAAAATGCCACATTTATAATCTTGAAAAGTTTACAGAGCTTGTTAAAAAAAATTTAACGTGTTATGAAATTTCACTCATATTGGTTTCTCTCCTATACTTTAATGTATTACTTTAGCTGAGAAAGTGAAATCAAGTTCTTATCAAAAAAAGCAAAATGTTTTTCTAGACCATCACACAACATAAAAATTACTTTATTGTCTAACTGCAGACATAGTCTGTGCATTCTCTGGTAAGTATTTATTCTTAAGACACAGTTCTGTGTTGATTATATTTTATTACATCTTCACAAACAAAACATTAGAAATCCTTACTCGTCTTTAAGCTAAAAAAATTTAGTAAACAAAAAATAACTTAATTACTAATTATTTTGGTATGTAATTACTATATATCAACATAAGCATTTTCTACAATTTACAAAGCTTATTCCTATCGGGCTTTGGATATAAGAGTCAAGTATGAAAATTACCTGTTCCAAGCTAGAAGTGGTCTCTGCACCGGGCTGCGCAGGCGCAGGTGTCTGGTGGCTGCTCCCCTTCAACATCCCCATCACTCCCTTGTGGTGGGACGCCGCTGACCTGGACATTGTTACATCCATTGGTGCACCACCAAATATATTTTTTTATTTTCATAAAGCGTGTTTATATACCTGGCGAGTATAGCTCTTGTCCTTGGATGTCTCCAGGTGAGGACAGGCAGACGATTCTGCCTGTAACCTCGAGCTGCTCGACGTAACGACTCATCGGATATACATTCTGGTACCGCTACCACAGCTGGGTAACTGAAACGACATTATTTATTACTAATCGCAAGAGTTTGACCATTGTCCATAAGATGAACCATTTCTATAATATGTGTATTAGTAGTTTAGTAATGCAGAAAAAGTATTAATATAATGAATATTCACCTCCTACATAGAGTGTAGACAGCGTTCGCATGTGCGAGTCTAAAAGGCGCGCTGGCCAGTCCAAGCCTCGTCCAATCTCTGGCGTACGCGCGCTCGCGTACGCGCTCCAACGTACGCGCTGCGGGCGCCTCGGCGCTTTCACTGCTGCCCAGATCTAGATCTTCCACTGAAGCATTTCAAAGTCTTAGGACTGATATTTACAGAGAAATCACAAGGGATTAATGATTATTATTGATTCCATTCATATAAAAATTTAAGTTTTTGTCTGCACTAGACGGGGTCTCCTATCAAATGAAATGAAAATCAAATATTTCTTTGAAAAATAGAAATATTAAAAACGTACGAGACAACGTGTCAGCGGACAATGACGACATGAGTGGTGGCGAAGTGAGAGATCGCGCGTCCGCAGATGGCAGCACGTACTTCTGTCGTTTCGATGGCTTGGGTTTGAGTCCTGCGCGACGAGCGGTTTTTAGGAGGGTCTTCTTCGCAAAGCCTCTGGGAATAATTAATAAACACTGTAATTTAATAAAACTGACTTATGAAAACTACTTGGTTTAACAATCTACTTCCGTCTATTTTATATACATGAATGTAGTTTCATAAGTTTAGACCCACTTGAGCGTGTGGTGCTTGGGCGGGGCCAGGGCGGGCGGCGGCGCTGCTCTGGGCGCCAGAGCGAAGTGCAGGGCGGGATGCTGCGGATGCCGCAGACGGGCCACCTGCTTGCGGAACGCCTCGGCCTGCTCGCTGCTCACCTCTTCGTCCAGGGCCACCTGCGATGATTATCTGCTATAGATCTGCAGTGAGGAAGCCAGTCGGGTGAGCTGGTAATCATTAATAAGTATACCTTGATAAGCTGGGATGTAGCGGATCTCAGTTGAAGCCCGTCGTGCAACGCGTGCTCGAGGTGCGCTTGTGTGCGTACGCCCTTTTCACGTGTCAACGCACACACGGGAAACGCACGCACTACGCTCTGCTCGCAAGCTGAAATAGTATTATAAGCAACTTAAAAACGATCATTATAATACTGGGGAGAATTTTTACACACGGTCGGTGACTCCAACGTAAATTAATAAACCTTATTATGGGTGGCAAACAGAGACTTAGGTATACTTTACGTCAGTACGGTACGAGATACGTATAAATAACAACTAAAGTACGATTATAAATTACATTGTTTTTAGTCCCAAATAAATATTGATCTCGTAGAATTGAGCTTTTAAAATTAATAGGTAGTCGAGATCACATTTTTTATTCAATATTAGTTTACCTCTATATAAAAAAAAATATATAATTTTCTGTAATTAAACACAAGACATACAAATAATTAAAAGTTACATAAAATAATATATTAAATATTACATGTAGGCAGTTATAAAGGTTTTGTAGAAGCCTTTTACTTATTTTTGAATCGAAGAAAAATAGTGATTTTTTTCATGATACTCCATTATCATGAAAAAAATGTAGCAGTATTTATTATTTTCATAAAAGTGTGGGGTTTAAAATGAAAACTTACCGTACGGATCAACAGGGGTACCCTTAAAGATAATTCTATAGTTTGTAAGGAATAGCGCTCCTTCGGCGGGCAACAAGGGCGCTTCCCGCCCATCAGCAACCAGCAACGCTCGTAGGGCGGGCGCCGCCACTGCCTCACCACTCACTAGCATGGGGGACACTATTCGAGGCTGGAAACAAATTTAATTATTGAAACTTGCGGTGGGGACAGAGCTGATTCGAGATCCTGGATGCCCCGAAGGTTACCTTGTGGACTGGCGGCAGTCGTCGGCTCTCACGCGCCACCGCATCCAGCGTCTCTAGGTGCATGTGGACGACCCCGGGGATCATCTGATGCAGGCACCGGATGTGGTCTGCCGTCACTCCACCCTCGGTGCACACCTGAATAGCGCATTTCGTCATGGAGACTCATCAATTTATGTCTGTGACATATTCACCGCCTACCCACTATACAGATTTTAATAAAATTGAGAATGAAGTCTTTTTAAACACCAAAAGGACCAAGATAAAAAGGATGAAAGTATTATGAAAATAATGATGAAAGATATTCGATGCATCAACCCCTAAGAGTTCAAAACAGAATGACCTAGACCAACTTATATATTTTTTATATATATATATATATATACCTTATCGACAAATCTGGAGACCATCTTGATAACGTTGTTTCCTGCTTCGCCAGGGTCTGCTTCCTCAAAGCCAGATTCTGCATCAGCACTATCGGACTCCGCTACACTAAAACAAAGAAAGCAGTGTCAACTAAAAGAACTATTTATATTTTTAAATAGTTGTATTTGTCGAAGAAGAGTTAAGAAGATAGCGCTACCTATTGCTAACACTGTTGGTGCCGCGGTCGTCGTCGGGTCGGGCATCGGCCCTTCGGCCAGCGCCCTCCAGCGGCAGCAGCAGGTACACCATGCGGTTGGCGTAGTGGATGGCCTGGCTGTACAGCGTCGACTCCTCGCTGGCTATCAGCTCTGCTTGCTTCTCTGCAATGGCCAGCAGGGAACAGTAGAAGAAATGGGCCACACTTAACCCAAAACTTTATATAGACTGTTTTTTTTTTAACCATTTTACCTGTTTTTTAATAAACATTGTATAATTTCAACCTATATTATTGGGCCCAAAAAGTTAAAAATTGTTCAAATCACACAAAGACGCTATAAATATATTCTCTGGTACACTCAAGACCTTCTAAAAATGTACAAAAAACATAACATTGTATATATATATATATATATTTTATAAAAGATTTGACACATATAAAAAAGATTTCTAACACAACATTGGGAGTTATTTGACATTTCCTTATTATTCCTTACCGGAAGCGAGCGTCGGCCATACTCTCATCTGTTCAGCCGCTATCTCCAAGGCACTCGGCTCTTGCGCCTTCAACAATGATATATATTCTTCATCTTCTCTGAAACAAGATTGTCTATGCTATTATTACAAGAGGTAAGATTAAAGAGGATCTGGGAAATATACAGCAAAAAAAGCGTTTTTCGATTATATTAAGCCAAGTAGTCCTGTAAGAGTGTTGGAAGAAGAATTATCCCTTTACCTGGGGCTGGGCACTCTTTGGTGATGCGTTGGACTCGGGAGATACAAGGCCTTGATGTCCTTCTGTACGTCTTGGTAGAACGCAGCCTCCCAAAACTGCTGACTCGTCCAAACTGCATGTTCCTGGAAATTTATTATTTTATATTGTGATACTAGAATATGGTACGGTTGTTAAGTTCAAAAGATGCAAACATTACTGCACAGAATAATACTGCAACAAATTAAAATACGACATTTATTAGACCAATTTCATGGCAATATGTCGCGATTTGAAAAACGTAATGTAGATTCAACATCCAGAGTATTTAGCTCCGTTAGTCGGGTCAAACAGTGTTTAGAGTGTGTAACGGAATTGTCATCCTTAAATTGATTGCTAATAAGTTTAAATTCTCAATGTAGAAACATTCCATAGATTCACTATGGACAGTTCTAACCAAAATTTAAGACAGGGTGTACCCCGGAAACCCCCCCCCTTTTTGGGGGTAAAAACGGCCGGGGGGGGGTTTTTCCGGGGGGGGGGGGGGGTTTGGGGGTTTTTTTGGGGGGTTTTTTTTGTTCTATTAGAACTATAGAACGCGACTTATTATAACTATTATTTAAAGACATACCATTCAAACATCGTTTAGTATGTCTAACAGATAGTCTTAACGGCATCTTAACTACTTTATAAATAATTTCAATTTCAATTCAAAAAAAAGACTTGCATTACAAGTTTATTATATTACTATTTGAAATTATAGCAGGTCCCTTTTGTTTAGTGATCAATACTAGTAGTCAATGTAACTGTAATATCCAGTCATACCTGTATACACATATACGCGTACTGAATGACGCCCGTACAAAGCTTTCTACAGTATGCGGTCGCTAGAGGAAGTATCGCTGCAGCTATCGTGTGCTCGTCCAATGCTGTCGCTGATTGGAGAGCGCAGTTTAGTAATCTGAAAAAAATTCGATGTATTTTTTCTGTAATTGTTATGAATTTGAATGTAATGTAATATCCATTAATAGTATAAAAGTTGCAGGCCATTTTTATGAACTGATTTTCTTGTACCCAATTCGCAATGATTTATATATTATTGTTCATTTTTTATAAATCCAGCTAGATAATCTCCTGTAGAAACCATGTCTTTATATTGTTAAATCGGGTCACAAAAAAGCTTGAGCCACATATTCTTGTGAGCCAATGTGAATTTCGTCCAGAATCCCTAATATATTTTAAATGTACCCATCAACCCTAAAAGCCTTCAACCTTTTGTCAATATAACAATAGCGAAACGGATATTCAAACGTTGCGTTCGACACGAAAGTGAGATAAAATCTGTAAAAGGAATTTCCTTGTACGACGTGTTTATATAGTGGAAGGTCGTGAACGCTACTCAACAATGCTCCGGTTATTCTGTGCTGCGGCGATCTTTTGCGGAATACATTATACACATGCTAATATGGATGGGGTAAGTACCGTAACTTTATAATACATCTTCATAATATATAAGTCCAAAAATTCGATATGTTCTAATGAAAGCTAAAAAAGCAAAAAAATCTTTTTTTTGCCACAAAATATTTCTTGCATTACAACATGGTATTTGACCATAATAAAATAAATACAATGTATTTGAAGGATTTCTTGAAATCAATTAACAAAAACATATGTCAACAATTTTGTTTGAATTTATTATTAATATTACCATTCGAACATAGAGTTAATTTGCAAACTAATGAAATGTAGGGCAAAGGGGGTATTGTAGTGAGCAAGTTTTGCATAAATAAAATTCCAGCGAAGCCAGAAAATTTATTACACATAGCATTGTATATTCAACATGTTGCTGTGTAACCCTTAAAGGCCCTGTCGTAAAAATTGGGTCACTTTAGTGCACCTAAACGCACTCGCCACTTACAGTAATGCTAAGTCCACGTACATGCCGACACATACACGATACTTATGTTTCAAACCAATCAATAGGGAATAGCGTATTCATTCTAAAGAGCGCAAACATTTTATACAAAGGGTGTCGAAGTCTATCAAAAAGGCTTAAAAACTGCTGTGCGAGCGCGATGTAAGGTGCATTATAGAATGACAAATTCTGGACGGAGGGCCTTAAGGGCTAACATCTATTTCCACCCAGGGCCCTGGTCTATGGATCGTGTACAGTATAAACGATTGCAACGATGAAGTTCCACGGGTGGCAACCAACATGACCGTTAACAAACACAAACTGAATCGTACTCACGACGTGTACGATGCGACTCTGGACGTATACGAAACCTTGGGGGACGGATATGGGGTAATTGTATAGAAATTGGTTTAAGTTATTATTAAGGTATATTACAGTGGATTGGTAAAAAGTGTAAATAGTATTTACTTGGCTAAGAATTGTTAATTGCTAGGTTTTGATACACAAAACGTATATTTTTATAGAGGGGGTCAAATTGATTTTAGAGGTTCAACCGATATTAAGCAGCCTTGTTTTACGAGTGCATCGCGTTGATGTTATGTTATTTATTTACGAAAAATTTTTTTTTTTTAATTTTATCTTATGTGTTATAACACAGCTTGTTTTTCCATTACACGTATTTAAAGTTATTCCTACAGTATAGTTATAGTATATTTTTTACAGTACATTAAAAAAGGTGTTAATTGTCAAAATAACACAAATTTATTAACACTTTTGTCTTCAGTCTACCTGACCAGACAGCTGTAAAGGTCGCTAAAGTCGGAAAATTTAGTGTAATTTAAACATACTTAAACCTTGCAAATACATGACTTAATCCGTTAATAAAGTGTTTTTCTTTAAATGAGTAACAGTTTCATTTTGGGATATGAAAACGGTTTAAATATAACAACGGTTACTTTTTACAGATACTAATAGACATTTGCAAGCATACAGATGGAGGTTGCAAGCAAGTTCAGGTGCTCACGGACAATGATATTGGAAAGTTTGCCGAGAAATATGCACAAAACAACATGGAAGTGGCTTTTACTATGGCAGGAATTGATCCTCCAAGTTTTCCTATCGAACCGGTAAAAACACTAATATTACTAATGTGGAAAGCTGTGTGTTACGCTTACACGACGAAACAGATTTGATATTTTAAATGAATATAGGGGAAGACCTAGGCTCAAATACTAACAGAGTATTTTTTTTTCAAGCCAGTTGTTTGCCTGGCTAGGGGACCCTAGTGAGCGAAATGATGCACCGAACCCTCGAATAATACAAGTCTGTCTGGTACGCATTTACAAACTGTTACAACTATTTAATGTTAAATTTTGAAATGAGTATAGGAATTTGAGCCTTTGATTAGTTAATCGTAAGGGGCTCAAATGTGAGTTGGAAGGTGCAAGGTTCTTAACGAAACAGCGGTTTTTAACTCTGTTAAATCGGGTTAAAAGACAAAAATACAGCATTAAATGTTTATCAATCTCATTTAGATTCATTACTCAATCTAAAAGTAATATTTCCACTCTTTCTATCAATTGAGTTAACGTTACGATGACGCGTACGTTTTATACGTCCAGTAAGTTCGACAATAAGAAGAAAAAATAAAAGAAAATCGGCTAATCAGATTCACGTAAAAAAATCAATTCCTTTAAGGGTTCCTACAAAATCGAGGACTTCTATTTCGACAATTGTGAAATGCCAGAGGAATCAATATATGGGGACTTTACGGCAGACGCGTTCATCGTGAAGGACAATGTCCGCGTCGCGTGCTTTAGGGCGCACGTTGCCTTCCTGGAGGACGAGAACGACATTTGTAACCGGAATTCATAAGAGATAATAAATGATCACCATTTTGTTTATGATCCATCCAACTGCGAAATGCGTTTTCATTTTAGAATTTAAAATTCGTTTTATCTTATTTGTATTACCTATTTATTTAGTTTAATTTGTCAGCTTTATCGCATATCATTTCATCTTTCATTTCTGTATTCATTATTTTTTGCAATTACACCATAAAATAGAATCCCTAGCTTCTCAGCTAGATATCATGTATGTTGGAAGCTAGTTCTTCCCTTGGTACACTAGATTCATATAGAGAGTTTAAAAAAAGTAAGGAAGAATAGTTATATTATATAAAAAATTTTTCTTATATAATATATATGCAACTTTTATAGCATTACATTCTATGTACATAGGTATTAAATTTTGCTGGGTTTTTGAACACTCCTGCTATTGAGCAGCGGCCGGCAATAGTATGAAAATTCATGTCTGTCGTGTGCCAAATTCAATACTAAGTTAGATTATATTTCGTCGTGTTTAAAAATGGAACCTTCTCCGCAACATGGAGACCAAAGAGGTTACTCATCAAAGGATAAATTTGAATTTAGAATTCTAAATTTCATGCCCACAGAAAGCTTAGTGAAATAAGAACTTTTGGACGTAAAAAACGTATTATTAGTTGTTAAAATAAATTTTAAAAAAATCAGAATCACGAAAAGACTAATATACAACAAACTTCAACCTAGTTACAATTTCACTACGTTTTTATTGTGTTTTTTCCTTAAAGCCCTTCCGCCCTTTTGGTTTTTTTTTTTCCCCTTGGGGCCCTGGGGCCCCCCCGTTTTTTTTTTTCCCCCCGGCCCGGGGCCGCCGCCCCCGGTTTTTTTCAACAATCAATAGAGAATTCGTATTCATTCTAAACAGGCAAACTCTTCATACAAAAGTTGTCTCGAAGTCATCAAAATGGACCCTTAAACACATGTGCAAGCGCGAGTGCCAATTTGGAGGAAGGGTCTTTAAGGGTTAGTTATAAGGGTTTCATCGTCTTTAATTTTAGTGAAATTACGAATATTCGTAGTATGTACATACAAACCTCACAATAAGATCGAACTGATGGTGATGCAGTATATGCTTGTTGGTGGGCAGTCGCGAGGCCAGATCGCTGACGAGTGCGGAGCGTGCGTTCGGCGCTCGCAGTGCACGTAACACGGCGGGGAACGACTTGCGTGCGTCCGCGTATCGGCATTCGAAAATCGCCGCTATACACGACCTTAGCACCTGGAAATAAGGTTTACGTTTTAACCGCGATAGTATAGGGACGAAAGACAGATTGAATTTTATAAGACCAATTACTATATATTTTTTTATTCACTATAATACTCCGCGAAAAATCCTTCAAACACTCGACGCACGTTTTGCCTCGACACCGAGTGTTTAAAGAATTTTCGCAGAGTGTTGCTAATAAATTGGTATATTATAATTTTATACTATGGTCTTCTGCAAAGTAATTTCTGATTCTATTAATTACACTGAATTTTACTATCATGTTACCATGGCCCTACAACGGCGTTTTGAATCATGGAGGATTTATAAAAAATCTAATAGTAGTATTAAGTGTTATCCAGAGAGGAAATGACTGAGCCCAGTTTCATGATACCTCCAGCCGTCGGGCAGAGTTGGTGAGCAGCAGCTGCGAGTGTTCCACGGCTCCCGTGGGGGGAGCTGCCGGCGGAATGATTCGAGGGGCGGGTAGTCGGATCGCTTGTAACCTGGAATCAACACACGCATTTATATTTATCCCAAATAACCAGAAACCTCAAAAATTTAATAGAATAAAGAAATATTAAGGATAATTAAAAGTCCCTTTAAGCAAGGTTCGCGAGACACTGGCAGGCATTTGGCGTTTCCCCAGTGATGTCTATTAATCTTTTTGCATTTTCCTTAAAAATTTTTTTTCAAATAAACTTCAGTCACATTTAATGGTATCACAATAAAAGTAAGATTTATTTATTATTTCCTTACACCAAAACCTTTAAGGAGTCTTCGTCTAAAGGAATCTTAATAATTATGGTAAAATTTCTGCCTTTAAACTTTGTATAGCATTTCTGTGCGATGTCACTTTCCGATATCACGAGACTTAGTTTTAAACCAAAATATAGACTAAAGAGGTTTCATAGATTTTAGGCTATGCATTGACAACATATTAAACAACTCCGAATATAATTTGACAGCGTAATTTGGGCGTACTCAAGAATTTCTCAGAATAAGATAGCAGCGAGGTTTGTTTTTATTAATAAACGTACTTTTCAAGATTGTTAATGGCAGCTCGCTCGTCGATGACTTGTTGCACTCTGGCAGCGCAAAGCGTCGGCAAAGGCGGTTGGTGTATCCTTGACTCAGCGCCCTCTGGCGGGCGAAGTATGCGTTGTTGGAATATCTACAAAGTTCACAAGTTTTTTTATTGGCAAACGAGGTTTTTTCGATGGAGGTTCGATATTGCCGGCTTTAACGGATCGCTCTTTTTCTTGATGAAGCCTAATATCTTACGCATATATATTTTAATTTGTGTAATTCAGGCGAAAGTATATTTTGTATTATTATTGCAATACAATTTAATAAAATAAAATCGATCGTGGCACGATGGCTTAGACCCAAACTGAGCTATTAACAGCTTGTATTGTGATAAACATAGTTTATAAATACGATATCGAACCGGGGACATCTGCTCAACAGTCGTGGATGGTAACCATTGGGCCATCGGTGTCATCATAATTACATTTAGTGTCAAAGACTATTTAAGTATTCAATTACTTACAAAAGCTATAGCAACAATTTGAACTAAAAATTAAATCTAAAAAATCGATTATCCCTTTGAATATGTGACATACTTGTGGATTCGGGTTTTCGTTGTAATGCAACTGCATCGCCAACTCTTGTATATGAGACAACTCCAAATCTGAATTTATTGCCTCTAACCGCAGCTGTTCTGGAAGATTCCTAGAATAAAGAATCAAGTATTATTAGTTTATAAAAAAATAAGCTCATTTTGTCTAGAAGCTTTTTATACATCAAGGCAAAGACGCAGAGCAACAACTATAGACGTTATACGGCATAATACGCTTTTTAAAGCTTGTATATATATATTTATCCATATCTTAATATTTTTATTCTTAATATAAAATTCCTTTTCATTATTTCTTTAAAAAAAGTATTAAAAATAATACTTTCAATTACTAAAATCAAACTCACAGAACAAGATCATCCCATATGTCTGTAGGTCTCCAGGGCGGTCCCCGTTCGGCGACCAACCCATTGAAGAACATAGAATCCAGCAACCTAACGGCGAAAGGGCACTGAGATAGGCCGCGAGCACCTAAGAAACCCGCCTTGTGAAATGTTAATACGGGGGACGGATGTATCCTTATTATTGTCAGGCAGTGTCTGAAAATATATATTTACGATATAAGAAGTCGGTTAGCCCAAAGTAAGCTATTTAGAGTTTGTATAAAGAGTGGTAATACTGATAAACTTATACATATATAGATTTGTATAAAAAATATATAACACACAGATCAACCAGCATTGCTCATGACACAAATGTTGTTGATGAGGATCGAACAGGGGACCCTCAGCTCGTTAGTCAATGTTGAAAAATGCGCCAACGGGGTCGTCATAAATTAACATTAATCACAAACGCAAAATTATAGAATTTTATATATTTTTTTATTTATATAAATAGTAAAATAATCCAAAATTCCAGATGGCACCTTATTGCATTTAGTTTGAAACTGAACCGTCGATTTTACAATGAATTAATCTTTTGAGTCACAGTACATTTATGTATAACATCATAATACATTTCGGTTTTGTTACATTGATGACATCATTCTGTTACATCATCTGTCAAGTCTGTCAAATGGCTGCAGCAGTTGTCACCTTATACTCTGTATCGACTGACCTGTACCCTTGCAGCAACTTCGCCAGGGTCCGCATAAAGACCGCTCTGATTTCCTTGTCCAGCATCTGAGGCAGGGACTGCACTGGCGGCGGTGGGGCGAAGGCCGAGTCAGCAGAGCGGAGTTCCGGCTGCAGAACCAGGGCTAGCGAGTCCTGGAGGGACGATAGGAGTTTGCCCTCCGGTCGAGGGATGTTCACGCTCGGCGGTATGTGGAGGGACCCTGTGTCGAGGTCCGCTATTATCACGTCCAGCTGTAATATCGAAATTCCACTATTAAACTATATTGTACCTAGTTACTGGGATTTCCCAGTACGAACAACTTTTGTTAGCACCCATAATAAAAGTTACAAATAGATTAACATGGGACGAGAACAGTGTGAAATGGGAATGATGATTGGGATCTCTAGGTGTTTCAACAACCAAGCCTTCATAACGAAAGCAAAGATGATTGTCCCAATGGTCTTACAAGTGAATTAACTAAGCGCTTCTAGGTTTTATTATTCGCTTTGCCTAGCTACCCGTTGTGACAAAATTTTTGAAAAGGTATATTTTTGTGTTCGTCAATCTCCGTTGTTTTTGAACAGAGTTTGATGATTTTTAAAATAATTCACATTACCGGAAACAAACATCTAGCGACGGCAACCCAGAGGTATCGAGGGGAATATTTGAAAATCATTGTTCCCCCCGTAATTCGTATAAATCTTCAGTCGTCTTACCAATTCAGAAACTTCCTCCTTCAAACTGGAATGTACACCGATAAGAAACGGCGTGGGCGTGGCCAGTACTTCGGCCAGGCCGGCAGGTAGCAGCGGTATATAGACGTGCGCGTATCTAAAGGGAAACATGAGCGCGGCTAACGCGCGACATACGGCCGACAGCCGCGCGGCCGCGAGCGATACCAATAACACTTTGTGTTCACTCATCACCGCGCACCAGAGGGTGACCGAGTTGTGTATACCTGGAAGGAATTTTCATGTACAATTTACTATTAGAGTCTACCCGCCAGGTATATTCCTACGTAATTTTAAAAGATGATTTAAGCTTTCTCTTCCGCTTTTGTACCAGTAGTTCCGAGGTTAGCGCGTTCCAAAAACCGCAGGTATATTGGTATAGATTTGAATTTATATCAATCGATGTGATCAAAAATTTGTTTGGTGGGTAAAATTACCCACCAGTCTTTGCTTGAATATATATGATTATTATTATATATAATATTAACATGAATAGCTTTCTTCTGCAATACGATAATAGCTTAATAAGAATATTTACGTCATTCACATGAACGAAACTTTTTGAAAACGTTTTAAGGTAATCAATATCAACTCAAATATAAATTCTTACAAAGATAATTCTTTCTTTAAACATTTCTCTCTACGAAGTTGGAAATCCTTGGTTGGAAATCCTTCGACAACCAATGGGTAAATTCGCGAACACTACTTGATTGTCCATCATAGACAATTAATCTTTTTTTTTTAAATAATGTGGCAATGAAATAATTGGTTCCGTCAAACGTACCTAATAACCTAAGTAACATATGAACGGAGGTGTGTGTAACTGGCATGGGAGGTGCGGCTGGGGGTTGCAACGCCTGCCTGTCGCCAGCGCCGATACTGAACCGGACCTGGGGACCTCCCGGAGGTGGGACCAGGACACACCCCACCAGGTTCCCTACTAACGTTTCCAGGGGAACACCAAGATTCTCCACCCATACCGTGTAGATTATGCCTAGGCAGTTCTGAAATGAGAATATTTTTGTATTATTTTGTGTGTTTGTGTGCTATTAATATCCTGTTTTTGAGTAAGCACAAGCAAACATTTCACACAATTTTATTTTAATTTTATTCTTTATGTTATTTAATTATTACTTTTTGAACTGTCTGTTTTAAACTCTAGTGCATCAAGGAAGCAACTGGCTTGACAGAAACAGGGATACCTAGCTGACAAGCCAGTTCTTCTATTGTATGGAGTAATTGCATATTATTATTATTAGGTATTATTATTATCACCAACACCAACAACAACAACACCACTGTACTGTAAAATATACTTCAATTTTATAAAAATACATATCGTAATCTGTTAATAAGTGTTCTTTAAATGTTGATTACTGAATATTATAAAAGAATACCCGAAACGTGTCGATGTAATCCTGCCTGGAGACGATGACAAGACATTTGGGGGCATACATGATGCTGTGGTGGGTTATATTCGCCACCGTACGCGACGACTCTAAAGATTCTTCGTCCTGAAATCAAACAATATATTATTATTATTAAAACTTCATATCGTCTTTTATCAGACTTATAAGTATATATCTATAAATAATAAAATAACTGTGGCACCTTTAGTCTTTTGGCACAAATTTTGGGAAAGATCGCCGAATACCGTCACGTACCTAGAGCCCCACTGGCCTATCTTTTTGATTTTGGAAAAAATACGTCCTTTTTCCGTCCGTCCGTCGTTAGATTACAATTGAGGAAAGAAAACGAAATATATAAAAACTCGGTTGGTGTTGTTCGCATCAGTATAGACAACGCCGCGGGCAAGCACGAGTGCTGGATGCACGAATCGCACACACCCAGACTAATATCTTTATTAATGATAGTATGAAATAAACATTTGATAAAGTATATGTCGGATTAGAAGCCGAAATAAGGTTTTTAAAAATAGTGACGTCATTTTCTTCATTGTCA